>CM065593.1:198748322-199468982 GCA_033119425.1 Bufotes viridis | reverse complement strand
ATAGTGTCCGCCAAAACACATATTTTGTTCTGGGGTGAAATTCACTTGCCAAAATAGTAATACTCTGAATCTGGTGTCCCAGCAGTTGGTTTCAATGTTTAATAGTTTCCACCAAAACATATATTTTGTTCTGGGTGAAATTCACTTGCAATACCAATACAATAGCAATACCCTGAATGTGGTGTCCCAGCAGTGGCTGGCAAAGTATAATAGTATCCGCCAAAACATATATTTTGTTCTGGGGTGAAATTCAATTGCCAAAATAGCAATACCCTGAATCTGGTGTCCCAGCAATGGCTGGCAAAGTATTATAGTTTCCGCCAAAACATATATTTTGTTCTGGGGTGAAATTCAATTGCCAAAATAGCAATACCCTGAATCTGGTGTCCCAGCAGTGGCTGGCAAAGTATAATACTGTCTGCCAAAACATATATTTTGTTCTGGGGTGAAATTCAATTGCCAAAATAGCAATACCCTGAATTTAGTGTCCCAGCAGTCGCTGGCAAAATATGATAGTGTCCGCCAAAACATATATTTTGTTCTGGGGTAAAATTCAATTGCCAAAATAGCAATACCCTGAATCTGGTGTCCCAGCAGTGGCTGGCAAAGTATAATACTGTCTACCAAAACATATATTTTGTTCTGGGGTGAAATTAAATTGCTAAAATAGCAATACCCTGAATATGGTGTCCCAGCAGTAGCTGGTAAAGTATAATAATGTCCGCCAAAACATATATTTTGTTCTGGGGTAAAATTCAATTGCCAAAATAGCAATTCCCTGAATCTGGTGTCCCAGCACTGGCTGGCAAAGTATAATAGTATCCGCCAAAACATATATTTTGTTCTGGGGTGAAATTCAATTGCCAAAATAGCAATACCCTGAATCTGGTATGCCAGCAGTTGCTGGCAAAGTATAATAGTCTCCACCAAAGCATATATTTTGTTCTGGGGTGAAATTCAATTGCCAAAATAGCAATACCCTGAATCTGGTGTCCCAGCAGTGGCTGGCAAAGTATAATAGTGTCCGCCAAAACATATATTTTGTTCTTGGGTGAAATTCACTGGGCAAAATAACAATACCCTGAATCTGGTGTCCCAGCAGTCGCTGGAAAAGTTTAATAGTGTCCGCCAAAACATATATTTTGTTCTGGGGTGAAATTCACTTGCCAAAATAGCAATACTCTGAATCTGGTGTCCCAGCAGTTGGTTTCAATGTTTAATAGTTTCCACCAAAACATATATTTTGTTCAGGGTGAAATTCACTTGCAATACCAATACAATAGCAATACCCTGAATGTGGTGTCCCAGCAGTGGCTGGCAAAGTATAATAGTATCCGCCAAAACATATATTTTGTTCTGGGGTGAAATTCAATTGCCAAAATAGCAATACACTGAAACTGGTGTCCCAGCAGTAGCTGGCAAAGTATAATAGTCTCCGCCAAAGCATATATTTTGTTCTGGGGTGAAATTCAATTGCCAAAATAACAATACCCTAAATCTGGTGTCCCAGCAGTGGCTGGCAAAGTATAATAGTGTCCGCCAAAACATATATTTTGTTCTTGGGTGAAATTCACTGGGCAAAATAACAATACCCTGAATCTGGTGTCCCAGCACTGGCTGGCAAAGTTTAATAGTGTACGCCAAAACATATATTTTGTTCTGGGGTGAAATTCATTTGCCAAAATAGCAATACCCTGAATCTGGTGTCCCAGCAGTGGCTGGCAAAGTATTATAGTGTCCGCCAAAACATATATTTTGTTCTGGGGTGAAATTCAATTGCCAAAATAGTAATACCCTGAATCTGGTGTCCCAGCAGTGGCTGGCAAAGTATAATACTGTCTGCCAAAACATATATTTTGTTCTGGGGTGAAATTCAATTGCCAAAATAGCAATACCCTGAATTTGGTGTCCCAGCAGTCGCTGGCAAAGTATGATAGTGTCCGCCAAAACATATATTTTGTTCTGGGGTCAAATTCACTTGCCAAAATAGCAATACTCTGAATCTGGTGTCCCAGCAGTTGGTTTCAATGTTTAATAGTTTCCACCAAAACATATATTTTGTTCTGGGTGAAATTCACTTGCAATACCAATACAATAGCAATACCCTGAATGTGGTGTCCCAGCAGTGGCTGGCAAAGTATAATAGTATCCGCCAAAACATATATTTTGTCCTGGGGTGAAATTCAATTGCCAAAATAGCAATACACTGAAACTGGTGTCCCAGCACTGGCTGGCAAAGTATAATAGTGTCCGCCAAAACATATATTTTGTTCTTGGTTGAAATTCACTGGGCAAAATAACAATACCCTGAATCTGGTGTCCCAGCACTGGCTGGCAAAGTTTAATAGTGTACGCCAAAACATATATTTTGTTCTGGGGTGAAATTCAATTGCCAAAATAGCAATACCCTGAATCTGGTGTCCCAGCAGTGGCTGGCAAAGTATTATAGTGTCCGCCAAAACATATATTTTGTTCTGGGGTGAAATTCAATTGCCAAAATAGTAATACCCTGAATCTGGTGTCCCAGCAGTGGCTGGCAAAGTATAATACTGTCTGCCAAAACATATATTTTGTTCTGGGGTGAAATTCAATTGCCAAAATAGCAATACCCTGAATTTGGTGTCCCAGCAGTCGCTGGCAAAGTATGATAGTGTCCGCCAAAACATATATTTTGTTCTGGGGTGAAATTCACTTGCCAAAATAGCAATACTCTGAATCTGGTGTCCCAGCAGTTGGTTTCAATGTTTAATAGTTTCCACCAAAACATATATTTTGTTCTGGGTGAAATTCACTTGCAATACCAATACAATAGCAATACCCTGAATGTGGTGTCCCAGCAGTGGCTGGCAAAGTATAATAGTATCCGCCAAAACATATATTTTGTTCTGGGGTGAAATTCAATTGCCAAAATAGCAATACACTGAAACTGGTGTCCCAGCACTGGCTGGCAAAGTATAATAGTGTCCGCCAAAACATATATTTTGTTCTTGGGTGAAATTCACTGGGCAAAATAACAATACCCTGAATCTGGTGTCCCAGCACTGGCTGGCAAAGTTTAATAGTGTACGCCAAAACATATATTTTGTTCTGGGGTGAAATTCAATTGCCAAAATAGCAATACCCTGAATCTGGTGTCCCAGCACTGGCTGGTAAAGTATAATAGTATCCGCCAAAACATATATTTTGTTCTGGGGTGAAAATAAATTGCTAAAATAGCAATACCCTGAATATGGTGTCCCAGCAGTAGCTGGCAAAGTATAATAATGTCCGCCAAAACATATATTTTGTTCTGGGGTAAAATTCAATTGCCAAAATAGCAATTCCCTGAATCTGGTGTCCCAGCAGTGGCTGGTAAAGTATAATAGTGTCCGCCAAAACATAAATTTTGTTCTGGGGTGAAATTCAATTGCCAAAATAGCAATTCCCTGAATATGGTGTCCCAGCAGTAGCTGGTAAAGTATAATAATGTCCGCCAAAACATATATTTTGTTCTGGGGTAAAATTCAATTGCCAAAATAGCAATTCCCTGAATCTGGTGTCCCAGCACTGGCTGGCAAAGTATAATAGTATCCGCCAAAACATATATTTTGTTCTGGGGTGAAATTCAATTGCCAAAATAGCAATACCCTGAATCTGGTATGCCAGCAGTTGCTGGCAAAGTATAATAGTCTCCGCCAAAGCATATATTTTGTTCTGGGGTGAAATTCAATTGCCAAAATATTAATACCCTAAATCTGGTGTCCCAGCAGTGGCTGGCAAAGTATAATAGTGTCCGCCAAAACATATATTTTGTTCTTGGGTGAAATTCACTGGGCAAAATAACAATACCCTGAATCTGGTGTCCCAGCAGTCGCTGGAAAAGTTTAATAGTGTACGCCAAAACATATATTTTGTTCTGGGGTGAAATTCACTTGCCAAAATAGCAATACTCTGAATCTGGTGTCCCAGCAGTTGGTTTCAATGTTTAATAGTTTCCACCAAAACATATATTTTGTTCAGGGTGAAATTCACTTGCAATACCAATACAATAGCAATACCCTGAATGTGGTGTCCCAGCAGTGGCTGGCAAAGTATAATAGTATCCGCCAAAACATATATTTTGTTCTGGGGTGAAATTCAATTGCCAAAATAGCAATACACTGAAACTGGTGTCCCAGCAGTAGCTGGCAAAGTATAATAGTCTCCGCCAAAGCATATATTTTGTTCTGGGGTGAAATTCAATTGCCAAAATAACAATACCCTAAATCTGGTGTCCCAGCAGTGGCTGGCAAAGTATAATAGTGTCCGCCAAAACATATATTTTGTTCTTGGGTGAAATTCACTGGGCAAAATAACAATACCCTGAATCTGGTGTCCCAGCACTGGCTGGCAAAGTTTAATAGTGTACGCCAAAACATATATTTTGTTCTGGGGTGAAATTCATTTGCCAAAATAGCAATACCCTTAATCTGGTGTCCCAGCAGTGGCTGGCAAAATATTATAGTGTCCGCCAAAACATATATTTTGTTCTGGGGTGAAATTCAATTGCCAAAATAGTAATACCCTGAATCTGGTGTCCCAGCAGTGGCTGGCAAAGTATAATACTGTCTGCCAAAACATATATTTTGTTCTGGGGTGAAATTCAATTGCCAAAATAGCAATACCCTGAATTTGGTGTCCCAGCAGTCGCTGGCAAAGTATGATAGTGTCCGCCAAAACATATATTTTGTTCTGGGGTCAAATTCACTTGCCAAAATAGCAATACTCTGAATCTGGTGTCCCAGCAGTTGGTTTCAATGTTTAATAGTTTCCACCAAAACATATATTTTGTTCTGGGTGAAATTCACTTGCAATACCAATACAATAGCAATACCCTGAATGTGGTGTCCCAGCAGTGGCTGGCAAAGTATAATAGTATCCGCCAAAACATATATTTTGTCCTGGGGTGAAATTCAATTGCCAAAATAGCAATACACTGAAACTGGTGTTTCAGCACTGGCTGGCAAAGTATAATAGTGTCCGCCAAAACATATATTTTGTTCTTGGTTGAAATTCACTGGGCAAAAAAACAATACCCTGAATCTGGTGTCCCAGCACTGGCTGGCAAAGTTTAATAGTGTACGCCAAAACATATATTTTGTTCTGGGGTGAAATTCAATTGCCAAAATAGCAATACCCTGAATCTGGTGTCCCAGCACTGGCTGGTAAAGTATAATAGTATCCGCCAAAACATATATTTTGTTCTGGGGTGAAAATAAATTGCTAAAATAGCAATACCCTGAATATGGTGTCCCAGCAGTAGCTGGCAAAGTATAATAATGTCCGCCAAAACATATATTTTGTTCTGGGGTAAAATTCAATTGCCAAAATAGCAATTCCCTGAATCTGGTGTCCCAGCAGTGGCTGGTAAAGTATAATAGTGTCCGCCAAAACATAAATTTTGTTCTGGGGTGAAATTCAATTGCCAAAATAGCAATTCCCTGAAACTGGTGTCCCAGCACTGGCTGGCAAAGTATAATAGTATCCGCCAAAACATATATTTTGTTCTGGGGTGAAATTCACTTGCCAAAATAGCAATACTCTGAATCTGGTGTCCCAGCAGTTGGTTTCAATGTTTAATAGTTTCCACCAAAACATATATTTTGTTCAGGGTGAAATTCACTTGCAATACCAATACAATAGCAATACCCTGAATGTGGTGTCCCAGCAGTGGCTGGCAAAGTATAATAGTATCCGCCAAAACATATATTTTGTTCTGGGGTGAAATTCAATTGCCAAAATAGCAATACACTGAAACTGGTGTCCCAGCAGTAGCTGGCAAAGTATAATAGTCTCCGCCAAAGCATATATTTTGTTCTGGGGTGAAATTCAATTGCCAAAATAACAATACCCTAAATCTGGTGTCCCAGCAGTGGCTGGCAAAGTATAATAGTGTCCGCCAAAACATATATTTTGTTCTTGGGTGAAATTCACTGGGCAAAATAACAATACCCTGAATCTGGTGTCCCAGCACTGGCTGGCAAAGTTTAATAGTGTACGCCAAAACATATATTTTGTTCTGGGGTGAAATTCATTTGCCAAAATAGCAATACCCTGAATCTGGTGTCCCAGCAGTGGCTGGCAAAGTATTATAGTGTCCGCCAAAACATATATTTTGTTCTGGGGTGAAATTCAATTGCCAAAATAGTAATTCCCTGAATCTGGTGTCCCAGCAGTGGCTGGCAAAGTATTATAGTGTCCGCCAAAACATATATTTTGTTCTGGGGTGAAATTCAATTGCCAAAATAGTAATACCCTGAATCTGGTGTCCCAGCAGTGGCTGGCAAAGTATAATACTGTCTGCCAAAACATATATTTTGTTCTGGGGTGAAATTCAATTGCCAAAATAGCAATACCCTGAATTTGGTGTCCCAGCAGTCGCTGGCAAAGTATGATAGTGTCCGCCAAAACATATATTTTGTTCTGGGGTCAAATTCACTTGCCAAAATAGCAATACTCTGAATCTGGTGTCCCAGCAGTTGGTTTCAATGTTTAATAGTTTCCACCAAAACATATATTTTGTTCTGGGTGAAATTCACTTGCAATACCAATACAATAGCAATACCCTGAATGTGGTGTTCCAGCAGTGGCTGGCAAAGTATAATAGTATCCGCCAAAACATATATTTTGTCCTGGGGTGAAATTCAATTGCCAAAATAGCAATACACTGAAACTGGTGTTTCAGCACTGGCTGGCAAAGTATAATAGTGTCCGCCAAAACATATATTTTGTTCTTGGGTGAAATTCACTGGGCAAAAAAACAATACCCTGAATCTGGTGTCCCAGCACTGGCTGGCAAAGTTTAATAGTGTACGCCAAAACATATATTTTGTTCTGGGGTGAAATTCAATTGCCAAAATAGCAATACCCTGAATCTGGTGTCCCAGCACTGGCTGGTAAAGTATAATAGTATCCGCCAAAACATATATTTTGTTCTGGGGTGAAAATAAATTGCTAAAATAGCAATACCCTGAATATGGTGTCCCAGCAGTAGCTGGCAAAGTATAATAATGTCCGCCAAAACATATATTTTGTTCTGGGGTAAAATTCAATTGCCAAAATAGCAATTCCCTGAATCTGGTGTCCCAACAGTGGCTGGTAAAGTATAATAGTGTCCGCCAAAACATAAATTTTGTTCTGGGGTGAAATTCAATTGCCAAAATAGCAATTCCCTGAAACTGGTGTCCCAGCACTGGCTGGCAAAGTATAATAGTATCCGCCAAAACATATATTTTGTTCTGGGGTGAAATTCAATTGCCAAAATAGCAATACCCTGAATCTGGTGTGCCAGCAGTTGCTGGCAAAGTATAATAGTCTCCGCCAAAGCATATATTTTGTTCTGGGGTTAAATTCAATTGCCAAAATATTAATACCCTAAATCAGGTGTCCCAGCAGTGGCTGGCAAAGTATAATAGTGTCCGCCAAAACATATATTTTGTTCTTGGGTGAAATTCACTGGGCAAAATAACAATACCCTGAATCTGGTGTCCCAGCACTGGCTGGCAAAGTTTAATAGTGTACGCCAAAACATATATTTTGTTCTGGGGTGAAATTCAATTGCCAAAATAGCAATACCCTGAATCTGGTGTCCCAGCAGTGGCTGGCAAAGTATTATAGTGTCCGCCAAAACATATATTTTGTTCTGGGGTGAAATTCAATTGCCAAAATAGCAATACCCTGAATCTGGTGTCCCAGCAGTGGCTGGCAAAGTATAATACTGTCTGCCAAAACATATATTTTGTTCTGGGGTTAAATTCAATTGCCAAAATAGCAATACCCTGAATTTAGTGTCCCAGCAGTCGCTGGCAAAATATGATAGTGTCCGCCAAAACATATATTTTGTTCTGGGGTGAAATTTACTTGCCAAAATAGCAATACTCTGAATCTGGTGTCCCAGCAGTTGGTTTCAATGTTTAATAGTTTCCACCAAAACATATATTTTGTTCTAGGTGAAATTCACTTGCAATACCAATACAATAGCAATACCCTGAATGTGGTGTCCCAGCAGTGGCTGGCAAAGTATAATAGTATCCGCCAAAACATATATTTTGTTCTGGGGTGAAATTCAATTGCCAAAATAGCAATACCCTGAAACTGGTGTCCCAGCACTGGCTGGCAAAGTATAATAGTATCCGCCAAAACATATATTTTGTTCTGGGGTGAAACTAAATTGCTAAAATAGCAATACCCTGAATATGGTGTCCCAGCAGTAGCTGGCAAAGTATAATAATGTCCGCCAAAACATATATTTTGTTCTGGGGTAAAATTCAATTGCCAAAATAGCAATTCCCTGAATCTGGTGTCCCAGCAGTGGCTGGTAAAGTATAATAATGTCCGCCAAAACATATATTTTGTTCTGGGGTAAAATTCAATTGCCAAAATAGCAATTCCCTGAATCTGGTGTCCCAGCACTGGCTGGCAAAGTATAATAGTATCCGCCAAAACATATATTTTGTTCTGGGGTGAAATTCAATTGCCAAAATAGCAATACCCTGAATCTGGAGTCCCAGCAGTTGCTGGCAAAGTATAATAGTCTCCGCCAAAGCATATATTTTGTTCTGGGGTGAAATTCAATTGCCAAAATATTAATACCCTAAATCTGGTGTCCCAGCAGTGGCTGGCAAAGTATAATAGTGTCAGACAAAACATATATTTTGTTCTGGGGTGAAATTCAATTGCCAAAATAGCTATTCGCCGAATCTGATGTTCCAGCAGTTGCAGACCTAGTTTAAATCTGTCTGTAACAGGGCAAATTTTGTTCTGGGGTGAAATTCAATTGCCAAAAGAGCAATACCCTGAATCTGGTGTCCCAGCAGTGGCTGGCAAAGTATAATAGTGTCCGCCAAAACATAAATGTTGTTCTGGGGTTAAATTCAATTCCCAAAATAGCAATACGCTGATTCTGGAGTCCCAGCAGTGGCTGGCAAAGTATAATGGTGTCCGCAAAGACATATATTTTTTTCTGGGGTGATATTCAATTGCCAAAATATAAATTCTCTTAATCTGGTGTCCCAGCAGTGGCTGGTAAAGTATAATAGTGTCCGCCAAAACATATACTCTGTTCTGGGGTGAAATTCAATTGCCAAAATAGCAATACCCTGAATCTGTTGTCCTAGCAGTGGCTGGCAAAGTATAATAGTATCCGCCAAAACATACATTTTGTTCTGGGGTGAAATTCAATTGCCAAAATAGCAATACCCTGAATCTGGTGTCCCAGCACTGGCTTGCAAAGCATAATAGTATCCGCAAAGACATATATTTTGTTCTGGGGTGAAATTCAATTGCCAAAAATAGCAATAACCTGAATCTGGTGTCCCAGCAGTGGCTGGCAAAGTATAATGCTTTCTGCCAAAACATATATTTTGTTCTGGGGTGAAATTAAATTGCCAAAATAGCAATACCCTGAATCTGTTTTCCCAGCAGTGGCTGGCAAAGTATAATAGTGGCTGTCAAAACATCTATTTTGTTCTGGGGTGAATTTCATTTGCCAAAATAGCATTACCCTGAATCTGGTGTTCCAGTAGTTGCAGTCCTAGTTTAAATCTGTCCGTAAAAGGGTATATTTTGTTCTGGGGTTAAATTCAATTGCCAAAATAGCAATACCCTTAATCTGGTGTCCCAGCAGTGGCTGGCAAAGTATAATAGTGTCCGCCAAAACATATATTTTGTTCTGGGGTTAAATTCAATTGCCAAAAAAGCAATACCCTGAATCTGGTGTCCCAGCAGTGGCTGGCAAAGTATAATAGTGTCCGCCAAAACATATATTTTGTTCTGGGGTTAAACTCATTAGCCAAAATAGCAATACCCTGAACCTGGTGTCCCAGCCCTGGCTGGCAAAGTATAATAGTGTCAGGCAAAACATCTATTTTGTTCTGGGGTGAAATTAAATTGCCAAACTAGCAATACCATAAATCTGGTGTTCCAGCAGTTGCAGGCCTAGTTTAAATCTGTGAGTAACAGGGTATATTTTGTTCTGGGGTTAAATTCAATTGCCAAAATAGCAATACCCTGAATCTTGTGTCCCAGCACCGGCTGGAAAAATGTAATAGTGTCCGGCAAAACATATATTTTGTTCTGGGGTGAAATTCAATTGCCAAAATAGCAAAACCCTGAATCTGGTGTCCCAGCAGTGGGTGGAAAGTACAATAGTGTCCGCCAAAACATATATTTTGTTCTGGATTGAAATTCAATTGCCAAAATAGCAATACCCTGAATCTAGTGTCCCAGCACTAGCTGGCAAATTATAATAGTGTCCGCCAAAACATATATTTTGTTCTGGGGTGAAATTCAATTGCCAAAATAGCAATAACCAGAATCTGGAGTCCCAGCAGTGGCTGGCAAAGTATAATAGTGTCAGCCAAAACATTTATTTTGTTCTGGGGTTAAGTTCAATTGCCAAAATAGCAATACCCTTTATCTGGTGTCAAATCACTGGCTGGCAAAGTATAATAGTGTCCGCCAAAACATATATTTTGTTCTGGGTGAAATTCACTTGCAATACCAATACAATAGCAATACCCTGAACCTGGTGTCCCAGCAGTGGCTGGCAAAGTATAATAATGTCCGCCAAAACATATATTTTGTTCTGGGGTAAAATTCAATTGCCAAAATAGCAATTCACTAAATCTGGTGTCCCAGCAGTGGCTGGTAAAGTATAATAGTGTCCGCCAAAACATAAATTTTGTTCTGGGGTGAAATTCACTGGGCAAAATAACAATACCCTGAATCTTGTGTCCCAGCACTGACTGGCAAAGTTTAATAGTGTACGCCAAAACATATATTTTGTTCTAGGTTGAAAATCAATTGCTAAAATAGCAATACCCTGAATATGGTGTCCCAGCAGTAGCTGGCAAAGTATAATAATGTCCGCCAAAACATATATTTTGTTCTGGGGTAAAATTCAATTGCCAAAATAGCAATACACTGAATCTGGTATCCCAGCAGTAGCTTCCAACGTATAATAGTATCTCCAAAACATATATTTTGTTCTGGGGTGAAATTCAATTGCCAAAATAGCAATTCCCTGAAACTGGTGCCACAACACTGGCTGGCAAAGTATAATAGTATCCGCCAAAACATATATTTTGTTCTGGGGTGAAATTCAATTGCCAAAATAGCAATACCCTGAATCTGGTGTCACAGCACTGGCTGGCAAAGTATAATAGTGTCCGCCAAAACATATATTTTGTTCTGGGTGAAATTCACTTGCAATACCAATACAATAGCAATACACTGATTCTGGTGTCCCAGCAGTGGCTGGCAAGGTATAATAGTATCCGCCAAAACATATATTTTGTTCTGGGGTGAAATTCAATTGCCAAAATAGCAATACCCTGAAACTGGTGTCCCAGCACTGGCTGGCAAAGTATAATAGTGTCCGCCAAAACATATATTTTGTTCTGGAGTGAAATTCACTTGGCAAAATAACAATACCCTAAATCTGGTGTCCCAGCACTGGCTGGCAAAGTTTAATAGTGTACGCCAAAACATATATTTTGTTCTGAGGTGAAATTCAATTGCTAAAATAGCAAGAACCTGAATATGGTGTCCCAGCAGTGGCAGGCAAAATATAATAGTGTCCGCCAAAACATATATTTTGTTCTGGGATAAAATTCAATTGCCAAAATAGCAATACCCTGAATCTGGTGTCACAGCAGTTGCTGGCAAAGTATAATAGTCTCCGCCAAAGCATATATTTTGTTCTGGGGTGAAATTCAATTGCCAAAATATTAATACCCTAAATCTGGTGTCCAAGCAGTGGCTGGCAAAGTATAATAGTGTCAGACAAAACATATATTTTGTTCTGGGGTGAAATTCAATTGCCAAAATAGCTATTCCCCGAATCTGGTGTTCCAGCAGTTGCAGACCTAGTTTAAATCTGTCTGTAACAGGGTAAATTTTGTTCTGGGGTGAAATTCAATTGCCAAAATAGCAATACCCTGAATCTGGTGTCCCAGCAGTGGCTGGCAAAGTATAATAGTGTCCGCCAAAACATAAATGTTGTTCTGGGGTTAAATTCAATTCCCAAAATAGCAATACGCTTAATCTGGAGTCCCAGCAGTGGCTGGCAAAGTATAATAGTGTCCGCCAAAACATATATTTTGTTCTGGGGTAAAATTCAATTGCCAAAATAACAATACCCTGAATCTGGTGTCCCAGAAGTAGCCAGCAAAGTATAATGGTGTCCGCAAAGACCTATATTTTGTTCTGGGGTGATATTCAATTGCCAAAATATAAATTCCCTTAATCTGGTGTCCCAGCAGTAGCTGGTAAAGTATGATAGTGTCCGCCAAAACATATACTTTGTTCTGGGGTGAAATTCAATTGCCAAAATAGCAAAACCTGAATCTGTTGTCCTAGCAGTGGCTGGCAAAGTATAATAGTATCCGCCAAAAAATATATTTTGTTCTGGGGTGAAATTCAATTGCCAAAATAGCAATACCCTGAATCTGTTGTCCCAGCACTGGCTGGCAAAGCATATTAGTATCCGCAAAGAGGTATATTTTGTTCTGGGGTGAAATTCAATTGCCAAAATAGCAATACCCTAAATCTGGTGTCCCAGCACTGGCTGGCAAAGTATAATAGTATCCGCCAAAACATATATTTTGTCCTGGGGTGAAATTCAATTGCCAAAATAGCAATACCCTGAATCAGGTGTCACAGCAGTGGCTGGCAAAGTATAATAGTGTCCGCCAAAACATATATTTTGTTCTGGGGTGAAATTCAATTGCCAAAAATAGCAATACCCTGAATCTGTTGTCCCAGCACTGGCTAGCAAAGAATTATAGTGTACGCCAAAACATATATTTTGTTCTGTGGTGACATTCAATTGCCAAAATAGCAATACACTGAATCTGGTGTCCCAGCAGTGGCTGGTAAGGTGTAACCCTGGGTTCACACCTGAGCGTTTTACAGCGCGTTCAAACGCGCTGTAAAACGCTCAACAGATTAAAACCAATGCATCCCTATGGGAGTGGTTCACACTTGAGCGTTTTACAGCGCGTTTGAACGCGCTGTAAAACGCCCAACGCATAAACAAGTACTTGAGCTTCTTTTGGGGCGTTTGACGCGCGTTTTGTGATTGACACCACAGTAGCCAATCACAAGAACGCGCGTTTTACGCGCGTTTACTATTTGCAAAAACGCGCTGTAATACACGCGACAAAAACGCGCGTAAAACGCGCGTTTCTAGAACGCTCAGGTCTGAACCCAGGGTAATAGTGTCCGCCAAAACATATATTTTGTTATGGGGTGAAATTCAATTGCCAAAATAGCAATTCCCTGAAACTGGTGTCCCAGCACTGGCTGGCAAAGTGTAATAGTGTCCGCCAAAACATATATTTTGTTCTGGGGTGAAATTCAATTGCCAAAAATAGCAATTCCCTGAAACTGGTGTCCCAGCACTGGCTGGCAAAGTATAATAGTGTCCGCCAAAACATATATTTTGTTCTGGGGTGAAATTCAATTGCCAAAAATAGCAATTCCCTGAAACTGGTGTCCCAGCACTGGCTGGCAAAGTATAATAGTGTCCGCCAAAACATATATTTTGTTCTGGGGTGAAATTCAATTGCCAAAAATAGCAATACCCTGAATCTGTTGTCCCAGCACTGGCTGGCAAAGTATTATAGTGTACGCCAAAACATATATTTTGTTCAGTGGTGAAATTCAATTGCCAAAATAGCAATACCCTGAATCTGGTGTCCCAGCAGTGGCTGGCAAAGTATAATAGTGTCAGACAAAACATATATTTTGTTCTGGGGTGAAATTCAATTGCCAAAATAGCTATTCCCCGAATCTGGTGTTCCAGCAGTTGCAGACCTAGTTTAAATCTGTCTGTAACAGGGTAAATTTTGTTCTGGGGTGAAATTCAATTGCCAAAATAGCAATACCCTGAATCTGGTGTCCCAGCAGTGGCTGGCAAAGTATAATAGTGTCCGCCAAAACATAAATGTTGTTCTGGGGTTAAATTCAATTCCCAAAATAGCAATACGCTTAATCTGGAGTCCCAGCAGTGGCTGGCAAAGTATAATAGTGTCCGTCAAAACATATATTTTGTTCTGGGGTAAAATTCAATTGCCAAAATAACAATACCCTGAATCTGGTGTCCCAGAAGTAGCCAGCAAAGTATAATGGTGTCCGCAAAGACCTATATTTTGTTCTGGGGTGATATTCAATTGCCAAAATATAAATTCCCTTAATCTGGTGTCCCAGCAGTAGCTGGTAAAGTATGATAGTGTCCGCCAAAACATATACTTTGTTCTGGGGTGAAATTCAATTGCCAAAATAGCAAAACCTGAATCTGTTGTCCTAGCAGTGGCTGGCAAAGTATAATAGTATCCGCCAAAAAATATATTTTGTTCTGGGGTGAAATTCAATTGCCAAAATAGCAATACCATGAATCTGGTGTCCCAGCACTGGCTGGCAAAGCATATTAGTATCCGCAAAGAGATATATTTTGTTCTGGGGTGAAATTCAATTGCCAAAATAGCAATACCCTGAATCTGGTGTCCCAGCACTGGCTGGCAAAGTATAATAGTATCCGCCAAAACATATATTTTGTCCTGGGGTGAAATTCAATTGCCAAAATAGCAATACCCTGAATCTGGTGTCCCAGCAGTGGCTGGCAAAGTATAATAGTGTCCGCCAAAACATATATTTTGTTCTGGGGTGAAATTCAATTGCCAAAATAGCAATTCCCTGAATCTGGTTTCCCAGCAGTGGCTGGCAAAGTATAATAGTGGCTGTCAAAACAAATATTTTGTTCTGGGGTGAAATTCATTTGCCAAAATAGCAATACCCTGAATCTGGTGTTCCAGCAGTTGCAGTCCTAGTTTAAATCTGTCCGTAACAGGGTATATTTTGTTCTGGGGTGCAATTCAATTGCCAAACTAGCAATACCCTAAATCTGGTGTTCCAGCAGTTGCAGGCCTAGTTTAAATCTGTGAATAACAGGGTATATTTTGTTCTGGGGTTAAATTCAATTGCCAAAATAGCAATACCCTGAATCTGGTGTCCCAGCAGTGGGTGGAAGGTACAATAGTGTCCGCCAAAACATATATTTTGTTCTGGGGTGAAATTCAATTGCCAAAATAGCAATACCCTGAATCTAGTGTCCCAGCACTGGCTGGCAAAGTATAATAGTGTCCGCCAAAACATATATTTTGTTCTGGGGTGAAATTCAATTGCCAAAATAGCAATAACCGGAATCTGGAGTCCCAGCAGTGGCTGGCAAAGTATAATAGTGTCAGCCAAAACATATATTTTGTTCTCGGGTTAAATTCAATTGCCAAAATAGCAATACCCTGAATCTGGTGTCAAAGCACTGGCTGGCAAAGTATAATAGTGTCCGCCAAAACATATATTTTGTTCTGGGTGAAATTCACTTGCAATACCAATACAATAGCAATACCCTGAATCTGGTGTCCCAGCAGTGGCTGGCAAAGTATAATAATGTCCGCCAAAACATATATTTTGTTCTGGGGTAAAATTCAATTGCCAAAATAGCAATTCACTAAATCTGGTGTCCCAGCAGTGGCTGGTAAAGTGTAATAGTGTCCGCCAAAACATATATTTTGTTATGGGGTGAAATTCAATTGCCAAAATAGCAATTCCCTGAAACTGGTGTCCCAGCACTGGCTGGCAAAGTATAATAGTGTCCGCCAAAACATATATTTTGTTCTGGGGTGAAATTCACTGGGCAAAATAACAATACCCTGAATCTTGTGTCCCAGCACTGGCTGGCAAAGTTTAATAGTGTACGCCAAAACATATATTTTGTTCTGGGGTGAAAATCAATTGCCAAAATAGCAATACCCTGAATCTGGTGTCCCAGCAGTAGCTTCCAACGTATAATAGTGTCCACCAAAACATATATTTTGTTCTGGGGTGAAATTCAATTGGCAAAATAGCAATACCCTGAATCTGGTGTCACAGCACTGGCTGGCAAAGTATAATAGTATCCGCCAAAACATATATTTGGTTCTGAGGTGAAATTCAATTGCCAAAATAGCAATTCACTAAATCTGGTGTCCCAGCAGTGGCTGGTAAAGTATAATAGTGTCCGCCAAAACATATATTTTGTTATGGGGTGAAATTCAATTGCCAAAATAGCAATTCCCTGAAACTGGTGTCCCAGCACTGGCTGGCAAAGCATAATAGTATCCGCCAAAACATATATTTTGTTCTGGGGTGAAATTCAATTGCCAAAATAGCAATACCCTGAATCTGGTGTCACAGCACAGGCTGGCAAAGTATAATAGTGTCCGCCAAAACATATATTTTGTTCTGGGGTTAAATTCACTGGGCAAAATAACAATACCCTGAATCTGGTGTCCCAGCACTGGCTGGCAAAGTTTAATAGTGTACGCCAAAACATATATTTTGTTCTGGGGTGAAATTCAATTGACAAAATAGCAATACCCTGAATCTGGTGTCCCATTAGTGTCTGGCAAAGTATAATGCTGTCTGCCAAAACATATATTTTGTTCTGGGGTGAAATTCAATTGCCAAAATAGCAATACCCTGAATCTGGTGTCCCAGCAGTGGCTGGCAATGTATAATAGTGTCCGTCAAAACATATATTTTGTTCTGGGTGAAATTCACTTGCAATGCTAATACATTAGCAATACCCTGAATCTGGTGTTCCAGCTGTTGCAGGCCAAGTGTTAATCTGTCCGTTAAAGGGTATATTACACTCAAGGTGTATATAGAAGTGCTGAGAGGGTCATCCTCAATAACTTCACACGCTACCATGCATCTTCCATTGTATTTCTGTCCGTTAAAGGGTATATTACATTAAGTGTTAAAATACAATTGCTGAAGGCATAAGCCTACATATTTTTTCACACGCTACTGTGCATCTCCAAGTGTAAATCTGTCCATAAAAGGATACCTTTCATCCAGGGCCTAAATACTAGCCCTACAATAGATATTCCCCTAAATCAGTGGTTACTTCTGTGCCTGGATTAGTGTAATACGCTACATAAATAAATAGGCAGATAGTGTTAGGTGCCTGTAAAAAAGGCCTGAATTTGAAATCAATACATTGGGCCAAATTTTTTTTTTTTTATTGTGGTGCTTTGTGAACGGTAACAATGAGGAAAACATCTAATAAGTGACGATGACGCGGTCGTGGTAGTGTTAGTGTACCCTCTGGTGCTGGGAGAGGCCACAGCCACAAGTCCTAGTGAACCAACTACCTCAGGTTCCAGTACCCGCCAGAATTTACAGCGATATTTGGTGGGGCCCAATGCCGTTCTAAGGATGGTAAGGCCTGAGCAGGTACAGGCAATAGTCAATTGGGTGGCCGACAGTGGATCCAGCACTTTCATAACATTATCTCATACCCAGTCTTCTGCAGAAAGCGCACAGGTGGCGCTTGAAAACCAAGCCCATCAGTCTGTCACATCACCCCCATGCATATCAGGGAAACTGTCTGAGCCTCAAGTTATGCAGCAGTCTCTTATGCTGTTTGAAGACTCTGCTGGCAGGGTTTCCCAAGAGAATCCAACTAGCCCTTCCCCAGTGGTGGAAGACATAGAATGCACTGATGCACAACCACTGATGTTTCCTGATGATGAGGACATGTGAATACCACCTCATCGGAGTCCGCACGTCTCTGATGATGACGAAACACAGGTGCCAACTGCTGCGTCTTTCGGCAGTGTGCAGACCGAACAGGAGATCAGGAAGGAAGACTGTGTGGAAGACGATGCAGGGGACGATGAGGTCCAAGACCCGACATGGAATGAAGTTCATGCCACTGACTTTCATAGTTCAGAGGAAGAGGCAGTGGTGAGACCAAGCCAACAGCGTAGCAAAAGAGGGAGCAGGGGGCAAAAGCAGACCAGCCGCCGCCAAGAGAGTTCGCCTGCTACTGGCCACCACCACCAGGGACCGAACACCCCATAGGCAGCTTCAAGGAGTTCCCTGGCATGGCACTTCTTTAAACAATGTGCTGACGACAAGCCCGAGTGGTTTGCACGCTGTGCCATCAGAGCCTGAAGCGAGGCATTAACGTTCTGAACCTTAGCACAACCTGCATGACCAGGCATCTACATGCAAAGCATGAACAGCAGTGGAATAAACACCTTAAAAGGAAGGAACTCACTCAGGCTCCCCCTGCTCCCTCTTCTGCTGCTGCCTCGGCCTCTTCCTCCACCTCGGGAGGAATTTTGGCACCTACCGCCCACCAAACAGAGGATGTTTTCCCTTCGACAACACCAGAGTTCCTTGGCGCACGTCCTTCCGCCGCTAAGGATCGCAGGGCATCATTCTTTGCCTCCTGTAGCCTCCTCCTCCTTCTCGGCTTCCTCCTCCTCTGCTTTTACCAGCTCATCTAGTCAGCCACACACCTTCACCACCAACTTCAGCACAGCCCAGGGTAAACATCGGCAGGCCATTCTGAAACTCATATATTTGGGGGACAGGCCCCACAACGCGCAGGAGTTGTTGCGGGGTATTGAACAACAGACCGACGAGTGGTTTCTGCCGGTGGGCCTCAAGCCCGGCCTGGTGGTGTGCGATAATGGGCGAAATCTCGTCGCAGCTCTGGGACTAGCCGGTTTGACGCACATCCCTTACCTGGCGCATGTGTTGAATTTGGTGGTGCAGAAGTTTATTCACAACTACTCCGACATGTCAGAGCTGCTGCATAACGTGTGGGCCGTCTGTGCGCGCTTCCGGCGTTCACATCCTGCCGCTGCTCGCTTGTCTGCGCTACAGTGGAACTTCGGCCTTTCCGCTCACCGCCTCATATGCGACGTGCCCACCAGGTGGAACTCCACTTTGCACATGCTGGAGAGACTGTGCGAGCAGCAGCAGGCCATAGTGGAGTTTCAGCTGCAGCACGCACGCGTCAGTCGCACTGCGGAACACCACCACTTCACCACCAATGATTGGGCCTCCATGCGAGACCTGTGTGCCCTGTTGCACTGTTTCGAGTACTCCACCAACATGGCCAGTGGCGATGACACAGTTATCAGCGTTACAATACCACTTCTATGTCTCCTTGAGAAAACGCTTAGGGCGATGATGGAAGAGGAGGTGGCCCTGGAGGAGGAGGAGGAGGATGAGGGGTCATTTTTAGCACTTTCAGGCCAGTCTCTTAGAAGTGGCTGAGAGGGAGGTTTTTTGCAACAGCAGAGGCCAGGTACAAATGTGGCCAGCCAGGGCCCACTACTGGAGGACGAGGAGGATGAGACGGAGGTGGAGGAGGATGAGGATGAAGCAGGTTCACAGCGGGGTGGCATCTGACACAGCTCAGGCCCATCACTGGGGCGTAGCTGGGGGGGATACGGAGGACACGACGTTACGCCTCCCACAGAGGACAGCTTGTCCTTACCTCTGGGGAGCCTGGCACACATGAGCGACTACATGCTGCAGTGCCTGCGCAACGACAGCAGAGTTGCCCACATTTTAACGTGTGCTGACTACTGGATTGCCACCCTGCTGGATCCCCGGTACAAAGACAATGTGCCCACCTTACTTCCTGCACTGGAGCATGATAGGAAGATGCGCGAGTACAAGTGCACACTGGTAGACGCGCTCCTGAGATCATTCCCAAATGTCACAGGGGAACAGGTGGAAGCCCAAGGCGAAGGCAGAGGAGGAGCGAGAGGTCACCAATGCAGCTGTGTCACGGC
This sequence comes from Bufotes viridis, assembly GCA_033119425.1. Classification (NCBI taxonomy): domain Eukaryota; kingdom Metazoa; phylum Chordata; class Amphibia; order Anura; family Bufonidae; genus Bufotes; species Bufotes viridis. Next base: position 199,449,321 of record CM065593.1, on the reverse strand, counting down.
CAGCTCCTCTGAGGGCAGGGTTAGCATGGCAGAAATGTGGAAAAGTTTTGTCTCCACGCCAAAGCTAACTGCACCACCACCTGATACGGAACGTGTTAGCAGGAGGCAGCATTTTACTAACATGGTTGAACAGTACGTCTGCACACCCCTCCACGTTCTGACTGACGGTTTGGCCCCATTCAACTTCTGGGTCTCCAAATTTTCCACGTGGCCAGAGTTAGCATTTTATGCCTTGGAGGTGCTGGCCTTCCCGGCGACCAGCGTTTTGTCTGAACGTGTATTTAGCATGGCAGGGGGCGTCATTACTGACAAACGCAGCCGCCTGTCCACAGCCAACGTGGACAAGCTGACGTTCATAAAAATGAACCAGGCATGGATCCCACAGGACCTGTGCCTCCCTTGTGCAGAATAGACATTTATAACTGCCTCCCCCTCAACCATGTATTCTTGTACTCCGGGGCACTTCTTTATTGATTCCTCATTTTTTTTAACTTTACCATGATCTTGCGGTGCAACCAAAAGTTGAATGAACCTCTCCTCAATCTGGGCGCTGGGGCCTAAATAACTGAAAGTGGCCTGTTACAAAGGTGGGTGACATGAAGCCTGAACCTCTGCCATGCGACCTCTCTCCTCTGTTTGGGTGCTGGGGCCAAAATAACTGAAAGTGGCCATCTCCAGTGGTGGGTGATATGACGCCTTATTTATTGCTGTGGGACCTCTCTCCTCTGTCTGGGTGCTCGGGCCTAAATAACTCATAGTGACCTTCTCCAGTGGTGGCTGATATGACACCTTATTCCTTGCTGTGGGACCTCTCTCCTCTGTCTGGGTGCTGGGGCCAAAATATCTGAAAGTGGCCTTCTCCAGTGGTGGGTGATATGATGCATGATTCCTTGCTGTGGGACCTCTCTCTCTGTCTGGGTGCTGGGGCCTAAATAACTGAAAGTAACCTTCTCCAGTGGTGGGTGATATGACGCCTTATTCCTTGCTGTGGGACCTCTCTCTTCTGTCTGGGTGCTGGGGCCTAAATAACTGAAAGTGGCCTTCTCCAGTGGTGGGTGATATGATGCATGATTCCTTGCTGTGTGACCTCTCTCTCCTCTGTCTGGGTGCTGGGGCCTAAATAACTGAAAGTGGCCTTCTCCAGTGGTGGGTGATATGACGCCTTATTCCTTGATGTGGGACCTCTCTCCTCTGCCTGGGTGCTGGGGCCTAAATAACTGAAAGTGGCCCTCTCCAGTGGTGGGTGATATGACGCATGATTCCTTGCTGTGGGACCTCTCTCCTCTGTCTGTGTGCTGGGGCCGAAATAACAGAAAATGACCTTCTCCATTGGTGGGCAACTTAAAACCTGATTCTCTGCTATGGGACCTCTCTCCAATTGATATTGGTTAATTTTTATTTATTTTATGTTATTTTAATTCATTTCCCTATCCACATTTGTTTGCTGGGCATTTACCTACATTTTTCTGCCTTTTGCAGCCCTCTAGCCCTTTCCTGGACTATTTTACAGGCTTTTTAGTGCCCAAAGTTCGGGTCCCTATTAACTTCAATGGGGTTCGGGTTCGGGATGAAGTTCGGGTCGAGTTCGGATCCCGAACCCGAACATTTTAGGGAAGTTCGGCCAAACTTCTCGAACCCGAACATCCAGGTGTTCGCTCAACTCTAGTCTTGAATATTAAGGGGTAATTTCTCCACGATCAGTCCCACACCATGGGAGGTATCAAGAAATCTGAGACCTGGAAGCTGCGGGTCTCCCTTTGACGATTTCAAACTCAAGTAGAAGGTTGCTTAATTCCTGGAACTCTCTGCGGTCTGTATTGGATAATTCAGGAAAGTCGTATCGTCGTTAAAATAAGGCACGTTCAACTACTTCCTGTTGGCATACAAGGTTTGTATTGTATAAGCAACAACCACTGTATGTCATTGCTGTATATTATATGGTCACTAGATGGCAGTGTTACATTTGTGTAAGCTGTTTTGCTGTCTTTGAAATAAAAGAGTTCAGTGCTCGTGCAGTTACCAAGCAGAGGTCAGTAAAACCTCACAGACTGTCTGTCTGTCCTTTGTTTAGGCTCAGAAAGTATTTCTAACAGGTTATGGGCCCAGGACATGCTACAGAAGCCAAGGATATAACACAGACTACCCCTGGTTATAACCAGATACAGAGAGCTAAAGCAATTGAGTGCAGGAGACAGCAACAGAAAGACAAACAGCAGAAATGGCTGTCACCATTCCCTCAGCAAAGTTCTCCATCACAAATCTGACAAATCAGAAATATCAATCCTGGAAATTCAAGAAAATGCTGCTTATAAGAGAAGGTATGTGAAAATGTATAAATGAACCCAGGCCTTCACAGCCCACAGAGGAGTGGTTAGACAGAGATCAGAAATCCCAGAGCACAATTTCCCTGTGCATAGACGATGATCAAATCATATATCTATGTAACTGATTGAAAGGAAGGAAATCAAGCACTCAAAATTGATGAATTTGTAGGTTACTTTATTTGGTCATGCGATATATCAGGTACAGAGGTACAGAATGATTCATAACCAGTGATGCCCTTGTCAGTCTACGCGTTTCAAACGACGTTCTTATTCATATATTTAACTGTTAGACTTCTAGAGACATGTGGGAAGGACTACAAAAAGTGCATGAAAGAGTTAATCTCAGCAATAAACTGTATTTAATCAGAAAGCTCTATCAGACTAAGTTGTAGAAAGACCAGGACATGCAGGACTATATAAGAGAGACCTTAGAACTGGTGGAGAGATGGAGGGGGATTGGAGAAGATATAAAGAACTTCCATGTTGCAGCGCTATTATTAAGTGGACTTCCTGAAAGTTATGAGACACTTGTCAAAGCACTAGATGCACGTCCAGATGATCAACTGACACTGAAATATGTTAAAGGAAAGCTTGTGGATGACTACAAGCGCAAAACAGAAAGAATGAGTAATTCAAGTGTGTGTTCAGAGACTGCTTTAAAGATGAAATACAAAAATAAACACAGTAATGTGCAGCTAGAAAAGCGGGAATGCTTTGTGTGCAAAAAGACAGGACACCTAACGGCAGATTGAAGAATCTGGAAAGCTAGAACGCAAAAACAAAGTGGATCTCAACAAGCTAAGAATGTCATAGAAACAAAGGGGTGTGCATGTGGATCCAAAAGTGGTGTCACCTCTGTGCAAGCGTGATGTGTGGACTCAGGTGCTACAAATCACATGACAAATGACCGACATTTCTTTACTCAGCTTGATGAAAGCAAAAAAAAAAGGATAACTACAGCTAATGGACAATTCATGAAATCAGTGGGAATAGGAGATGGCTTTCTATACTGTCCTATCTCTCCAGATATCACTAAAAAGATCCATATGAGGAATGTTCTGTATGTTCCAGATCTTGAAAGCAACCTTTTGTCAGTAAAGAAACTCATTAACCAAGGCATTTCAGGGTGAAAGTTGTATTATCACAAAAGGGGATTACTTGCTTGCAAAGGCTAAAATCATAGATGAACTATATCAGCTAAACTGCAGTGAAATGGCTAAAACAGCCAAAGAGGATAAACATTCAAACTGCATCCACACTTGGTACAGACGCTTCGGGCACAGAAATCCTGATACAATAAAGAAAATAGTTGAGAATAACTATGCAAGTGGTATTAAGATTAATCCATGTGATCAAATAATGATCTGCACCAGCTCTATTAAAGAAAAAATGTCAAGGACACCTTTTCCCAAGCATACCAACAGCAAAGCTCAAAAACCTCTGGACTTAATTCATTCAGATCTTTGTAGTCCAATGAAAACTATAACTCCAGGAAAGAAGAAGTACTTCCTGACCTTCATTGATAATTACTCCAGATATACCACAGAGTTTCTACTTCACAATAAGGATGAAGTGCCAGAGAAATTAGAAGAGTATCTCGCTCAAGTAAGTAATACATTTGGCAGGATGCCCAGAGTACTACAAACAGATAATGGCTCAGAATATACAAGTGGTAAAACACAAGCCCCCTCAGGAAACATGGAATCATGTTCCAGACAACTGTTCCATATAACCCAGAGCAAAATGGAGTTGCAGAGAGAATGAACCGCACACTGTGCGAAAGTGGGAGGAGCATGCTATTTGATGCTGATATGCCAACTACATACTGGGGAGAAGCTATCATGACTGCATGTTATCTTCAAAATTGTTTGCCAGGAAAAGCAACAACAAAAACTCCATATGAACTGTAGAACAAAAAGAAACCAGATTTAAGACACATCAGAATTTTTGGAAGTAAAGCCTATGTACACATTCCAAAAGAAAAACATACAAAATGGGATGCATGTGCAAAGAAGGAGTACTTGTGGGTTACAGTGAATCTCAAAAAGAATACAGGATTTTACATCAATCAAGACACAAACAAGGTAACAGTCAGCAGAAGTGTGATTACTGATGAAAGTTCTGTGTGTTTAAAGTTTGAACAATTGACACAAACTATTCAAACTGAGAAAGAATCAACATCAGTCACTCAAGAAAATAAGGAAAGTGACACAGAAATAGAAATGACTGCAGAAAAGTCAAAAACTGAAACTGAACCAGAGATATCTTCAGTCAGAAGATCAACCAGAACCAATAAAGGTGTTCCAGCTGAAGATTTATCTTACATAGCTCGCAGAGCCATTCAAACTAAACCAGGTTCATGGAAAGAGATGCAGAAACTGCCAATACATGAGAAACAAATGTGGAATAAAGCCACTGATGAAGAGATGACATCACTCAATGATCTCCAGACATGGACACTTTTAGAGCTACCTCTACCTCTGCCATAGGATATAAATAGGTTTTTAAAACCAAATGTAACTCTGAAGGGAAAGTCTGTCGGTACAAGGCAAGGTTGGTTGCTAAAGGTTACTCACACAAGTTCGGTGAGGACTATGATGCCACTTTTGCTACAGTTGCTAAACAAAGTACTTTCAGAACACTTATGACAGTGGCTGCCATGCGTACAATGATTGTAAAACATCACGATATTAAGACAGCTTTTCTTAATGGTGATATTGAAGAAGAAATATGAAGGAGATGTGAAAAAGGGACAAGTGCACCTTGTCTGCAAGTTGTAAAAATCTCTGTATGGCCTTAAACAATCAGATCGAGCATGGAACTTAAAGATTAATCAATTTTGGTGTAAATGGCTTCAATACCTAAAGAAACGATTCGGCTCTTTTTTTTTTACGTTGTCACATATTATTCGACATACATGTTTCTAACGTTATCTTGTGCTAAAAATGTTAGACTTAGACAGTCGCATTACACATCCTACCAGCCACTCTTATATTGATAAAGTGACCGGTAGAGATGAGCGAAAACACCTGGAAGTTCAGGTTCGGGAAGTTCGGCCGAACTTCCCGAAAATGTTCGGGTTCGGGATACGAACTCGACCCGAACTTTATCCCGAACCCGAACCCCATTGAAGTCAATGGGGACCCGAACTTTTGGGCACTAAAAAGGCTGTAAAATAGTCCAGGAAAGGGCTAGAGGGCTGCAAAAGGCAGAAAAATGTAGGTAAATGCCCAGCAAACAAATGTGGATAGGGAAATGAATTAAAATAACATAAAATAAATAAAAATTAACCAATATCAATTGGAGAGAGGTCCCATAGCAGAGAATCAGGTTTTAAGTTGCCCACAAATGGAGAAGGTCACTTTCTGTTATTTCGGCCCCAGCACACAGACAGAGGAGAGAGGTCCCACAGCAAGGAATCATGCGTCATATCACCCACCACAGGAGAGGACCACTTTCAGTTATTTAGGCCCCAGCACCCAGGCAGAGGAGAGAGGTCCCACATCAAGGAATAAGGCGTCATATCACCCACCACTGGAGAAGGCCACTTTCAGTTATTTAGGCCCCAGCACCCAGACAGAGGAGAGAGAGGTCACACAGCAAGGAATCATGCATCATATCACCCACCACTGGAGAAGGCCACTTTCAGTTATTTAGGCCCCAGCACCCAGACAGAAGAGAGAGGTCCCACAGCAAGGAATAAGGCGTCATATCACCCACCACTGGAGAAGGTTACTTTCAGTTATTTAGGCCCCAGCACCCAGACAGAGGAGAGAGGTCCCACAGCAAGGAATCATGCATCATATCACCCACCACTGGAGAAGGCCACTTTCAGATATTTTGGCCCCAGCACCCAGACAGAGGAGAGAGGTCCCACAGCAAGGAATAAGGTGTCATATCAGCCACCACTGGAGAAGGTCACTATGAGTTATTTAGGCCCGAGCACCCAGACAGAGGAGAGAGGTCCCACAGCAATAAATAAGGCGTCATATCACCCACCACTGGAGATGGCCACTTTCAGTTATTTAGGCCCCAGCACCCAAACAGAGGAGAGAGGTCGCATGGCAGAGGTTCAGGCTTCATGTCACCCACCTTTGTAACAGGCCACTTTCAGTTATTTAGGCCCCAGCGCCCAGATTGAGGAGAGGTTCATTCAACTTTGGGTTGCACTGCAAGATCATGGTAAAGTTAAAAAAAATGAGGAATCAATAAAGAAGTGCCCCGGAGTACAAGAATACATGGTTGAGGGGGAGGCAGTTATAAATGTCTATTCTGCACAAGGGAGGCACAGGTCCTGTGGGATCCATGCCTGGTTCATTTTTATGAACGTCAGCTTGTCCACGTTGGCTGTGGACAGGCGGCTGCGTTTGTCAGCAATGACGCCCCCTGCCATGCTAAATACATGTTCAGACAACACGTTCAGCACCTCCAAGGCATAAAATGCTAACTCTGGCCACGTGGAAAATTTGGAGACCCAGAAGTTGAATGGGGCCAAACCATTAGTCAGTACGTGGAGGGGTGTGCAGACGTACTGTTCAACCATGTTAGTGAAATGCTGCCTCCTGCTAACACGTTCCGTATCAGGTGGTGGTGTAGTTAGCTTTGGCGTGGAGACAAAACTTTTCCACATTTCTGCCATGCTAACCCTGCCCTCAGAGGAGCTGGCCGTGACAAAGCTGCATTGGCGACCTCTCGCTCCTCCTCTGCCTTCGCCTTGGGCTTCCACCTGTTCCCCTGTGACATTTGGGAATGATCTCAGGAGCGCGTCTACCAGTGTGCACTTGTACTCGCGCATCTTCCTATCATGCTCCAGTGCAGGAAGTAAGGTGGGCACATTGTCTTTGTACCGGGGATCCAGCAGGGTGGCAACCCAGTAGTCAGCACACGTTAAAATGTGGGCAACTCTATTGTCGTTGCGCAGGCACTGCAGCATGTAGTCGCTCATGTGTGCCAGGCTCCCCAGAGGTAAGGACAAGCTGTCCTCTGTGGGAGGCGTACCATCGTGTCCTCCGTATCCCCCCCAGCTACGCCCCAGTGATGGGCCTGAGCTGTGTCAGATGCCACCCCGCTGTGAACCTGCTTCATCCTCATCCTCCTCCAACTCCGTCTCATCCTCCTCGTCCTCCAGTAGTGGGCCCTGGCTGGCCACATTTGTACCTGGCCTCTGCTGTTGCAAAAAACCTCCCTCTCAGCCACTTCTAAGAGACTGGCCTGAAAGTACTAAAAATGACCCCTCATCTTCCTCCTCCTCCTCCAGGGCCACCTCCTCTTCCATCATCGCCCTAAGCGTTTTCTCAAGGAGACATAGAAGTGGTATTGTAACGCTGATAACGGTGTCATCGCCACTGGCCATCTTGGTGGAGTACTCGAAACAGTGCAACAGGGCACACAGGTCTCGCATGGAGGCCCAATCATTGGTGGTGAAGTGGTGCTGTTCCGTAGTGCGACTGACGCGTGCGTGCTGCAGCTGAAACTCCACTATGGCCTGCTGCTGCTCGCACAGTCTTTCCAGCATGTGCAAGGTGGAGTTCTACCTGGTGGGCACGTCGCATATGAGGTGGTGAGCGAGAAGGCTGAAGTTACGCTGCAGCGCAGACAGGCGAGCAGCGGCAGGATGTGAACACTGGAAGCGCGCACAGACGGCCCGCACTTTATGCAGCAGCTCTGACATGTCGGAGTAGTTGTGAATGAACTTCTGCACCACCAAATTCAGCACATGCGCCAGGCAAGGGATGTGCGTCAAACCGGCTAGTCCCAGAGCTGCGACGAGATTTCGCCCATTATCGCACACCACCAGGCCGGGCTTGAGGCCCACCGGCAGAAACCACTCGTCGGTCTGTTGTTCAATACCCCGCCACAACTCCTGCGCGTTGTGGGGCCTGTCCCCCAAATATATGAGTTTCAGAATGGCCTGCTGACATTTACCCCGGGCTGTGCTGAAGTTGGTGGTGAAGGTGTGTGGCTGACTGGATGAGCTGGTGGAAGCAGAGGAGAAGGAAGCTGAGTAGGAGGAGGAGGCTACAGGAGGCAAAGAATAATGCCCTGCGATCCTTGGCGGCGGAAGGACGTGCGCCAAGGAACTCTCCGCCTGGGGACCAGCCTCCACTACATTTACCCAGTGTGCAGTTAGAGAGATATAGCGTCCCTGGCCGTGCTTACTGGTCCACGTATCTGTGGTTAGGTGGACCTTGCCACAGGTGGCGTTGCGCAGTGCACACTTGATTTTATCGGATACTTGGTTGTGCAGGGAAGGCACGGCTGTCTTGGAGAAGTAGTGGCGGCTGGGAACAACATACTGTGGGACAGCCATGGACATCAGCTGTTTGAAGCTATCTGTGTCCACCAGTCTGAATGACAGCATTTCAAAGGCCAGTAGTTTAGAAATGCTGGCATTCAGGCCCAGGGCTCGAGGGTGGCTAGGTGGGAATTTATGCTTTCTCTCCAAGGTTTGTGAGATGGAGAGCTGAACGCTGCCGTGTGACATGGTGGAGATGCTTGGTGACGCAGGTGGTGTAGTCGGTGGCACATCCTCTGTTTGTTGGGCGGCAGGTGCCAATATTCCTCCCGAGGTCGGAGGAAGAGGCCGAGGCAGCAGTAGAAGAGGGATCAGGGGGAGCCAGAGTGAGTTCCTTGCTTTTAAGGAGTTTACTCCACTGCAGTTCATGCTTTGAATGTAGATGCCTGGTCATGCAGGTTGTGCTAATGTTCAGAACGTTAATGCCTCGCTTCAGGATCTGATGGCACAGCGTGCAAACCACTCAGGTCCACATTGTTTAAAGAAGTGCCATGCCAGGGAACTCGTTGAGGCTGCCTTTGGGGTGCTCGGTCCCTGGTGGTGGTGGCCAGTAGCAGGCGAACTCTCTTGGCGGCGGCTGTTCTGCTTTTGCCCCCTGCTCCCTCTTTTGCTACGCTGTTGGCTCGGTCTCACCACTGCCTCTTCCTCTGAACTATGAAAGTCAGCGACACGACCTTCATTCCATGTGGGGTCTTGGACCTCATCGTCCTCTGCATCGTCTTCCACCCAGTCTTCCTCCCTGACCTCCTCCTGTTCAGTCTGCACACTGCCGAAAGACTCAGCAGTTGGCACCTGTGTTTCGTCATCATCAGAGACGTGCGGACTGAGATGAGGTGGTATTCCCATGTCCTCATCATCAGGAAACATCAATGGTTGTGCATCAGTGCATTCAATGTCTTCCACCACTGGGGAAGGGCTAGGTGGATTCCCTTGGGAAACCCTGCCAGCAGAGTCTTCAAACAGCATAAGAGACTGCTGCATAACTTGAGGCTCAGACAGTTTTCCTGATATGCATGGGGGTGATGTGACAGACTAATGGGCTTGGTTTTCAGGCGCCACCTCTGTGCTTTCTGCAGAAGACTGGGTGGGAGATAAGGTTGTGAACGTGCTGGATCCACTGTCGGCCACCCAATTGACTAGCGCCTGTACTTGCTCAGGCCTTACCATCCTTAGAACGACATTGGGCCCCACCAAATATCGCTGTAAATTCTGGCGGGTACTGGAACCTAAGGTAGTTGGTTCACTAGGACGTTTGGCTGTGGCAGAATGGCCATGTCCTCTCCCAGCACCAGAGGGTACACTAACACCACCACGACCGCGTCCGCGTCCCTTACTAGATGTTTTCCTCATTGTTACCGTTCACCAAGCACCACAATAAGAAAAAAAATATTTGGCCCAATGTATTGATTTCAAATTCAGGCCTATTTTTCCAGGCACCTAACACTATCTGCCTATTTATTTATGTAGCGTATTACACTAATCCAGTCACAGCAGTAACGACTGATTTAGGGGAATATCTCTTTTAGGGCTAGTATTTAGGTCCTGAATAAAAGGTATCCTTTTATGGACAGAGTTACACTTGGAATATCTCTTTTAGGGCTAGTATTTAGGTCCTGAATAAAAGGTATCCTTTTATGGACAGAGTTACACTTGGCCTGCAACAGCTGGAACACCAGATTCAGGATACTGCTATATTGGCAAGTGAATTTCACCCCAGAACAAAATATACCCTTTTACGGACATATTAACACTTGGCCTGCAACTGCTGGAACACCAGATTCAGGGTATTGCTATTTTGGCAATTGAATTTCCCCCCATAACAAAATATATAATTTGCAGGACACTATGAAACTTGGCCAGCCACAGCTGAAACCACTGATTTATGGTATTGCTATTTTGGCAATTGAATTTCACCCCAGAAAAAAATATATCCTTTGCAGGACACTATGAAACTTGGCCAGCCACAGCTGAAACCACTCATTTATGGTATTGCTATTTTGGCAATTGAATTTCACCCCAGAACAAAATATATGTTTTGGCGGACACTATAATAGTTTGCCAGCCAGTGCTGGGACACCAGATTTAGGGGATTGCTATTTTGGCAATTAAATTTCACCCCAGAACAAAATATATCCTTTGCAGGACACAATGAAACTTGGCCAGCCACAGCTGAAACCACTGATTTATGGTATTGCTATTTTGGAAATTGAATTTCACCCCAGAACAAAATATACCCTGTGACGGACAGATTTAAACTTTGCCTGCAACAGCTGGAACACCAGATTCAGGGTATTGCTATTTTGGCAATTGAATTTCATCCCAGAACAAAATATATAATTTGCAGGACACTATGAAACTTGGCCAGCCACAGCTGAAACCACTAATTTATGGCATTGCTATTTTGGCAATTAAATTTCACCCCAGAACAAAATATATGTTTTGGCAGACACTATTATAGTTTGCCAGCCAGTGCTGGGACACGAGATTTATGGGATTGCTATTTTGACAATTGAATTTCACAACAGAAAATAATCTATCTTTTGCCAGACAGCAGACAGTATTATACTTGGCTAGCCAAAGCTGGAACACCAGATTTAGTGGATTGGTATTTTGGCAATTGTATTTAACCCCTTAATAAAATATAGAAATTGCTATCCTGAGTTTCTAGGGGTGACAATTAGCACAGCCAAGCCCCTGATGTAGGATATAGCAAAAAAAAAAAAAACTAGTATTGATGGATTGATGGACTTGGTGGCATCTTGTTCTCGTGCACCACAAGTCGATCACCCTAGAAAATAAGTGACAGAAAAAAGCTCCGTGCAGCCTAAAAACCAGTGAGCAAGTAACTAGCAGAAGTTGAATCATTCACAGCTGTAGATCGATCACTTCATTAGGTGCTTTTGCTGACTTTTCCCTGCCTAATCTCACCCTCACAGCAGCTGCGCCCTCTCCCTACACTAATCAAAGCAGTGTGACATGCGGAGCTACGTGACTCCAGCTTAAATAGAGGCTGGGTCACATGCTGCACTTGGCCAATCACAGCCATGGCTGTGGCATGGCTGTGATGGGCTCTTAGGGCAAGAAGTAAAACGTTAGCTGATTGGCTGCTGTGCAGCCCTTCAGAAAGCGGGAAGAAATCGCCGAACAACTTACCCGAACCTGAACTTTTTTTAAAATGTTCGGGTTCGGTTCCGTGTCCCAAACACCCCAAAATTCGGTACGAACTATTCTCGAACTGTTAGCTCAACACTAGGTGACTGGTTATTCCGGCCTTATTTTCTTGGGCATCCTTACAGGTTGCTTTCCCTCTCCCCTTTCTCCCTCTCTTTCTAAATCCCTCTTCCCTACCACTCCGAATTTATAGTGGGAGGAAAATAAACTATTATCAGCTTTCTGTTTCAGATAAAAGTACACAAGATGTTTTTCTTTGTTTTCTTAGCTTTTTTTATGTACACCACAATTTGTAGTGTCTTTCCTATAATGTCCTTTCATATTATGTCCAATTATATTCGAATGTATATCACATTTACCCACTTTACATTTTTGAGTGGAGTATGTTAACTCCATTTTTCTGTTCATGCATAATCCTTTACACATTAAAATGAATAATATTGAAATAAAATTTGAAAAAATCTTCCAAAAAATAAACATAATTTACAAAGATTAATCAAGTTCTACTAAATGAAGGTTTTACAAGAAGCAAAGCTGATCCGTGCCTATACGCTAAACAAGTAGACGCTGAATGGATGTATCTGCTAATTTATGTGGATGACCTGATCATTGCTCAACAACAACAATGAAATTGCAAAGTTAACAGGAGTATTCAATAAGCATGTCGAAACTAAAGACCTAGGTGAAGTGACATATTATCTTGGAATTGACTTCCAGATTGAGAAAGATGGAAGTTTCCTGTTAAACCAGAGTGCAAAAATGTTATCTATTCTTCTTCAGCAATTCAACGTGACAGAGGCCAAAGGAACAAGCACACCTACAGCCTATCCAAAGATAGAAGGAGAAGATGATCTTCTCACATCCAATAGTACAGACAAGCAGTGGGGGCACTTCTCTACATTGCAACTACTACACGTCCAGACATTGCAACTGCCATGTCTCTTTTCAGCAGGCGAGTTGATAAACCACGTCAAAGAGACTGGAATGCAATTAAAAGAGTTATAAGATATCTGAAACAGACAAAATACTTAAGTTTGAAACTGTCAGCAAGTGATGACTTAAACCTCATAGGATATGTGGACTCTAATTGGGCAGGTGACCACAGCACAACGCAAATCCACAAGTTACTTATTAAAATTGGGAAACAGTCCTATATCTTGGTCCAGCAAGAAACAGGCATCAGTCGGTGGCATCGTCTTCTACAGAAGCTCAATACATATCTGCAGCTTATGCCAGTCAAGAAGTTGTGTGGTTACAGCAATTACTCTAGGATCTTGAAGAGGCAACATCAGAACCTACCTTCTTATTTGAGGACAATCAGGCTTGCATTAAGCTTGCGACAAGTGAGAAGATTAATGAACATCGACGTCAGACATCATTACATTCATGACTTAGTTGATCAGAAAGTGATTGTACTTGTGTATTGTGAGTCTGAAAAAATTATTGCTGATGCTTTGACAAAGCCACTCGCTAAAAACTGTTTTGTGGATCTTAGATCAGAAATGGGACTGGCATAGACAGTAGTTGTTGAGTGGGGGGGGGGGGGGGGTTTAGCATACAAGGTTTGTATTGAATAAGCAACAACCACTATATGTCATTGCTGTATAATGTATGGTCACTAGATGGCAGTGTTACATTTGTGTAAGTTCCTGTATTGCTATGTCTTTGAAATAAAAGAGTGTAGGACATGTTGACTAATCTCTCAATTTTAACATCAGTTTGAAGGCTCAGTAAGACCGCAGTGTGCACCTGTTTTGTCATTTGTTATTGCTATACTGTCCTTTGTTTAGCCTCAGAAAGTATTTCTAACACTTCCGAGCCGCCTTATGTCTGCTCTAATCTTTCCCATGCGAGACGAAGGCCTTTGACTGGTTCGTAGATATGAACGGTTTTGAGTCTCTTAACACAGTTTGACGACCACGGACCTAGCCATCTAATTAGTAAATCAAGTTCTTGCATAGGCGGAGCACCAAGGTTTTGAACTGTTGTCTTGAAAGTGGCCTTCCAACTTCTATAGTTCTCTGGGCAATGATCAAAGTTCGTAAGGCTAGTACTGATGAGGTCCCTGAGAGTGAGGTACTTAGCGATTTCTGAGGCGTCATTTCTTTCCTGCATCATGGCAACAGGAACTTCTCCCTCGCTGGCGTTGTTGGCACCATCTGATACCCTATGTTTGGGAGTTGGAAGATGGAATGGAGTGGCAGCTGGGTTGAGCGTAAGTGAAGGCTTCACATCTGGTAATCTTGGCGCTAGCGTCTTGGTTGCTATGCAACAAGTTTTAGGAGGTTTTAATGTGATTTGATGAGCTTGAAGCAGCTTGGTCTCTAATGGCGCCTGAAATACTGTGTAAGGTGCCAGAGGTTTGAAAGAAAGAGAAATGTCCACTGGACTGGGGTCAACTGTATAGTTATCGGCTGGCTCTTTTTCTACTCGCATGAGTTCTGCAGGTTGGCGTGCAGAGGCCGAATCTTCTGGTGCACATGCATTGACTTTGCTTTGATTTAGGACGAATTGCAGGTTGCGCCTTTCTGAGTCATTAGATATCTTTGACATAGGATGATAAACTTCTTCTTCTTAAGCAGCTTCTTCAAGAACTCTGAGTTCAGCCATGGCTTCTGCTTTTTCCCTTTCCTTCTGAAGGACCTCCAACTCAGCTTTGGCCTTGGCTTTGGTCGCTTGCGCTTAAGCCTGTATAGTTTGGGATTGGGCTTGTATCTCTGCGACTTGTGCCTTAATGGCTGCTTCCTTTCTAATGCAGTGAGCTTGTACCTTCGCTGCTTTCACTTTTGTGCCTGATAACACCAATGAGTTACTCAGCGAAGAGTGCTGTTAGGGAGACCTTAGCAATTAGGACTAAGCAATAGATGTCGAGGAACGGGATGAAGCCTTAGAGTGCCTTGCAAAGTTAGAATGGTGGGACGCAGTTTCATATTGTTGTGATATCTTGTCCTCTAGCATTGACTTGACTGCCACAAATTTGCTATATCTATCATCATTAAGTGCAGTGTGGGTCTTTAACTCTAGGATGAATTCCTCTGAGTCGAGACTTGATAACAGAGAAGAATATTTTTCAGACAGTCTTTTATAAGTCTTATTTAATTTTGTACACATGGCCTTTAATTAATCTTCATTATAGCCTGATCCATGTGCTGCATCCATACATTGTTTAGTCTTTTCCCACAAACTGGATAAGTTATTACATATCTCAATTTTAATAGTTAGGAGGGCCTCTTTCATTTTTAATGAGGGCTTGGAAATCCTTTTAGCTGTGTCTTCCATTTATATTTGTAACACAACAGCTACCTCTAGTGGTTAGTTCAGTCTTTTAATAGCTTACAATGTTGGCAGAGTGCCATAAAGGCAGTCACATGATCTCCTACTGCAGGTGGTGTTTGGGTTAAGCCTCTCAATGTATCAATATGATGTTCTCTGCCCTGTAACTTGATAGCAGGCAGACGATATTTGTCTCAGAAAACAGGGCTGAATGCAATTCCTTGCCTGTATGAAAACTGCTATTGCTAGATGCTTCTGCGATCCTCAGTGAATGCAGTGCGGAGCAGGATATAATGAAAAAAACTTACACAAGCAGTGCTATTACCCTCTACTAATGAGACTAATGATAATGGCTTATTACTTGGAGGGGGAGAATATTCTTTCCTTAGCAAGAGAAGGCGAGTACTAAGGCAATTCTTTGACTGTGGCGTTTCGAAATGTCAGCCATATACAATCACGCACCTGTGTAGAGTAGCCTCTATGCACACGGAAGTGACTTGTTGAATTTGACTTTTCTCCACTTACAGCTTACGCATCAGACACCCAGGCATTAATCAAGTAGCTTTTTAATCTGGAGATTGTATTACAAGATGTTGCAGGGTAATCCAGATGGTAAAATAATTATGCCAACAATAAACTCCTAGTTCAGAAGATAGATGCTACTCTGAAAGCTGAGCACACTATGAGCAAAGCATCACTGGGAAAACAGGGAGTGGAAAGGCTAAACTAACTAGAAAGCTGAAAACAGGGCTGGGGGGGAGAAAGAGAGGAGCCTAACAATACACAATTCATGATACTGGAACAGAACAGACATTGTCGCAGGATCAACGGCGTGAGAATGTGGAGGCGGAAGCGGCACTTTGGCAGACACCCACAGGCTCAAGGACTGGCCTACCTTCTATTCTACATATGTGTGCAGGGCTGGTACTGCCTTTTTCACAAAGAAATGATGGCCGGGCACTCTCCACCTCGGCTAGGCACAAGCTATCAGTTCTCTGAAAGGTGCAGAGTCCACCACTTGGAAAGGAAGGGACTGCATCACCAGCAACTTGGCCAGAAGCACGTTCAGCTTCTGCACCATTGGATGAGTGCACGCTTACTGTTGCCTCTTTGCAATCGCTTCGGTGATCGATTTCTGACAGAATGACTGAAGACGAAGAGGAGTAGGAGGACGAGGAGCAGGAGCATCAGGACCAGCAGATGATGGGAAGGACAGACAGCTCCCTTCGGCTGATGTGGTGGAGCCTTGACTGCATGAAATTGGGTGCGCAGGTTGTCAGACTAACCTGATTTGTTTTTATGAGGGGAGTAGTAGCCTGGACAGAGGGGCAGCTGTGGATGTAGTGTTTCTGAATTTTGCTAAAGCTAAGGCTTTTGATACTGTCCCTCATAGACGTTTAATAGGTAAAGTAAGGTCTATAGGCTTGGAAAATATAGTTTGTAATTGGATTGAAAACTGGCTGAAGGACCGTGTCCAGAGAGTTGTGGTCAAAGATTCCTATTCAGAATGATCCCGGGTTATAAGTTGTGTACCCCAAGGTTCAGTGCTGGGCCCTCTATTATTTAATTTATTTATTAATCATATCAAGGATAAGATTAATAGCACCATTTCAATTTTTGCAGATGATACTAAGCTATGTAGAACTGTACAGGCTATGGAATATGTCCATATACTACAAGCTGACTTGAACACTTTAAATGATTGGGCATCAACTTGGCAAATGAGGTTCAATGTGTACAAATGTAAAGTTATGCATCTTGGTAGTAATAATCTCTGTGCTTCATATGTCCTAGGTGATGTAACACTGGGAGAGTCACTTATAGAGAAAGATTTGGATGTCCTTGTGGATGGTAGACTAAATTACAGCATTAAAAGAATTGAATTTATTTAGTCTTTAGTCTAAGGGGGGACATGATTAGCCTATACATTTATATAAATGGGCCATACAAAAAATAATGTGAAAAACTGTTCCATGTAAAATGCGCTCAAAAGACAAAGGGGCACTGCCTCCAATTGGAGAGGAAAAAGTTCAGTCTCCGGGAGCATCAAAGCTTCTGTACTGTAACATAGTACATAAGGCCGAAAAAAGACATCTGTCTATCCAGTTCGGCCTGTCATCCTGCTAGTTGATCCAGAGGAAAGAAGTACTCCCTGGATCAATGACCCATCTCTAGTAGCTATAGCCTGTAATATTATTACACTCCAGGAATACATCCAGGCCCCTCTTGAATTCCTTTATTGTAATCACCATGACTACCTCCTCAGGCAGAGAATTCCATAGTCTCACTGCTCTTACCGTAAAGAATCCTCTTCTATATTTGTGTACAAACCTTCTTTCCTCCAGACGCAGAGGACGTCCCCTCGTCACAGTGACAGTCCTGGGGATAAATAGATGATGGGAGAGATCTCTGTACGGACCCCTGATATATTTATACATAGTTATTAGATCTCCCCTCAGTCATCTTTTTTCTAAAGTAAATAACCCTAATTTTGATAACCTTTCAGGGTACTGTAGTTGCCCCATTCCAGTTATTGCTTTAGTTGCCCTCCTCTGAACCCTCTCCAGCTCTGCTATGTCTGCCTTGTTCACAGGAGCCCAGAACTGTACACAGTACTCCATGTGTGGTCTGACTAGCGATTTGTAAAGTGGTAGGACTATGTTCTCATCACGGGCGTCTATGCCCCTTTTGATGCGACCCATTATCTTATTGGCCTTGGCGGCAGCTGCCTGACACTGGTTTTTGCAGCTTAGTTTGCTGTTTATTAAAATTCCTAGCTCCTTTTCCATGTCAGTGTTACTGAGTGTTTTACCATTTAGTATGTACGGGTGACTTGCATTATTCCTTCCCATGTGCATAACTTTGCATTTGTCAGTGTTAAACCTCATCTGCCACTTCTCTGCCCAAGCCTCCAATCTAAGAACTGTAAAGCTGTGGAATAGACTTCCTCAGGATGTGGTCACAGCAGGAACGGTGAACAGTTTTAAAAAGGGTTTAGATGAATTCTCAAAAGGAAGCAACATTAATGCTTATGAAAACATTAATTATGTACTGTAACTATGTAACCCCTGCACCACTACTTTCCGTGCAGGTGGTCTACCGCAGGCACGTTTGGCTCCCGACTTCCCACTGTTGCCACCCTGCTGACTCACAAACACGCTACCACCCTGCTGGCTCAGCCGCTGCCTCACGCGCAAGCTACCACCCTCTTCTCCTGATGATCATGAAGCTCCTTCTTCACTCGGTTCCCAAGTGCAATCAGCTACATCCTCATCATCCGCTACTGTCTGCATGTCACTGATGTCCCCCTGAATCGTCTCAGGGCCAGGAGCCTGACCTCTCGTAACACCTGCTCCCACGCAACTCTCATCATCACTACTTGCCCGCCTACCGGAGGAAGCAGTGGATGTCTCCTCCAGATCTTGGCTGGGCAGTAGCTGCTGACTGTCCTTTAGTAGCTCGTCCTCGCTGAAAAGTGGAGCCGAGCCTACAGCATATAATACTTCTCACGCTGAGGGAACAGAAAATGACAGAGGCAGGTTGAGGACAGTTGGGGGCAGAGGGCCTGCTCCCGGGCCATGTCAACTAAGCGTTGTGTCAAAGGAACCCACCGACTCTTGGCTGGGGGTGTCTGATGTCACTTGCGACTAAGTAAAAGACCGAGTCAACCATTCACGACCGCTAGATAACACTGGGAGCTCAGGCCTCTCACTGCGACTCCTTCTGCCCTTTCTTTCGCTGCTACTTCTGCCTGAGACACATTTTGGCCACGGCCCGTTCCCTTTGAAGGGCCTGTCACCTGTTTGTCTGACATACTGTATAATAAAATAATTAAAATTAAAATAATACACCCCAAAAAAGGCTGTAGTACAATGTAATTTCACTGCAGAACGGCAATTAAGACGTATTCTTTTTCCCATTAATACACCCCAAAAAAAGAAATATAACAATCACAATTCGCCGCAGAACGGCTAATAGGACATACTGTACGTATCTCTTCTATTAATATACCCCACAACCACATAAATGGCTGTAGTACAATGTAACTTCACAGCTGAACGGCAATTATGATATATATTGTTTCTTTTTTTTCCTATTAATTCACCCCCCCCCAAAAAAAAAGTTAAGCAATGTAAAATCAACGCAGAACGGCTAATATGACATATGTATATTTCCTATTAATACACACTGTAAATGGCTGTAGTACAATGTAACTTCACCGCTGAACGGCAATTATAACATGTATTTTTTCCTTTTTTTTCCCTAATCAAACCCATCCCCCCCCAAGAAAAAAAACAACAAAGAAAAAAACAATCAAAATTCACTGAACGCAGAACGGCTACTAGGACGGAGGTATATTTCCTATAATTGCAACCTGTGAATAACTGTAGTACAATGTAACTTCACCGAAGAATGACAATTAAGACGTATTCTTTTTGCTATTAATGAACCCCCCCCAAAGAAGTAAAACAATCAAAATTCACAGCAGAACGGCTAATAGGATGTACGTATCTTTCCTATTAATACACCCCGTAAATGGTTGTAGTACAATGTAACTTCACCACTGAACAGCAATTATGACATATATTTTTGCCTTTTTTTCCCATTAATACACCCCCCAAAAAAGTAAAACAATGTAAAATCAATGCGCGACGGCTAATAGGACGTACGTATCTTTCCTATTAATACATGCTGTAAATGGCTGTATCACACAGAACTTGCACCCCAATAACAAGCAAGGTTTGCTGGAATTACTGATGTATCATATAGTGCAAACAACCTAAAAGCAGCAGTATAACTGCAATTTGGATCCCCAGTTAGTGCAGCAAGGTGTAATTAAATCGCTCCTATTACCCAGGCTGTATACTCTCCTATTGCACCCTGTTCTCCTTTTATAGTGTAGATGATGCCTCCCTATCCTTTCCCTACACCTTAAATAATCTTGGAAAGTAGCTGAATCCAAGATGGCTAAGGCTATTTATAGGGTTGTGACATCATAGTGTCTGGCTGGCTGCTGATTAGCTGCATGCATGACATTGTGGGAGATCCCTCGTTCTCAGAGTTCTTTGCTCCATGTCCTAACACGTGCAGCAGCCATTTTAGGAAAAAATGTGATTCGTTTCCACGGCTTCGGTGCAAATAGAATTTTTTCTGAAATTTGGATCGAATTCCACTTCGTCAACTTCGATTCGCTTATCTCTAACTACAATATCGGTTATAGACGATAAACAGAGGAGGTGCCTTTTTCAAATAGCCATATAGAGCCAAAAGAGTGACAATCTATAACCAGTATTTGCAAATTCTAATACGTGGGGAAGCCACAATGGAACGTTACATTATGGGCAGTTTGGTTTTTTGTACAATGATCTGTACAATTATTTAATGCACATTATGGGTTTTTTATGGTTTTTGTTGCAAATTGCAGCAACAAACGCACATTGCCTTGAACATTGGTCCAAAAGACTTGCAGTAGGAGCTGCACAGAGGCAGCAGTTTCTTAAGCCACATGGGAGAGCAGCACACAAAAATTGTATGGGCCTGGGGTTTATTTTTGCAGTCTGCTTTAGGACTTTATTTAGGTGGGTCTGAATTTAGTTTATTCTGGGGTCTTTATTTGTTTAGGAGGTCTAATCTGAGGACTTTAATTTGGGTTTGGTCTGGGGTCTGATTTCTTTGTGTTGCAAAGAGGCTGTGATAGCTGCAGATGCGATGGGCAATAAATGTCTCGGCAGTAAGCTCTGCAGTCACCCAGAGAACATCATGGTGATCTGGACCGTACGAAGAAGAAAAGGAATGATTCTTTAATCAACAGCACCACTTGTGAGTCACTAGGTTTATACAGGTGCTGCCACCTCTCCCGAGATACCTTACGCTGTCTATTTGAAACAGCCAATGATAAGAGGTAGTTGTCAATGCTAGCAGAGGAAGGTGATGATAACTATAGACACATTAAATTTCTGGTATGTCTGGCATTGTTACCCAGGTGACACTACAGACTTGAATTTAACTTTCCTTTGTCTCCAAAATACCCTGTTTCCAAGTTATTCCTAGCCATAAGACACCAATATTAATAACATGAAAGTAATTCTGGCTGAAATCATTCATTTTCAAATATCTGTAGATTGTTTTGGATGATACTCAGTACTCTCATAGATAGTATCAGGATAGGCCACTGTGGGATTGGAATTCCTGTCCCTCCCAATGAAATAGGGCCCTGTCCACTCTAGCACTGGAGAAATTAGGATTAAAGACCCCATACACCAGCCACTGACCTTTAATAGAGTACTAGCTGTATTACGTATTACCCTCTCAGCATAACTTTTTTTTCCTCTAGCAGGAACTAGCCATACAGTGAGGGCAAAATTTATTAAAACCAGTGTTTACATACCAGTGTTAGACAAACCACCTCTGGCATCTGATGCACAACAATTATTAAAAGGCGCATGTCTGTGTGCCAGAACTAAAAACTATACCAGCTTTTGTCCTTACTCACAAATCTGGTGGGCTCTTTGATGGGCCTAAGTATGCGAAATGTCTCCCTGAAGAGCTGCTACCCTGCTGGAGCTAAAACTAACACACACTTGTAGATTGTAAGCCCTTGTGGGCAGGGTCCTCTCTCCTTCTGTACCAGTTTGTTACTCGTCTTGTTCATGCCTATTGCAATTGTGTGTTTTATTTATGTATACCCCTTTTCATATGTACAGCACCATGGAATGAATAGCGCTTTAATAATTAAGAATAATAATAACAATGCTTCCTGATCTGGAGTTGTTGTGCATGAACATGTGTTATTTTCCCCAAATGCAGCACAGTCACGATGTTTATGCCATTGTCACTGACCACTTTGTCCAGTTGTAGTTAGTGGGGAAACATCCTGTGGAAACCTGTTTCTTGATGCAAATTAACAATTGATCCGCTGTGTGGCTTTTCCTGGCATGTTTCATCAGTTCTAAGGCTATTTTTAAATCTCTGTCTTATCTGTCTGGCAGACTGATCTGGCAGACAATGCCGGGTAGCGGCAAGGTCTTTGCTGGACCCCATTATAATCAATGGTGTCCGGCGGGAAGGTGGCAGGATCTGGGAAAGCCGAATCCGGAAAACTCCAGCAGGTTATTCTATGCCAGAACTGCCTGGTAGATAGGACAGATTGAGATGTGAAACTAGCTTTAGATGGCATGGCAGCGCTTTAGTTTACACATGTTTCTATCCAAGGGGGTGTGCACCTGCGCATTGGGGTGTGCTGACTGACTCCAGTTAGTCTTGCACCCCTGACTAGCCTGTCTGCCCTATAGGCTGATTTTAATTAGTGTAAGTATAAAGCTGTAGCCTGCTCTCATTGCATTCTTTAGAAGCCATCAGGCACCAGGAGAGGTATAGAGTGGGCTCAGCATGCATGTTGGACCTATATTACCTGGATTTAATGGAGGCCATTGTGACACAAAAAATTGTAAAAGGCAGAGTGGACCCATGTGGAACATGCATTCCCTGAATTTTAGGGTGGTGAGTATGGCACATAACAGGTAGTATTTAGTGTTAGGTTCCAGTCTTATAGAGATTGCCTTGATGCCGGCAGACGGGTCCAAATAACTTTGTACAAAATGTATTTGCCAAGAATCTCAAATTAACAAAATAAGAGTAGAATTAGCACCAGAATATTTTCTATAACTATGGCATTATTGTACGTAGTTTGTGTTTGCAGAGTGCAGTTGAATTTAGTTTTTTTTCTTCACATATGAAAGGAGGAAGCAGGACACGGATATAAAGGGAGGATGTGGCTAAGCTGCTAGTGAGGAATCAAGACCAGCAGAAACATGGAAGTGTCAATAGGACCGTTGCTGTGGTGCTGGGTCACCACTGTCACGCAAAACATTGACCCACTGGCAATGAAAGACAAGTACTGTCCCTGTCGGTCACAGTTGCGCCACATTACATGGTGCCATGCATCTGGCCACACAGCGACAATAGGAGCAGCCCACATTGGCCACCACAAGAGAGTACAAGACAAAGATGTTTGTTTTGCAGAAAGGATGGAAGACAAGACAGTTTTAGGGAAAAGAAAAATTCTGACACAAAGTAGACCTTGCAGACAGCGATTGTTTGGTATATGCAAGCACAGTGGAGAGTGGATTTTTTAGGAAGAAAGGTACTCATGACAATCTTTGGCTATATCCATATGTGACAGTATGAGCCACAGTCACATTTTTTGTGTCAAATCTACAGCATTCAGTTTTACATAGTAACATAGTAGCATAGTTTATAAGGCCGAAAAAGGACTTCTGTCCATCCAGTTCGGCCTGTTATCCTGCAAGTTGATCCAGAGGAAGGCAAAAAAAAAACTGTGAGGTAGAAGCCAATTTTCCCCATCTAAGGGGAAAAATAATTCCTTCCCGACTCCAATCAGGCAATCAGAATAACTCCCTGGATCAATGACCCATCTCTAGTAGCTATAGCCTGTAATATTATTACCCTCCAGAAATACATCTAGGTCCCTCGTGAACTCTTTTAGTGAACTCACCATCACCACCTCCTCCACAAGGTTAAAAAGCAGGGTTGATCCAGCATGCATGCTGGGCCTGCACTCCCTGAATTTATGTGGCTGTCATGGCCCACAACAGGTAGGATTTAGCGTTAGGACCACTCATAGAGGCGGCCTTGGCGTGGCGAGTGGCTTATTACTTTTTGATCAAAATGTACACCAACAGCTCTAGAATAGAGGTAGGGTAGAGTGCTGGTTGCAGAGTGCTGTTGCATTTCTGTGTTTGTATGTATATTTTGCCATGGCTATGTGCACCTGCATTCAGGGACATGCTGACCGAGGGCCCCCCCCCCCCCCCCTTGTGTTTCTGTGTACCATTAATAACCACCCTCTGTTTTCTATTACTGAGCCTGTTACTTACCCACATGCAGACATTTTCTCCCAGTCCGAGCATTCTCATTTTATATACTAAAAATGCGGTACAGTGTCAAATGCTTTGGAGAAGTCCAGATATACAACATCCATTGATTCGCTGCTGTCAATTCTAGAACTTACCTCCTCATAGAAACTGATTAAATTAGTTTGACATGACCGATCCCTCATAAAGCCATGCTGATATGGCGTTATTTGCTTATTTTCATTGAGGTGCTTTAAGAGAACATCTCTTAGAAAACCTGAAAAACAGTTTACCCACGACGGATGTTAAACTTACCGGCCTATATTTTCTGTTTTTGGACCCTTTTTGAATATTGGCACCACATTTGCTATGCATCAATCCTGTGGAACACTCCCTGTCAGTATAGAGTCCTTAAACATCAGAAATAAGGGTCTGGCTATGACATTACTTAATTCTCTTAGGGTACGGGGGTGTATGTCATCTGGTCCTGGCGATTTGTCTATTTAATCTTTTTAAGACGCCTCTGAACTTCTTCCTGGGTCAGACAGGGCACTTTTAATGGGGAATTTACTTTTACATTCTTCATTTCATCTGACAGTTTATTTTGTTCATTAAATAAAGTGGAGAAAAAAATATTTTATAGCTTTGCTTTCTCCTCATTGCTCTCTGCAACTCCCCTCTCTTCAGTCTGTAAAGGGCCGACACCTTCAGATTTATTCAGATTTATACTTTTTACCATTTATATAATTAGACAACATTTTAGATTTAGTTTTGCTGTCTTTGGCAATTAATCTCTCGGTCTCCAGTTTGGCTGCTTTTATTTTTTATTATTTAGTTTTGCAAATTACATTAAAAGGATTCTCCAGGAATTAAGAAAATAATGTAATATTTAAGTATTTTCATTATAAATATATTACCAAATACCTTTAATTAGTTAAAATGGCTCTTTTTGTCTAGAGAGCAATTAGGAGAAATAAAATGGCCGCTGTCCTATTAGCACACACAAAACCTGTCCTAATCACATAGCAAAACAAGTTACTTTCCAACCCTGAGGCAAAGATCTGTCTCATCCTCCTATCTGCTCTACTTGTCAGGGATTATGATCTTGAATACAGATGATAAGAACTTAAGCTTAATCTCTGTGGGAATAGAGTTCATGAGGAGACATGATGTACAGAAAGGACAGATATGACAGGCTGTGGTAATGAGGGTCTGTGGTAATGTATACTGCATACAAGTGTTGCTGCTTGTTAGCCACATCCTCACCCTCCTCTCTGTACTTCATGTCTCCTCATGAACTCCATTCCCCAAAGATTCAGCTGAAGATTATATTAAATTATACTCAGGATGATAATCTCTGACAAGCAGAGCGGAGGATGAGGCAACTCTTTAACTCAGTGTTATGAAGTAACTTGTCCTGCTGTGCGATTAGGACAGGTTTTATATGTACAGCTAGAAACAGTTATAAATGTAAGGCAGCTTCCTAAATGTCATACATTTAGACCTTTTTCTATGCCTGAAACAGGCTGATAAATGACATCTATCCATCCAGAGGAAGGTAAAAAAAAAAAAAAAAACATGTGAGGTAGAGGTCAATTTTCCTCATTTTAGGGGAAAAAAACTTTCTTTGCCACTCTAATCAGGCAATCAGAATAACTCCTTGGATCAACAACCCATCTCTAGCAACTATAACCTGTAATATTATTACATTCCAGCTATACATCCAGGCCCCTCCTGAACGTGTTTAGTGATGGTGGCCATTTTATTTCCCCTGATGATTGCTCCTCAGACAAAACAAGCCATTATAATTGATCAAAGGTATTTGGGAATATATTTGTAATAAAGTTTTTTCATTTCATTTTAACTTTTTTGTAATTCTTAGGGCTCATGCACATGACCATTGCCTGGGATATTGGCCGTGTACAGTCTGCATTTTGTGGAACGGAAGGCCTGGCCCCTAATAGAACAGTAGTATCCTTGTCCGTAATGTGGACAATAATAGGACATATTTTAATTTTTTGCATAACATCCATGTCATCCAGTCATTTCGTTTTTTCCACAAAAAAAAAATAGAAGGGCATGAGCCCTCATTCACAAGTGAATTTTACCCTTTCCAATGCAGTGACATTTTTGTGAAATCTGCAGCATTGTAGCAACAAAAATACACTATTTCTGTGCTTCCTTCTGCAATTTTAAAAGACTTAAAAAAAACTATTAAAAAAAAACTGGCAAAAAGCTGGATTTGAAAGACAATTTTCTAGAATTTTTAGAGAACAGACTAATGGTTGAATTCACTGTATACACAAATCTATTCACTATGGTCCATTAGGAGCTCTGATCGATGTAGGAATATATTTTTTGCCCCTACAGAGGTATAAGAGGTCAAAGGTCAAAGGGGCTAGAAATGTTCAAAGCTCTAAGGAGGCACTTGGAATCAGATGTCTGCTGGGTGTGCCACTATCATTGCTTATTGAACACTATTCTAGGGGGGGGGGGGGCTATCTTGCCATAGAAGTGTACCTATTGGCACTGAAGCTAAGTGACTTCCTTATATCTGTATGCTTGCTTGATTATTTTGTTTGTATTCATATTTTGTATCTTTATCTGAGCACATTATATATATTTATTTGCTGTTTTCATTGTATTTGTATAACCTCGTAAAGTCACTTTGTATTCATAGAATTACCGGTGTGGTTTGCATCCTTGTTTCTCACTATCCTTTGGACTCATCATAAACATAGGTGCACAGTGGGGAAATAGGGATACTTACCGACATACAAATTACCGATGTGAAATCGGCAGCAGCTGATCTATACATGTATTATTTTACTTAATAAGGCTTGATGGAGATGACAGACTAATGTGTAATAGTGTTAAGCGCGAATATTCTAATCATGAATTTTTATCATGAATATCTAGAATATAGTGCTATATCTTCATAATTACAAATATTCTAGATTTTTATTCATCACTATATAAACCTATGATCTTTTCTCACTTATTGTATGTAGCTTTTCTTTATCCTTATTATGCTATCACCCATACTTTCTTTTTATAGTTATTATTTTACCTATCATTAACACACTTTTATTATAAGCATTTTCTTAACTATTTTTAAATTAAATCATTGCCTATAACATATAATAGACAACATATAACAGCCAATCACACAAAGGCTGTATGCCAAAATCCAGGTATGTGCAAGCCAACAACCTATGCGTGAGACCAGTAGAGTCAGCATACCTTACAATAGCAGCTTTGTGCATCAACTTTCATCTGACTGAGAGCCATACAAACTCAACTTTCATCTGACTGAGAGCCAGTACACCTTAAAGTTGCTTGATTTCAGTTGGATGGCTTGGGGGGACCTGCGCACCTAGATCATTATTATTAGGGTGACAAAAATTGTACAAATGTTTTTTGGATGCCAGCTAACTCTTCTCTCACTGCTTAGAAGGGCTAAAAAATGTCAGTTTTCTAATTGTCCTAATAGTATATTCAATAACATTTCTATGCTGTTTTGTCATATAAACTCATTTGCATAAACTTGAATATGGGAACGATTCTGCTAATTTGCATGTCTTTCCCATATTCACGTTTATGCAAATGAGTTTACATGAAAAAACAGTGTAGAAAAGTTATTGAATATAATATTAGGACAATTAGAAAACTGAAAATTTTTATGCAGCCCTCCTAAGCAGTTAAAGAAGCGTTAGATGGCATCCCAGATTTTTCTTTACATTTTTTGTCACTTTAATAATAATGGTCTAGGTGCACAGATCCCCCCCAAGCCATCCAACTTAAATTAAACATCTTTGAGGTTTACTGGCTCTCAGTTAGTAGTATATTGATGTGGAATAGCACTTGCCAGATCTTGCGGTCTTCCGGAATGCAACAGCCAGCCTGGAACCCTAGATCCACAGAGACTCCTAAGTATATAGTCCAGAAAGAGATATCGGAGGCAGCATGTCTGGATGAAATCCCTTTATTTTGGGAACTGCTCACATGAAAAAAACATGAATACAAAAGAGTGCTACGTTTCGGCTCTCACACAGCCTTTGTCAAGCATAATGTGCTCTAGACATACATGAGTTTATAAAGTGAAGACTCCACCCCTTATCAGAGGTGTGTCCAATCACTGCATTTCATTATAGATAAGTGATATAAAAAGTTAAAATTTCTCAGCCAACCAAAGTGAGGCTATACAGCTGATATGCATACAATTCATGCCCCTGTAATAAACAACATTCTCACCTGATCATAAATAGTGAAAAGGCAGATAGTGTCATGTTGCACGCTCACCTGCGCGTCCCTCAATCTCTAATGCGCATGTCATACAGAGAGGAAATGGAGGTTCAAGTGACTACAGCGGTCACATGACATCCTATAGCAACGCGTCCTGTATCCAATATACACGACTGAGCGGAGGAGAGTTACCTCACGTGATTCATCACATGATCTCTGACAAACATGTCCTTGCGATCATGTAGGAATCTAATCTACTCAGTCGCAGGCATAACGCATTGTCACTCAAGTCTCGATCAAACACCCATTGCAGAAAAGATTCTTCTATGGATGTCTACATGACAGAGCGCAGTGGATGAGGACATACAGCGCACAAAGATCGCAGCGTATTGTTTTGATCGAGCATGCATCATGAACTAATGCCGTGTGCAATGTGAATAAGTGCTCACTATACACTAGTACTTTATATCACAATTTAAAAACCTTATGTATATAAAAACACACATCACTGAGTACAATTCAGCAGAGTACATCATGGATGAGTCACACAGACCCCACACTGAATTCAAAATTCAACCCATGAGGTTGAAGGGCTTTTAATTCAAATATCCATTTAAGCTCTTTTTTACGTAGGAGCCGATGTCCATCTCCCCCTCGTCTCATTTTACCCACTGAATCAATAATGCGGAAGCGTAATTGGTTAACCGAGTGCCCACGCTCCACAAAATGTTTAGCTACTGGTTTGTCAGCAAGACACTTCCTTATGTTGCTCTTATGGGAATTAATCCGCTCATGTGCCTCCATAGTAGTCTCCCCAATGTAGATGAGTCCACATGGGCACGTGATCATGTACACAACATCACGAGACCTACATGTAAAGAACCCCTTAATTTTGTAAGGTTTACCACTGTAGGGATGGAAAAAGACATCTCCCTTAGTCATATTACAGCAACCAAGGCAAGGGTAGCAACCCATCTTTCTTGGTGCTAGATATGTTTGTCCATCCCCACGGGGCTCTGTGATCTCCGTTTTCACCAGTTTGTCACGCAGATTTGTTCCCCTCTTGTATGCCATCATGGGAAAATTATCAAATTCCTGTATCTGGGGCAGCCCTTTCTGTAAAATATGCCACTCCTTGCGTATGATCTGTGTGATTTTCCCACTAAGTGGAAACGAAAGGAATCCGTTTGTTTTCATTTTTCATTGTCCTACTCTGAAGTGTAGATTCTTGGTCAACCAATGTCATTTTTTGTTTTGTCCTTTCCACTAATTTTCGTGGGTACCCCCTATTTAGGAATTTTCTTTCCATCTCATCAACTCTATCTCCAAATTGTTCATCATCCGATACCACTCGTCTCCCCCTTAACAGCTGGCTCCAGGGGAGGGACTCCACCATCCGACGTGGATAGTTGCTATCATATCTTAATAGATTGTTTCTATCTGTGGGCTTGTGGTAAATGTCTGTCTCAATCGTGCCTTCGTTGATATGCACCATCACGTCTAAGAACTGTAGTTCAGTATGGGATACCGTTATAGTAAATTCCAGACCCGGAACCATATTGTTCAAGTACTGATGAAGCAAATGTAACTCATCAAGAGAACCATCCCATATCACAAAGATGTCGTCGATGTAGCGCCACCAGCACCGGGCTCCCCTAAAAAAGGGCGACCTATATATGAATCTGTCCTCCACCTCCGCCATGAACATATTAGCATACGTGGGTGCCACGTTCGAAACCATGGCCACACCACGCTGCTGCTGGTAGAAGGTGTCCCCAAAGCGGAAATTATTCCCCTTCAGGACCACCTCCAGGAGCTGGAGGACAAATCCACGGCCCCCCAGGGAGAGCCCGGTGCCGGCCAAGGCCACATCGACGACATTCAATCCAAATACATGCTCAATAGATGTGTATAATGAGACTACGTCAAAACTGACAAGAAGAGGCTGAGCAGGTAAACTCAGATCCCTGAGTTTTAATAGAAAGTGGCTTGTGTCTCTGATATAGGGGAGCCCAGTGCTGGTGGCGCTACATCGACGACATCTTTGTGATATGGGATGGTTCTCTTGATGAGTTACATTTGCTTCATCAGTACTTGAACGGTATGGTTCCGGGTCTCTAATTTACTATCACGGTATCCCATACTGAACTACAGTTCTTAGACATGAATGTGCATATCAGCGAAGGCACGATTGGGAAAGACATTTACCACAAGTCCACAGATAGAAACAATCCATTAAGATATGATAGCAACCATCCACGTCGGATGGTGGAGTCCCTCCCCTGGAGCCAGCTGTTGAGGGTGAGATGAGTGGTATCGGATGATGAACAATTTGGAGATAGAGTTGATGAGATGGGAAAAAAATTCCTAAATTGGGGGTACCCACGAAAATTAGTGAAAAGGACAAAACAAAAAATGACATTGGTTGACCGAGAATCTACGCTTCAGAGTAGGACAATGAAAAATTAAAACAAACGGATTCCTTTCGTTTCTACTTATGGTCCTCTTAGTGGGAAAATCACACAGATCATACACAAGGAGTGGCATATTTTACAGAAAGCGCTGCCCCAGATACAGGAATTTGATAATTTTCCGATGATGTCATACAAGAGGGGAACAATTCTGCGTGACAAACTGGTGAAAACGGAGGTCACAGAGCCCCGTGGGGATGGGCAAACATATCTAGCACCAAGAAAGATGGGTTGCTATAATTGTGGTAATATGACTAAGGGAGATGTCTTTTTCCATCCCTACAGTGGTAAACCTTACAAAATTAAGGAGTTCTTTACATGTAGGTCTCGTGATGTTGTGTACATGATCACGTGCCCGTGTGGACTCATCTACATTGGGGAGACTACTATGGAGGCACGTGAGCGGATTAATTCCCACAAGAGCAACATAAGGAAGTGTCTTGTTGACAAACCAGTAGCTAAACATTTTGCGGAGCGTGGGCACTCGGTTAACCAATTACGCTTCCGCATTATTGATTCAGTGGGTAAAATGAGACGAGGGGGTGATAGACATCGGCTCCTACATAAAAAGAGCTTAAATGGATATTTGAATTAAAAGCCCTTCAACCTCTTGGGTTGAATATTGAATTCAGTGTGGGGTCTGTGTGACTCATCCAGGATGTATTCTGCTGAATTGTACTCAGCGATGTGTGTTTTTATATACATAAGGTTTTTAGATTGTGATATAAAGTACTAGTGTATAGTGAGCACTTATTTACATTGCACGCTCGAGCAAAGCAATACGCCGTGATCTTTGTGCACTGTATGTCCTCATCCACTGCGCGCTGTCATGTAGACATCCATAGAAGAATCTTTTCTGCAATGGGTGCTTGATCGAGACTTGAGTGACAATGCGTTATGTCTGCGACTGAGTAGATTAGATTCCTACATGATCGCAAGGACATGTTTGTCTGCGATCAGGTGATGAATCATGTGAGGTAACTCTCCTCCGCTCAGTCGTGTATATTGGATACAGGACGCGTTGCTTTAGGATGTCATGTGACCGCTGTAGTCACGTGAACCTCCACTTCCTCTCTGCATGACATGCGCATTAGAGATTGAGGGACGCGCAGGTGAGCGTACAACATGAAACTATCTGCCTTTTCAATATTTATGATCAGGTGAGAATGTTGTTTATTACAGGGGGATGAATTGTATGCATATCAGCTGTATAGCCACACTATGGTTGGCTGAGGAATTTTAACCTTTTATATCACTTATCTATAATGAAATGCAGTGATTGGACACACCTCTGATAAGGGGTGGAGTCTTCACTTTATAAACTCATGTATGTATAGAGCACATTATGCTTGACAAAGGCTGTGTGAGAGCCGAAATGTAGCACTCTTTTGTATTCATGTTTTTTCATGTGAGCAGTTCCTAAAATAAAGGGATTTCATCCGGACATGCTGCCTTCGATATCTCATTCTGGCTCTCAGTTAGATGAGAGCTGGTCTGGCCTTGGCTTGCAATCAATTTTTTATTTTTTTTTATTTAGGTATTTCTTCAAGGGAATGCTTTGTTGTGTGAAGGTAGATACCAGCAGTGAAAATAACAACGGGGTAATACAGGACTTCATTGTAGGGAAAGCTGGTGTGCTAAGGGAAGACGTTTTCAGTGTACATGTTTTTAGAAACGAGGAACATATGACATTACTTTTGTTGAAAAGGGAGTTGCTTTGACTGTGTATGAGTGGATGAAGAACAATGCAACAGATCCTATGATAAATAGCATAACAACTGAAACCTTGTTTTCTATGCTTGAAAAAGAAATAGTAGTGTATGTGTATAACCCCTTTATGAATGTGAATATGCTGATAAACTTTCTCAAACAGTATTGTGAGTATGTAAGAAGAGGTAAACAACAGAAAAATGTGTTGGGCATCTTTAACTGCAAATATAAGTTTACAGTCAAACTGAGGAGAGATGCTGGAAATATTGGAAGTGTCAAGCACCCGTTGGCAAACTTTACTATTGCTGGTAACAGAGGCTTCCTGTTTTACCCAGGACAGCCTCAATATTGCTGAAAATGCAGGAATTGTAAACAGGAGAGGCACACAACAGGAGATTGTTCTCAACCTAAAGCCTGTGATATGTGTGGTGATAACAAGCACAAGTAAAAGGAGTGCCCTCTGGTGATCTCCAGGAGACAGGAGGTGGAAGGAAGGAGTTATGCAAATGTGGCGGGGAGGAGTGTGGAGGAGGATGGGAGGAAAGTAAAGTTGCCTGGCAGAAGTTCAGAGAGGAAAAAAAAAGTGGTTAAGACACCAGCCATAAGACAGCTGGAGGAGGTGATAGAGGAGGCAGTCAGTCCTGTGCGTTATTCAGATTCTGCCAATATTTTTTTTTCCATTGGAGGATTCCGGTGATCCTGGGGGTGGAAAGAGCAGAAGAGCAGGAAGTGGGTCAGAATCTGATGAGGATTTAAAAAAAAAACAAGAAGTGAGCAGAGTGAAGAAAGTGGTATTGAAAGCCAAAATCGCTACTGAATATTGAAGAAAAGGATGGAAAGGCTATTGACAATTGTTAAACTGGTTAAATATAGAAACAATTGACCTTTAATTTTTTTGTTGTTATTATGAGTTTAACACAGAATGTAGGAAAGTTTAAAAATAAAGCAAGGAGGTCGACCAGTTTGGAAATTTTAGCTCAGGAAATTGCTTCTATATTTTGTTTACAAGAATGCGGGCTTGATGAGCCGATTAATGAGGAAGAATGGCGCCATGAGAGGTCCATATGGTCAGCAAGCTCAGCAAATAGGAATGACGGAGTAGCCATTTTGATTAACCCCTTAAGAACACGGCCATATTTCACCTTAAGGACCAGGCCATTTTTTGCAAATCTGACCAGTGTCACTTTATGTGTGAATAACTTTAAAATGCTTTAACTTATCCAGGCCATTCTGGGAACGTTTTTTTATCATATCTTGTACTTCCTGACACTGGTAAAATGGAGTCAAAAAAATTCATTTTTATTTATAAAAAATTACCAAATTTACAAAAAATTTGGAAAAATTTGCAAATTTCCAAGTTTCATTTTCTCTACTTCTATAATACATAGTAATACCGCCATAAAAAGTTATTAATTTACATTCCCAATATGTCTACTTTATGTTGGATCATTTTGGGAATGCCATTTTATTTTTTGGGGACGCTACAAGGCTTAGAAGTTTAGAAGCAAATCTTCAAAAACCCACTTTTTAGGGACCAGTTCAGGTCTGAAGTCACTTTGTGAGGCTTACATAATAAAAACCACCCAACAATGACCCCATTCTAGAAACTACACCCTTCAAGGTATTAAAAACGGATTTTACAATTGTTGTTAACCTTTTAGGTGTTTCACAAGAGTTATTGGCAAATTAAGATGAAATTTAAGAATTTTGATTTTTTTTTTTGTCAAATTTTCCATTTTAATCAATTTTTTCCAGTAACAAAGCAAGGGTTAACAGCCAAACAAAACTCAATATTTATTGCCCTGATTCTGTACTTTGCAGAAACACCCCATATGTGGTTGTAATCTACTGTACGGCCACACGGCAGGGCGTACCGTGTGGTTTTTGGTAGGCAGATTTTGCTGTACTGGTTTATTTACACCATGTCCCATTTGAAGCCCCCCTGATGCCCCCCTGAAGTAGAAACTCCATAAAAGTGACCCTATTTTGGAAACTATGGGATAAGGTGGCAGCTTTGTTGGGACTATTTTTAGAGTACATATGATTTTCGGTTGCTCTATATTCCATTTTTGTGAGGCAAGGTTACCAATAATAGAAATTCTGAAATTTCCTCTCCATTTGCCATAAACTGGTGAGGAACACCTAAAGAGTTAATAAAGTTTGTAAAATCAGTTTTGAAAACCTTGAGGGGTGTAGTTTCTTAGATGGGGTCACTTTTATGGAGTATCTACTCTAGGGGAGCATCAGGGGTTCTTCAAATGGGACATGTTGGCCCAAAAAATAGGCCATTCAGAAACCATATGGCGTTCCTTTTCTTCTGTGCCCCGCCATTTGGTCATACAGAAGTTTACGACCACATATGGGGTGTTTTTGTAAACTGCAGAATCAGGGTAATAAATATTAAGTTTTGTTTGGCTGTTAACCCTTGCTTTGTTACTGGAAAAAATGGATTTGAAGGAAAATTTGCCAAAAAATAGCTGTTTTGGCACCGTTTTTATTTTTTATTTTTGACCGTGTTTTGATCGCTTGCTATTATACTTTTTGTCATATAAACTGACAAAAAAAATATCTTTTTTTTGCACCTTTGTTTTTTGACCATGTTAATCTGAGCGGTTAGGTCATGGGTATTTTTATAGAACAGATTATTATGGATACGGCGATACCTAATTTTTTAATTATTTTAGTTTTACAAAATATCATTTTTGGATAAAAAAATATCATTTTTGGTGTGTCAAGTCTGAGAACCATAGTTTTTTTTTGATTGTCAATGGCTAAATGGAATTAAAATTGGGGAAGGGGATTATAAATTTAGTGCTCCATGGAAATGTTTTACTCCCTGAAGCAACCAATAACGCAGAGGCCTGGATGATCTGAGTGGTGGTGTCCTTCCGTATCCCCCTCCTGTGACACACCCCACACTTTCTTTGGGGCCGTCCCTTCTTTCCAGTATGGGGGACCATACCTGGAAAGTGTTGGCCAGGGACAATCCGGGGGCCTCCAGTTCCCGAGGTACTCCGGTCTGCTCTTTCCCGGATGATGATACAATTGGGCTTGAGGACCGTTGCCGCGGTACCTCGCACAGGGTCAGGGGTGATGCAGTTACCGTGAACTGTGAACAGTACAAGGACATTCCACTGGTAAGGGCACAGGTCTCTACCTGGAGGGGGAGGGTAGGGAGGCCGCGTTGATTTTTCCGGACGGTCCCACAAGCGGATGTGGATCTGGCGGCGAGGGACTGGAACAAGGGGATAATAGTATAAAAGTTAGCCACGTACAGGTGGTAACCCTCATCTAGCAGTGGGTGCATAAGGTCCCACACAAGTTTCCCGCTAACACCCAGAGTGGGGGGACATTCTGGGGGTTGAATACAGGAATCTCGCCCCTCGTACACACGAAACTTGCAAATGTACCCTGAGGTACTCTCACAAAGTTTGTACAGCTTCATGCCATACCTCGCCCGCTTTGAGTCTCCCCTTGAAAGCAATGAGAGACTCATCAAACGCAACCTCCGTTCCAGGTACATAGGCCTCCAAAAATTTGGCCCCAAAGGGATTGATGACCAGTCTGATTTTGTACAGGCGGTAATAGGCAGGAGCACCTTGGGGGTGATCTGCATAATGCAGGCATTTTCCAAATGGCCTCAAACCGGGAGCGTGTCATGGCAGTACTGTAAAATGGGGTCTGGTAGAGGACGTCCCCACTCCAGTTCAGCCTGACAATGGGTTTTTTGACTAAAACCATGTGCAGCACGAGGTCCCAAAATGTCCTTATCTCGGCTGCACTGACCAGAGTCCAGCCACCGGCCCTAGCCAAAATAGAGCCCAGGTGTTGAGCAATGAACTGTTGGGCATACAGATTCATTTGCTCCACCATCAGATTTCCAAAGTGGTCACTGGAAAAAAGACTAAAATAAAAAATAGTCATACTCAGTGAAGCCCACTGTGGGAGTCTGGATTCCTGGTTGGCCAACAAAATCAGGAATCATGGGCTCAAAATCCTCTGGGGTACACCATGCAAGTTCACCGGTAGGGGACTCAAGTGAACTTATCTGGTGGGCCGGAAAACTAGTATGAGCCCCAGAGCCGCTCGTACTAGTGTGGGCCCCAGGGTCCCTGGCATGGCGTTTCCCTTGCTCCGCCTGGCAGCGTGTCCGCCACCTTGGGGGCTCATCGTCATCGCTAGATGAGGAGGAGGACGCGGATGACAAGAGGAGAGTGGGGTCATCCTCTTCCTCACTGGGGCTTTCTGAGGTGGAGGCAAGCTGGGCGTTTGCCTCCTTGGCCGAGAGAATCCGGCAGGCCATAGGGGACTGTGTGTGTGTGGAAAACTTTATTTAGTGTGTGTGGGGGCACGGGTGTTCACGGTCTTTTCTCTAAACCTAACAGAAAAAAACTAACTAAAAAAAAAAAGACAGGCAAAAAAAATTTGAACAAAATAAATAAAATTTCAAACAAATCAGTGGTGTGGTGGGCATCGCTAACAGTGGCCAGACACTAAGAGTGCTTGTGCCCCCAAAAATGTGTGTGTGTGTGGGGGGGGGGCAAGCTGGCAAGCTGCTGCACCCCTGGGGGGTCTAGGGTCACATCAGGGTGATGCAAGAGAGAACTGTTTTTTTATACTAAACTCTCCCTAAGTCTCCCTGCCTAGCCTAACCTTTCCCTAACCTGTCCCTAAGTACCTGATGTGGTCTCAAAAGGGGTGTTGGGTCTGCAGATCAACAACATGCTATTTCTCTCTCCTCGCTCCGGACGCTGAATGGAGCAGGAGAGGAGAACTCCCCCCGAGTTAACCCCCACATGCCCGTGCAGCCAATAGGAAGTGATCCTGTGAGGTGATGTCACCATCACCTCACAGGATCTAAGATGGTGATTGGTGGTGTATTATCACACCACCAATTGCCATCCTATTCCGGGTTATCGGGTCACCAGAGACCCGAATAACCCGGAAACGCAGCAAACCGCAGTTCTGAATTGACCTGCGATCGCCGATACTGAGAGTTACTGCCGAATGATTTCATTTTGTGTTACTAATGTGTATGCGCCGACCGGCAGGGAAGAGCTTAAAATTCTTCTTGAGAAAGTTAGTTTTTTTTATCCAGGGTAGAATGCCTGTATTAAAAGTGGGGGATATGAATTGTGATATAAGTAAAGAAACAGAGGATGTGTCAGGGGGAGCTTTATTGGGGTTGGTAAGAGATTTTCGTTTAGGAGATATGTAAAAATTATGTAATATGAGTATGAATACATTTCACGCAGAAAGTAGGGGGGTAGAATCTAAGATAGATTACTGTTTTGTGTCACAAAACATAGTTCCCAAATCGTACTATCAAAAGAGCCATTTTCTCAGACCATGAAAGCGTGAGGTATAAGTTTGATTTGAATAGTAAAATAGTACGGAAAAGTACGCAAGAGGGGTACGGAAGTTAAATGTAAGCCTGATGGAAAATGAGGACGTATGAACAGAGTATGCAAGACATTATGAATGGTGGAGCGGAAAGAGGAAAGACTTTGATAATGTATATATGTGGTGGGACTGGGTGAAGAAAAAAAAAAATGTTTTCTTTAAGAACTTACTGTATTTTTTGCCCTATAAGACGCACCGCCCCATAAGACGCACCTAGGTTTTTGAGGAGGAAAATAAGAAAAAATTTTGAACCAAAAAGTATGTTTTTGGTGAGTTTTGAACTAATGGTGGTCTGTGGATGACACTATTATGGGGGATCTGTGGATGGCACTGTTATGGGGGGCATCTGGGGATGGCACTGTTATGGGGGCATCTGGGGATGACACTGTTATGGGGGCATCTGGGGATGGCACTGTTATGGGGGCCTCTGGGGATGGCACTGTTATGGGGGCATCTGGGGATGGCACTGTTATGGGGGCATCTGGGGATGGCACGACACTGCTATGGGGGCATCTGGAGATGGCATAATACTGCTATGGGGGCATCTGGAGATGACACATAGCATCTTATGAAGAATTTTAAGAATTGGCGGCCGATTACCCTGTTAAACAGCGATTATAAGATATATACAAAGATGATAGCAAATTGGATGAGAGGGATTGTGGGAAGCGTGATTGGAGAGGAGCAAACACATTCAGTGCCTGGTAAAAAAAAAAATCATGATATTATATGTATGTTGAGAGATTTGTTTGTGGGATTGCAATAGTCGGAAAAGTGGAATATATGTGCTGGACTTCGAGAAAGCGTTCGATAGACTATCACATACATTTTTGTTTAGGGTGTTATTAAGATTAGGCTTTCCTTCAGATTTTGTTTGGAGAGTGAGGAGCTTGTATGAAGGAATATATAGTAGTGTGTTGTTGAATGGGAATGTAAGTAGAAGAGTACAGGTCCATTTTGGAGTATGGCAGGGATGTCCACTTTCGCCAGTGGCTTTTATTTGTGCGATTGAGCCTTTGTTGGGGTTGATACGCAAAAATAAAGTATGTAGAGGGGTATAGGTACCAGGTGGTGAAGGAAGAGAATGGAAAATGAGTAGTTATATGGATGATATATGTGTTGTGTGTGATTCTGAATATTGCTATTAGAAGAGTTAAGTTATTAGTTTCAATTTTTTGCGGAGCGTCGGCTTTCAGAGTGAATTGGGATAAAAGTGAGTGTAAAAGTTCTGGAGGTAGGAATTTGAGTGTGGATATAGGTGTGAATGTGATGATGTGAAGGAAAGAGTAGACAAAAAAACTGAACTTTTGGAAAATGCATAGTCTGTCGTTTTTTGGGAAGATTTAAGTAATTAAGAGTGTAGTATTGCCAATTTTTTTTGTACACGGCATAGGTTTTCCCTCAGGGATACATGTGTGTGACGGCTAAATCGGATATTGTTTGTCTTTTTTTAGAATTCTAGGTCTGAGAGAGCTAAAAGAGAAGTCTTAGTGAAGAAGATAGAGTAGGGAGGTTTGGGTTTCCCAAACTTAGAATAATAATTACTATATTCACACACAAAAATAATTCTGAGAGCTATTGAGAAGGATAGTAAGTATGCTTGTATGTGCAGATATTTATTTGGGAATTATTTGTTTAGATTAAAGTGGGGTGTAAGAGATTTGCGTAAGCCAATTGCTTTTGAAAGTCCTATATGGTATGTATGGGTTGTGAAGTTTTTGACAAAGTTTGAGCAGTGTGATGAAGAGGTAAGTGTGTTAAAAGATAAAAAAAATTAGTGACAAGAATGATTGAGGGAAAAAAGATTGAATGTGATATAAATATGGTGAGAGGATGTGATGTAAAGAAGGTATGGGAAAAGGTGAGAATGAATGGTGAGATAGTGTGGCAGACGTTACATGAAGTGCTACCAGTGAGAGAATTCCAGAAGAAGAGAAAACTGGTAAGAAGCAAGAATTGTCCAAGACATGAATATAGAGGGAAGGAGAATATAGTACATCTCTTTTGGAATTGTTTGTATTTTAGAGAAGTAATTAAGAAGTTAGGAAATTTATGTAAAGAATTGACTGAAGTGATGTGTTTGACCTTTGAGGTAATGATGTTTGGGTCAGGATTTAGAGGTGAAAAAAGAGTGCTGTGGTTGTTTATGGCGTGTTTGAAGGAAGTATTATGGGTAGTGTTGAGCGAACAGTTCGAGCATCGTTCGGGTTCGTACCGAATTTTGGGGTGTCCGGGACACAGACCTGAACCCGGACATTTTCAAAAAAGTTCGGGTTCGGGTTCGTCGATTACTTCCCGCTTTCTGAAGGGCTGCACAGCAGCCAATCAGCTAGCGTTTTACTTCTTGCCCTAAGAGCCCATCACAGCCATGCCTACTAATGGCATGGCTGTGATTGGCCAAGTGCAGCATGTGACCCAGCCTCTATTTAAGCTGGAGTCTCGTAGCACCGCACGTCACACTGTTCTGATTAGTGTAGGGAGAGGACGCAGCTTCTGTGAGGGCGAGATTAGGCAGGGAAAAGTCAGCAACAGCACCTAATGAACGGATCGATCTACAGCTGTGAATGATTTAACTTCTGCTAGTTACTTGCTCACTGGTTTTTAGGCTGCACAGACCGTTTTTCTGTCACTTATTTTCTGGGGTGATCGGCGGCCATTTTGTGACTTGTGGTGCACCAGAAGAAGCTGCCACCAAGTCCATCAATCCATTAATGCTAGTTTTTTTTTGCTATATCCTACATCAGGGGCTTGGCTGTGCTAATTGTCACCCCTAGAAACTCAGGATAGCAATTTCTATATTTTATTAAGGGGTTAAATACAATTGCCCAAATGCCAATCCCCTAAATCTGGTGTTCCAGCTTTGGCTAGACAAGTATAATACTGTCTGCTGTCTGGCAAAGGATAGATTATATTCTGTGGTGAAATTCAATTGCCAAAATAGCAATACCATAAATCAGTGGTTTCAGCTGTGGCTGGCAAAATATAATAGTGTCCGCCAAAACATATATTTTGTTCTGGGGTGTAATTCACTTGCCAAAATAGCAATACCCTGAATCTGGTGTCCCAGCTGTTGCAGGCCAGGATTCATAGTGTCCGCAAAAAAACAAATTACTTACCGGTAATTCCCTTTTCTTGAATCCTCCATGACGGCATACCATGAGAGATGACCCGCCTCCAACCAGGTAGGGACAGGAAGTATAAAACGGACCCTCCTCCAGCAAAGCCTCAGTGTCTTCTGGACCGACAGCCTAGAGAATCCGTTCTTTCACATTTTTTTTTTTTGCAACACCCCACACACACACACATGCACCCAACACCTATTTGTCTTGTCCCTTTTTTTTTTTTTCTTTTTGGGAGGGAAATCCCTGCCGTCATGGAGGATTCAAGAAAAGGGAATTACCGGTAAGTAATTTGGTTTTTCCCTTTCATCCTCCATGACGGCATACCATGAAATATATCAGATTAATGACTCTTTAGGGGGGGATGACAGCTTCTAACACTCTTCTACCGAAGTTTAGGTCCTGTTTGAAACGTGTATCTACCCTGTAATGTTTTATAAACGTATGAGGGCTGGACCATGTTGCCGCTCTGCAAATTTGGTCTAAAGATACATTTGCTCTCTGGGCCCAAGATGTCGAGACTGATCTTGTAGAGTGGGCTCTAAGTTTACTCGGGGGGAAAACCCCCATAGAGTTGTAAGATTCTATTATAGCTAGTTTGATCCATCTAGCTAAGGAATCCTTTGTAGCCCTGTGTCCTCTGAATTTTCCTTGAAACTGTATAAACAAGGCATCTGTCTTTCTGAATTCCTTGGTAGCGTCCAAATGGATTTGAATGGCCCTACAGACATCAAGGTTATGAAATTTTTTCTCTCCCTCAGTTTTTGGATTCTGACAAAAGGACGGAACCACAATCTCTTCTTGTCTATGAAAATTGGACACTACTTTTGGGACAAAGGTGGAATCTAACCTGAACACCATCTTATCAGGGAATGTTATAAGAAAGGGTTCTCCTATCTTAAGAGCTTGAATCTCACAAACTCTGCGTGCGGAGGTAATCGCTACTAAAAATAAAACCTTAATAGTAACATATTTTAGAGCAATCTCTGACAAGGGTTCAAAAGGAGCTATTGTTAGACCTGACAGAACTAGGTTTAAATCCCAAGGAGGAATAAATGGCCTAATGAAAGGTTTAATTCGATCTGCCCCTTTTAAAAATCTTATGATCCATGGGTGGTCTGCGATTTTTATATAAAAAAACTGCGCTTAACGCAGAAACATGCACCCTCAGGGTATTGGGGCGCAAGCCTTTGTCAAAACCTGCTTGCAAAAAACTCAGAACTGTCTGTATAGAGAAAGCCTGGTAAGAGTTTCCTGTTTGTGAGCACCAGTCACAATACTTTGTCCAGATTCTAGAGTAGATATTTGACGTAACTGTCTTTCTACGTGCTGCCATTGTATCAATTACTCTATCTGAAAGGCCTTTAGCTCTCAACGTTAACCTTTCAGATTCCAGGCAACCAGGTGTAGTCTTTCTACCTGCAGGTGATAGACAGGACCTTGAGAAAGAAGATTTTCTGTCCATGGCAGAATCCACGGACTCCCCAAGGCCATTTGTTTTAGCAGAGGAAACCAGGGTTTCTTGGCCCACAGAGGAGCTATTAATATTACATGAGCTCTCTCTTGGTAGCAGCGCCAGAGGAGGGAACGCGTAGGCTAGTCTGAAGTCCCACTTTTGAGCCAGAGCATCTACGCCTATGTTCCCATCGTGTGGGTTTAGTGAAAAGAATTTTTCTACTTTCGTATTTTGTGCTGACGCAAATAGGTCTATTTGTGGGACACCCCACCTCTTGCTCAGGTCTGCAAAGATCTCCCGATCCAGAGCCCACTCTGTTGACCTCAAAGGAACACGGCTTAAAAAATCTGCTTTCCTGTTCAGAGAGCCTTTTAGATGAACTGCGGATAAGGTTCTTACGTGAAGTTCTGCCCAGGAAAAGATTTCTTCTGACAATTTTTCTAGTTTCTCGCTCCTTGTTCCTCCTTGATGGTTTATGTATGCTACTACTGTAGCATTGTCTGATCTTATCTGTACGTCTTTGTTCATACTGGGAGAAAACTTTTAACGCCTCCAAACTGCCCCTAGCTCTCTCAGGTTTGAGGACTGATTTGTCTGTTCTCTGGACCATCTGCCTTGACAAGACTGGAAGGAGCAATAAGCCCCCCATCCCCAGAGGCTTGCATCTGTGGTGATGGTCAGAATCTGTTCTGGGGACCAATCTACTCCTTTCCTTAGGTGGTCTGGATCCAGCCACCATTGGAGGAATCTTTTACCCAGGAGGGAATCATGATCATCTGATCCAAGGATTCCTGTTTCCTGTTCCAACCTTGTAGTAACCATTTTTGCAGAACACGAGTATGAAATTGTGCCCATTTTACTGCAGGGATGCACGCTGTTAGGGACCCTAGCAGCTTCATACTTCCTCTGATTGAGCAACTGGCATTTTCTGTGAATTCTGAAACTGCCCTCATGACGCCGGATACCTTTTCTTCTGGTAGAAAAGTCTTCTGAAGCACGGAGTCCAAGCAGGCACCTAAGAATTGTAGTCTTTGTGAAGGAACAAGTTTAGATTTTTCCCAATTTATTATCCATCCCAATTGGGTCAACACCTGACACGTCACAGAGATATTTTTCTGAAGTTTTTCTTCCGAATCTCCTATAATTAAGAGGTCGTCTAAATAAGGCACTATCAGAATGTTCCTCATTCTTAAATGCGCCATCACTTCTGTCATAATTTTTGTGAATACCCTTGGGGCTGTTGTGATGCCGAAGGGAAGGACTTGGAATTGAAAACGGTGGATCTCTTTTCCTAGATATACCGCAAACCTTAGGAACTTTTGAGCTTCGATACACATGGGTACATGATAATATGCGTCTTTTAAGTTGACTGACGCTAAAAAATCCCCTTTTTTTAGTAGATTTATGGTGGATTTTAGGGACTCCATTTTGAATATTTCGTATTTTTAAACTTGTTTAGTTTTTTAAGGTTTAGAATTAACCTGAATTTCCCGTTGTTTTTTTTTACCAAGAATACAGTGGAATAGAATCCCTTTCCCCATTGGGGCGGAGGTACCGGAATGATGGCTTTTTGGGTTGAAAGATTCCTGATCCCTTCTTCTAACTTTTCTTGAAAAAGGGGTGATTTTTGAACAGGTGTTACCTTGAACCAACATGGCGGAGGAGGAAGGCTGAAAAAAATGTCGATACCTCTTAATACAATGTTTAGAACCCAAGGATTTTGAGTGATGAGCTCCCAAGCCTCTAGAAAAAATTGTAGTCTTCCTCCCACCGAAATGCTGGCGTCATTGTTTTGAAGTTTTGGGATTTTTGGGGGTAAACAAGAAACCTCTGTTTTTACTCTGGTTTTTTCCTTTCCAACTACTTCTGTCCGTCTTTTTGGAATAGAGATTCCCTCTCTTCTTTGTTTTATAAAAGGGAAAATTTCTTTTGCTAGTATCTTTGGGAAAGGATTTTTTATTATCTGCAGCTTTTTCCAGAATAGTCTCCAGATCTTGTCCAAACATTAAATTACCGTGAAACGGTAGACTACATAGCTTCATTTTTGACGCTACGTCCCCAGTCCATGACTTTAACCATAAGGCTCTTCTTGCTACCACAGATAAACTAGAGGTTCTAGCCGCTATTCTCACTGACTCTGCTGTAGCATCCGAGACAAAATCCACTGCTTTTAATAGAAGAGGAAAGGAATCCTTTAAACTATCATACGGAGTACCTTTCTTAATGAGTACCTCTAGTCGTTGTAACCATTTTTTTATGGCACGGGAAACTGAGGTGGCTGCAAGATTAGGCTTAAACATTGCTGCCGCAGATTCCCAGGTTTTCT
Source organism: Bufotes viridis (assembly GCA_033119425.1). Taxonomy (NCBI): domain Eukaryota; kingdom Metazoa; phylum Chordata; class Amphibia; order Anura; family Bufonidae; genus Bufotes; species Bufotes viridis. The sequence goes on along the minus strand of CM065593.1, from coordinate 199,404,655 downwards.
TTAGAGTGGAATCTACTTTCTTGTCCATGGGATCTTTTAATGATCCCATATCCTCAAAAGGCAGGGAATTTGAACCTTTAACCAGTTTAGAGATTGATACGTTAACCTTAGGACAGGACGTTAATAAGGTCTCGTCATCGTCACTAAACGGAAGTCTACGTCTCATTGTTCTGGAAATAAACAGTCTCCTATCTGGTGATTTCCACTCCCTTTTAATCATGTCCATCATGTTATTATGTACTGAGAATACACGTTTTTTTCTATGCTCAAGACCCCCATACATCTCGTCTTGGACGGATCTGTGAATTTTTTCATCAAAAAGATCCATTGTTGTCCTAATTGCTTTGACTAATTCACTAGTATCTTCGGACGAAAAGAGAAAACTTCGGAATTCTGTGTCAGAACCCGAAGAATCATTAGACTCATCACTATCAGATCCAGAATCTGTATTTAAATCGGAAGAAGCAGATACACATTCTCTGCTTCTTGATTTAGTTTTGTGGCTGGCCGAGACAGGATTGGAAGTGGGCTGTTCAGATAAGACAGAACGCATTTCTTCCCTAATCACGTCCCTTAACTCATCCCTAATGGACGGAACTAAATCTTTGGTCATCGCAGCCGTGCAGTTCTTACAAAACTTCCTGGTATACTTGTCAGGCAATTTTGCTGCACAACTCACACACTTCATACTACTAGAAGTTTTAGCTTTTTTAGCCACATCTTTATCACTCTGCAGGCAACCGGAAAGAAAAAGAAACATAACAGAGGGAAGGACATTAATACCATACTATAAATCCACATCCCTTTTATCCCTTGTAGGGAACTCACGGTGGTATCGTTTCCTGAGGGATCCAACTGTCCTGCTGCAGTGTCAGCCATCATAGCTAGCTTACAGCCCCTCTTAAATCACCCCTTACCTGCAGACCTCAGATCAGTGGGCGACCTCCGTCTTGATCTGTCGCGCCTTTTTTTTATAGCTCCGCCCCTTCCGGTCGTCGCGCTACCCGGAAGTCCCGGTGGAACGCATGTGGAACGCACCGGACTTCCGGTGACGTCATCGCAAGCGTCGAAGTCTGTTGCCAGCTGTTGCCAGCTGTTGCAGGCCAGGATTCATAGTGTCCGCAAAAACATATATTTTGTTCTGGGGTGACATTCAATTGCCAAAATAGCAATACCCTGAATCTGGTGTCCCAGCTGTTGCAGGCCAGGATTCATAGTGTCCGCAAAAACATATATTTTGTTCTGGGGTGACATTCAATTGCCAAAATAGCAATACCCTGAATCTGGTGTCCCAGCTGTTGCAGGCCAGGATTCATAGTGTTCAGCAAAAACATATATTTTGTTCTGGGGTGACATTCAATTGCCAAAATAGCAATACCCTGAATCTGGTGTCCCAGCTGTTGCAGGCCAGGATTCATAGTGTCCGCAAAAACATATATTTTGTTCTGGGGTTACATTCAATTGCCAAAATAGCAATACCCTGAATCTGGTGTCCCAGCTGTTGCAGGCCACGTTTCATAGTGTCCGTCAAAACATATATTTTGTTCTGGGGTGAAATTCAATTGCCAAAATAGCAATACCCTGAATCTGGTGTCCCAGCTGTTGCAGACCAGGATTACTAGTGTCCGCAAAAACATATATTTTGTTCTGGGGTGACATTCAATTGCCAAAATAGCAATACCCTGAATCTGGTGTCCAAGCTGTTGCAGGCCAGGATTCATGGTGTCCGCAAAAACATATATTTTGTTCTGGGGTGACATTCAATTGCCAAAATAGCAATACCCTGAATCTGGTGTCCCAGCTGTTGCAGGCCAGGATTCATAGTGTCCGCAAAAAAATATATTTTGTTCTGGGGTGACATTCAATTGCCAAAATAGCAATACCCTGATTCTGGTGTCCCAGCTGTTGCAGGCCAGGATTCATAGTGTCCGTAAAACCAAATATTTTGTTCTGGGGTGACATTCAATTGCCAAAATAGGAATACCATGAATCTGGTGTCCCAGCTGTTGCAGGCCAAGATTCATAGTGTCCACAAAAACATATATTTTGTTCTGGGGTGAAATTCAATTGCCAAAATAGCAATTCCCTGAATCTGGTGTCCCAGCTGTTGCAGGCCAGGATTCATAGTGTCCGCAAAAATATATATTTTGTTCTCGGGTGACATTCAATTGCCAAAGTAGCAATACCCTGAATCTGGTGTCCCAGCTGTTGCAGGCCAGGATTCATAGTGTCCTTAAAAACATATATTTTGTTCTGGTGTGACATTCAATTGCCAAAATAGCAATACCCTGAATCTGGTGTCCCAGCTGTTGCAGGCCACGTTTCATAGTGTCCGTCAAAACATATATTTTGTTCTGGGGTGAAATTCAATTGCCAAAATAGCAATACCCTGAATCTGGTGTCCCAGCTGTTGCAGGCCAGGATTCATAGTGTCCGCAAAAATATATATTTTGTTCTGGGGTGACATTCAATTGTCAAAATAGCAATACCCTGAATCTGGTGTCCCAGCTGTTGCAGGCCAGGATTCATAGTGTCTGCAAAAAAATATAATTTGTTCTGGGGTGACATTCAATTGCCAAAATAGCAATACCCTGATTATGGTGTCCCAGCTGTTGCAGGCCAGGATTCATAGTGTCCGCAAAAACAAATATTTTGTTCTAGAGTGACATTCAATTGCCAAAATAGGAATACCCTGAATCTGGTGTCCCAGCTGTTGCAGGCCAGGATTCATAGTGTCCACAAAAACATATATTTTGTTCTGGGGTGAAATTCAATTGCCAAAATAGCAATACCCTGAATCTGGTGTCCCAGCTGTTGCAGGCTAGGATTCATAGTGTCCGCAAAAACAAATATTTTGTTCTGGGGTGACATTCAATTGCCAAAATAGGAATACCCTGAATCTGGTGTCCCAGCTGTTGCAGGCCAGGATTCATAGTGTCCACAAAAACATATATTTTGTTCTTGGGTGAAATTCAATTGCCAAAATTGCAATACCCTGAATCTTGTGTCCCAGCTGTTGCAGGCCAGGATTCATAGTGTCCGCAAAAATATATATTTTGTTCTGGGGTGACATTCAATTGCCAAAATAGCAATACCCTGAATCTAGTGTCCCAGCTGTTGCAGGCCAGGATTCATAGTGTCCGCAAAAACATATATTTTGTTCTGGGGTGACATTCAATTGCCAAAATAGCAATACCCTGAATCTGGTGTCCCAGCTGTTGCAGGCCACGTTTCATAGTGTCCGTCAAAACATATATTTTGTTCTGGGGTGACATTCAATTGCCAAAATAGCAATACCCTGAATCTGGTGTCCCAGCTGTTGCAGGCCAGGATTCATAGTGTCCGCAAAAACATATATTTTGTTCTGGGGTGAAATTCAATTGCCAAAATAGCAATACCCTGAATCATGGTGTCCCAGCTGTTGCAGGCCAGGATTCATAGTGTCCTGCAAAACATATATTTTGTTCTGGGGTGACATTCAATTGCCAAAATAGCAATACCCTGAATCTGGTGTCCCAGCTGTTGCAGGCCAGGATTCATAGTGTCCACAAAAACATATATTTTGTTCTGGGGTGAAATTCAATTGCCAAAATAGCAATACCCTGAATCTGGTGTCCCAGCTGTTGCAGGCCAGGATTCATAGTGTCCGCAAAAACATATATTTTGTTCTGGGGTGACATTCAATTGCCAAAATAGCAATACCCTGAATCTGGTGTCCCAGCTGTTGCAGGCCAGGATTCATAGTGTCCACAAAAACATATATTTTGTTCTGGGGTGAAATTCAATTGCCAAAATAGCAATACCCTGAATCTGGTGTCCCAGCTGTTGCAGGCCAGGATTCATAGTGTCCATAAAAACATATATTTTGTTCTGGGGTGACATTCAATTGCCAAAATAGCAATACCCTGAATCTGGTGTCCCAGCTGTTGCAGGCCAGGATTCATAGTGTCCGTAAAAACATATATTTTGTTCTGGGGTGACATTCAATTGCCAAAATAGCAATACCCTGAATCTGGTGTCCCAGCTGTTGCAGGCCAAGATTCATAGTGTCCGTCAAAAACATATATTTTGTTCTGGGGTGAAATTCAATTGCCAAAATAGCAATACCCTGAATCTGGTGTCCCAGCTGTTGCAGGCCAGGATTCATAGTGTCCGCAAAAATATATATTTTGTTCTGGGGTGAAATTCAATTGCCAAAATAGCAATACCCTGAATCTGGTGTCCCAGCTGTTGCAGGCCAGGATTCATAGTGTCCGCAAAACATATATTTTGTTCTGGGGTGACATTCAATTGCCAAAATAGCAATACCCTGAATCTGGTGTCCCAGCTGTTGCAGGCCACGTTTCATAGTGTCCGTCAAAACATATATTTTGTTCTGGGGTGAAATTCAATTGCCAAAATAGCAATACCCTGAATCTGGTGTCCCAGCTGTTGCAGGCCAGGATTACATAGTGTCCGTAAAAACATATATTTTGTTCTGGGGTGACATTCAATTGCCAAAATAGCAATACCCTGAATCTGGTGTCCCAGCTGTTTGCAGGCCAGGATTCATAGTGTCCATAAAAACATATATTTTGTTCTGGGGTGACATTCAATTGCCAAAATAGCAATACCCTGAATCTGGTGTCCCAGCTGTTGCAGGCCAGGATTCATAGTGTCCGCAAAAACATATATTTTGTTCTGGGGTGACATTCAATTGCCAAAATAGCAATACCCTGAATCTGGTGTCCCAGCTGTTGCAGGCCAGGATTCATAGTGTCCGTAAAACCATATATTTTGTTCTGGGGTGACATTCAATTGCCAAAATAGCAATACCATGAATCTGGTGTCCCAGCTGTTGCAGGCCAAGATTCATAGTGTCCACAAAAACATATATTTTGTTCTGGGGTGAAATTCAATTGCCAAAATAGCAATACCCTGAATCTGGTGTCCCAGCTGTTGCAGGCCAGGATTCATAGTGTCCGTAAAAACATATATTTTGTTCTCGGGTGACATTCAATTGCCAAAGTAGCAATACCCTGAATCTGGTGTCCCAGCTGTTGCAGGCCAGGATTCATAGTGTCCTTAAAAACATATATTTTGTTCTGGTGTGACATTCAATTGCCAAAATAGCAATACCCTGAATCTGGTGTCCCAGCTGTTGCAGGCCACGTTTCATAGTGTCCGTCAAAACATATATTTTGTTCTGGGGTGAAATACAATTGCCAAAATAGCAATACCCTGAATCTGGTGTCCCAGCTGTTGCAGGCCAGGATTCATAGTGTCCGCAAAAATATATATTTTGTTCTGGGGTGACATTCAATTGTCAAAATAGCAATACCCTGAATCTGGTGTCCCAGCTGTTGCAGGCCAGGATTCATAGTGTCCGCAAAAATATATATTTTGTTCTCGGGTGACATTCAATTGCCAAAGTAGCAATACCCTGAATCTGGTGTCCGAGCTGTTGCAGGCCAGGATTCATAGTGTCCGCAAAAACATATATTTTGTTCTGGTGTGACATTCAATTGCCAAAATAGCAATACCCTGAATCTGGTGTCCCAGCTGTTGCAGGCCACGTTTCATAGTGTCCGTCAAAACATATATTTTGTTCTGGGGTGAAATTCAATTGCCAAAATAGCAATACCCTGAATCTGGTGTCCCAGCTGTTGCAGGCCAGGATTCATAGTGTCTGCAAAAAAATATATTTTGTTCTGGGGTGACATTCAATTGCCAAAATAGCAATACCCTGAATCTGGTTTCCCAGCTGTTGCAGGCCAGGATTCATAGTGTCCGCAAAAACAAATATTTTGTTCTGGGGTGACATTCAATTGCCAAAAAAGGAATACCCTGAATCTGGTGTCCCAGCTGTTGCAGGCCAGGATTCATAGTGTCCACAAAAACATATATTTTGTTCTGGGGTGAAATTCAATTGCCAAAATAGCAATACCCTGAATCTGGTGTCCCAGCTGTTGCAGGCTAGGATTCATAGTGTCCGCAAAAATATATATTTTGTTCTGGGGTGACATTCAATTGCCAAAATAGCAATACCCTGATTCTGGTGTCCCAGCTGTTGCAGGCCAGGATTCATAGTGTCCGCAAAAACAAATATTTTGTTCTGGGGTGACATTCCATTGCCAAAATAGGAATACCCTGAATCTGGTGTCCCAGCTGTTGCAGGCCAGGATTCATAGTGTCCGCAAAAATATATATTTTGTTCTGGGGTGACATTCAATTGCCAAAATAGCAATACCCTGAATCTGGTGTCCCAGCTGTTGCAGACCAGGATTACTAGTGTCCGCAAAAACATATATTTTGTTCTGGGGTGACATTCAATTGCCAAAATAGCAATACCCTGAATCTGGTGTCCAAGCTGTTGCAGGCCAGGATTCATGGTGTCCGCAAAAACATATATTTTGTTCTGGGGTGACATTCAATTGCCAAAATAGCAATACCCTGAATCTGGTGTCCCAGCTGTTGCAGGCCAGGATTCATAGTGTCCGCAAAAAAATATATTTTGTTCTGGGGTGACATTCAATTGCCAAAATAGCAATACCCTGATTCTGGTGTCCCAGCTGTTGCAGGCCAGGATTCATAGTGTCCGTAAAACCAAATATTTTGTTCTGGGGTGACATTCAATTACCAAAATAGGAATACCATGAATCTGGTGTCCCAGCTGTTGCAGGCCAAGATTCATAGTGTCCACAAAAACATATATTTTGTTCTGGGGTGAAATTCAATTGCCAAAATAGCAATACCCTGAATCTGGTGTCCCAGCTGTTGCAGGCCACGTTTCATAGTGTCCGCAAAAACAAATATTTTGTTCTGGGGTGACATTCAATTGCCAAAATAGGAATACCCTGAATCTGGTGTCCCAGCTGTTGCAGGCCAGGATTCATAGTGTCCACAAAAACAAATATTTTGTTCTGGGGTGACATTCAATTGCCAAAATAGGAATACCCTGAATCTGGTGTCCCAGCTGTTGCAGGCCAGGATTCATAGTGTCCACAAAAACATATATTTTGTTCTTGGGTGAAATTCAATTGCCAAAATTGCAATACCCTGAATCTGGTGTCCCAGCTGTTGCAGGCCAGGATTCATAGTGTCCGCAAAAACATATATTTTGTTCTGGTGTGAGATTCAATTGCCAAAATAGCAATACCCTGAATCTGGTGTCCCAGCTGTTGCAGGCCACGTTTCATAGTGTCCGTCAAAACATATATTTTGTTCTGGGGTGAAATTCAATTGCCAAAATAGCAATACCCTGAATCTGGTGTCCCAGCTGTTGCAGGCCAGGATTCATAGTGTCCTCAAAAACATATATTTTGTTCTGGGGTGACATTCAATTGCCAAAATAGCAATACCCTGAATCTGGTGTCCCAGCTGTTGCAGGCCAGGATTCATAGTGTCCACAAAAACATATATTTTGTTCTGGGGTGACATTCAATTGCCAAAATAGCAATACCCTGAATCTTGTGTCCCAGCTGTTGCAGGCCACGTTTCATAGTGTCCGTCAAAACATATATTTTGTTCTGGGGTGAAATTCAATTGCCAAAATAGCAATACCCTGAATCTGGTGTCCCAGCTGTTGCAGGCCAGGATTCATAGTGTCCGTAAAAACATATATTTTGTTCTGAGGTGACATTCAATTGCCAAAATAGCAATACCCTGAATCTGGTGTCCCAGCTGTTGCAGGCCAGGATTCATAGTGTCCGCAAAAACATATATTTTGTTCTGAGGTGACATTCAATTGCCAAAATAGCAATACCCTGAATCTGGTGTCCCAGCTGTTGCAGGCCAGGATTCATAGTGTCCGCAAAAACATATATTTTGTTCTGGGGTGACATTCAGTTGCCAAAATAGCAATACCCTGAATCTGTTGTCCCAGCTGTTGCAGGCCAAGTTTAAATCTGTCTATACAAGGATACCTTTCATCCAGGGCCTAAATACTAGCCCTAAAAGAGATATTCCCCTAAATCAGTGGTTACTGCTGTGCCTGGATTAGTGTAATACGCTACATAAACAAATAGGTAGATAGTGTTAGGTGCCTGTAAAAATAGGCCTGAATTTGAAATCAATACATTGGGCCAAATATTTTTTTCCTTATTGTGGTGCTTGGTGAACGGTAACAATGAGGAAAACATCTAGTAAGGGACGCGGACGCGGTCGTGGTGGTTTTAGTGTACCCTCTGGTGCTGGGAGAGGACGTGGCCATTCTGCCACAGCCACACGTCCTAGTGAACCAACTACCTCAGGTTCCAGTACCCGCCAGAATTTACAGCGATATTTGGTGGGGCCCAATGCCGTTCTAAGGATGGTAAGGCCTGAGCAGGTACAGGCGCTAGTCATTTGGGTGGCCGACAGTGGATCCAGCATGTTCACAACATTATCTCCCACCCAGTCTTCTGCTGAAAGCGCACAGGTGGCACCTGAAAACCAAGCCCATGAGTCTGTCACATCATCCACATGCATATCAGGGAAACTGTCAGAGCCTCAAGTTATGCAGCAGTCACTTATGCTGTTTGAAGACTCTGCTGGCAGGGTTCCCAAGGAAATCCACCTAGCCCTTCCCCAGTGGTGGAAGACCTACATAAACAAATAGGCAGATAGTGTTAGGTGCCTGTAAAAATAGGCCTGAATTTGAAATCAATACATTGGGCCAAATATTTTTTCCTTATTGTGGTGCTTGGTGAACGGTAACAATGAGGAAAACATCTAGTAAGGGACGCGGACGTCGATCGTGGTGGTGTTAGTGTACCCTCTGGTGCTGGGAGAGGACGTGGCCATTCTGCCACAGCCACACGTCCTAGTGAACCAACTACCTCAGGTTCCAGTACCCGCCAGAATTTACAGCGATATTTGGTGGGGCCCAATGCCGTTCTAAGGATGGTAAGGCCTGAGCAGGTACAGGCGCTAGTCATTTGGGTGGCCGACAGTGGATCCAGCATGTTCACAACATTATCTCCCACCCAGTCTTCTGCTGAAAGCGCACAGGTGGCACCTGAAAACCAAGCCCATGAGTCTGTCACATCACCCACATGCATATCAGGGAAACTGTCAGAGCCTCAAGTTATGCAGCAGTCACTTATGCTGTTTGAAGACTCTGCTGGCAGGGTTTCCCAAGGAAATTCACCTAGCCCTTCCCCAGTGGTGGAAGACATAGAATGCACTGATGCACAACCACTGATGTTTCCTGATGATGAGGACATGGGAATACCACCTCATCGGAGTCCGCACGTCTCTGATGATGACGAAACACAGGTGCCAACTGCTGCGTCTTTCTGCAGTGTGCAGACCGAACAGGAGGTCAGGGAGGAAGACTGTGTGGAAGATGATGCAGGGGACGATGAGGTCCTAGACCCCACATGGAATGAAGGTCGTGCCACTGACTTTCATAGTTCAGAGAAAGAGGCAGTGGTGAGACCGAGCCAACAGCGTAGCAAAAGAGGGAGCAGGGGCAAAAGCAGACCAGCCGCCGCCAAGAGAGTTCGCCTGCTACTGGCCACCGCCACCAGGGACTGAGCACCCCAAAGGCAGCTTCAAGGAGTTCCCTGTCATAGCACTTCTTTAAACAATGTGCTGACGACAAGACCCGAGTGGTTTACACGCTGTGCAATCAGATCCTGAAGCGAGGATTAACGTTCTGAACCTTAGCACAACCTGCATGACCAGGTATCTACAGTACATGCAAAGCATGAACTGCAGTGGATTAAACACCTTAAAAGCAAGGAACTCACTGTGGCTCCCCCTGCTCCCTCTTCTGCTGCTGCCTCGGCCTCTTCCTCCGCCTCGGGAGGAATGTTGGCACCTGCCGCCCACCAAACAGAGGATGTGCCACCGACAACACCACCTGCGTCACCAAGCATCTCCACCATGTCACACGGCAGCGTTCAGTTCTCCATCTCACAAACCTTGGAGAGAAGCGTAAATTCCCACCTAGCCTCCCTCGAGCCCTGGGCCTAAATGCCAGCATTTCTAAACTACTGGCCTTTGAAATGCTGTCATTCAGGCTGGTGGACACAGACAGCTTCAAACAGCTGATGTCCATGGCTGTCCCACAGTATGTTGTTCCCAGCCGCCACTACTTCTCCAAGACAGCCGTGCCTTCCCTGCACAACCAAGTATCCGATAAAATCAAGTGTGCACTGCGCAGCGCCATCTGTGGCAAGGTCCACCTAACCACAGATACGTGGACCAGTAAGCACGGCCAGGGACGCTATATCTCCCTAACTGCACACTGGGTAAATGTAGTGGCGGCTGGGCCCCAGGCGGAGAAGTTCCTTGGCGCACGTCCTTCCGCCACCAAGGATCGCAGGGCATCATTCTTTGCCTCCTGTAGCCTCCTCATCCTACTCGGCTTCCTTCTCTTCTGCTTCCACCAGCTCATCCAGTCAGCCACACACCTTCACCACCAACTTCAGCACAGCTCGGGGTAAACGTCAGCCTATACAAGGATACCTTTCATCCAGGGCCTAAATACTAGCCCTAAAAGAGATATTCCCCTAAATCAGTGGTTACTGCTGTGCCATGGATTAGTGTAATACGCTACATAAACAAATAGGTAGATAGTGTTAGGTGCCTGTAAAAATAGGCCTGAATTTGAAATCAATACATTGGGCCAAATATTTTTTCCTTATTGTGGTGCTTGGTGAGCGGTAACAATGAGGAAAACATCTAGTAAGGGACGCGGGCGCGGTCGTGGTGGTTTTAGTGTACCCTCTGGTGCTGGGAGAGGGCGTGGCCATTCTGCCACAGCCACACGTCCTAGTGAACCAACTACCTCAGGTTCCAGTACCCGCCAGAATTTACAGCGATATTTGGTGGGGCCCAATGCCGTTCTAAGGATGGTAAGGCCTGAGCAGGTACAGGCGCTAGTCATTTGGGTGGCCGACAGTGGATCCAGCATGTTCACAACATTATCTCCCACCCAGTCTTCTGCTGAAAGCGCACAGGTGGCACCTGAAAGCCAAGCCCATGAGTCTGTCACATCATCCACATGCATATCAGGGAAACTGTCAGAGCCTCCAAGTTATGCAGCAGTCACTTATGCTGTTTGAAGACTCTGCTGGCAGGGTTCCCAAGGAAATCCACCTAGCCCTTCCCCAGTGGTGGAAGACCTACATAAACAAATAGGCAGATAGTGTTAGGTGCCTGTAAAAATAGGCCTGAATTTGAAATCAATACATTGGGCCAAATATTTTTTCCTTATTGTGGTGCTTGGTGAGCGGTAACAATGAGGAAAACATCTAGTAAGGGACGCGGGCCTTGATCGTGGTGGTGTTAGTGTACCCTCTGGTGCTGGGAGAGGACGTGGCCATTCTGCCACAGCCACACGTCCTAGTGAACCAACTACCTCAGGTTCCAGTACCCGCCAGAATTTACAGCGATATTTGGTGGGGCCCAATGCCGTTCTAAGGATGGTAAGGCCTGAGCAGGTACAGGCGCTAGTCATTTGGGTGGCCGACAGTGGATCCAGCATGTTCACAACATTATCTCCCACCCAGTCTTCTGCTGAAAGCGCACAGGTGGCACCTGAAAACCAAGCCCATGAGTCTGTCACATCACCCACATGCATATCAGGGAAACTGTCAGAGCCTCAAGTTATGCAGCAGTCACTTATGCTGTTTGAAGACTCTGCTGGCAGGGTTTCCCAAGGAAATTCACCTAGCCCTTCCCCAGTGGTGGAAGACATAGAATGCACTGATGCACAACCACTGATGTTTCCTGATGATGAGGACATGGGAATACCACCTCATCGGAGTCCGCACGTCTCTGATGATGACGAAACACAGGTGCCAACTGCTGCGTCTTTCTGCAGTGTGCAGACCGAACAGGAGGTCAGGGAGGAAGACTGTGTGGAAGATGATGCAGGGACGATGAGGTCCTAGACCCCACATGGAATGAAGGTCGTGCCACTGACTTTCATAGTTCAGAGAAAGAGGCAGTGGTGAGACCGAGCCAACAGCGTAGCAAAAGAGGGAGCAGGGGGCAAAAGCAGACCAGCCGCCGCCAAGAGAGTTCGCCTGCTACTGGCCACCGCCACCAGGGACTGAGCACCCCAAAGGCAGCTTCAAGGAGTTCCCTGTCATAGCACTTCTTTAAACAATGTGCTGACGACAAGACCCGAGTGGTTTACACGCTGTGCAATCAGATCCTGAAGCGAGGGATTAACGTTCTGAACCTTAGCACAACCTGCATGACCAGGTATCTACAGTACATGCAAAGCATGAACTGCAGTGGATTAAACACCTTAAAAGCAAGGAACTCACTGTGGCTCCCCCTGCTCCCTCTTCTGCTGCTGCCTCGGCCTCTTCCTCCGCCTCGGGAGGAATGTTGGCACCTGCCGCCCACCAAACAGAGGATGTGCCACCGACAACACCACCTGCGTCACCAAGCATCTCCACCATGTCACACGGCAGCGTTCAGTTCTCCATCTCACAAACCTTGGAGAAAGCGTAAATTCCCACCTAGCCTCCCTCGAGCCCTGGGCCTAAATGCCAGCATTTCTAAACTACTGGCCTTTGAAATGCTGTCATTCAGGCTGGTGGACACAGACAGCTTCAAACAGCTGATGTCCATGGCTGTCCCACAGTATGTTGTTCCCAGCCGCCACTACTTCTCCAAGACAGCCGTGCCTTCCCTGCACAACCAAGTATCCGATAAAATCAAGTGTGCACTGCGCAACGCCATCTGTGGCAAGGTCCACCTAACCACAGATACGTGGACCAGTAAGCACGGCCAGGGACGCTATATCTCCCTAACTGCACACTGGGTAAATGTAGTGGCGGCTGGGCCCCAGGCGGAGAGTTCCTTGGCGCACGTCCTTCCGCCACCAAGGATCGCAGGGCATCATTCTTTGCCTCCTGTAGCCTCCTCATCCTACTCGGCTTCCTTCTCTTCTGCTTCCACCAGCTCATCCAGTCAGCCACACACCTTCACCACCAACTTCAGCACAGCTCGGGGTAAACGTCAGCAGGCCATTCTGAAACTCATATGTTTGGGGGACAGGCCCCACAACGCGCAGGAGTTGTGACGGGGTATTGAACAACAGACCGACGAGTGGTTTCTGCCGGTAGGCTTCAAGCCCAGCCTGGTGGTGTGCGATAATGGGCGAAATCTCGTCGCAGCTCTGGGACTAGCCGGTTTGACGCACATCCCTTGCCTGGCGCATGTGCTGAATTTGGTGGGGCAGAAGTTCATTCACAACTACCCCGACATGTCAGAGCTGCTGCATAAAGTGAGGGCCGTCTGTGCGCGCTTCCGGCGTTCACATCCTGCCGCTGCTCGCCTGTCTGCGCTACAGCGGAACTTCGGCCTTCCCGCTCACCGCCTCATATGCGACGTTCCCCCAGGTGGAACTCCACCTTGCACATGCTGGAGAGACTGTGCAAGCAGCAGCAGGCCATAGTGGAGTTTCAGCTGCAGCACGCACTGCGTCAGTCGCACTACGGAACAGCACCACTTCACCACCAATGATTGGGCCTCCATGCGAGACCTGTGTGCCCTGTTGCGCTGTTTTGAGTAATCCACCAACATGGCCAGTGGCGATGACACCGTTCAATGCACTCTTCTATGCACACACTTTTATGTCTGCTTGAGAAAACGCTTAGGGCGATGATGGAAGAGGAAGTGGCCCAGGAGGAGGAGGAGGATGAGGGGTCATTTTTAGCACTTTCAGGCCAGTCTGTTAGAAGTGGCTCAGAGGGCGGTTTTTGCAACAGCAGAGGCCAGGTACAAATGTGGCCAGCCAGGGCCCACTACTGGAGGACGAGGAGGATGAGAAGAAGGTGAAGGAGGATGAGGATGAAGCAGGTTCACAGCGGGGTGGCACCCGACACAGCTCAGGCCCATCACTGGTGCGTGGCTGGGTGGATACGGAGGGCGATGACGATACGCCTCCCACAGAGGACAGCTTGTCCTTACCTCTGGGCAGCCTGGCACACATGAGCGACTACATGCTGCAGTGCCTGCGCAACGACAGCAGAGTTGCGCACATTTTAACGTGTGTGGACTACTGGGTTGCCACCCTGCTGGATCCCCGGTACAAAGACAATGTGCCCACCTTACTTCCTGCACTGGAGCGTGATAGTAAGATGCGCGAGTACAAGCGCACGCTGGTAGACACGCTCCTGAGAGCATTCCCAAATGTCACAGGGGAACAGGTGGAAGCCCAAGGCGAAGGCAGAGGAGGAGCAAGAGGTCGCCAACGCAGCTGTGTCACAGCCAGCTCCTCTGAGGGCAGGGTTAGCATGGCAGAAATGTGGAAAAGTTTTGTCTCCACGCCACAGCTAACTGCAACACCACCTGATACGGAGCGTGTTAGCAGGAGGCAGCATTTCACTAACATGGTTGAACAGTACGTCTGCACACCCCTCCACATACTGACTGATGGTTTGGCCCCATTCAACTTCTGGGTCTCCAAATTGGCCAAGTGGCCAGAGTTAGCATTTTATGCCTTGGAGGTGCTGGCCTTCCCGGCGACCAGCGTTTTGTCTGAACGTGTATTCAGCACGGCAGGGGGCGTCATTACTGACAAACAAAGCCGCCTGTCCACAGCCAACGTGGACAAGCTGACGTTCATAAAAATGAACCAAGCATGGATCCCACAGGACCTGTCCCTCCCTTGTGCAGAATAGACATTTATAACTGCCTCCCCCTCAACCATGTATTCTTGTACTCCGGGGCACTTCTTTATTGAATCCTCATTTTTTTAACTTTACCATGATCTTGAGGTGCAACCCAAAGTTGAATGAACCTCTCCTCTGTCTGGGTGGTGGGGCCGAAATAACTGAAAGTGGCCTTCTCCGGTGGTGGTTGATATGTCGCATGATTCCTTGCTGTGGGACCTCTCTCCTCTGTCTGGGTGCTGGGCCGAAACAACTAAGAGTGGCCTTCTCCGGTGGTGGTTGATATGACGCATGATTACTTCCTGTGGGACATCTCTCCTCTGTCTGGGTGCTGGGGCCAAAATAACTGAGTGGCCTTCTCCAGTGGTGGGTGATATGACGCATGATTCCTTGATGTGGGACCTGTATCCTCGGTCTGGGTGCTGGGCTGAAATAACTGAAAGTGGCCTTCTCCGGTGGTGGTTGATATGACGCATGATTCCTTGCTGTGGGACCTCTCTCCTCTGTCTGGGTGCTAGGCCAAAATAACTGAGAGTGGCCTTTTCCGGTGGTGGTTGATATGACGCATGATTCCTTGCTGTGGGACCTCTCTCCTCGGTCTGGGTGCTGGCCGAAATAACTGAAAATGGCCTTCAGCAGTGGTGGTTGATATGACGCATGATTCCGTGCTGTGGTACCTCTCTCCTGTGACTGGGTGCTGGGACCTAAATAACTGAAATTGGCCTTCTACAGTGGTGGGTGATATGACGCCTTATTCCTTGCTGTGGGACGTCTCTCCTCTGTCTGGGTGCTGGGCCTAAATAACTGAAAGTGGCCTTCTCCAGTGGTGGGTGATATGACGCCTTATTCCTTGCTGTGGGACCTCTCTCCTATGTCTGGGTGCTGGGCCTAAATAACAGAAAGTGGCCTTCTCCAGTGGTGGTTGATATGACGCATGATTCCTTGCTGTGGGACCCCTCTCCTCTGTCTGGGTGCTGGGACGAAATAACTGAAAGTGGCCTTCTCCGGTGGTGGTTGATATGACGCATGATTCCTTGCTGTGGGACCTCTCTCCTCGGTCTGGGTGCTGGCGAAATAATTGAAAGTGGCCTTCTTCAGTGGTGGGTGATATGACGCCTTATTCCTTGCTGTGGGACCTCTCTCCTCTGTCTAGGTGCTGGGCCGAAATAACTGAGAGTGGCCTTCTCCGGTGGTAGTTGATATGACGCATGATTCCTTGCTGTGGGACCTCTCTCCTCTGACTGGGTGCTGGGGCCTAAATAACTGAAAGTGGCCTTCTCCAGTGGTGGGTGATATGACGCCTTATTCCTTGCTGTTGGACCTCTCTCCTCTGTCTGGGTGCTGGGCCTAAATAACTGAAAGTGGCCTACTCCAGTGGTGGTTGTTGATATGACGCATGATTCCTTGCTGTGGGACCTCTCTCCTCTATCTGGGTGCTGGGGCCGAAATAACTGAAAGTGGCCTTCTCCAGTGGTGGGTGATATGACGCCATTTTCCTTGCTGTGGGATCTGTATCCTCGGTCTGGGTGCTGGGCCGAAATAACTGAAAGTGGCCTTCTCCAGTGTTGAGTGATATGACGCATGATTCCTTGCTGTGGGACCTCTCTCCTCTGTCTGGGTGCTGGGCCGAAATAACTGAGAGTGGCCTTCTCCGGTGGTGGTTGATATGTCGCATGATTCCTTGGTGTGGGACCTCTCTTCTTTATCTGGGTGCTGGGCCAGAAATAACTAAGAGTGGCCTTCTCCAGTGTTGAGTGATATGACGCATGATTCCTTGCTGTGGGACCTCTCTCCTCTGTCTGGGTGCTGGGCCAAAATAACTGAGAGTGGCCTTCTCCGGTCTTGGTTGATATGACGCATGATTCTTTGCTGTGGGACCTCTCTCCTCGGTCTGGGTGCTGGCTGAAATAACTGAAAGTGGCCTTCTCCAGTGGTGGGTGATATGACGCCTTATTCCTTGCTGTGGGACCTGTATCCTCGGTCTAGGTGCTGGGCCGAAATAACTGAAAGTGGCCTTCTCCAGTGGTGGGTGATATGACGCATGATTCTTTGCTGTGGGACCTCTCTCCTCTGTCTGGGTGCTGGGGCCAGAAATAACTGAAAGTGGCATTCTCCAGTGTTGAGTGATATGACGCATGATTCCTTGCTGTGGGACCTCTCTCCTCTCTCTGGGTGCTGTGCCAAAATAACTGAGAGTGGCCTTCTCCGGTGGTGGTTGATATGATGCATGATTCCTTGCTGTGGGACCCCTCTCCTCTGTCTGGGTGCTGGGATGAAATAACTGAAAGTGGCCTTCTCCGGTGGAGGTTGATATGACGCATGATTTCTTGCTGTGGGAACTCTCTCCTCGGTCTGGGTGCTGGCAGAAATAACTGAAAGTGGCCTTCTTCAGTTGTGGGTGATATGACGCCTTATTCCTTGCTGTGGGACCTCTCTCCTCTGTCTGGGTGCTGGGCCGAAATATCTGATAGTGGCCTTCTCCGGTGGTGGTTGATATGACGCATGATTCCTTGCTGTGGGACCTCTCTCCTCTGACTGGGTGCTGGGGCCTTAATAACTGAAAGTGGCCTTCTCCAGTGGTGGGTGATATGACGCCATATTCCTTGCTGTTGGACCTCTCTCCTCTGTCTGGGTGCTGGGCCTAAATAACTGAAAGTGGCCTACTCCAGTGGTGGTTGTTGATATGACGCATGATTCCTTGCTTTGGGACCTCTCTCCTCTATCTGGGTGCTGGGGCGAAATAACTGAAAGTGGCCTTCTCCAGTGGTAGGTGATATGACGCATGATTCCTTGCTGTGGGACCTGTATCCTCGGTCTGGGTGCTGGGCCGAAATAACTGAAAGTGGCCTTCTCCAGTGTTGAGTGATATGACGCATGATTCCTTGCTGTGGGACCTCTCTCCTCTGTCTGGGTGCTGGGCCGAAATAACTAAGAGTGGCCTTCTCCGGTGGTGGTTGATATGACGCATGATTCCTTGCTGTGGGACCTCTCTCCTCTGACTGGGTGCTGGGGCCTAAATAACTGAAAGTGGCCTTCTCCAGTGTTGAGTGATATGACGCATGATTCCTTGCTGTGGGACCTCTCTCCTCTGTCTGGGTGCTGGGCCGAAATAACTGAGAGTGGCCTTCTCCGGTGGTGGTTGATATGACGCATGATTCCTTGCTGTGGGACCTCTCTTCTTTGTCTGGGTGCTGGGCCAAAATAACTGAAAGTGGCCTTCTCCGGTGGTGGTTGATATGACGCATGATTCCTTGCTGTGGGACCTCTCTCCTCTGTCTGGCTGCTGGGCCGAAATAACTAAGAGTGGCCTTCTCCGGTGGTGGTTGATATGACGCATGATTCCTTGCTGTGGGACCTCTCTCCTCTGACTGGGTGCTGGGGCCTAAATAACTGAAAGTGGCCTTCTCCAGTGGTGGGTGATATGACGCATGATTCCTTGCTTTTGGACCTCTCTCCTCTGTCTGGGTGCTGGGCCTAAATAACTGAAAGTGGCCTACTCCAGTGGTGGTTGTTGATATGATGCATGATTCCTTGCTGTGGGACCTCTCTCCTCTATCTGGGTGCTGGGGCCAAAATAACTGAAAGTGGCCTTCTCCAGTGGTGGGTGATATGACGCCTTATTCCTTGCTGTGGGACCTCTCTCCTCTGTCTGGATGCTGGGGCCGAAATAACTGAAAGTGGCTATCTCCAGTGGTGGGTGATATGACGCATGATTCCTTGCTGTGGGACCTGTATCCTCGGTCTGGGTGCTGGGCCGAAATAACTAAGAGTGGCACTCTCCGGTGGTGGTTGATATGACGCATGATTCCTTGCTGTGGGTCCTCTCTCCTCTGTCTGGGTGCTGGGCCGAAATAACTGGGAGTGGCCTTCTCCAGTGGTGGGTGATATGACGCCTTATTCCTTGCTGTTGGACCTCTCTCCTCTGTCTGGGTGCTGGGCCGAAATAACTGAAAGTGGCCTACTCCAGTGGTGGTTGTTGATATGACGCATGATTCCTTGCTTTGTGACCTCTCTCCTCTATCTGGGTGCTGGGGCCGAAATAACTGAAAGTTGCCTTCTCCAGTGGTGGGTGATATGACCCCATATTCCTTGCTGTGGGACCTGTATCCTCGGTCTGGGTGCTGGGCCTAAATAACTGAAAGTGGCCTTCTCCAGTGGTGGGTGATATGACGCATGATTCCTTGCTGTGGGACCTCTCTCCTCTCTCTGGGTGCTGGGCCGAAATAACTGAGAGTGGCCTTCTCTAGTGGTGGTTGATATAACGCATGATTCCTTGCTGTGGGACCTATCTCCTCTGTCTGGGTGCTGGGGCCGAAATAACTGAAAGTGGCCTTCTCCAGTGTTGAGTGATATGACGCATGATTCCTTGCTGTGAGACCTCTCTCCTCTGTCTGGGTGCTAGGCCGAAATAACTGAGAGTGGCCTTCTCCAGTGGTGGGTGATATGACGCATGATTCCTTGCTGTGGGACCTCTCTCCTCTCTCTGGGTGCTGGGCCGAAATAACTGAGAGTGGCCTTCTCCAGTGGTGGGTGATATGACGCATGATTCCTTGCTGTGGGACCTCTCTCCTCTGTCTGGGTGCTGGGGCCAAAATAACTGAAAGTGGCCTTCTCCAGTGTTGATTCCTTGCTGTGGGACCTCTCTCCCTCTCTGGGTGCTGGGCCGAAATAACTGAGAGTGGCCTTCTCTAGTGGTGGTTGATATGACGCATGATTCCTTGCTGTGGGACCTCTTTCCTCTCTCTGGGTGCTGGGCCGAAATAACTGAGAGTGGCCTTCTCTAGTGGTGGTTGATATAACGCATGATTCCTTGCTGTGGGACCTATCTCCTCTGTCTGGGTGCTGGGGCCGAAATAACTGAAAGTGGCCTTCTCCAGTGTTGAGTGATATGACGCATGATTCCTTGCTGTGGGACCTCTCTCCTCTCTCTGGGTGCTGGGCCGAAATAACTGAGAGTGGCCTTCTCCGGTGGTGGTTGATATGACGCATGATTCCTTGCTGTGGGACCTCTCTCCTCTATCTGGGTGCTGGGGCCAAAATAACTGAAAGTGGCCTTCTCCAGTGGTGGGTGATATGACGCATGATTCCTTGCTGTGGGACCTCTCTCCTCTGTCTGGATGCTGGGGCCGAAATAACTGAAAGTGGCCTTCTCCAGTGGTGGGTGATATGACGAATGATTCCTTGCTGTGGGGCCTGTATCCTCGGTCTGGGTGCTGGGCCGAAATAACTAAGAGTGGCCTTCTCCGGTGGTGGTTGATATGACGCATGATTCCTTGCTGTGGGACCTCTCTCCTCTGTCTGGGTGCTGGGCCGAAATAACTGGGAGTGGCCTTCTCCGGTGGTCGTTGATATGACGCATGATTCCTTGCTGTGGGACCTCTCTTCTTTGTCTGGGTGCTGGGCCGAAATAACTGAAAGTGGCCTTCTCCGGTGGTGGTTGATATGACGCCTTATTCCTTGCTGTGGGACCTCTCTCCTCTGTCTGGGTGCTGGGCCGAAATAACTAAGAGTGGCCTTCTCCGGTGGTGGTTGATATGACGCATGATTCCTTGCTGTGGGACCTCTCTCCTCTGACTGGGTGCTGGGGCCTAAATAACTGAAAGTGGCCTTCTCCAGTGGTGGGTGATATGACGCCTTATTCCTTGCTGTTGGACCTCTCTCCTCTGTCTGGGAGCTGGGCCGAAATAACTGAAAGTGGCCTACTCCAGTGGTGGTTGTTGATATGACACATGATTCCTTGCTTTGAGACCTCTCTCCTCTATCTGGGTGCTGGGGCCGAAATAACTGAAAGTGGCCTTCTCCAGTGGTGGGTGATATGACGCCATATTCCTTGCTGTGGGAACTGTATCCTCGGTCTGGGTGCTGGGCCGAAATAACTGAAAGTGGCCTTCTCCAGTGGTGGGTGATATGACGCATGATTCCTTGCTGTGGGACCTCTCTCCTCTCTCTGGGTGCTGGGCCGAAATAACTGAGAGTGGCCTTCTCCAGTGGTGGGTGATATGATGCATGATTCCTTGCTGTGGGACCTCTCTCCTCTGTCTGGGTGCTGGGGCCGAAATAACTGAAAGTGGCCTTCTCCAGTGTTGAGTGATATGACGCATGATTCCTTGCTGTGGGACCTCTCTCCTCTGTGTGGGTGCTAGGCCGAAATAACTGAGAGTGGCCTTCTCCGGTGGTGGTTGATATGACGCATGATTCCTTGCTGTGG
This sequence comes from Bufotes viridis, assembly GCA_033119425.1. NCBI lineage: Eukaryota > Metazoa > Chordata > Amphibia > Anura > Bufonidae > Bufotes > Bufotes viridis. Next base: position 199,383,844 of record CM065593.1, on the reverse strand, counting down.
GACCTCTCTCCTCTGTCTGGGTGCTGGGCGAAATAACTGAAAGTGGCCTTCTCCGGTGGTGGTTGATATGACGCATGATTCCTTGCTGTGGGACCTCTCTCCTCGGTCTGGTTGCTGGCCGAAATAACTGAAAGTGGCCTTCTCCAGTGGTGGGTGATATGACGCATGATTCTTTGCTGTGGGACCCCTCTCCTCTGTCTGGGTGCTGGGACGAAATAACTGAAAGTGGCCTTCTCCGGTGGTGGTTGATATGACGCATGATTCCTTGCTGTGGGACCTCTCTCCTCTGACTGGGTGCTGGGGCCTAAATAACTGAAAGTGGCCTTCTCCAGTGGTGGGTGATATGACGCCTTATTCCTTGCTGTTGGACCTCTCTCCTCTGTCTGGGTGCTGGGCCTAAATAACTGAAAGTGGCCTACTCCAGTGGTGGTTGTTGATATGACGCATGATTCCTTGCTGTGGGACCTCTCTCCTCTATCTGGGTGCTGGGGCCGAAATAACTGAAAGTGGCCTTCTCCAGTGGTGGGTGATGTGACGCATGATTCCTTGCTGTGGGACCTCTATCCTCTCTCTGGGTGCTGGGCCGAAATAAATAAGAGTGGCCTTCTCCGGTGGTGGTTGATATGACGCATGATTCCTTGCTGTGGGACCTCTCTCCTCTGACTGGGTGCTGGGGCCTAAATAACTGAAAGTGGCCTTCTCCAGTGTTGAGTGATATGACGCATGATTCCTTTCTGTAGGACCTCTCTCCTCTGTCTGGGTGCTGGGCCGAAATAACTGAGAGTGGCCTTCTCCGGTGGTGGTTGATATGACGCATGATTCCTTGCTGTGGGACCTCTCTCCTCTGTCTGGGTGCTGGGCTGAAATAACTGAAAGTGGCCTTCTCCGGTGGTGGTTGATATGGCGCATGATTCCTTGCTGTGGGACCTCTCTCCTCTGTCTGGGTGCTGGGCCGAAATAACTGAGAGTGGCCTTTTCCGGTGGTGGCTGATATGACGCATGATTCCTTGCTGTGGGACCTCTCTCCTCTGTCTGGGTGCTGGGCCGAAAAAACTGAGAGTTGCCTTCTCCGGTGGTGGTTGATATGACGCATGATTCCTTGCTGTGGGACCTATCTCCTCTGACTGGGTGCTGGGACCTAAATAACTGAAAGTGGCCTTCTCCAGTGGTGGGTGATATGACGCCTTATTCCTTGCTGTGGGACGTCTCTCCTCTGTCTGGGTGCTGGGCCGAAATAACTGAAAGTGGCCTTCTCAGGTGCTGGTTGATATGACGCCTTATTCCTTGCTGTGGGACCTCTCTCCTCTGTCTGAGTGCTGGGCCGAAATAACTAAGAGTGGCCCAACATATATTTTGTTCTGGGGTGAAATTAAATTGCCAAAATAGCAATACCCTGAATCTGGTTTTCCAGCTTTTGCAGGCCTAGTTTAAATCTGTCCATAAAGGATACCTTTCATCCAGGGCCTAAATACTAGCACTAAAAGAGATATTCCCTAAATCAGTGGTTACTGCTGTGCTTGGATTAGTGTAATACGCTACATAAATAAATAGGCAGATAGTGTTAGGTGCCTGTAAAAAAGGCCTGAATTTGAAATCAATACATGGGGCCAAATATTTTTTCTTATTGTGGTGCTTGGTGAACGGTAACAATGAGGAAAACATCTAGTATGGGACGCGGTCGTGGTGGAGTTAGTGTACCCTCTGGTGCTGGGAGAGGACGTGGCCATTCTGCCACAGCCACACGTCCTAGTGAACCAACTACCTCAGGTTCCAGTACCCGCCAGAATTTACAGCGATATTTGGTGGGGCCCAATGCCGTTCTAAGGATGGTAAGGCCTGAGCAGGTACAGGCGCTAATCAATTGGGTGGATCCAGCTCGTTCACAACATTATCTCCCACCCAGTCTTCTGCAGAAAGCGCACAGGTGGTCTCTGTAAACCAAGCCCATCAGTCTGTCACATCACCCCCATGCATATCAGGGAAACTGTCAGAGCCTCAAGTTATGCAGCAGTCTCTTATGCTGTTTGAAGACTCTGCTGGCAGGGTTTCCCAAGGGAATCCACCTAGCCCTTCCCCAGTGGTGGAAGACATAGAATGCAGTGATGCACAACCACTCATGTTTCCTGATGATGATAACATGGGAATACCATCTCATCGCAGTCCGCACGTCTCTGATGATGACGAAACACAAGTGCCAACTGCTGAGTCTTTCTGCAGTGTGCAGACCGAACAGGAGGTCAGGGAGGAAGACTGTGTGGAAGACGATGCAGGGGACGATGAGGTCCTAGACCCCACATGGAATGAAGGTCGTGCCACTGACTTTCATAGTTCAGAGGCAGTGGTGAGACCGAGCCAACAGCGTAGCAAAAGAGGGAGCAGGGGGTAAAAGCAGAACAGCCGCCTCAAGAGAGTTCACCTGCTACTGGCCACCGCCACCAGGGACCGAGCACCCCAAAGGCAGCTTCAAGGAGTTCCCTGGCATGTCACTTCTTTAAACAATGTGCTGATGACAAGACCCGAGTGGTTTGCACGCTGTGCCTTCAGAGCCTGAAGCGAGGCATTAACGTTCTGAACCTTAGCACAACCTGCATGACCAGGCATCTACATGCAAAGCATGAACTGCAGTGGAGTAAACACCTTAAAAGCAAGGAACTCACTCTGGCTCCCCTGCTCCCTCTTCTGCTGCTGCCTCGGCCTCTTCCTCCACCTCGGGAGGAATGTTGGCACCTGCCGCCCACCAAACAGAGGATGTGCCACCGACACCACCACCTGCGTCACCAAGCATCTCCACCATGTCACACGGCAGCGTTCAGTTCTCCATCTCACAAACCTTGGAGAGAAAGCGTAAATTCCCACCTAGCCACCCTCGAGCCCTGGGCCTGAATGCCAGCATTTCTAAACTACTGGCCTTTGAAATGCTGTCATTCAGGCTGGTGGACACAGACAGCTTCAAACAGCTGATGTCCATGGGAGTCCCACAGTATGTTGTTCCAGCCGCCACTACTTCTCCAAGACAGCCGTGCCTTCCCTGCACAACCAAGTATCCGATAAAATCAAGTGTGCACTGCGCAACGCCATCTGTTGCAAGGGCCAACTAACCACAGATACGTGGACCAGTAAGCACAGCCAGGGACGCTATATCTCCCTAACTGCACACTGGGTAAATGTAGTGGCGGCTGGGCCCCAGGCGGAGAGTTCCTTGGCGCACGTCCTTCCGCCGTCAAGGATCTCAGGGCATCATTCTTTGCCTCCTGTAGCCTCCTACTCGGCTTCCTCCTCCTCTGCTTCCACCAGCTCATCCAGTCAGCCACACACCTTCACCACCAACTTCAGCACAGCCCGGGTAAACGTCAGCAGGCCATTCTGAAACTCATATGTTTGGGGACAGGCCCCACAGCGCGCAGGAGTTGTGGCGGGGTATTGAACAACAGACCGACGAGTGGTTTCTGCCGGTGGGCCTCAAGCCCGACCTGATGGTGTGCGATAATGGGCGAAATCTGGCGCATGTGCTGAATTTGGTGGTGCAGAAGTTCATTCACAACTACCCCGACATGTCAGAGCTGCTGCATAAAGTGCGGGCCGTCTGTGCGCGCTTCCGGCGTTCACTTCCTGCCGCTGCTCGCCTGTCTGCGCTACAGCGGAACTTCGGCCTTCCCGCTCACCGCCTCATATGTGAGGTGCCCACCTGGTGGAACTCCACCTTGCACATGCTGGAGAGACTGTGCGAGCAGCAGGCCATAGTGGAGTTTCAGCTGCAGCACGCACGCGTCCAGTCGCACTCGCGGAACACCACCACTTCACCACCAATGATTGGGCCTCCATGCGAGACCTGTGTGCCCTGTTGTGCTGTTTCGAGTACTCCACCAACATGGCCAGTGGCGATGACACCGTTATCAGCGTTACAATACCACTTCTATGTCTCTTCGAGAAAACGCTTAGGTTGATGATGGAAGAGGAGGTGGCCCAGGAGGAGGAGGAGGAGGAGGATGAGGGGTCATGTTTAGCACTTTCAGGCCAGTTTGTTAGAAGTGGCTCAGAGGGAGGTTTTTTGCAACAGGGGAGGCCAGGTACAAATGTGGCCAGCCAGGGCCCACTACTGGAGGACGAGGAGGATGAGAAGGAGGTGGAGGAGGATAAGGATAAGGATGAAGCAGGTTCACAGCGGGGTGGCACCCGACACAACTCAGGCGCATCACTGGTGCGTGGCTGGGGGGATATGGAGGACGATGACGATACGCCTCCCACAGAGGACAGCTTGTCCTTACCTCTGGGGAGCCTGGCACACATGAGCGTCTACATGCTGCAGTGCCTGCAGAGTTGCACACATTTTAACGTGTGCAGACTACTGGGTTGCCACCCTGCTGGATCCCTGGTACAAAGACAATGTGCCCACTTTACTTCCTGCACTGGAGAGTGATAGGAAGATGCGCGAGTACAAGCGCACGCTGGTAGACGCGCTCCTGAGAGCATTCCCAAATGTCACAGGGGAACAAGTGGAAGCCCAAGGCGAAGGCAGAGGAGGAGCAAGAGGTCGCCAACGCAGCTGTGTCACAGCCAGCTCCTCTGAGGGCAGGGTTAGCAGGGTCATTGCTGACAAACGCAGCCGTCTGTCCACAGCCAACATGGACAAGCTGAGGTTCATAAAAATGAACCAGGCATGGATCCCACAGGACCTGTGCCTCCCTTGTGCAGAATAGACATTTATAACTGCCTCCACTTCAACCATGTATTCTTGTACTCCAGGGCACTTCTTCATTGAATCCTCATTTTTTAAACTTTACCATGATCTTGCGGTGCAACCCAAAGTTGAATGAACCTCCCGTCTGGGTGCTGGGCTGAAATACCTGAAAGTGGCCTTCTCCAGTGGTGGGTGATATGATGCCTTATTCCTTGCTGTGGGACCTCTCTCCTCTGTCTGGATGCTGGGGCCGAAATAACTGAAAGTGGCCTTCTCCAGTGGTGGGTGATATGACGCATGATTCCTTGCTGTGGGACCTCTCTCCTCTGTCTGGGTGCTGGGGCCGAAATAACTGAAAGTGGCCTTCTCCAGTGGTGGGTGATATGACGCATGATTCATTGCTGTGGGACCTCTCTCCTCTGTCTGGATGCTGGGGCCGAAATAACTGAAAGTGGCCTTCTCCAGTGGTGGGTGATATGACGCATGATTCCTTGCTGTGGGACCTGTATCCTCGGTCTGGGTGCTGGGGCCGAAATAACTGAAAGTGGTCTTCTCCAGTGGTGGGTGATATGACGCATGATTCCTTGCTGTGGGACCTCTCTCCTCTGTCTGGGTGCTGGGGCCGAAATAACTGAAAGTGGCCTTCTCCAGTGGTGGGTGATATGACGCATGATTCATTGCTGTGGGACCTCTCTCCTCTGTCTGGATGCTGGGGCCGAAATAACTGAAAGTGGCCTTCTCCAGTGGTGGGTGATATGACGCATGATTCCTTGCTGTGGGACCTGTATCCTCGGTCTGGGTGCTGGGGCCGAAATAACTGAAAGTGGCCTTCTCCAGTGTTGAGTAATATGACGCATGATTCCTTGCTTTGGGACCTCTCTCCTCTGTCTGGGTGCTGGGCCGAAAAAACTAAGAGTGGACGTTTCCGGTGGTTGTTGATATGACGCATGATTCCTTACTCTGGGACCTCTCTCCTCTGACTGGGTGCTGGGGCCTAAATAACTGAAAGTGGCCTTCTCCAGTGTTGAGTGATATGACGCATGATTCCTTGCTGTGGGACCTCTCTCCTCTGTCTGGGTGCTGGGCCGAAATAACTGGGAGTGGCCTTCTCCGGTGGTGGTTGATATGACGCATGATTCCTTGCTGTGGGACCTCTCTTCTTTGTCTGGGTGCTGGACCGAAATAACTGAAAGTGGCCTTCTCCAGTGGTGGGTGATATGACGCATGATTCCTTGCTGTGGGACCTCTCTCCTCGGTCTGGGTGCTGGGCCGAAATAACTGAGAGTGGCCTTTTCCAGTGGTGGCTGATATGACGCATGATTCCTTGCTGTGGGACCTCTCTCCTCTGTCTGGGTGCTGGGCCGAAATAACTGAGAGTGGCCTTCTCCGGTGGTGGTTGATATGACGCATAATTCCTTGCTGTGTTACCTCTCTCCTCTGACTGGGTGCTGGGACCTAAATAACTGAAAGTGGCCTTCTCCAGTGGTGGGTGATATGACGCCTTATTCCTTGCTGTGGGACGTCTCTCCTCTGTCTGGGTGCTGGGCCTAAATAACTGAAAGTGGCCTTCTCCAGTGGTGGGTAATATGACACATGATTCCTTGCTGTGGGACCTGTATCCTCGGTCTGGGTGCTGGGCCGAAATAACTGAAAGTGGCCTTCTCCAGTGGTGGGTGATATGACGCATGATTCCTTGCTGTGGGACCTCTCTCCTCTGTCTGGGTGCTGGGCCTAAATAACTGAAAGTGGCCTTCTCCAGTGGTGGGTAATATGACACATGATTCCTTGCTGTGGGACCTGTATCCTCGGTCTGGGTGCTGGGCCGAAATAACTGAAAGTGGCCTTCTCCAGTGGTGGGTGATATGACGCATGATTCCTTGCTGTGGGACCTCTCTCCTCTGTCTGGGTGCTGGGCCGAAATAACTGAAAGTGGCCTTCTCCGGTGGTGGTTGATATGACGCATGATTCCTTGCTGTGGGACCTCTCTCTCTGTCTGGGTGCTGGGCCGAAATAACTGAGAGTGGCCTTTTCCGGTGGTGGCTGATATGACGCATGATTTCTTGCTGTGGGATCTCTCTCCTCTGTCTGGGTGCTGGGCCGAAATAACTGAGAGTGGCCTTCTCCAGTGGTGGGTGATATGACGCCTTATTCCTTGCTGTGGGACGTCTCTCCTCTGTCTGGGTGCTGGGCCTAAATAACTGAAAGTGGCCTTCTCCAGTGGTGGGTGATATGACGCCTTATTCCTTGCTGTGGGACCTCTCTCCTATGTCTGGGTGCTGGGCCTAAATAACTGAAAGTGGCCTTCTCCAGTGGTGGTTGATATGACGAATGATTCCTTGCTGTGGGACCTCTCTCCTCTATCTGGGTGCTGGGGCCGAAATAACTGAAAGTGGCCTTCTCCAGTGGTGGGTGATATGACGCATGATTCCTTGCTGTGGAACCTGTATCTTCGGTCTGGGTGCTGGGCCAAAATAACTGAAAGTGGCCTTCTCCAGTGGTGGGTGATATGACACATGATTCCTTGCTGTGGGACCTGTATCCTCGGTCTGGGTGCTGGGCCGAAATAACTGAAAGTGGCCTTCTCCAGTGGTGGGTGATATGACGCATGATTCCTTGCTGTGGGACCTCTCTCCTCTGTCTGGGTGCTGGGGCCAAAATAACTGAAAGTGGCCTTCTCCAGTTTTGAGTGATATGACGCATGATTCCTTGCAGTGGGACCTCTCTCCAATTGATATTGGTAAAATTTTATTTATTTTATTTTATTTTAATTCATTTCCCTATCCACATTTGTTTGCAGGGGATTTACCTACATTTTGCTGCCTTTGGCAGCCCTCTAGCCCGTTCCTGGACTATTTTACAGCCTTTTTAGTGCCTAAAAGTTCGGGTCCCCATTGACTTCAATGGGGTTCGGGTTCGGGATAAAGTTCGGGTCGAGTTCGGATCCCGAACCCGAACATTTTTGTGAAGTTCTCGAGCCCGAACATCAAGTTGTTCGCTCATCTCTAATTATAGGTAGTATTGAGCGAACAGTTCGAGCATAGTTCGGGTTTGTACCGAATTTTGGGTTGTTCGTGACACGGACCCGGACCTGAACATTTTTTAAAAAGTTCCAGTTCGGGTTCGTTGTTGGGCGATTTCTTTCCGCTTTCTGAAGGGCTGCACAGCGGCCAATCAGCTATTGTTTTACTTCTTGCCCTAAGAGCCCATCACAGCCATGCCTACTAATGGCATGGCTGTGATTGGCCAAGTGCAGCATGTGACCCAGCCTCTATTTAAGCTGGAGTCACATAACGCCGCACATCACACTGCTCTGATTAATGTAGGGGGAGGACGCAGCTGCTGTGAGGGCGAGATTAGGCAGGGAAAAATCTGCAAAAGCAACTAATGAAGTGATCGATCTACAGCTGTGAATGATTGAACTTCTGCTAGTTACTTGCTCACTGGTTTTTAGGCTGCACAGAACGTTTTTTTCTCACTTATTTTCTGGGGTGATCGGCGGCCATTTTGTGACCTGCGGTGCACCAGAACAAGCTGCCACCAAGTCCATCAATCCATTAATACTAGTTTTTTTTTTTGCTATATCCTACATCAGGGGCTTGGCTGTACTAATTGTCACCCCTAGAAACTCAGGATAGCAATTTCTATATTTTATTAAGGGGTTAAATACAATTGCCAAAATACCAATCCCCTAAATCTGGTGTTCCAGCTTTGGCTAGCCAAGTATAATACTGTCTGCTGTTTGGCAAAGGATAGATTATTTTCAGTGGTGAAATTCAATTGTCAAAATAGCAATCCCCTAAATCTGGTGTCCCAGCACTGGCTAGCAAACTATAATAGTGTCCGCCAAAACATATATTTTGTTCTGGGGTGAAATTCAATTGCCAAAATAGCAATACCATAAATCTGGTGTCACAGCTGTGGCTGGCAAACTATAATAGTGTCCGCAAAAACATATATTTTGTTCTGGGGTGAAATTCAATTGCCAAAATAGCAATCCCCTAAATCTGGTGTCCCAGCACTGGCTGGCAAACTATAATAGTGTCCGCCAAAACATATATTTTGTTCTGGGGTGAAATTCAATTGCCAAAATAGCAATACCATAAATCAGTGGTTTCAGCTGTGGCTGGCCAAGTTTCATAGTGTCCTGCAAAGGAAATATTTTGTTCTGGGGTGAAATTCAATTGCCAAAATAGCAATCCCCTGAATCTGGTGTCCCAGCACTGGCTGGCAAACTATTATAGTGTACGCCAAAACATATATTTTGTTCTGGGGTGAAATTTAATTGCCAAAATAGCAATACCATAAATCAGTGGTTTCAGCTGTGGTTGGCCAAGTTTCATAGTGTCCTGCAAATTATATATTTTGTTCTGGGGTGAAATTAAATTGCCAAAATAGCAATACCCGGAATCTGGTGTTCCAGCTGTTGCAGACCTAGTTTAAATCTGTTCGTAAAAGGGTATATTTTGTTCTGGGGTGAAATTTAATTGCCACAATAGCAATGCCATAAATCAGTGGTTTCAGCTGTGGCTGGCCAAGTTTCATAGTGTCCTGCAAATGATATATTTTGTTCTGGGGTGAAATTCAATTGCCAAAATAGCAATACCATAAATCAGTGGTTTCAGCTCTGGCTGGCAAACTATAATAGTGTCCGCCAAAACATATATTTTTTTCTGGGGTGAAATTCAATTGCCAAAATAGCAATACCATAAATCAGTGGTTTCAGCTGTGGCTGGCCAAGTTTCATAGTGTCCTGCAAATCATATATTTTGTTCTGGGGTGAAATTAAATTGCCAAAATAGCAATACCCTGAATCTGGTGTTCCAGCTGTTGAAGGCCTAGTTTAAATCTGTCCGTAACAGGGTATATTTTGTTCTGGGGTAAAATTCAATTGCCAAAATAGCAATACCATAAATCAGTGGTTTCAGCTGTGGCTGGCCAAGTTTCATAGTGTCCATCAAAACATATATTTTGTTCTGGGGTTAAATTCAATTGCCAAAATAGCAATACCATAAATCAGTGGTTTCAGCTGTGGCTGGCAAACTATAATAGTGTCCATAAAAACATATATTTTTTCTGGGGTGAAATTCAATTGCCAAAATAGCAATACCATAAATCAGTGGTTTCAGCTGTGGCTGGCCAAGTTTCATAGTGTCCTGCAACTCATATATTTTGTTCTGGGGTGAAATTAAATTGCCAAAATAGCAATACCCTGAATCTGGTGTTCCAGCTGTTGCAGGCCTAGTTTAAATCTGTCCATAAAAGGATACCTTTCATCCAGGGCCTAAATACTAGCACTAAAAGAGATATTCCCCTAAATCAGTGGTTACTGCTGTGCCTGGATTAGTGTAATACGCTACATAAATAAATAGGCAGATAGTGTTAGGTGCCTGTAAAAAAAAGGCCTGAATTTTAAATCAATACATTGGGACAAATATTTTTTTTCTTATTGTGGTGCTTGGTGAACGGTAACAATGAGGAAAACATCTAGTAAGGGACGCGGTCGTGGTGGTGTTAGTGTACCGTCTGGTGCTGGGAGAGGACATGGCCATTCTGCCACAGCCAAAACGTCCTAGTGAACCAACTACCTCAGGTTCCAGTACCCGCCAGAATTTACAGCGATATTTGGTGGGGCCCAATGCCGTTCTAAGGATGGTAAGGCCTGAGCAGGTACAGGCGCTAATCAATTGGGTGGATCCAGCACGTTCACAACATTATCTCCCACCCAGTCTTCTGCAGAAAGCGCACAGGTGGTCTCTGTAAACCAAGCCCATCAGTCTGTCACATCACCCCCATGCATATCAGGGAAACTGTCAGAGCCTCAAGTTATGCAGCAGTCTCTTATGCTGTTTGAAGACTCTGCTGGTAGGGTTTCCCAAGTGGTGGAAGACATAGAATGCAGTGATGCACAACCACTCATGTTTCCTGATGATGATAACATGGGAATACCATCTCATCGCAGTCCGCACGTCTCTGATGATGACGAAACACAAGTGCCAACTGCTGCGTCTTTCTGCAGTGTGCAGACCGAACAGGAGGTCAGGGAGGAAGACTGTGTGGAAGACGATGCAGGGGACGATGAGGTCCTAGACCCCACATGGAATGAAGGTCGTGCCACTGACTTTCATAGTTCAGAGGCAGTGGTGAGACCGAGCCAACAGCGTAGCAAAAGAGGGAGCAGGGGGTAAAAGCAGAACAGCCGCCTCCAAGAGAGTTCACCTGCTACTGGCCACCGCCACCAGGGACCGAGCACCCCAAAGGCAGCTTCAAGGAGTTCCCTGGCATGTCACTTCTTAAAACAATGTGCTGACGACAAGACCCGAGTGGTTTGCACGCTGTGCCTTCAGAGCCTGAAGCGAGGCATTAACGTTCTGAACCTTAGCACAACCTGCATGACCAGGCATCTACATGCAAAGCATGAACTGCAGTGGAGTAAACACCTTAAAAGCAAGGAACTCACTCTGGCTCCCCTGCTCCCTCTTCTGCTGCTGCCTCGGCCTCTTCCTCCACCTCGGGAGGAATGTTGGCACCTGCCGCCCACCAAACAGAGGATGTGCCACCGACACCACCACCTGCGTCACCAAGCATCTCCACCATGTCACACGGCAGCGTTCAGTTCTCCATCTCACAAACCTTGGAGAGAAAGCGTAAATTCCCACCTAGCCACCCTCGAGCCCTGGGCCTGAATGCCAGCATTTCTAAACTACTGGCCTTTGAAATGCTGTCATTCAGGCTGGTGGACACAGACAGCTTCAAACAGCTGATGTCCATGGAAGTCCCACAGTATGTTGTTCCCAGCCGCCACTACTTCTCCAAGACAGCCGTGCCTTCCCTGCACAACCAAGTATCCGATAAAATCAAGTGTGCACTGCGCAACGCCATCTGTTGCAAGGGCCAACTAACCACAGATACGTGGACCAGTAAGCACAGCCAGGGACGCTATATCTCCCTAACTGCACACTGGGTAAATGTAGTGGCGGCTGGGCCCCAGGCGGAGAGTTCCTTGGCGCACGTCCTTCCGCCGCCAAGGATCTCAGGGCATCATTCTTTGCCTCCTGCAGCCTCCTCCTCCTACTCGGCTTCCTCCTCCTCTGCTTCCACCAGCTCATCCAGTCAGCCACACACCTTCACCACCAACTTCAGCACAGCCCGGGGTAAACGTCAGCAGGCCATTCTGAAACTCATATCTTTGGGGGACAGGCCCCACACCGCGCAGGAGTTGTGGCGGGGTATTGAACAACAGATCGACGAGTGGTTTCTGCCGGTGGGCCTCAAGCCCGACCTGGTGGTGTGCAATAATGGGCGAAATCTGGCGCATGTGCTGAATTTGGTGGTGCAGAAGTTCATTCACAACTACCCCGACATGTCAGAGCTGCTGCATAAATTGCGGGCCGTCTGTGCGCTCTTCCGGCGTTCACTTCCTGCCGCTGCTCGCCTGTCTGCGCTACAGCGGAACTTCGGCCTTCCCGCTCACCGCCTCATATGTGACGTGCCCACCTGGTGGAACTCCACCTTGCACATGCTGGAGAGACTGTGCGTGCTGCAGCAGGCCATAGTGGAGTTTCAGCTGCAGCACGCACGCGTCAGTCGCACTGCGGAACAGCACCACTTCACCACCAATGATTAGGCCTCCATGCGAGACCTGTGTGCCCTGTTGTGCTGTTTCGAGTACTCCACCAACATGGCCAGTGGCGATGACACCGTTATCAGCGTTACAATACCACTTCTATGTCTCTTCGAGAAACGCTTAGGGTGATGGTGGAAGAGGAGGTGGCCCAGGAGGAGGAGGAGGAGGAGGATGAGGGGTCAAGTTTAGCACTTTCAGGCCAGTCTGTTAGAAGTGGCTCAGAGGGAGGTTTTTTGCAACAGGAGAGGCCAGGTACAAATGTGGCCAGCCAGGGCCCACTACTGGAGGACGAGGAGGATGAGAAGGAGGTGGAGGAGGATAAGGATGAGGATGAAGCAGGTTCACAGCGGGATGGCACCCGACACAACTCAGGCGCATCACTGGTGCGCGGCTGGGGGGATATGGAGGATGATGACGATACGCCTCCCACAGAGGACAGCTTGTCCTTACCTCTGGGGAGCCTGGCACACATGAGTGACTACATGCTGCAGTGCCTGCAGAGTTGCCCACATTTTAACGTGTGCAGACTACTGGGTTGCCACCCTGCTGGATCCCTGGTACAAAGACAATGTGCCCACCTTACCTCCTGCACTGGAGTGTGATAGGAAGATGCGCGAGTACAAGCGCACGCTGGTAGACGCGCTCCTGAGGGCATTCCCAAATGTCACAGGGGAACAAGTGGAAGCCCAAGGCGAAGGCAGAGGAGGAGCAAGAGGTCGCCAACGCAGCTGTGTCACGGCCAGCTCCTCTGAGGGCAGGGTTAGCATGGCAGAAATGTGGAAAAGTTTTGTCTCGACGCCACAGCTAATTGCACCACCACCTGATACGGAACGTGTTAGCAGGAGGCAGCATTTCACTAACATGGTTGAACAGTACGTCTGCACACCCCTCCACGTACTGACTGACGGTTCGGCCCCATTCAACTTCTGGGTCTCCAAATTGTCCACGTGGCCAGAGTTAGCATTTTATGCCTTGGAGGTGCGGGCCTGCCCGGCGGCCATCGCTTTGTCTGAACGTGTATTCAGCACGGCAGGGGCGTCATTGCTGACAAACGCAGCTTCCTGTCCACAGCCAACGTGGACAAGCTGAGGTTCATGAAATGAACCAGGCATGGATCCCACAGGACCTGTGCCTCCCTTGTGCAGAATTGACATTTATAACTACCTCCCCTTCAACCATGTATTCTTGTACTCCAGGGCACTTCTTCATTGAATCCTCATTTTTTAAACTTTACCATGATCTTGCGGTGCAACCCAAAGTTGAATGAACCTCCCGTCTGGGTGCTGGGGCTGAAATAACTGAAAGTGGCCTTCTCCAGTGGTGGGTGATATGACGCCTTATTCCTTGCTGTGGGACCTCTCTCCTCTGTCTGGATGCTGGGGCCGAAATAACTGAAAGTGGCCTTCTCCAGTGGTGGGTGATATGACGCCTTATTCCTTGCTGTGGGACCTCTCTCCTCTGTCGGGATGCTGGGGCCGAAATAACTGAAAGTGGCCTTCTCCAGTGGTGGGTGATATGACGCATGATTCCTTGCTGTGGGACCTGTATCCTCGGTCTGGGTGCTGGGACCGAAATAACTGAAAGTGGCCTTCTCCAGTGTTGAGTGATATGACGCATGATTCCTTGCTGTGGGACCTCTCTCCTCTGTCTGGGTGCTGGGCCGAAATAACTAAGAGTGGCCTTCTCCGGTGGTGGTTGATATGACGCATGATTCCTTACTCTGGGACCTCTCTCCTCTGACTGGGTGCTGGGGCCTAAATAACTGAAAGTGCCCTTCTCCAGTGCATGATTCCTTGCTGTGGGACCTCTCTCCTCTGTCTGGGTGCTGGGGCCGAAATAACTGAAAGTGGCCTTCTCCAGTGGTGGGTGATATGACGCCTTATTCCTTGCTGTGGGACCTCTCTCCTCTGTCGGGATGCTGGGGCCGAAATAACTGAAAGTGGCCTTCTCCAGTGGTGGGTGATATGACGCATGATTCCTTGCTGTGGGACCTGTATCCTCGGTCTGGGTGCTGGGACCGAAATAACTGAAAGTGGCCTTCTCCAGTGTTGAGTGATATGACGCATGATTCCTTGCTGTGGGACCTCTCTCCTCTGTTTGGGTGCTGGGCCGAAATAACTAAGAGTGGCCTTCTCCGGTGGTGGTTGATATGACGCATGATTCCTTACTCTGGGACCTCTCTCCTCTGACTGGGTGCTGGGGCCTAAATAACTGAAAGTGCCCTTCTCCAGTGTTGAGTATGACGCATGATTCCTTGCTGTGGGACCTCTCTCCTCTGGCTGGGTGCTGGGCCGAAATAACTGAGAGTGGCCTTTTCCGGTGGTGGTTGATATGACGCATGATTCCTTGCTGTGGTACCTCTCTCCTCTGACTGGGTGCTGGGACCTAAATAACTGAAAGTGGCCCTCTCCAGTGGTGGGTGATATGACGCCTTATTCCTTGCTGTGGGACGTCTCTCCTCTGTCTGGGTGCTGGGCCTAAATAACTGAAAGTGGCCTTCTCCAGTGGTGGGTGATATGACGCCTTGTTCCTTGCTGTGGGACCTCTCTCCTATGTCTGGGTGCTGGGCCTAAATAACTGAAAGTGGCCTTCTCCAGTGGTGGTTGATATGACGCATGATTCCTTGCTGTGGGACCTCTCTCCTCTATCTGGGTGCTGGGGCCGAAATAACTGAAAGTGGCCTTCTCCAGTGGTGGGTGATATGACACATGATTCCTTGCTGTGGGACCTGTATCCTCGGTCTGGGTGCTGGGCCGAAATAACTGAAAGTGGCCTTCTCGAACTTCTCGAACCCGAACATCTAGGTGTTCGCTCATCTCTAATTATGGGATGTGAGGAATGTGTATGTGTTTAGTAGAAAAGAGTCAAGTGTGAAACATAATGTAAGGGTAGTATTAGGGAAATTGTATATGTGTTACTTGTGGGATGTTAAAAGAAAGGGAGCTGTGGATGCATAAGGAATATGGAAGGTGAAAAAATTGATATATCTGGTACAGTGGCCGTAGGATAAGATTGTTATTGACTATGTAAAGTTTGCAACTTGAAGAAAATATGAAATAAAGTCTGATGATGGGGTGGAACGTTTATGAGTGATTGATCGTAAATATTACCATCTGAAGGGGGAAAGAAATGGTTTTAATGCCTCAGTGCACAAGACTGCCATTGTAAGGTATGCGCATATTACATTACCAATTTTTGCAATCACGAATTCTCAAATTTGTGAATTTATGGTCAGTATTTGGCCAAAAATTGCAAAATATTGCCTATTCCGCTCATCGCTAATGTGTATCTCGCTCTATGTATGAATGTCCCTATTTTGTAGGTCAGTATTAGAGATGAGCAAACCAATTTGTTACAAACAGGGTTTGTTATGAACTTTGCAATACTTTTGCAAGCACACCAACCCAACCTTTTCAGGTTTGCTTCGGATGAATCTAGTAACATTTTGCCAGTGCCATTTTACTGCACATGTGGGTGGGTAATAGCACTACGGAGGAAGAAGGATGCTCACATGATCCTAAGAGGAAGTAGGGGTGGCTTGCTTTAATTGGCTCTCAGGCAGACAGACATCCTGGAGGAGCCAATCAGTGCTGCAGCAGGCAGGAAGGTGCCCTTGCAGGATGAGTGGAACGTCATTCTATGTTGGGCTGTGAATGAGAGTGGATGGGTCTTGCAGTGTCTGACAGAAAAAGGATCCTAAAGACAGTCAAAAGTCACAATCAAGCTTCTATTCTACTGCCAGGGACAATGAAGGGAAAGGATAGAATTAGAAAGAAGAAGAATTATCTAGAATAGGGAAAGCTGTCAGCCAAGGAGTGAGAAGTGAGCAGCTGAGGCTGGGTGTGCCCCCTAGTACAACTGCAGATGCAGAACCTCATAATCAGTTACAGTACCTGCAAGGATATTTCTTTCAATTTTTTTATCCACATTTTTTTCCACATTTTTGTTTAACTGTAGAAAATAACATATGTGTACACATACGCAGGGTACCGGATGATAACATCTGTGAGTGATAATGTGCCATACTAGGCAAAAATCTGTGTTTCATCGCCACACCGTTTAGATTTTTTTTTTTTTTAAGTTTTGAAAACCAGCATATACAGTTCTCCTCATGTAGGGTAGCAGAGGATAACATCTGTGAGTGGTAACATGACATATTAGGCAAAATTTGTGTTGTTTCATCTCCACGCAGTTCCAATTTAATTTTTTTTGGTTGAAGTTTTGAAAACCAGCGTGTACATGTCTTATAATATGCAGGGTGGCGGAGGGTAATATCTGTGAACGATAATGTCACATACTAGGCTGAAATCTGTGTGTGTGCATCTCTAAACAGTTCAGATTTAATTTTTGGGTTAAAGATTTAAAAACTAGCATATATGTGTCTTGCAATATGCATGGTAGCGGAGGAAAATATTTTTCACTTGACATATCAGGCCCAAATTACGTATATGTGGGTGCATCTGCACAAAGTTTAAATTTAATATATTTTGGGGGTTGACATTTGGGAACACACTGGAGCATATACGTGTCGTACAATACACAGGGTAGCGTAGAAAAATATTTTTAATGGACATAGCAGGCCAAGATCCATGTGTGGGTGCATCTGCATACAGCTGAAATGTAATCTATTTATTTTTATTTTTTGGGGGGGTTGATGTTTGGGAACACAACAAATACGTGTCTTACAATATGCAGGATAGCAGACAGATTACATCTAATGCTCGTTGGTGCATCTCCAGATAGTTGAAGTGTTTGTGTGGTGATAGGGGAAAAATAATCGCATAGTATTTGGACAACTTGTGTTTTACACTAGTGAAAGATTTTTTCTAAATCTGCATATTTTAACACACAAAAGACATTAGGCCCAAATCTGTTAGTGGCACAGATACTTCATTATTTCTAAAATCAACTGTCAGTAGCAGTGTCTTCAGTGCGTATGTGGAAAGAAAAGGGCATTGTATTACACCTCTTTAAGTTCTAGAAACCAGATTTGAAAAACGTTCCATACTTCCATACTTTGTGTGACTGCATACATTTAAGTCCAAAATTTCAGGAACAAGAAAGGGTTCCAAACAAAAGACCCAGAGCCAGAATGTGGGTAGTAGCAGCACCAGCTATCCAGCCAGAAGTAGCAGGTTTAGTATTAGCTGCAGTAGTAAGCCGCAGTTGTCCCTGCTGGCTTCGTAAAGTTGCAACATTATCGTTGAAGAGAAAGAGGATGATAGTGTGGATTGGATGACTCAGTCCTCCTCTCTGCCGCAAGAGGACGGTATGAGGGGGATTTCTGAGTCTGACACCATGCCGTGGAGCCAGGGGTCATAGTGTTCCTCTTGCTCCTCCTTCTTGCAGCCCCTGAGGCGCCTTTCTTTTTGCTAAGAAGTGGCAAGAAAATCCCACTACGCCCTACGGCAGACAGTCAATAGAGTCTCCCTGTTGATGACTTGTATTAGAGCACTCACTGTGTAGACTGTCCTGAGGAGGAGATTCAGGAGGCGGTTGGGGACCCCATTTATAGTAGTGTTGATGGTGATGATGGTAATAGTGGCACCAGTAACTATGGCATTGGTGTGGGGGCAGCAACTGTGTCAGTCGGGGCAAATGCAGAGCATGGGAGTGGGGCCAAGGAGTCCACCATGATTTCTCACAGTTTGATAAAAACGGCGTGGAGGGTGAAGACTCCGATGATGATTGTGTGCGGACAGGACCTGGGAACTGGATCAGGGTTCTGAGGAGAAGGCAACATGTGGAGGAGGGTGGTGGCAGCAGTGGCAATAAAGAGGAGAGGAAAGAACCTCCAAAAGAACGGTCAGGGTCAGGTCTGCTTCAGGATCTGATGATGCCACGGACACTGTGGGTGGGCTAGGGCAAAATGTGCCAGAGCAAAGCCAATCTTGGCTTCCGGTAGCTCTGTGCGAGGAACTCCCATATGGCATTATTTTTTTCCACAAGGCAGGCTCAGAAAACCATAGCCGAATGCAAGATCGGCGGGATTAAAATAAGCCCAACAGGCGTTCCAACACAATCATAGGTACTAGAGAGTATTGTAGCACATGAGGCAGCATCACTGGATCATTTGGGAAAGTACAAGTGGCCAGCATTCCCAATAGAACAAGTCTTTCCTCCTTTTCCTGGTCCTCTTTGTGGCAGCCAACCCGCATCCCCAAGCAAAACAATGGGGATTATTTATCAAACTGGTGTAAAGTAGAACTGGCTTAGTTGCCCATAGCAACCAATCAGATTCCTCCTTTAACTTTTCAAAGGAGCTGTCCAAAATGAAAGGTAGAATCTGATTGGTTGCTATGGGCAACTAAGCCAGTTCTACTTTACACCAGTTTGATTAATGACCCCCAGTGTCCTTGTCATCATCATCACCTTCTTCTCCTCAGTTCCATCCTGAGACATCTATAACGGAATGTTTGGCCATGAAAATACTTTTCTCCACCAGCAATTAGCTTGTCTACATGCTGTACTCCCGCTTGGCGACATCGCTGGTGGTGCAGTTGCTGCCATACCATTGTAGTAGTGCCTTGTACTGCTATGTACCGGAGAACGCGGGCTGCTCCTTGTAATTCTCGCAGTGCGTCAAGCTGCATTCCATGGCCATGGTGGACACTTGATAAGTCTTTTACATCCCACTGGGTCAATGTTTTTTTGCGGCAGTGGAGAGGCAGCACCCCAGCAACATGGCCAGAACAGGTCCTTCTGACTCACCAACACCACCCACAAATACTTTACGGCAGCTCCCACAGTAGGCACCTCCACACACAAAAACTCAGCCCATCTCTAGCAATAGCATGGGATCAGTTGCTAAACACATCATGGCAGCACACCAGCAACATGGCCAAGACAGGTCTAGAGTTGAGCGAACACCTGGATGTTCGGGTTCGAGAAGTTCGGCCCTGAAGTCAATGGGGACCCGAACTTTTGGGCACTAAAAGGGCTGTAAAATAGTCCAGGAAAGGGCAAGAGTGCTGCAAAAGGCAGCAAAATGTAGGTAAATCCCCTGCAAACAAATGTGGATAGGGAAATGAATTAAAAAAACATAAAATAAATAAAAATTAAGCAATATCAATTGGAAAGAGGTCCGCATAGCAGAGAATCAGGCATTATGTCACCCACCAATGGAGAAGGCCACTTTTCGATAATTAGGCCCCTGGCACCCAGACAGAGGAGAGAGGTCGCATAGCATAGAATCAGGCTTCAAGTCACCCACCAATGGAGAAGGCCACTTTCATTTGTTTAGGCCCCAGCACTCAGACAGAGGACAGAGGTCGCATAGCAGAGAATCAGACGTCATGTCACCCACCAATGGAGAAGGCCACTTTTCGATAATTTAAGCCCCAGCACCCAGACAGAGGACAGAGGTCGCATAGCAGAGAATCAGGCGTCATGTCACCCACCAATGGAGAAGGCCACTTTTCGATAATTAGGCCCCTGGCACCCAGACGGAGGAGAGAGGTCGCATAGCAGAGAATCAGGCATCATGTCACCCACCAATGGAGAAGGCCACTTTCATTTATTTAGGCCCCAGCACCCATACAGAGGACAGAGGTCTCATAGCAGAAAAATCAGGCGTCATGTCACCCACCAATGGAGAAGGCCACTTTTCGATAATTTAGGCCCCAGCACCCAGACAGAGGACAGAGATCGCATAGCAGAGAATCAGGCGTCATGTCACCCACCAATGGAGAAGGCCACTTTTCGATAATTAGGCCCCTGGCACCCAGACAGAGGACAGAGGTCGCATAGCAGAGAATCAGGCATCATGTCACCCACCAATGGAGAAGGCCACTTTCATTTATTTAGGCCCCAGCACCCAGACAGAGGACAGAGGTCTCATAGCAGAAAAATCAGGCGTCATGTCACCCACCTATGGAGAAGGCCACTTTTCGATAATTTAGGCCCCAGCACCCAGACAGAGGACAGAGGTTGCATAGCAGAGAATCAGGCATCATGTCACCCACCAATGGAGAAGGCCACTTTCATTTATTTAGGCCCCAGCACCCAGACAGAGGACAGAGGTCTCATAGCAGAAAAATCAGGCGTCATGTCACCCACCAATGGAGAAGGCCACTTTTCGATAATTAGGCCCCTGGCACCCAGACGGAGGAGAGAGGTCTCGAAGCAGAGAATCAGGCGTCATGTCACCCACCAATGGAGAAGGCCACTTTCATTTATTTAGGCCCCTGCATTCAGACAGAGGACAGAGGTCGCATAGCAGAGAATCAGGCATAATGTCACCCACCAATGGAGAAGGCCACTTTTCGATAATTAGGCCCCTGGCACCCAGACGGAGGAGAGAGGTCGCATAGCAGAGAATCAGGCGTCATGTCACCCACCAATGGAGAAGGCCACTTTTTGATAATTTAGGCCCCAGCTCCCAGACAGAGGACCTAGGTCACATAGCAGAGAATCAGGCGTCATGGAGAAGCCCACTTTCATTTATTTAGGCCACAGCACCCAGACAGAGGTCGCATAGCAGAGAATCAGGCGTCATGTCACCCACCAATGGAGAAGCCCACTTTCATTTATTTAGGCCCCAGCACCCAGACAGAGGACAGAGGTCGCATAGCAGAGAATCAGGCGTCATGTCACCCACCAATGGAGAAGGCCACATTTCGATAATTAGGCCCCTGGCACCCAGATGGAGGAGAGAGGTCGCATAGTAGAGAATCAGGCTTCATGTCACCCACCAATGGAGAAGGACACTTTTCAATAATTTGGCCTCTGGCACCCAGACGGAGGAGAGAGGTGGCTTAGCAGAGAATCAGGCGTCATGTCACCCACCAATGGAGAAGGACACTTTCATTTATTTACGCCCCAGCACCCAGACAGAGGACAGAGGTAGCATAGCAGAGAATCAGGCGTCATGTCACTTACCAATGGAGAAGCCCACTTTCATTTATTTAGGCCACAGCACCCAGACAGAGGTCGCATAGCAGAGAATCAGGCGATCATGTCACCCACCAGTGGAAAGCCCACTTTCATTTATTTATTCGCACCGCAGACAGAGGACAGAGGCAGAGGTAGCATAGCAGAGAATCAGGCGTCATGTCACTTACCAATGGAGAAGCCCACTTTCATTTATTTAGGCCACAGCACCCAGACAGAGGTCGCATAGCAGAGAATCAGGCGTCATGTCACCCACCAATGGAGAAGCCCACTTTCATTTATTTAGGCCCCAGCACCCAGACAGAGGACAGAGGTCGCATAGCAGAGAATCAGGCGTCATGTCACCCACCAATGGAGAAGGCCACATTTCGATAATTAGGCCCCTGGCACCCAGATGGAGGAGAGAGGTCGCATAGTAGAGAATCAGGCTTCATGTCACCCACCAATGGAGAAGGACACTTTTCAATAATTAGGCCTCTGGCACCCAGACGGAGGAGAGAGGTCGCTTAGCAGAGAATCAGGCGTCATGTCACCCACCAATGGAGAAGGACACTTTCATTTATTTACGCCCCAGCACCCAGACAGAGGACAGAGGTAGCATAGCAGAGAATCAGGCGTCATGTCACCCACCAATGGAGAAGGCCACTTTTCGATAATTAGGCCCCTGGCACCCAGACGGAGGAGAGAGGTCGCATAGCAGAGAATCAGGCGTCATGTCACCAACGAATGGAGAAGGCCACTTTCATTTATTTAGGCCCCAGCACCCAGATAGAGGTTGCATAGCAGAGAATCAGACGTCATGTCACCCACCAATGGAGAAGCCCACATTCATTTATTTAGGCCCCAGCACCCAGACAGAGGTCACATAGCAGAGAATTAGGCGTCCTGTCACCCACCAATGGAGAAGCCCACTTTCATTTATTTTGGCCCCAGCACCCAGACAGAGGACAGAGGTCGCATAGCAGAGAATCAGGCGTCATGTCACCCACCAATGGAGAAGGCCACTTTTCGATAATTAGGCCCCTGGCACCCAGACGGAGGAGAAAGGTTGCATAGCAGAGAATCAGGCGTCATGTCACCCTCGAATGGAGAAGGCCACTTTCATTTATTTAGGCCCCAGCACCCAGATAGAGGTTGCATAGCAGAGAATCAGACGTCATGTCACCCACCAATGGAGAAGCCCACTTTCATTTATTTAGGCCCCAGCACCCAGACAGAGGTTGAGGTCGCATAGCAAAGAATCAGGCATCATGTCACCAACCAATGGAGAAGGCCACTTTTCGATAATTTAGGCCCCAGCACCCAGACGGAGGAGAGAGGTCGCATAGCAGAGAATCAGGCGTCATGTCACCCACCAATGGAGAAGCCCACTTTCATTTATTTAGGCCCCAGCACCCAGACAGAGGATAGAGGTCGCATAGCAGAGAATCAGGCAATATGTCACCCACCAATGGAGAAGGCCACTTTTCGATAATTAGGCCCCTGGCACCCAGACAGAGGAGAGAGGTCACATAGCATAGAATCAGGCTTCAATTCACCCACCAATGGAGAAGGCCACTTTCATTTATTTAGGCCCCAGCACCCAGACAGAGGACAGAGGTCGCATAGCAGAGAATCAGGCGTCATGTCACCCACCAATGGAGAAGGCCACTTTTTGATAATTTAGGCCCCAGCTCCCAGACAGAGGACCTAGGTCGCATAGCAGAAAAATCAGGCGTCATGTCACCCACCAATGGAGAAGGCCACTTTTCGATAATTAGGCCCCTGGCACCCAGACGGAGGAGAGAGGTCTCAAAGCAGAGAATCAGGCGTCATGTCACCCACCAATGGAGAAGGCCACTTTCATTTATTTAGGCCCCTGCATTCAGACAGAGGACAGAGGTCGCATAGCAGAGAATCAGGCATAATGTCACCCACCAATGGAGAAGGCCACTTTTCGATAATTAGGCCCCTGGCACCCAGACGGAGGAGAGAGGTCGCATAGCAGAGAATCAAGCGTAATGTCACCCACCAATGGAGAAGGCCACTTTTTGATAATTTAGGCCCCAGCTCCCAGACAGAGGACCTAGGTCGCATAGCAGAGAATCAGGCGTCATGTCACTTACCAATGGAGAAGCCCACTTTCATTTATTTAGGCCACAGCACCCAGACAGAGGTCGCATAGCAGAGAATCAGGCGTCATGTCACCCACCAATGGAGAAGCCCACTTTCATTTATTTAGGCCACAGCACCCAGACAGAGGTCGCATAGCAGAGAATCAGGCGTCATGTCACCCACCAATGGAGAAGGCCACTTTTCGATAATTAGGCCCCTGGCACCCAGATGGAGGAGAGAGGTCGCATAGTAGAGAATCGGGCTTCATGTCACCCACCAATGGAGAAGGACACTTTTCAATAATTAGGCCTCTGGCACCCAGACGGAGGAGAGAGGTCGCTTAGCAGAGAAATCAGGCGTCATGTCACCCACCAATGGAGAAGGACACTTTCATTTATTTACGCCCCAGCACCCAGACAGAGGACAGAGGTCGCATAGCAGAGAATCAGGCGTCATGTCACCCACCAATGGAGAAGGCCACTTTTCGATAATTAGGCCCCTGGCACCCAGACGGAGGAGAGAGGTCGCATAGCAGAGAATCAGGCGTCATGTCACCAACGAATGGAGAAGGCCACTTTCATTTATTTAGGCCCCAGCACCCAGATAGAGGTTGCATAGCAGAGAATCAGACGTCATGTCACCCACCAATGGAGAAGCCCACATTCATTTATTTAGGCCCCAGCACCCAGACAGAGGTCACATAGCAGAGAATTAGGCGTCCTGTCACCCACCAATGGAGAAGCCCACTTTCATTTATTTTGGCCCCAGCACCCAGACAGAGGACAGAGGTCGCATAGCAGAGAATCAGGCGTCATGTCACCCACCAATGGAGAAGGCCACTTTTCGATAATTAGGCCCCTGGCACCCAGACGGAGGAGAAAGGTTGCATAGCAGAGAATCAGGCGTCATGTCACCCTCGAATGGAGAAGGCCACTTTCATTTATTTAGGCCCCAGCACCCAGATAGAGGTTGCATAGCAGAGAATCAGACGTCATGTCACCCACCAATGGAGAAGCCCACTTTCATTTATTTAGGCCCCAGCACCCAGACAGAGGTTGAGGTCGCATAGCAAAGAATCAGGCATCATGTCACCAACCAATGGAGAAGGCCACTTTTCGATAATTTAGGCCCCAGCACCCAGACGGAGGAGAGAGGTCGCATAGCAGAGAATCAGGCGTCATGTCACCCACCAATGGAGAAGCCCACTTTCATTTATTTAGGCCCCAGCACCCAGACAGAGGATAGAGGTCGCATAGCAGAGAATCAGGCAATATGTCACCCACCAATGGAGAAGGCCACTTTTCGATAATTAGGCCCCTGGCACCCAGACAGAGGAGAGAGGTCACATAGCATAGAATCAGGCTTCAATTCACCCACCAATGGAGAAGGCCACTTTCATTTATTTAGGCCCCAGCACCCAGACAGAGGACAGAGGTCGCATAGCAGAGAATCAGGCGTCATGTCACCCACCAATGGAGAAGGCCACTTTTTGATAATTTAGGCCCCAGCTCCCAGACAGAGGACCTAGGTCGCATAGCAGAGAATCAGGCGTCATGTCACTTACCAATGGAGAAGCCCACTTTCATTTATTTAGGCCACAGCACCCAGACAGAGGTCGCATAGCAGAGAATCAGGCGTCATGTCACCCACCAATGGAGAAGGCCACTTTTCGATAATTAGGCCCCTAGCACCCAGATGGAGGACAGAGGTCGCATAGTAGAGAATCGGGCTTCATGTCACCCACCAATGGAGAAGGACACTTTTCAATAATTAGGCCTCTGGCACCCAGACGGAGGAGAGAGGTCGCTTAGCAGAGAAATCAGGCGTCATGTCACCCACCAATGGAGAAGGACACTTTTCGATAATTAGGCCCCTGGCACCCAGACGGAGGAGAATGGTCGCATAGCAGAGAATCAGGCGTCATGTCACCCACCAATGGAGAAGGCCACTTTTCGATAATTTAGGCCCCAACACCCAGAAAGAGGACAGAGGTCGCATAGCAGAGAATCAGGGGTCATGTCACCCACCAATGGAGAAGCCCAATTTCATTTATTTAGGCACTAGTTCCCAGACAGAGGTCGCATAGCAGAGAATCAGGCGTCATGTCACCCACCAATGGAGAAGCCCAATTTCATTTATTTAGGCACTAGTTCCCAGACAGAGGTCGCATAGCAGAGAATCAGGCGTCATGTCACCCACCAATGGAGAGGCCCACTTTCATTTATTTACGCCCCAGCACCCAGACAGAGGACAGAGGTCGCATAGCAGAGAATCAGGCGTCATGTCACCCACCAATGGAGAAGGCCACTTTTCGATAATTAGGCCCCTGGCACCCAGACGGAGGAGAAAGGTCGCATAGCAGAGAATCAGGCGTCATGTCACCCTCGAATGGAGAAGGCCACTTTCATTTATTTAGGCCCCAGCACCCAGATAGAGGTTGCATAGCAGAGAATCAGACGTCATGTCACCCACCAATGGAGAAGCCCACATTCATTTATTTAGGCCCAAGCACCCAGACAGAGGTCACATAGCAGAGAATCAGGCATCATGTCACCCACCAATGGAGAAGGCCACTTTTTGATAATTTAGGCCCCAGCACCCAGACAGAAGACAGAGGTCACATAGCAGAGAATTAGGCGTCCTGTCACCCACCAATGGAGAAGCCCACTTTCATTTATTTAGGCCCCAGCACCCAGACAGAGGACAGAGGTCGCATAGCAGAGAATCAGGCGTCATGTCACCCACCAATGGAGAAGGCCACTTTTCGATAATTAGGCCCCTGGCACCCAGACGGAGGAGAAAGGTTGCATAGCAGAGAATCAGGCGTCATGTCACCCTCGAATGGAGAAGGCCACTTTCATTTATTTAGGCCCCAGCACCCAGATAGAGGTTGCATAGCAGAGAATCAGACGTCATGTCACCCACCAATGGAGAAGCCCACTTTCATTTATTTAGGCCCCAGCACCCAGACAGAGGTTGAGGTCGCATAGCAGAGAATCAGGCATCATGTCACCAACCAATGGAGAAGGCCACTTTTCGATAATTTAGGCCCCAGCACCCAGACGGAGGAGAGAGGTCGCATAGCAGAGAATCAGGCGTCATGTCACCCACCAATGGAGAAGCCCACTTTCATTTATTTAGGCCCCAGCACCCAGACAGAGGATAGAGGTCGCATAGCAGAGAATCAGGCGTCATATTACCCACCAATGGAGAAGGCCACTTTTCGATAATTTGGCCCCTGGCACCCAGACGGAGGAGAGAGGTCGTATAGCAGAGAATCAGGCGTCATGTCACCCACCAATGGAGAATGCCACTTTTCGATAATTAGGCCCCTGGCACCCAGACGTAGGAGAGAGGTCGCATAGCAGAGAATTAGGCTTCATGTCACCCAGCAATAGAGAAGCCACTTCCAGATATTTAGCCCACGGCACCCAGACAGAGGACAGAGGTTACATAGCAGAGAATCAGGCGTCATGTCACCCCCCACTGGAACTTTTGGTTGCACCGCAATATAATGGTAAAATTAAAAAATGAGGATTCAATAAAGAAGTGCCCCGGAGTAAAATAATATATGGTTGTGGGGGAGGCAGTTATAAATGTCTATTCTGCACAAGGGATGGACATATCCTGTGGGATCCATGCCTGGTTCATTTTTATGAACGTCAGCTTGTCCACATTGACTGTGGACAGGCGGCTGCGTTTGTCAGTTATGATGCCCCCTGCCGTGCTGAATACACGTTCAGACAAAACGCTGGCCGCCGGGCAGGCCAGCACCTCCAAGGCATAAAAGGCTAGCTCTGGCCACGTGGACAATTTGGAGACCCAGAAGTTGAATGGGGCTGAACCATCAGTCAGTACATGGAGGGGTGTGCACACGTACTGTTTACCCAGGTTAGTGAAATGCTGCCTTCTGCTAACACGTTCCGTATCAGGTGGTGGTGAAGTTAGCTTTGGCGTGGTGACAAAACTTTTCCACATTTCTGCCATGCTAACCCTGCCCTCAGAGGAGCTGGCCGTGACACAGCTGTGTTGGGGACCTCTTGCTCCTCCCCTGCCTTCGCCTTGGGCTTCCACTTGTTCCCCTGTGAAATCTGGGCATGCTCTCAGGAGCGCGTCTACCAGCGTGCGCTTGTACTGGCGAATCTTCCTATTACACTCCAGTGCAGGAAGTAAGGTGAGCACATTGTCTTTGTACTGGGGATCCAGCAGGGTGGCAACCCAGTAGTCCGCACACGTTAAAATGTGGGCACTGCAGCATGTAGTCGCTCATGTGTGTCAGGCTGCCCAGAGGTAAGGACAAGCTGTCCTCTGTGGGAGGCGTATCGTCATCGTCCTCCGTATCCCCCCAGACACACACCAGTGATGGGCCTGAGCTGTGTTGGATGCCACCCCGCTGTGAACCTGCTTCATCCTCATCCTCATCCTCCTCCACCTCCTCCTCATCCTCCTCGTCCTCTAGTAGTGGGCCCTGGCTGGCCACATTTGTACCTGGCCTCTGCTGTTGCAAAAAACCTCCCTCTGAGGCACTTCTAACAGACTGGCCTGAAAGTGCTAAAAATGACCCCTCATCCTCATCCTCCTCTTCCATCATCACCCTAAGTGCTCAAGGAGACATAGAAGTGGTATTGTAACGCTGATAACGGTGTCATGGCCATGTTGGTGGAGTACTCGAAACACTGCAACAGGACACATGGGTCTCGCATGGTGGCCCCGTCATTGGTGGTGAAGTGGTGCTGTTCCGCCGAGCGACTCACCCGTGCTTGCTGCAGCTGAAACTCCACTGTCGCCTGCTGCTGCTCGCACAGTCTGGCCACCATGTGCAAGGTGGAGTTCCACCTGGTGGGCACGTCGCATATGAGGCGGTGAGCGGGAAGGCCGAAGTTACGCTGTAGCGCAGACAGGCGAGCAGCGGCAGGATGTGAACCCCAGAAGCGTGCACAGAAGGCCCGCATTTTATGCAGCAGCTCTGACATGTCGGGGTAGTTGTGAATGAACTTCTACACCACCAAATTCAGCATATGCGCCAGGCAAGGGATGTGCGTCAAACTGGCTAGTCCCAAAGCTGCGACGAGATTTCGCCCATTATCGCACACCACCAGGCCGGGCTTGAGGCCCACCGGCAGAAACCACTCGTCGGTCTGTTGTTCAATACCCCGCCACAACTCCTGCACGGTGTGGGGCCTGTCCTCCAAACATATGAGTTTCAGAACGGCCTGCTGACGTTTACCCCGGGCTGTGCTGAAGTTGGTGGTGAAGGTGTGTGGCTGACTGGATGAGCTGGTGGAAGCAGAGGAGGTGGAAGCCGAGTAGGAGGAGGAGGCAACAGGAGGCAAAGAATGATGCCCTGCGATCCTTGGCGGCGGAAGGACATGCGCCAAAGAACTCTCTGCCTGGGGCCCAGCCGCCACTACATTTATCCAGTGTGCAGTTAGGGAGATATAGCGTCCCTGGCCGTGCTTACTGGTCCACGTATCTGTGGTTAGGTGGACCTTGCCACAGATGGCGCTGCGCAGTGCACACTTGATTTTATCGGATACTTGGTTGTTCAGGGAAGGCACGGCTGTCTTGGAGAAGTAGTGGCGGCTGCGAACAACATACTGTGGGACAGCCATCGCCATCAGCTGTTTGAAGCTGTCTGTGTCCACCACTCTGAATGACAGCATTTCAAAGGCCAGTAGTTTAGAAATGCTGGCATTCAGGCCCAGGGCTCGAGGGTGGCTAGGTGGGAATTTACGCTTTCTCTCCAAGGTTTGTGAGAAGGAGAGCTGAATGCTGCCGTGTGACATGGTGGAGATGCTTGGTGACGCAGGTGGTGGTGTCTGTGGCACATCCTCTGTTTGGTGGGCGGCAGGTGCCAACATTCCTCCCGAGGCGGAGGAAGAGGCCGAGGCAGCAGCCGAAGAGGGAGCAGGGGGGGGGCCTGAGTGAGTTCCTTGTTTTTAAGGTGTTTACTCCACTGCACTTCATGCTTTGCATGCAGATGCCTGGTCATGCTGGTTGTGCTAAGGTTTAGAACGTTAATGCCTCGCTTCAGGCTCTGATGGCACAGCGTGCAAACCACTCGGGTCAGCACATTGTTTTAAGAAGTGCCATGCCAGGGAACTCCTTGAAGCTGCCTTAATCAGAGACGTGCGGACTCCGATGAGGTGGTATTAACATGTCCTCATCATCAGGAAACATATCTGGTTGTGCATCAGTGCATTCTATGTCTTCCACCACTGGGGAAGGGCTAGGTGGATTCCCTTTGGAAACCCTGCCAGCAGAGTCTT
The DNA here is from genome assembly GCA_033119425.1 of Bufotes viridis. Lineage (NCBI taxonomy): Eukaryota > Metazoa > Chordata > Amphibia > Anura > Bufonidae > Bufotes > Bufotes viridis. Next base: position 199,354,287 of record CM065593.1, on the reverse strand, counting down.
CTAACAGCATAAGAGACTGCTGCATAACCTGAGTCTCTGACAGTTTCCCTGATATGCATGGGGGTGATGTGACAGACTGATGGGCTTGATTTTCAGGCACCACCTGTGCGCTTTCTGTAGAAGACTGTGTGGGAGATAATGTTGTGAACGTGCTGGATCCATTGTCAGCCACCCAATTGACTAGCGCCTGTACTTGCTCAGGCCTTACCATCCTGAGAACGGCATTCGGCCCCACCAAATATCGCTGTAAATTCTGCCGGGTACTGGAACCTGAGGTAGTTGGTTCACTAGGACGTGTGGCTGTGGCAGAATGGCCATGTCCTCTCATGTCCTTTCAAATTCAGGCCTTTTTTTTACAGGCACCTAACACTATCTGCCTATTTATTTCTGTACTGTATTACACTAATCCAAGCACAGCAGTAACCACTGATTTAGGGGAATATCAATTGTAGGCCTAGTATTTAGGCCCTGGATGAAAGGTATCCTTTTATTGACAGATTTACACTTGGAGATGCACAGTAGCGTGTGAAAAAATATGTAGGATTATGCCTTCAGCAATTGTATTTTAACACGTTGTGTAATATACCCTTTAACGGACATAAATACACTTGGAGATGCACGGTAGCATGTGAAGTTATTGAGGATGACCCTCTCAGCACTTGTATATACACCTTGAGTGTAATATACCCTTTTACGGACAGAAATACACTGAGATGCACATTAGTGCGTGCAGATTTACAGAGATTATGCTTTCAGCAATTGTAATGTAACACTTTTTGTAATATACCCTTTTACGGAAAGAAATATACTTGGAGATGCACGCTGAGTGTAATATACCCTTTTACAGACAGATTAACCCTTGGCCTGCAACAGCTGGAACACTAGATTCAGGGTATTGCTATATTGGCAAGTGAATTTCACCCCAGAACAAAATCTATCCTTTGACGGATACTATTGAACTTGTCCAGTCACAGCTGGAACACCAAATTTACGGTATTGCTACTTTGGCAACTGCATTTCACCCCAGAAAAAAACTATATCCTTTGACAGACATTATTAAACTTGGCCAGCCACTGCTGGGACACCAGATTTACGGTATTGTTAATTTGGCAATTGAATTTCACCCCAGAAAAAAATATATCCTTTGCTGGACACTATTAAACTTGGCCAGCCACAGCTGAAACCACTGATTTATGGTATTGCTATTTTGGCAATTGAATTTCACCGCAGAAAAAAAAAATATCCTTTGCCGGACACTATGAAAATTATCCAGTCACATCTGGAACACCAGATTTACTGTATTTCTATTTTTGCAATTGTATTTTACCCCAGAAAATAATATATCCTTTGATGGACGCTAGGGAAATTGTACAGTCACAGCTGGAACACCAGATTCAGGGTATTGCTATTTTGGCAATTACATTTCACCCCAGAACAAAATATACCCTTTTACAGACAGATTTAAACTAGGCCTGCAACAGCTGGAACACCAGATTCAGGGTATTGCTATTTTAGCAATTACATTTCACCCCAGAAAAAATATACCTTTTTACGGACAGATTTAAACTAGGCCTGCAACAGCTGGAACACCAGATTTATTGTATTTCTATTTTTGCAACTGTATTTCACCCCAGAAAATAATATATCCTTTGACGGACACTAGGGAAAATGTCCAATTACAGCTGGAACACTAGATTCAGGGTATTGCTATTTTGGCAATTAAATTTCACCCCAGAAAAAAATATACCGTTTTACGGACAGATTTAAACTAGGCCTGCAACAGCTGGAACACCAGATTTACTGTATTTCTATTTTTGCAAATGTATTTCACCCCAGAAAATAATATGTCCTTTGACGGACACTAGGGAAATTGTCCAGTCACAGCTGCAACACTAGATTCAGGGTTTTGCTATTTTGGCAATTAAATTTCACCCCAGAACAAAATCCATCCTTTAACGGATACTATTAAACTTGTCCAGTCACAGTTGTAACACCAGATTTACTGTATTTCTATTTTGGCAACTGAATTTCACCGCAGAAAATAATCAATCCTTTGACGGACACTAATAAACTTGGCCAGCCACTGCTGGGACACCAGATTTACGGTATTGCTATTTTGGCAATTGAATTTCGACCCAGAAAAAAATATACCCTTTAACGGACAGATTTAAACTAGGCCTGCAACAGCTGGAACACCAGATTCAAGGTATTGCTATTTTGGCAATTAAATTTCACCCCAGAAAAAAATATACCCTTTTACGGACAGATTTAAACTAGGCCTGCAACAGCTGGAACAACAGATTTGCTGTATTTCTATTTTTACAACTGAATTTCACCGCAGAAAATAATAAATCCTTTGCCGTACACTATTAAACTTGGACAGCCACAGCTGAAACCACTGATTTATGGTATTGCTATTTTGGCAATTAAATTTCACCCCAGAAAAAAATAATATATATTAAACTTGTCCAGCCACAGCTGGAACACCAGATTTATAGTATTTCTATTTTTGCAACTGTATTTCACCCCAGAAAATAATATATCCTATGACGGGCACTATGAAACTTTTCCAGTCACAGCTGGAACACCAGATTTAAGGTATTGCTATTTTGTCAATTGAATTTCACCCCAGAAAATTATCTATCCTTTGCTGGACACTATTAAACTTGGCCAGCCACTGCTGGGACACCAGATTTACGGTATTGCTATTTTGGCTATTGAATTTCACCCCAGAACAAAATATATCCTTTGCCGGACACTATTAAACTTTGCCAGCCACTGCTGGGACACCAGATTTAGGGGATTGCTATTTTGGCAATTAAATTTCACCACAGAAAAAAATCTATCCTTTGCCAGACAGCAGACAGTATTACACTTGGCTAGTCACAGCTGGAACACCAGATTTAGGGGATTGCTATTTTGGCAATTGAATTTAACCCCTTTATAAAATATAGAAATTTCTATCCTGAGTTTCTAGGGGTCACAATAAGCACAGCCAAGCCCCTGATGTAGGATATAGCAAAAAAAAAAACTAGTATTGATGGATTGATGGACATGGTGGCAGCTTGTGCTGGTGCACCACAAGACACAAAATGGCCGCCGATCAAAGTGACTGAAAAACGCTCTGTGCAGAGGATAGATCATTAGTTTAAATAAACTGCAGAACCCCTTTAACTAACGCCAGTTCTCTCCCCCCCCCTTGTCATTCTTCCTCCCCCCCCTTGTCATTCTCTCCCCCCCTTGTCATTCTCTCCCCCTCTTGTCATTCTCTCCCCCCTCTTGCCATTCTTCACACTCCCCCCCCTTGTCATTCCCTTTCTCCCTCTTGTCATTCCCTTTCTCCCTCTTGTCATTCCCTTTCTCCCTCTTGTCATTCCCTTTCTCCCCTTGTCATTCTCTCCCCCCCCCTCTCCTTTGTCATTCTCTTTCCACTCTTTTTATTCTCCCCCCTCTTCTTGTCATTCTCCCCTCTCAACCTTGTCATTCTCCCCCTCTCCCTTGGCATTCTCTTCCCCTCCCTTACCTCTAGTGTAGCGTGGCCGAGCTCTTTATGCTCCACGGGTACAGGAGCTTTAGTTTCCTGTACCCGAGGGACTGACATGAAGTGCACACTGTGTGCGCACTTCATGTCAGTCCGGCCGGGTACAGGAGACAGATGCTCCTGTACCCGCGGACCTTAGACAGCTCGGCCACGCTACAATGAGGAACTGACAGGAGGGAGCGCTGCGCCCGGGCGGTGCGCCCTCATGGACGCACCAGCCCGAGCAGTGCTGCAGCCGCCTGAGGCTCAATTCAGAGCGCTCGGGCGGCTGCAGCATGAGGCAGGGCCGGCGCTCCTGGCAGCGCCCCTTCCCAAGGGGCGCTCTACGCGGCTGCCTATTCCGCGTATAGGACGCGCCGGCCCTGCATGTACTGCCTGTGCTCTCTATGCCAGGCACTGGTGTCTCTGATCCTCATGATTCATCAGCCAACCACACTGTTACTATTACAAAAGGTAACGGCCTGGTGGCTCCACTGCGGTGAACTCCAGATCAAGAATAACACCCTTAGGTCTAGCCCAAAGTCAAAGTAGTTGGTTGGCACAATGGTTTCAAAACCATTGTTCGTAATAATGTTGCCATTTTTTGATGCATCTGCAAACAATGGGTTCACTAAGCTTTAAAGTGTAACTAAACTTTCAGATTACTTTTCAAAATAAGCTGTCCATGTGTGTATACATACATGATGACACTATATATGACCATTATATAACTTGTACCTGGCATTTCTTTTATCGTTTTTCTTCTCTGTAGACTGCATCTATAATTCTCAGTTCTCCATCTACTGGTGCGTGGAGACTAATTGCTTATCTTGTGTTCCCATATACTGCTTGATATCACTCACTCAGAAGCATTATAGAGAAGTACTAAGTAGTATAGATATGAATAAAGCAGTCAGGTGCAATATACTTTTTAGCTGCTGAACCTGCTTACTCATTCCTGTATTGTGCTTGTGGTCTACACTTCTTCCATAGTCCAATTCCTTCCCTCTCCATAAAAAGATGATGATGTAATCTGATCCTTAGTAAAATAGTCAGCCCATCTTGGTCTCACTACACCGAATTCATACAAATTTGAAAGACCAAGTTGTCTTACAAAATGGGGGGACAGAAAGAAACAGTTGATAACTGCAGAACTAGTCTTTTTCTCTGATAAGATATAATACAAATTTCCTTGTATTTGTCTGTACTTTTTACTTATGTAACATTGTCTGAAAAGTTAGTGACTATTTAAAGGTTTTTCACCTCTAAACAATATGTATGTTTATCTTGAATCTTCTTTTGGGGTGAACTGGTAAGTTCAGATAATATCAAGTCACCAAGGGTCCATATTCTGTACACAGACATTAGCTAAACTGTATGATCTTGCATAAAGTAAAGATTAAAACAAATTAGTTGCTTATATAATTATATAAAAATATCCACATTAGAATAAAAGTAGCATCCAAAGAGTTGACACAGTAGTTTTAAGATTGTTTAATGAATATATTTTTACAATGAATATCTTTTAAAAAAACTTAAATTTTCATATTTTCTGTAATATATTTTCGGTAATCTAACTTATAATATACTTATAAGATAACTGCATGACAACTTTAACAACTTTAAAACTATGATAAAAATAGTAACTTATTTCACTTTTATTATAATTTTTCTAGAAAGCAATTTAACCAATTTTGGCAAATTTAGAATAAAATGTACTTGGGCACAGTGAAGTCTGCTGTTTACCACTTTTTAAATACTTTGTCACCTCAGTTTGACAAATTTATTAAACATACTGGACTACTATATCACTCATCTAAATGCTGCTAGGAGGTACCTAGACACAAAACTTACATAGGACTTACCCAGACTTAGGTTCAATATCCCTTTATGTGTGTGGTATGCACACAACCTGGAGAAGCACTGTGCATATACTGTATGTGAGGAACGAGCTGCATAGCAGTGAACACAGGAAATGTTGGTGTCTATTTTCTTTATATTCCATATCCTTTTCTTTGCTATACAATTTTTATCACCTTTGTTTATCAATATTTTGCAGCAAAAATTGTAGGTCTCAGGTCTATATAATTACAGAATGATTATAGGACCTGCAAATGCCAATTTATTAATTTCATAGGGAAAAATTATTAAAAAGGAGGGCCTAATAATTACATGCAAATGACAGAGTATCTGTAAAAAGCAACTTAAGTTAATCATGTTAGAAGTGACTTTTTTAAGACTAATGATTGTGTGAACACATACTTTTCCTAATATATCAGTATATTTTTATTGTAAAAAAGACTATACATGATCCTAGCAATAAAAACTGAGATACCAGATGATGATAAACTGCTCTTAGAGTAGTAACTTAACGTATCAAACAAAAAACATAGATACTTTGTTAACTCAAGATATTTCACAGATTAACAATATGTGAAAGTTATTGTATTCTGTATGTACCTTAGAGTGGGTTCACATCATGTTTTATGCCTCCGTCCGATGTACACATTAGGATAAAATGGATACAAAAACTCAGCACACCACATTCTTGTATCCTGCACAGTCCGGTAAAAAAAGCGTATATATTTTTTTTAAATAATGAAACTATATGGGGAACGGATGCCACTGTATGGTATCAGTCTGAGGCATCCATTTAACATATACATTTTTTAGATACATTAAATTGACAGGAAAAACGTGATGTGAACCAACCCGAGGTTTTACCTAGTAATTTATCAATGTCTTGCATATATATTTCAATAATAGGAAAACATATAAGTAAATATACTGGTATGATAGGCTATTATATATGTTCTATATAATAAAAGGTTTCACATGTCTTATTACATGTTTGTTGTCTCTGGTAGAAAAGATCTTGGCTGTTCCTCTGTTCCATCATTTATAAAAAAGGAATCAACTGATCTATTGCTTATACGTAAAGGAGTCAGCCTCCTAAAGTTGCTTGGAGAACAAGGTATCTGTACTCGTGCCCTTTGGGATGGAACTACAACATCCTCATTGGAGAGCCATGGTGTAAACTTCATTGACATATTTTGCTCATCATCAGTTGAAAATACAGGATTATCAATTCCTAAAATTGGGAATAAATAAAATTTAGTTTTGTAAGAAAAAAAAGAAAAAAGAAAACAATTTTTTTTAGAACCACTACCATTTTTTTTTTAAAGAAAGTAGATACAGTGTACATTCTAGTTAAAATTCATTCTGGAAATAAGATAACCTCATTGAAAACAATTATAAAATGAGTCTGACTCTAGGTTGGAACTGCCAGGAAGGTATGAGTATTGACTCTACCACGTGCACTATGCATTTATGCGGCTACCTTGTAAAATATTTTGTTTGATAAGTCCGTGTATGCTTCCGTAAAGGGTATAAACTTTAAATATTGCTCTTAAGTGACCACTTCTGGAAGCCCAAGATGTCAGGTGAAATCTGTGAGAAAACCTGGCAATAGTATTTAATTCCTTCCCACTCCATGTCGTAAACATATATCATGGCAATTATCATGCTGTGGCACCAGGCTTAGAAGCTGAGCCGCTGCCATCAGCAGTTAGTGTCAGTTGTAACATACAGCTGACATCCTGCTACAATGGCCGACATTGGTGCTAGCGCTGATCCCAGGGAAGGAGGTCCCTCTCTCCCCCTAGGGTCTCCAGTGATACAATTGCAATGTCCCGATGGTTGCTATGGCTGCCAAAGGCTTTCCATCTTCCTGCTGGTAGACCAAGTATCAGTATAAAACTGACAGGTTCATTAGGCTGCAATAGACAACTATTGCATTTTGTACAAGTATGTGTTGTATGTTTAAAGCAGTATTCCTCAGGATAGGTCATTAATATCAGATCAGTGGGGGTCTCACACCCAGCACATCAACCGATCAGCTGTTTGAAGTGAAGGATGCGCTCTGTGCAAGCACAGCCTTCCATTAATGATTTACCTGCTCGTCTACAACGTTGCAGCGGTGAGCAGGCGTAATTACAAGCTGTCCCATTCATTTCAATGGCATGGCTCATTCCCATCCAAGAGTATGAGAATGAGTCGTCCCATTGAAGTGAATGGGACAGCTTGTAATTACACCTGCTCACCGCTGCTATGTCGACAGTGAGTAGGTAAACAATGAAGGGAAGGCTGTGCTTGCATGGAGCGCGGCCTTCTCTTCAACCAGCTGATCAGCGGGGTTGTCGGGTGTCAGAAAACCCCTTTAAATACCCAACTGGGACTTAAAAAAAAGTTTAAAAAAAAGCAAGTAAAGTAAAAATTATGTAGTATCCACTAATTGATAATAGGTTAAAAATGATAAAAAAATTACTCTATAAAAGGATTGTGTTACTTATTCTGTGCAGTGAAAGTTGTAAACAAAAATTCAAAAACACTGTGTCCCCTCCCAAGAAAATGGTAATTTAAAAAAATCATGTACCCCAAAATGATACCACTAACAACTACAACCTGTCCTACAAAAAACAAGCACTCATACAGCTGCCCCGAAAGAAAAATAAAAGTTATGAGTCTTAGATATGGCAATGCAAAGAAAAAAAGATTTTTAATAAGGCATCATGCGCACGGCCATTGTTTTGTTTTTTTGCGGCTCGAGCTCGGACCAATTCACTTCACTGGGGCCGCAAAAGATGCGGACAGCACTCCGTGTGCTGTCCGCATCCATTGCTACGTACCGTGGCCCCGTTTTACGGACAAGAATAGGCATTTCTACAATGGGCCGGGTTCCGCTCTGCAAATTTCGTGCCCGTACCGCCCACTTTATGAATGAAGCAGGCGGCGCGGGCACGTGACATAGTGAGTTACGCTGCCAGTGCCCGCCCATCTGCCCTCCTGCTTCGGCCTTCTGCCTGTTACTTAGACTTTATTAAGTTTCAGTTAATTGACTAGAAGATTATTATTACACTGGCTACAGTTATACTTCGTATTAGTACAGTGAGTGTGGCCCGTTGCAATAGAGTACAGTGACTGCACCGGGCCCCGCTGCTATTACAGAACCACAGTAGATGCTGTCCCTCACTCACACTTAACAGGGACACTGTTATGGGGGAGATCTGTGGATGACACATAGCATACAATGCTATGTGTCATACACAAATCCCCCCCTAGCAGTGTCATGCCATCTACAGATGCCCCATAACAGTGTGTCACCCACAGTTCCCCATAACAGTGTCACCCACAAATCCCCCATAAAAGTGCCATCTACAAATCCCCCATAACAGTGCCATCCACAAATCCCCCATAACAGTGCCATCCACAAATCCCCCATAACAGTGTCAGCCACAGACCACATAATAGAATCATCCACAGACCACCATTAGGTCAAAACCCACCAAGATCATACCTTTTTTGGTTCAAAATCTTTTTATTTTCCTCCTCAAAAACCTAGGTGCGTCTTATAAAGCGAAAAATATGGTATACCACATTGGGAACCTCATAATCCCATCAAAATAAAAATAAAAACACTGACACAATTGAAATTTCTACCCAATTCACCTCCCAAAATATTGAATAAAAATTGATCAAAAAGTCATATGTACCCCAAAATGGTACCAGCAAAAAAATTAGACTGTTCGACAAAGATCCAATCCTTTACACAGTTACATTGCCGGAAAAATAGAAATGTTATGTATGTTAATATATGGCAATTGGCAATGCAAAATACAAATGATTTTTAGTTTAAAAAAAAAAAGATTTTATAATGCAGAAATATTAAAAGATTTAAAAAAATACATAATTCTGGTATCACCAAAATCGTATGAACCTGCAGAATAAAGTTATATAATATAACCCATAATATATTATAACTAGGGATTAGCGAATTGACTTTGGATGAAACATCCAAAGTCGATTTGCATAAAACTCTGTTAGAATATTGTACGGAGCGAGCGCTCCGTACAGTATTAGAATGCATTGGCTCCTATGAGCCAAAGTTATTGCTTCGAAGTCTAGCGAGACTTCGGATAATAACTTCAGAAATTAATTTCTCCTGTAAAAATCTTTTAACCGAACTCTGGTTCGGTTCCAAGGTACCACTTATTCTAGTACCTTGTATTCTAACAAAGTTTTATGTGAATCGACTTCAAATTTTTCATCCAAAGTCGATTCGCTCATCCCTAATTATATACAAAAAAATAAACATTATATATAAGTAATTATTTTACCGAATGCTGGATCTCCTTTGTTTTCTGTTATATTTGTTAAAAAAGTAATACTGCCATCAAGCTGAGCATCATATTCCATAGTGTCTTCCAGACCTAGATCCATTTCTGCAAAAAGAAATAACAAAAAATAAAACTTATTTTTTCAATTAAAGGGGTTTAAAGAGGACCTTTCATCACCCTAACAAATCTAAACTAAGTATACATACATGGAGAGCGGCGCCCAGGGATCTCCCTGCACTTACTATTATCCCTGGGCGCCGCTCCGTTCTCCCGGTATGTCCTCCGGTGACTTCAGCTCTGCGTCTCAACTGAGAGGAGCCTGCCCTTGTTCTCCTGGGCGTCTCCTTCTCCCAGGCTGTAGCGCTGACCAGCGCTACAGCCTGGGAGAAGGAGACGCCCAGGAGAACAAGGGCAGGCTCCTCCCAGTTGAGACGCAGAGCTGAAGTCACCGGAGGACATACCGGGAGAACGGAGCGGCGCCCAGGGATAATAGTAAGTGCAGGGAGATCCCTGGGCGCCGCTCTCCATGTATGTATACTTAGTTTAGATTTGTTATGGTGATGAAATGTCCTCTTTAAGGTATTATAAAATTTCTAATATTGTTATATTATTATGTTGATATACAGTCAATCTTTTCTTACTTGTGGAATAAAGAAATATGAGATTATTGCCGGTATTTTTGTGAGCCTGCTGGTGCCGGTAATTTTTTTCTACTGGCAATATTAATTGCCAGTATTTTTCTCTTTAGTACAGCCTTTAACCCACCCGCCTCTTATGTTAAAAAAAAAAGAACTCAACTCCTCCATTTGCTCGCGCTGCGGGGAACACTCGCTGCTTACTAGAGTACAGGACCTGCGAGATGTCATCACGCTGGGCGCAGTTCCTGTCCTTAGTTTCCAGTCAGCAGTGAGTGTTCACCGTGGCACGAGCAAATGGTGGAGGTGAGTTATTTTTTATTTTTTTTGCAGAAACAGGAGCATTATTCTTACTAGGGGCACTAATGGGGGCATTACTTTTACTGGGGGGCACTAATGGGGGCATTACTTTTACTGGGGGGCACTAATTGGGGCATTACTTTTACTGGGGGGCACTAATCGGAACATTACTATTACTGGGGACACTAATGGGGGCATTATTCTTACTGGGGCGAACTAATGGGGACATTATTTATACGGGGGCACTAATGGGAGCATTATTCTTGCTGGGGGCACTAATGGGGGCATTACTATTATTGGGGGGCACTATTGGGAGCATCATAATAGTTACTGGGGGCACTAATGGGGGCATTATTCATTCTGGGGTGCACTAATGGGGGCATTATTCATTATGGGGCACATTAATGGGACCATTACTCTTACTGAGGGGCACTCGTACTGGGGGTATAATTCTGGGGTGCACTAATGGGGACATTAGTATTACTAGGGGGCACTAATGGGGGCATTACTATTATTGGGAGCATAAATATTACTTGGGGCACTAATGGGGGCAATATTAATTCTGAGGGGTGCTAATGGTGGCATTAATATTATTGGGGGACACTAATGGGGGCATTATTAATTCTGGGGGGCATTAATGGAGGCATTAATATTATTGGGAGCCACAATATGACTGCAACAACACTGTGCTATGCCACTCTCCCAAAACCACATCCCCTTTGCGGTGTGGCTTAACTTGGCTGCTATTTATTTGTTAGTAAGGGTGGCAACCCTAGTTATCATACATTTACATAAATTATGCTATCTTTTAAGTTTGCACATTCTTAGAGATGAAAATGGATGAGCTTGTTTTTAACCAGCTCTCTAGGACCTACCGTTCTTGAGATATTGACAAAAAAAAATCCGTCAAACGACCTATATTAACCAATAGAAGCTTGCAGTTCATTAATTGTTTGAGTAACTCACATACACAGTCACATAACCTCTATTGGGAAACAGAAGCTTGCAGGTATTTCACTCTAAGCCTCACAGACATACATCATTTTACACTAGGTTTCCATAAAAATCCAGCTATTAATGACCCATATTAGAAGTTCCCAAGTCCTTAATTTTTACTCTCACTAACATATTTTAGCGTCACTGACATACACACAGCATTACACTAGGCTTCCATAATAACCCAAATCCAGCCCTTTTTCTTCAGTTATACTGTAGGGACACTGTGGCTTTCACTATTATGTGGGCACTGTGGATTTCCCTGTTAAAGTGGACACATAACAGTGATATCTACAGTGCTCACATAACAGTGACAGCCACAGCGCCCCCATAACAGTGTCAATGTTACGTGAGCACTGTAGATGCCACTGTTATGTGAGAACTATAGATGTCATTGTTATGGGGGTACTGTATATATCACTCATATGCGGGCTCTGTGGATGTCACTGTTATGGGTCTCTGTGGATGTCACTATTATAGGGTTACTGTAGATGTTACTGTTATGGGGGCACTCTGGGTGTCACAGTTATGGGGGCTCTGTGGATGTCACTATTATAGGGCAACTGTGGGTCTTACTGTTACGGAGGATCTGTTGATGTCACGGTTAAGAGTCTCTGTAGATGCCACTATTATAGGGCCATTGTAGATGACACTGTTATAGGGGAGCTGTGGATGACACTGTTATGGGGGCACTGTGAATGTTCTCTTTTAACCACATACGCAAACAAAGCTGTGTCATTCTGCTAATGTTTGATAAATTTGGTGCATCTTTAACAGCTCTGTCTTGAGGTGTTACTCCAGTTTCTATGCCTCTCTTTACTGGAGCTGGATTGTAATAACTTTTGCAACCTTTTAAAAAGTTACAATTGATAAATCTGGCTTAAATTAGCTGGTCAGGCTAGCCACATCCATGTTTCAAAATTTCACAAATTATTTGCTCCTCTAAGTACAAAACTCTTTTTTTGTGACTTTTTGAAGCATATTTCTGAAGTACAGGGCTTAATAAATTCCTCTATTGTTTAATGTCATCTATAGATTTTCATGTAAATATGTATTACCATGTAGCTATAATATGGTGGGACCGACTAAAGGTGTCATAATAAATGATGCATATACCTATACAGCAAAGCTTTACTATTTAACAAGTTATAATTTAAGGATGACCTGTCACCACAAGATGCAATGCAATCTGAAGGCAGCATGTTATAGATCAGGAGAAGCTGAGCAGATTGATTTATTGTTTTGTTGGAAAATAGTAAAACCTGCAATTTTTACATTTATATATTTGCTTTTCCACCTCCACAGTGACTGCTATCTCTGTATGCACACTTACACATAGAATGCTTTCAGTCACTGATATCACCTCCCACGCAGGCGCGTACATACAGGGGTCGCAGCGGTCGCAGTTGCAACCGGGCCCGGCACTCCAGGGGGCCCGGCCGCCTGTGGACCCCTGCAGTAGCGCTGTACCGGGGCCCTCACTGCGGTGCCAGAATGAGCGCTGACACCATACTGCGGCGGGGCAAGGGAGCGCATAGTTCCCTGCCCTGCCGCCGCTCACCGCTATAGGCTTCAGGCCTAATAGGCCTGAGGCCTATGCGGTAGTGAAATCCCGGCACAGGCGTGCGCGATGACGTCATCACGCAGGACTGGGGCCGGGACGCAGCAGCACAGAGAAGTGTGAGCGTCTTCTCTGCAAGCAAGCGCAGGTAAGTATTTAGCTTTTAGTTTTTTTTTATCTCTTTTTTTATTAATTTTTATGTGACAACTTTGGGGGACATGTGGGGGGGAAATTATTATGGAGATAATGGAGGAATTACTTTGTGGGGGCAAATGATTGTGGGGGCAAATTACTATACGGGCAGTGGGGGGAACTACAGTGTGGGGGCAAATTACTATAGGGGCAGTGTGGGAGAAACTACAGAGTGAAGGAAACTACAGAGTGGGGAAACTACTGCGTGAGGGGCAATGTGGGGAAACTACTGTGTGGGGGCAGTGTGGGGAAACTACTGTGTGGGGGCGGTGTGGGGAAACTACTGTGTGGGGGCGGTGTGGGGAAACTACTGTGTGGGGGCAGTGTGGGGAAACTACTGTGTGGGGAAACTACTGTGTGGGGAAACTACGGTGTGGGGGGACATGTGGGGGCAAATGATTATGGGGGCAAATTACTATATGGGGCAATGTGGGGAAACTACAGTGTGGGGACATTACTATATGGGGTCAGTGTGGGGGAAACTACTGTGTGGGGGAAATTAGTGTATGGGGGCAGTGTGGGGGAAATGACTGTGTGTGTGGGGGGGGGGCAAATTACTATGGGGGGCAGTGTGGGGGAAATTACTATATGGAGGCAGCATGGGGGGCGTTGCTATTGGGGAAGCACTGTAGGGGCAATTCTATTATTTTTGGGGACACTATACAGGGATTACTGCCTGGAGCACAATATAGGATGTTTTTAGCGTACAGGGGGTGAAGGCAGGTTAGGGGTGGGGGGCGGCGATGGGGAGGGGGCCCCATGGATCAGTTTCGCACCGGGGCCCCATGGATTGTGTGTACGCCACTGCTCCCACGTGAACAATGAAGTCAGAAATAGCAGAGATATAAATGCATAAATTACAGGATTTACACCTGACACATGCAGATTGCGCTGCATTTTGTCACAGGTCCTCTTTAACACTGCAATAACACAGTCAGCGATAGTAAAATAACTGACCTGGAATGGGTTAAGCATACAAATCTCTCTTAGGTACGAGGGTGATCAGATCTGTGACTCATTTAACCCTTAGATTTTCCATTTTTGCATTTTCGTTTTTCACTGCCCGCCTTCCCATAGGCCTTATTAAAGCTTTTTGCAATTCTGACAAAGGTATTTCTTTCTCCAGGTCAGTACAGTTACAACAATACCACACTTGTATAATTTTTCTTGCGTTTTAATACTGAAGAAAAAAATTTAAGCCTTTGAGAATTTTTTTTCATCACCTATTTTATCATTAGATTGCCCATTGTGTTCATTGATGGCTATATAGCCATCACTGAACACTTCATTTGCAATATAACAATATTGCATATGTTGCCACCTAGTGGTCTGTATTGGTATACTAGCAGAAGGACCTGGCTTCGCACGGGTATATTTCATCTATTTCATTTAATGTTTGTGTGTTTCGTTAAAAGATATAAACAGCATCCCCCATAACAGTGACCTCTACATCACCCTGCCCCTTTAACAGTGAACTCCACAGTCCCCCACCCCTTAACACTGACCCCCCCTCACAGTGCCCCGCCACTTTAAAATGGGACCTCCACAGCAGCCAATCCTCTTAACTTTGACCTTCACAGCAGCCCGCCCCTTTAACAGTGAGTTTCACAGCATCCCACTACCTTAACAGTGACCTCACAGTACCCTGCTGCCTTAACAGTGATCTCCACTGCAGTTTTCCCTTCAATAGTGGCCCCTGCCCCCTTAACAGTGACCTCCACAGCGGCCTGACACCTTAACAGTAACCTTCACAGTGAATGCCTCTTTAACAGTGACCTCCACAGTGCGCACCCCTTTAACAGTGACCTCCACAGCACCCTGCCCCTTTAATACCAGGGCTACACGACGACATGTGTCACTCAACATTTTGTCTCAACAATTTTTATAATGATAGGCTATGGTGTCACACTGTGACATGTTACATGCTGCCATTGCGACACGACAGTTACAAAAAATCCATCCAAGATGGATTTTTCTGAGACTGTCGCATTGCAGTCGCAGCATGTCACATGTCACAGCGCAACATTATAGACTATCATTATAAACATTGTCGCGCGACAACATGTAGCAGTGTAGTTGTGCCCTATGTGTCGTGTGACTTATTGTCGCGTGACACATGTCATTGTGTAGCCCTAGCCTAAAGCTGACCTACAGCTGTGAAGAACAATGGCTGGGTTGTTATGGAAACCTGGAGTAAAACTGTGTGTATGTGGAGACTAAGGGCCTGCAAGCTTCTATTGGCTGATAATGGATATGTGACCATGTGTATGACAGTTGGGATATGAAGAGAAAGACTTGCAGGCTTCTATTGGCTAATGCAGGTTATTTGTTGGGAATATCTCAGGAACGGTACCTCCTAGAGAGCTGTGCATTTTTGAGTGATCACGGAACATACATACACGCACACATATATACGTCCTTCTTTATATATATAGATTCCTGAAATAGACTCCGAAGCATGCTTGAGGCTTTGGGCTATTTCAGCAATGTAACAGGTTCCACAATTTCAGCTGAGAAATGCTGTTACCGCAGCGGAAGCACACGGCTTCCACTTCCGGACTGCTCAGATTGCGTGGTCAAATTTGACCATGGCATCTGAAGAGGAAGATATATGCAATCAGCATAAAGACCGGACTTCGGCAGTACATGTACGGCGGAGGTCCTGAAAGGGTTAGCATTCTTCTAGGTTTTCTGTTCAACACAGTCTTGGTACTCAATTAAACAATCTATGATGTCTCAGTTAATTATACCATTTGTACACCAGTTGCCTCCTGTTTTTAGTTGAACTCCTCCAGAGACACAAGTCAGCAGTAGTTTTTATGCTTCTCACATTTACTGGCCACTCCTTACAGTCCCTGGGAGTGGCCAGTAAATTGACCTTTAGTGACCTGACTGATCTAAAGGTGATGCAACGCATGTGCTGACTCCATTATTTTGGATTACACAATAAACTGAATGGCTGCTGCTGTCAGAGCACACAGGATTAGTGATGAGAAGACTGGTGGATGTTAGGGTTCGTAGGGTTCGGGCAAACTTTGTGTCAAAGTTCGGTTCAGGTCAAGAACTTGACCCCGAGCACCGAACCCCATTGAAGTCACCGAATTTTGGGGCTAAAAAAGGTTGTAAAAAAGTCATAGAAAGGGCTATAGGGCTGCAAAAGGAAATAACATGGTGGTAAGAGCAGTGCAATTGCCTTGGAAACAAAAAACTTAAGATAACATAAAATACATGAAAATTAAAAATAATAATCTAGAACCAAGAGGCGGAGGTCCAAGTAGAATAAGAAGTTGAGGAGGCTGTAGACGTGGAGGTTTAGGTGGAAGAGGCGGAGGAGGAAGGCAATACTGGTTTTTTTTTTCTTTTTTTTTCTTTAATTAATTAAAACATTTTTTATTTGTCTGTCTGTTAATTCTGTGTGTGACCTATAGCCATTTTTTGGGGTGTGGCTGTTAAACTTATCTACTGTGCCATTAAAACAAGTAATAATCTTGAGCCAGGAGGAGGAAGTCAGAGTAGACGAGGAGGAGGTGGATGTGGGGGTGTAGGTGGAAGAGGCGGGGGAGGAAGCCAACACAGTTTCTGTTTTTTTTTTTGTTTTTTTAATGCGTCTGTCAATTCTGTGCACCCCATTTCTTGGGATGCGGCTGATATACTTCTCTACTATGCCAATATGAGACACAATAATCTTGTGCCAGAAGGTGGAGGTCCACGTGGAGGAGGCAGACATGGTGGTGTAGGCGGAAGAGGAGGAGGAGGCGGAGGAGTTAGCCAACATTTCTTTTAAATTTTGTTTTTTTATTTTTATTTACAGTTTTTCTTTTTTGGTTTGTGGAGGCCCCAAAACAGCACAAACTGTGTCGGGGTATAACAATGGCTGGGTGTGGCCGGTATACTTCTCTACTCTGATAATATAAGACATAATAGCCAGGAGGTGGAGGTCCGAGTCGAGGAGGAGGCGGACATGGCGGTGTAGGCGGAAGAGGCCTGTAGGATCCATGTCTGGTTCATTTTAATGAATGTGAGCTTGTCCACGTTGGCTGCAGAAAGGAGGATGCGCCTGTCCGTGATCAGCCCCCCTGCCATGCTAAACACAAGTTTAGACAATACACTTGCCGCAGGGCAGGCCAGCGCCTCCAAGATGTAAAGGGCAAGCTCAGGCCATGTGCCCAGTTTGGAGACCCAAAAATGCTGCCTCCTACTAAGATGGTCTGTATCAGATGTTGTGACATGCTAACAAGTCTTTTTCACATCTAGGCCATGCTAACTCTCCTTTCTGAGGTGCTGGTGGTGTCCCAGCTGCGTTGGCGACTTCCTCCTCCTTCTCCACCTCTGCCTCGTGCTTCCACTGAGCCCCAGCTGTCAGGTCGGAAAGCCATCTACCAGTATATGCTTTTACTAGCGCATCTTCTGATCAAGCTCCAGTGACAGAAGGACGACTAATTGTCCTTGGAGCGGTGATGCAGCAGGGTGGCCATCCAGTTATCAGCACTGGGAAGAATGAGGGCAACTCGGCGGTCATTGCGCAGGCACTGCAGCATGTAGTCCCTCATGTGTGCCAGGCTGCCCAGAGGCAACAGCATGCTGTCCTCGGTAGGAGGTAGATTGTCTGTGTCCTCTGTATTCCCCCAGCCACGCTCCAGTGATGCACGTGAGCTGATTTGGGTGCCACCCTGCTATAAACACGGATTTTACTCCACCTCCTCCTCATTCTCCCAAGCTGTTCCCTGGCTGGACATTTGTGTACCTGGCCGCTATTAGTGCAGGAATCCACCCTCTGAGCCACCTGTGGATGACTGGCCTGATAATCATGGGAATGATTCCTGTTCCTCCTCCTCTTCCTCCTGTGCTGTATCCACATCCATCATCGCCCAAAACGTTTTTTTCAAGAAGACATAAAAGTGGGATAGTAATCCTGAGGACGGCGTTATCGACGCTGGATATGTTGGTGGATTACTCAAAACAGCGCAACATGGAACATAAGTCCCACATGCTGGTGGTGAAGTGGTGCTGTCCTGCAGAGCGACCAACCTGTGCGTGCTGCAGCTGAGACTCCACTATCACCTGCTGCTGCTCGCACAGTTTCTCCAGCATGTGCAAGGTGGAGTTCCACCTTGTGGGTACATTGCATATGAGGCAGTGAGCTGCAGCACAGACATGCGAACAGCAGCAGAGTGAGAGCGCCGAAAGTGCGCACGGACGGCCTGCACTTTCTGCAGCAGCTCTGACATATCGGGGTCAATTTTCAGGAACATCTGCACCACCAAATTCAGCACATGCGCTAGGCAATGGATGTGCGTTAAACCGGCTACGCCCAGAGCTGTTATGAGATTTCGTCCATTGTTGCCACCAGGCCAGGCTTGAGGCTCAGTGGAACCAATCACTCATCAGTCTGTTCTTCCATACTCTCCCACAGCTCATGCACGATGTGGGATTTTTCCCAAAACATATGAGTTTCAGAGCAGCCTGCTGTCGTTTCCCCTTGGCTGTGCTGAAGTTGGAGGTGCAGGCTTTGTGTTGACATGATGTGGAGGCGGTAGAGGAGGAAACGGAGGAGGAAGTGGAGAGGATGAGGCAACAGGAGGCACCGAGAAATGTCCAGCAATCCTCGGTGGCAATAGGACATGCTTCAAACTCCTTTCCGCCTCAGGCCCAGCCACCACTACATTTATGCATTGGGTAGTTAGGGAGATATAACGTCCCTACCAATACTTACTGGTCCATGTATCGGTGGTTATGAGGACCTTGCCATTGATGGCATTGCGCAGCCCACACCTGAACCACGTACCATGGGACAGCAACGGTCAGTAAGTTTTGAAAACTGTCCATCTCCAATAGACAGAATGGCAGTATTTCAAAAGCCAGGAATTTTGAAATGCTGGCATTCAGGGCCAGGGCTCATGGGTGGGTAGGGGGGTACTTCCTTTTTCTCTCCAGTGTTTGTGGGATGGACAGCTGAACGTTTCCATGGGACAATGTGGAGATGCTCGGTGACACTGGAGGTGGTGTTGTTGCTGTCATATCTTCACCTTGAGGGATGCCAGGTGGCCCTGTCGCTCCAGAGGGGGAGGAAGAGGCCAAGACTGTAGCAGAAGACAGAGCAGGAGAATCCTCAGATCTTTTGTGGTTTTTCATGTGTCTTCTTCACTGCAGCTCGCTTTGCAGTTAGATGTCTGGTCATGCAAGTGGTGCTCAGGTTTAGAACATTTATTCCTCGCTTCAGGCTCTGACTACACAGCATGCAAACCACCCAAGTCTTGTCGTCAGCACATCGCCTGAAGAACCGCCATGCCAGGGAACTCTTTTGAGCTGGCTTTGGTGTGCTCTGTCCCTGGGCGCGCTGGGCAGTAGCAGGCGTACTGGCTGGGGGCTGGCCACAGTGCTTTTGCACGCCCCTCCCTCTTTTGCTGCGTGGCTGGCGCTGCATGACCCCCATCTCTTCCTCCGAACTGCGCACGTCACTCCGATGACCTGGATACCATGTGAGGTCTAGGACCTCATCATCCTCCACATCATCTTCCACCCACTCCTCACCCCTGTCCTCCTTGCTGGTCTGCACAGTGCAGAAAGCCATAGCAGTTGACACCTGTGTTTTGTCATCATCATCAGAAACGCACTGCGGTGGTCCTCCCATGTCCTCATCCTCAAACATAAGTGGTTGGGCATCAGTGTACTTAATCTCTTCCACTTCTGGGGCAGGGTTAGGTGGATGGCCCACGCAAACCCAGCCAGCAAGGTCATCAAAAAGCATAAGTGGCTGCTGCATGACTTGGGGTTCAGACTGCTTGGAACTGGAGGCACTGTCAGCCATCCAAACTAACTACCGCCTCTACTTGTTCTGGTCTTACCATTCGTACAGCGTTATTCGGGCCTACAAAATGGAGCAGAACGTCCTGACACCTGCGTGCACCAGAGGAAGGTGTTTCATTTGGGCGTGTAGCTTGCAAAGATTGACAACATCCTCTCCCTACAGCAAGAGGTCCAACACTAGCAGCACCACGGCCATGTCGCCTATTTGATGCTCTCCTGTTTTTTTTTACAGTCACCCACCAAAATGGCTGCCAGACGAACAATAGTATTTCTGTGTCATGGGTGCAAATGATTTTTTGTTTGATTGTTTGTACCCCAAGAAAATGGCTATAGGTCACCAAAAGAATTAGAAAGATTAACTATAGTATTTCCATGTCACGGATGCAGATGAGGTGTATCTCCCTCCCAAAAAAGGCGTTATGTCACCAACACAATTAACAGACTGATTAACTATTGTATTTCTGTGTCATGGGTGCAAATGAAGTGATTAATTTTAAACCTCAAAAAATGGCTATAGGTCACCCGAAGAATTAACAGCCCGATTAAGTATTGTATTTCTGTATATCACTGGTGCAAAGGTGTTTTATTGCACCCACATAAATGCCTACTGGTCAACCACAGACTTATTAAAAACAATAAAAGTCTAACACAGTCCCTCACTGCAGCTGCATCCTGTCCCTGCACTTCTAAGAGCAGAATGGCGGCGCAACATGTGATCCCGCATTTATGCATGCAGGGTCACATGGTGCGCAGTCCAATCACAGCCATGCCAATACTAGGCATGACTGTGATGGCTTCCAAGTGCCCACAGCTTAAAAGCTGGTTGATTGGCTGTGCTGCAGCTTTTCAACAAACTTTATTTAAAATCTGAACAACGAACACCGACTGTGTAATGGGAAGACATTTGAGACTGTGGGAAGACATTTGAGAAGCCCAGGAAGTGGGCAGTCTGATGTAAAGCAGGATCCTGTGTAGGGATGAGCCAACCCGGACCATGTTATTCGGGTTGGTACCGAACATTACAGTGTCCGGAAAAATGAACAGTATGGTCCATGTTCGCTACAAGACTGCCCACTTCCTGGGCTTCTCAAATGTCTTCTCAAAGGAACCTGTTTATCCTCTGTAGCATCCTCTAGCACAGGCTACATATTCCCCCAGATTTATAGAGATTCCCAGAAACTTTAGAAATTGTAAACCTATAGACTGTGTTCCACATGCAGTGTATTTATAAACATTATGGTTGAGGTCTCATTACCATAGTTGTTTTTAGTAGCCAGTATCTGCTGATACAGAACAAAAACTGAATCTCCGGCTGACTTCCGCTTGGTGGCTTATTAGCCACAAAAATCTCATCAGTTTAAAATATTCCTGGTTTTCCTGGGAATTCTCATATACTCTCAATTTCATTCATCCTTTCTATTATCGATTATTAAAATCTGTGAGATTTAAGCAGATTTTGAGTCTCCTCACATCTCATATCTTACAGTAGCTATCAGATGGGCCCAGTCCCATTCCAGAATTCTTCATCTATTTTATACGATTGGGATAAAACTAGGGTTGAGCGAACCTGAACTGCAAAGTTTGTACCGGACTTTGCGAGTTCGGGTACCCGGACCCGAACCCAGACTTTTTCACTGAAGTTCTGGTTCGGTGTTCGGGTGATTTTATTATTTTCCGTTATAACAGTTATAACGAAAAATAATGGCATTCTTAAGATAGAATGCTAAATAAAATGGCCATTGAGGAGTTAAAGATAATAAAAAAATTCACCTCATGCACTTGATGTCCTGCAAAAGGACCTGCGATGACGCACCGCGCTCACCACGGGCTGAGCATGGTTCCGTCATCGCGGGTCCTTTTGCAGGTCCTGACGAAAGAGGAGAATATCGTCTGCACGATCAAGTGGATGAGTTGAGTTTTTTAAATTATTTTGAACCCCTCAATGGCCATTTTATTTAGAATTCTATCTTTAGAATGTTGTTAATTTCCGTTTTAACCATGTTATAATGGAAAAATAATAAAGTGACGTTCAGGTCCCTACTGACGCTAATGGTGTTCGGGTTTGGTGTTCGGGTCAAGTTCGGGTCCCGAACTCGAACTTTGACCTGAAGTTTGGCCGAACTCGGCAAACCCGAACTTCACCGGGTTTGCTCATCCCTAGACAAGACTGACTACTTTTTAAGATCATTCCAATAAAAGTAAAAAGATCTAATGGTTGATGGAAGACAAGAATCTTCCCAAGTGAGTTCTTTTAGGCCAGTGAACATAAGGCCCCATATACACAACCATATTTTTGTTATGCATCCAATCCATATTTTTTTGCAGATTGGATGCAAAAAGCATTAATTACTTTGCGACTGCACAAAAAATGCCCCCACTTCATTAATAATAATTAAGTGCAACAATAAGGGCATTGATGATGTAGCTCATAAACCCCTCTAGCTCCAAGAACTTGTACTTGTATTTCAAGTTATGATTTAAAAAAAATGATTTCCCCATATTTACCATGTAGTTTGTTTCCATAAGGAACACCTCCATTCTGTAGCATTGCTATGCTGCTGCTTCTCTATATAAAAATATAAATGAAAACATATAATTATATATATGTATTAGTTGAATAACTCGACATGATACAATACGAGATAGATAGGATTACTCTACTAATCAGACACAGAAACCGTCCAAAGATTTACTGTATCTTCCACTACAACCAGTACTGGTAAATTTGAGAAATTCCCTATTTCCCACTTTACACCTATTAAGAAACCATTTCCTCACAAAAGATCCATAGGGTCTTGTAACCCTAGGTCCACTGCAGGCAAATTCTAGTCATAAAAATTCCAATGTTTTAAAACTGGATATCATTTCCATTTCTAAAGCTCCATAATCACTGAGAAATTTAGTAGATACTTCCCAACTCTATTTACCTGATCTCGGCGTCAATAGTGGGTTCAAACCTCCTAACTTGATAAAGATTACTTTCACATTATCTTCTGTAGTAAATACTTAAAGGAAATGTGTCACCAATTTTTTTCTGCCAGTTAAACTAGCAGGATGACAGGCCGAACTGGATGGACAGATGTCTTTTTTCGGCCTTATGTACTATGTTACTATGTTAAAACCAGATAGCAAACAATATCCTTTTTTCTAATTTGTTTTTATCTTCTGATTACAGATATTTGTATTTTATTTACTGAATATGATTATGGGGGCTGCCATCTTGCCTAAGTTGTTCTGAACAGCATTTAGAAAGCATTTAAAGAATATCTTTACTGCAGCTATAGGGCTGTAGACACAATGGACAGCAGCTGACTAGGGATGAGCGAACCCGAACTGGATAGTTCGGGTTCGTACCATATTTTGGGGTGTTCAGGACATAGACCCGAACATTTTCAAAAAAGTTTGGTTTCGGGTCCGTTGTTCGGCGATTTCTTCCCGCTTTCTGGAGGGCTGCACAGCTGCCAATCAGGTAGCGTTTTACTTCTTGCCTTAAGAAGCCATCACAGCCATGCCTACTAAAGGCATGGTTGTGATTGGCCAAGTGCAGCATGTGATCCAGCCTCTATTTAAGCTGGAGTCACGTAGCGCCGCACGTCACTCTGCTCTGATTAGTGTAGGGAGAGGACGCAGCTTCTGTGAGGGCGAGATTAGGCAGGGAAAAGTCAGCAAAAACACCTAATGAAGTGATTGATCTACAGCTGTGAATAATTCAACTTCTGCTAGTTAATTGCGCACTGGTTTTTAGGCTGCACAGAGCGTTTTTCTGTCACTTTTTTCTGGCGTGATCGGCGGCCATTTTGTGTCTTGTGGTGCACCAGCACAAGCTGCCACCAAGTCCATCAATCCATCAATACAAGTTTTTCTTTTGCTATATCCTACATCAGGGGCTTGGCTGTGCTTATTGTCACCCCTAGAAACACGGGATAGAAATTTCTATATATTTCATTAAGGGGTTAAATTCAATTGCCAAAATAGCAAACCTCTAAAACTGGTGTTCCAGCTGTGGCTAGCCAAGTGTAATGCTGTCTGCTGTCTGGCAAAGGATAGATTTTTTTCTGTGGTGAATGAAATTCAATTGCCAAAATAGCAATCCCCTAAATCTGGTGTCCCAGCAGTGGCTGGCAAAGTTTAATAGTGTCCAGCAAAGGATAGATAATTTTCTGGGGTGAAATAAATTAACAAAATAGCAATACCGTAAATCTAGTGTTCCAGCTGTGACTGGACAAGTTTCATAGTGTCCGTCATGTGATATATTATTTTCTGGGGTGAAATACAGTTGCAAAAATAGAAATACCGTAAATCTGGTGTTCCAGCTGTGGCTGGACAAGTTTAATAGTGTCCGTCACATGATAGATTTTGTTCTGGGGTGAAATTGAATTGCCAAAATAGCAATTAGTGTTGGGCGCGAATATTCGCGATGCGAATATTTCGCGCGAATATCGCATATTCGCGATTTCGCGATTTTTTCGAATATCATGCCATAAATTCGATATTGCGAATATTCGCGTTGGTTAAATTAGATGATACACAATAAGTTCAAGAACTTCAGTTCACTTGTGTTGATAAATGAGTTTGAGTGACTCTGAGTTTCATTCATTTAAGGTGTTGTTTTGCATCAAGGCTCTTTTTCAAAGCCATAGCCAAAATCCTGCCTTTTTTGCGATTTGCTGACTTGCTGACATGCCTGCACATTGACTTGAAAATTGAAATATTGCCTTTATGCGATTTTTCGTAATGCGATTTTTATTAAGCGATGCGATTTCTTTCACACGTGCTATTCTTCCTGCGCATTGATTGACTTGACCATCCCGGCCATGAAAGTTAAAGTGTTTTTGCGATTTTTTTGCCATGTGATTATCCGCGATTTTATAAAAAAAAGATGGCGATTAAATGATGACGAATACGAATATTCGAATTTGCGAATATATCGCGAATATTTTACGAAATATTCGCGAAATATCGCAAAAACGAATATGGGCATATTCGATCATCACTAATAGCAATACCCTGAATCTGATGTTCCAGCTGTGACTGGACAATTTCCCTAGTGTCCGTCAAAGGATATATTATTTTCTGGGGTGAAATTCAATTGCCAAAATAGCAATACCATAAATCAGTGGTTTCAGCTGTGGCTGGCCAAGTTTAATAGTGTCCGTCACCGGAAAGATTTTGTTCTGGGGTGAAATTCAATTGCCAAAATAGCAATACCATAAATCAGTGGTTTCAGCTGTGGCGGGCCAAGTTTAATAGTGTCCGTCACAGGATAGATTTTTTTTGGTGTGAAATCTAATTGCTAAAATATCAATACCATGAATCTGGTGTTCCAGCTGTGACTGGACAATTTCCCTAGTGTCCGTCAAAGGATATATTATTTTCTGGGGTGAAAGTCAGTAGCAAAAATAGAAATACAGTAAATCTGGTGTTCCAGGTGTTGCAGGCCTAGTTTAAATCTGTCAGTAAAAGGGTATATTTTTTTCTGGGGTGAAATTCAATTGCCAAAATATCAATACCCTGAATCTGGTGTTCCAGCTGTTGCAGGCCAATGGTTAATTTGTCCGTAAAAGGGTAAATTACACTCAGCGTGCATCTCCAAGTATATTTCTTTCCGTAAAAGGGTATATTATCAAAAGTGTTACATTACAATTGCTGAAAGCATAATCCTGTAAATCTGCATGCACAATTGTGCATCTCATAGTGTATTTCTGTCCGTAAAAGGGTATATTACACTCAAGGTGGACGACAGTGGATCCAGCATGTTCACAACATTATCTCCCACCCAGTCTTCTGCAGAAAGTGCACAGGTGACACCTGAAAACCAAGCCCATCAGTCTGTCACATCACCCCCATGCATATTAGGGAAACTGTCAGAGCCTCATATTATGCAGCAGTCTCTTATGCTGTTTGAAGACTCTGCTGGCAGGGTTTCCCAAGGGAATCCACCTAGCCCTTCCCCAGTGGTGGAAGACATAGAATGCACTGATGCACAACCACTGATGTTTCCTGATGATGATGACATGTGAATACCACCTCATCGGAGTCCGCACGTCTCTGATGATGACGAAACACAGGTGCCAACTGCAGCGTCTTTCTGCAGTGTGCAGACCGAACAGGAGGTCATGGAGGAAGACCGTGTGGAAGACGATGCAGGGGACGATGAGTTCCTAGACCCCACATGGAATGAAGGTCGTGCGACTGACTTTCATAGATCAGAGGAAGAGGCAGTGGTGAGACCGAGCCAACAGCGTAGCAAAAGAGGGAGCAGGGGGCAAAAGCAGAACAGCCGCCGCCAAGAGAGTTCGCCTGCTACTGGCCACCACCACCAGGGACCGAGCACCCCAAAGGCAGCTTCAAGGAGTTCCCTGGCATGGTACTTCTTTAAACAATGTACTGACGGCAAGACCCGAGTGGTTTGCACGCTGTGCCATCAAAGCCTGAAGCGAGGCATTAACGTTCTGAACTTTAGCACAACCTGCATGGCCAGGCATCTACATGCAAAGCATGAACTGCAGTGGAGTAAACACCTTAAAAGCAAGGAACTCACTAAGGCTCTCCCTGCTCGGCCTCTTTCTCCGCCTCGGGAGGAATGTTGGCACCTGCCGCCCACCAAACAGAGGATGTGCCACCGACACCACCACCTGCGTCACCAAGCATCTCCGCCATGTCACACGGCAGCGTTCAGCTCTCCATCTCACAAACCTTGGAGAGAAAGCGTAAATTCACACCTAGCCACCCTCGAGCCCTGGGCCTGAATGCCAGCATTTCTAAACTACTGGCCCTTGAAATGCTGTCATTCATGCTGGTGGACACAGACAGTTTCAAACAGCTGATGGTGATGGCTGTCCCACAGTATGTTGTTCCCAGCCGCCACTACTTCTCTTTGGCACACGTCCTTCCGCCGCCAAGGATCGCAGGGCATCATTCTTTGCCTCCTGTAGCCTCCTCCTCCTACTCAGCTTCCTTCTCCTCTGCTTCCACCAGCTCATCCAGTCAGCCACACACCTTCACCACCAACTTCAGCACAGCCCGGGGTAAATGTCAGCAGGCCATTCTGAAACTCATATATTTGGGGGACAGGCCCCACAACGCGCAGGAGTTGTGGCGGGGTATTGAACAACAGACCGACGAGTGGTTTCTGCCGGTGGGCCTCAAGCCCGGCCTGGTGGTGTGCGATAATGGGCGAAATCTCGTCGCAGCTCTGGGACTAGCCGGTTTGACGCACATCCCTTGCCTGGCGCATGTGCTTAATTTGGTGATGCAGAAGTTCATTCACAACTACCCCGACATGTCAGAGCTGCTGCATAAAGTGCGTGCCATCTGTGCACGCTTCCGGCGTTCACATCCTGCCGCTGGTCGCCTGTCTGCGCTACAGCAGAACATCGGCCTTCCCGCTCATCGCCTCATAAAATGGAAATCCACCTTGCACATGCTGGAAAGACTGTGCAAGCAGCAGCAGGCAATAGTGGAGTTTGAGAAAACACTTAGGGCGATAATGGAAGAGGAGGTGGCCCAGGAGGAGGAGGAGGAGGAAGAGGGGTAATTTTTAGCACTTTCAGGCCAGTCTGTTAGAAGTGCCTCAGAGGGAGGTTTTTTGCAACACAAAAGGCCAGGTACAAATGTGGCAAGCCAGGGCCCACTACTGGAGGATGAAGAGGATGAGGAGGAGGTGGAGGAGGATGAGGATGAAGTAGGTTTACAGCGGGGTGGCACCCAACACAGCTAAGGCCCATCACTGGTGCGGGGCTGGGGGGATACGGAGGATGACGAAGATACGCCTCCCACAGAGGACAGCTTGTCCTTACCTCTGGGCAACCTGGCACACATGAGCGACTACATGCTGCAGTGTGCCCACCTTACTTCCTGCACTGGAGCGTGATAGGAAGATGCACGAGTACAAGCGCATGCATTCCCAAATGTCACATGGGAACAAGTGGAAGCCCAAGGCGAAGGCAGAGGAGGAGCAAGAGGTCGCCAACGCAGCTGTGTCATGGCCAGCTCCTCTGAGGGCAGGGTTAGCATGGCATAAATGTGGAAAAGTTTTGTCACCACGCCACAGCTAACTGCACCACCACCTGATACGGAACGTGTTAGCAGGAGGCAGCATTTCACCAACATGGTTGAATAGTACGTGTGCACACCCCTCCACGTACTGACTGATGGTTCAGCCCCATTCAACTTCTGGGTCTCCAAATTGTCCACGTGGCCAGAGCTAGGCTTTTATGCCTTGGAGGTGCTGGCCAGCCCTGCGGCCAGCGTTTTGTCTGAACGTGTATTCAGCACAGCAGGGGGCGTCATTACTGACAAACGCAGCCGCCTGTCCACAGCCAACGTGGACAAGCTGACGTTCATAAAAATGAACCAGGCATGGATCACACAGGACCTGTCCATCCCTTGTGCCGAATAGACATTTATAACTGCCTCCCCCTCAACCATATATTCTTGTACTCTGGGGTACTTCTTTATTGAATCCTCTTTTTTTTAATTTACCATTATATTGCGATGCAACCAAAAGTTGAATGAACCTCTCCTCCATCTAGGTGCCAGGGGCCTAATTATATGAAAGTGGCCTGTTCCAGTGGTGGGTGACATGACGCCTGATTCTCTGCTATGCGACCTCTCTCCTCCGTCTGGGTGCCAGGGGCCTAATTATCGAAAAGTGGCCTTCTCCATTGGTGGGTGACTTGAAGCTTGATTCTCTGCTATGGGACCTCTCTCCGAATTGATATTGCTTAATTTTTATTTATTTTATTTTAATTCATTCCCCTATCCACATTTGTTTGCAGGGGATTTACCAACATTTTGATGCCTTTTGCAGCACTCTAGCCCTTTCCTGGACTATTTTACAGCTTTTTTAGTGCCCAACAGTTCGGGTCCCCATTGACTTCAATGGGGTTCGGGTTCTGGATGAAGTTCGGGTCGAGTTCGGATCACCAACCCGAACATTTTCGGGAAGTTGGCCGAAATTCTCGAACCCGAACATCCAGGTGTTCGCTCAACTCTACAGCTGACCTTCTATGGGAGAGTTTTCTAGGAATGCTTTGTGACCTATGCAGAGGTCATGTTACAACCAAGGAGTAGATAATCAATTGTGAATGGAGGATCCTGTGTTATCTTTACACATAGGTTATATATGTCATTTTAAACCTGCTTGTAATGATAAGGAGATAACTGCAGGAAAGTGATCTGTACAGACCAAGAAGTAGTGCCTATTATAAGGTCTTCTGGCCAGTGTGAAAACTGCAGGATTTTATGTTTTTTGTTTTTGTAAATATATATGTTGACATGAAAAATTTATAATAACATCATCAAAATTCTTAAATATGTTAAACCTAAAAATGTGATTTAAACAATAGGCAATTTTCTGATGACACATTCTCTTTAAGCTATTCTATGTGAAGTTGTCTTTTTATCTCATACATCCAAGTTCACTTCTTCTATACTTCCTAGTTTACATTTTAACAATAGTCCCTTCATCTGTCTCTGCATTCACTAGTCCCAAGTCCTGCACCAATATTTGTCAAATCCAACCTATCCACTCAGACTATACTGAAACCATTTTCTTCTCGCCTTTGGCCCACCCCTCTAGTGTCTAACGTCTTGGGAAAACATAAGTCTAAGGCAACTTTCACACTGGCGTTTTGGTTTCCGTTTGTGAGATCCGTTCAGGGATCTCACAAGCGGTCCAAAACAGATCAGTTTTGCCCTTAATGCATTCTGAATGGATAAGGATCCGCTCAGAATGCAGCTTGCAGTGTTTGTGTCCGTCTGACGAAACTGAGCCAAACGGATCCGTCCTGACACACAATGTAAGTCAATGGGGACAGATCCGTTTTCACTGACACAATATGGCACAATAGAAAATGGATCCGTCCCCCATTAACTTTCAAAGGTGTTCAAGATGGATCCATTTTGGCTATGTTAAAGATAATACAAACGAATCCAAATGCGAGTGTGAAAGTAGCCTAAGACTACATTCACATGAACGTTGTTTGTTTCCACATCCGTTCCATTCTTTTTTGGCAGATAGGATGCGGACCCATTCATTTCAATGGGTCCACAAAAAATGCGGACAGCACACCATGTACTATCCGCATCCGTATGTCCGTTCTGTAGCCCCACAAAAAAAAAAAAAAGAAAATGTCCTATTCTTGTTCTAGGCATTTTTACAATGGATCCGCAAAAAAAAACGGATGCCATACGGAACTTCATCCGTTTTTTTCACTGTTCCGCAATTTGCAGACCGCAAAACACATAAGGTCGTGTGAATGTAGCCTATGGCCTCATGCACACGACCGTATGTATTTTGCAGTCCACAAAAAACGGATACGCAAAAAATACGGATGACATCTGTGTGCAATCCGTATTTTGTGGAACGGAACAGTCGGCCTCTAATAGAACAGTACTATCCTTGTCCGTAATGCGGACAATATTTGGACATGTTCTATTTTTTTGCAGAACAGAAATACGGACATACAGAAACGGAATGCGCACGGAGTAGCTTCCGCAAAAAAAAAATAATGGAACGGACACGGAATTAAAATTATTTCATGTACATGAGGTCTAATCCTGAGTTTGCAGAGGAGGGGCTGTCCAAGGAACTACCTATTTTATTTCTTTTTTGAATAATAAAAATAAAAAGAATAAAATTAGCATGTGAAGATCTGCTAGTTCATTACTTTCTTTTCGCAAATATTTATTTTCACAGGTATTTATTAGTAGTTTTCCTACAACTTGAGAATGATTATTTTGTGCTTTTTTTTTTTTCTATTTTTGGGCCTCATCTCTAAATACCATAACGTTTTCACTTTTTTACATTTTCTATATATTTTTCACATTTAGGTCATTTTCAGTTTGGCTATTTTATATAGCAACATAGTTTATAAGGCTGAAAAAAGACATCTGTCCAGTTATCCTGCAGGTTTTGCTTCAGGAATTACCATTTAAGGAATTATCTTATTTTTTGGCTTTTTCATTTTATCATAATTTTTTTGAACACTTCTCATTTATCATCCTTTTTTTCTTCCCTCCATTTTTCAGCATTTATTTTGTTTTTATTCTTTACATTATGTTTATTTATTTCCTATCAGAGCTCACAGCTTAAAGGGTCACTTTCTTGCTACTTTTGACCGATGTGCATGTAAGATGACTATATGAAACGTACTCTATTCAGAAAGCACGCCAGCTATCGCATCTACATATGGCCTGATGAAGGGCCGAATATATCCCGAAACGTTGCCTGCTTATGTGTGCCCATATGTCCGGCTGAAAGCCTAATAAATACACCTTTGCATCATCATCCTCTGGAGTGCTGTCTGAATTGTATCTATATGATAAAAAGTTCATGTGGTGGAGCATTGAACAAAGCTTTTACTGATGTGCACCCATCTCTCCAGTATTTAGTAGAGCGAGTGCTGGGATCCATTTTGCTGAAACTATATGAAACTTACTAATATAGCTTTTGTTGATTTCCTGTGCTGTTTGCTTTATTTCATAAATCATGTGCTCTTGTTTGGAAAATCTTCTGTGCTGTACACACAGGGATCTGTCCATAAGATGGCTGTTGATGGAGGGTCATGTGACCAGGCAAAAATAACTCCTCCACTCAAATACACCACATCTGCCATCTGCACTTACAATGTTGAAAATTTAGTGTAGATGTAGTGTATTTGATTGGAGGAGACTCAGGGCCGGCGCTACCATAGAGGCAAGGGGGGCAATTGCCCCCGGGCCCCGAGTCCTTAGGGGCCCCCGGCGCCGGCCCGCTCGCCGCAAACAACCAACCCTAGCTACTTACTACATTGCTGCTGTGCTGCAGTCGGCGGCCGCCGGCCGACTAAAAGCACACGGCCTGAAAGAGTGGGTGAGGAGGGGGCGGGGCCCGCGGCCGCTCTGAGCTCCGCTGCCTGGCCTGCCTGCAGTGGCTGGAGCGTGCCGCAGGCTCGTAGCTTCCGCACAGGCACGTCCTTACGGAACTTCATCCGTTTTTTCACTGTTCCATCAATTTGCAGACCGCAAAACACATAAGGTCGTGTGAATGTAGCCTATGGCCTCATGCACACGACCGTATGTATTTTGCAGTCCACAAAAAACGGATACGCAAAAAATACGGATGACATCTGTGTGCAATCCGTATTTTGTGGAACGGAACAGTCGGCCTCTAATAGAACAGTACTATCCTTGTCCGTAATGCGGACAATATTTGGACATGTTCTATTTTTTTGCAGAACAGAAATACGGACATACAGAAACGGAATGCGCACGGAGTAGCTTCCGCAAAAAAAAAAAATAATGGAACGGACACGGAATTAAAATTATTTCATGTACATGAGGTCTAATCCTGAGTTTGCAGAGGGAGGGGCTGTCCAAGGAACTACCTATTTTATTTCTTTTTTGAATAATAAAAATAAAAAGAATAAAATTAGCATGTGAAGATCTGCTAGTTCATTACTTTCTTTTCGCAAATATTTATTTTCACAGGTATTTATTAGTAGTTTTCCTACAACTTGAGAATGATTATTTTGTGCTTTTTTTTTTTTCTATTTTTGGGCCTCATCTCTAAATACCATAACGTTTTCACTTTTTTACATTTTCTATATATTTTTCACATTTAGGTCATTTTCAGTTTGGCTATTTTATATAGCAACATAGTTTATAAGGCTGAAAAAAGACATCTGTCCAGTTATCCTGCAGGTTTTGCTTCAGGAATTACCATTTAAGGAATTATCTTATTTTTGGCTTTTTCATTTTATCATAATTTTTTGAACACTTCTCATTTATCATCCTTTTTTCTTCCCTCCATTTTTCAGCATTTATTTTGTTTTTATTCTTTACATTATGTTTATTTATTTCCTATCAGAGCTCACAGCTTAAAGGGTCACTTTCTTGCTACTTTTGACCGATGTGCATGTAAGATGACTATATGAAACGTACTCTATTCAGAAAGCACGCCAGCTATCGCATCTACATATGGCCTGATGAAGGGCCGAATATATCCCGAACGTTGCCTGCTTATGTGTGCCCATATGTCCGGCTGAAAGCCTAATAAATACACCTTTGCATCATCATCCTCTGGAGTGCTGTCTGAATTGTATCTATATGATAAAAAGTTCATGTGGTGGAGCATTGAACAAAGCTTTTACTGATGTGCACCCATCTCTCCAGTATTTAGTAGAGCGAGTGCTGGGATCCATTTTGCTGAAACTATATGAAACTTACTAATATAGCTTTTGTTGATTTCCTGTGCTGTTTGCTTTATTTCATAAATCATGTGCTCTTGTTTGGAAAATCTTCTGTGCTGTACACACAGGGATCTGTCCATAAGATGGCTGTTGATGGAGGGTCATGTGACCAGGCAAAAATAACTCCTCCACTCAAATACACCACATCTGCCATCTGCACTTACAATGTTGAAAATTTAGTGTAGATGTAGTGTATTTGATTGGAGGAGACTCAGGGCCGGCGCTACCATAGAGGCAAGGGGGGCAATTGCCCCCGGGCCCCGAGTCCTTAGGGGCCCCCGGCGCCGGCCCGCTCGCCGCAAACAACCAACCCTAGCTACTTACTACATTGCTGCTGTGCTGCAGTCGGCGGCCGCCGGCCGACTAAAAGCACACGGCCTGAAAGAGTGGGTGAGGAGGGGGCGGGGCCCGCGGCCGCTCTGAGCTCCGCTGCCTGGCCTGCCTGCAGTGGCTGGAGCGTGCCGCAGGCTCGTAGCTTCCGCACAGGCACGTCCTTACGTGACTTTGCCTTGCCACTGAGCTGAGTGAGCACCGCCCCCAGAGAGAAGGAGCGACGAGCCATTGCCAAGGCCAACCAGTCAGACACACATCCCATCTGGCCCTGCCGGTCCCTCCCTGCTGAGACAAGTGAAGTTCGGTAACCGTCTAGTAGTAACCTAACCTTACAGGGGGAAGGGGGGAGATGGGGACAGAAGGAGAGATGGGGAGAAATGTGCCATGAGGGCTGGGGGGTGGGGTTGGGATTTAGTGTTGGAGAGATGTGCTGCTGCCAGCTCACATGGCCCATGGGTTGGAGTGGGAGAAATGTGCCATTGTCATTTGGGGAGGGGGGGCACAGAAGGAGAGATGGGGAGAAATGTGCCATGAGGGCTGGGGGGAAGGGTGAGGATTTGGTGTTGGAGAGATGTGCTGCTGCCAGTCCACTGGCCCATGGGTTGGAGTGGGAGAAATGTGCCATT
Source organism: Bufotes viridis (assembly GCA_033119425.1). Lineage (NCBI taxonomy): Eukaryota > Metazoa > Chordata > Amphibia > Anura > Bufonidae > Bufotes > Bufotes viridis. Next base: position 199,319,906 of record CM065593.1, on the reverse strand, counting down.
GTCATTTGGGGAGGGGGGCCACAGAAGGAGAGATGGGGAGAAATGTGCCATGAGGGCTGGGGGGAAGGGTGAGGATTTGGTGTTGGAGAGATGTGCTGCTGCCAGCCCACTGGCCCATGGGTTGGAGTGGGAGAAATGTGCCATTGTCATTTGGGGAGGGGGGCCACAGAAGGAGAGATGGGGAGAAATGTGCCATGAGGGCTGGGGGGAAGGGTGAGGATTTGGTGTTGGAGAGATGTGCTGCTGCCAGCCCACTGGCCCATGGGTTGGAGTGGGAGAAATGTGCCATTGGGGGGGGGGTGAAGTGTCATGTGGGGGGGGGGCCTTATTGTTTTTCGCCCCAGGGCCCCATTTCACCTAGAACCGGCCCTGAGGAGACTTAGTGATTTTCCTGGTCACATGACCCTCCAATAGCCATTTTATGAACAGGACCTCTGTGTGGATAGCACAAAAGACTTGGCTTACAAGAGAGAATACCTTATGAAATGTAGAAAGTGCCACAGAATATCAACAAAGACTATATTAGTAAGTGTCATATAATCATCTAACATACACATTGATCAAGAATGGCCGGAAAGTGGTCAATTCCTTTAATTATTAAGATCTCCTAATTGAATTGATTACACATTTCTCTACTATTCTTTCCTCTTTACCTAGTATTAGCAATAGTATAGCAGAATACGTACACACACATATATATATTTAAAACATTTTAAAAATATATTTTCATTATTTTAGCTATATTTAGTATATGTGTTTTTTTCTGAGTGAAATCTACAAATTCATGTATATAAACTATCCTGAGACATTTTAAAGAACTACACAACTCTGATAGCCCCCCCTCCTTTTCCGAGGCATCAACCATGCGAGTATCTCTCCGAGATTGGGCAACAGAAAAAACATTGGGGCAGAAGGAGACAAGATGGATTTCCCTTCTGAACATTGTCTGGGGACTTAATGAAGGCAACAGTTTTGCCCCTTTCCTACAGCTCTGCGTTTATCCCTCTGACTTGGGTCATTACTAGTGTTGAGCGAACCCGAACTGTAAAGTTTGGGTTCATACCGGACTTTAGGGTTTTTTGTACCCGAACTTTTCCATAAAAGTTTGTGTTCAGTGTTCAGCTGTTTAATATAGCTTGTTGAAATGATGCAGGGCAGCCAATCAACAAGCGTTTAAGATGGGTGCCTTTAGAAGCCATCACAGCCATGCCTACTAATGGCATGGCTGTGATTCACCAGTGCAGCATGTGACCCTTCCTCTATATAAGATGGAGTCACATAGCGCCACACTTCACGTCAGCTCTTACTAGTGTAGGGATAGGATGCTGTTGCTGTGTGGGAGAGATTAGAAAATAATCTGATATCAGAGCTTGGTGTTAGGTCTGCAATCTACAGTGATTTTAGTTAGGTTAGGTGGGCGATAGTTAGGTGGGCGTCGGCGGCCATTTTGTCTAAGTGTGCCAGGGACAATAATTTAATCCTGTGCTTGTAGTTCAGTGGGCGACATATAACCATTTTTAAGTGCACCTGCACTGCATATGTGCCAGGAGAAGGGAAAATAATATAGGTAATCCGTCTGTGAGTTCAGGGCCCAGGGGGTGACATTTCTGTAAAGTACCCCTGTGCTGCATATGTGACAGTGTAATCAATTCAGTAAATCCATCTGTTAGATTCTGGGGGGACAAATTGTTATTTTTTTGCTAGAAAGTACCTTTGCGGCCTGCACTGCATTTGTGATAGTGAAAGAAAATCAGTGAATCCATCTGTGACATTGTGGTTGAAAAAAGCACCTTTATTTATTTTATTTTTTTACTAGAAAGTACCTTTGCGGCCTGCGCTGCATTTCTTATAGTTAAATATAATCAGTAAATACAACTGGGACATTGTGGGAAAAAATAAAAAAATCACTTTTTTTTGGCCATAAACTACCTTTACTGCCTGCACTGCATTTCTGATAGGGAAATAGAATCAGTAAATACAACTGTGACATTCTAGTTGAAAAAAAACAACACTTTTTTTTTTTTGCTAGCAAGTACCTTTGCTGCCTGTGATGCACTTGTGATAGTGAAAGAAAATCAGTAAATCAGTAAATATAATCAGTAAATCCAGCTCTTAGATTGTGGGTGGACATTTCCACGGGTATCGTCCAGTCATTCACAAGTGGCTTTGAGGGTGTGTTCCTACTGCACTGCATACCTGACAGGGAAATATATTCTGTAAATTCGATGTTTAGATTGCTGGGTGATCTGTACCCCTTTTTTCTTTCAAAGTACCCCTGCACTGCATACCTGACTGGGAAATATATTCTGTAAATTTGGCGGCATTTAGATTGCTGGGTGATCTGTACCCCTTTTTCTTTCAAAGTACCCCTGCACTTCATACCTGACAGGGAAATATATTCAGTAAATTTGGCGGCGTAAAGTTTGTTGGGTGATCTATACCACTTCTTTCTTTCAAAGTACCCCTGCACTGCATACCTGAATGGGAAATAAATTTTGTAAATCCATCTGTTCGTTTGGTGGATGAACGCAAAGAAGGAGAGCGTCAAATAAGTGAAGTGGCCCTGGTCGTGGTGGTGGTGAAGCTCCTGTTGCAGGGAGTGGACGTGGTCGATCTGTGCCAGCCACTCACACAAATGAAACACCTTGCTCAGGTGCGCGTAGGCTACAGAACGTTCAGCGTTATTTTGTAGGTCCAAATGCCGCTCTACATGGTGAGACCACGTACAGGTGATACTAGATTGGGTGGCTGACAGTGCCTCCAGTTCCTTCACATTGTCTCCCACCCGGTCCACTGCTGAAAGCTCAAGGTTGGCATCTGCAGACCATGGGTATCTGTCTTTCACCTCACCCCCTTGCAAATCAGGCAAGTAGTCTGAGCCCCAACTCATGCAGCAGTCTCTTATGCTTTTTGATGAATATGCTGGCAGGGTTTCCGTGGGCCATCCACATAGCACTGCCCCAGAAGTGGAAGAGATTGAGTTCACCGATGCCCAACCACTTATGTTTAAGGATGAGGACATGGTAAGACCACCGCAGCACGTCTCTGATGACGAAACACAGGTGCCAACTGCTGTGGCTTTCTGCAGTTTGCAGAGTGACAAGGAGGGCAGGGGTGAAGAGTGGGTGGAAGATGATATGGAGGATAATTAGGTCCTAGACCCCACATGGAATTAAGGTCATGCGAGTGACGTGTGCAGTTCGGTGGAAGAGGTGGAGGTAGCACAGAGCCACCAGCACAGCAAAAGAGGGAGCAGTAAGCCTGCTACTGGCCACCGCACCCAGGGACCGGGCATGCCAAATCCAGCTTCAAGGAGTTCCCTGGCATGGCAGTTCTTCAGACATTGTGCTGACAACAAGACACTAGTGGTTTGCACGCTGTGCAATCGAAGCCGGAAGCGAGGCATAAACGTTCTAAACCTGAGCACAACCTGCATGACCAGGCATCTAAATGCAAAGCACGAGCTGCAGTGGATTAAACACTTCAAAAACCAAGAAAGGTCTCAGGCTTCTCCTGCTCCCTCTTCTGCTACAGTCTCGGCCTCTTCCGCCACCTCTGGAGAGACAGTGGCATCTGGCACCCCGCAAACAGAGGATGTGGCAGCAACCCCACTACCTCCGTCACCAAGCATCTCCACAATATCCCATGGCAGCGTTCAGCTGTCCATTTCCCAAACACTGGAGAGAAAGAGGAAGCACCCCAATACCCACCCGCGATCCTTGTCCCTGAATGCCAGCATTTCGAAATTCCTGGCCTTTGAAATGCTGTAATTCTGTCTGGTGGACACGGGCACTTTTAAAAACCTTATGGCAGTGGCTGTCCCACAGTATGTGGTTCCTAGCCGCCACTACTTTTATAGGCGAGCCATCCCTTCCCTGCACAACCAAGTGGCGGACAAAATCAGGTGTGCACTGTGCAACGCCATCTGTAGCATAACAATCGATACATGGACCAGTAAGCATGGGCAGGGATGTTATATCTTTCTAACAGCACACTGGGTAAAAGTATTGGCGGCTGGGCCTGAGGAGGATAGCAGCTTGGTGCATGTCCTTCCGCCACCGAGGATTGCATGGCATTTCTCTTTGCCTCCTGTTGCCTCCTCATCCGCTTCCTCCTCTACCACCTCCTCATCCACTCAGCGTAACACCTTCACCACCAGTTTCAGCACAGCCAGTGGGAAACGACATTAGGCTGTTTTGAAACTCATCTGTTTTGGGGAAAAACCCCACCCCGCGCAGGAGCTGTGGATGGTCATGGAACTACAGACCGATGAGTGGTTGGTGCCACTGAGCCTCAAGCCCGGCCTGGTGGTGTGCGATAATGGGCGACATCTCGTAGCAGCTCTGGGACAAGCTGGTTTGACGCACATCCCTTGCCTGGTGCGTGTGCTGAATTTGGTGGTGCAGAAATTCCTGAAAAACTACCCTGTTATGCGCGCTTTCGGCGTTCTCATCCTGCTGCTGCTCGCCTGTCTGCGCTGCAGCGTAACTTCGGCCTTCCCGCTCAACGCCTTATATGTGACGTTCCCACAAGGTGGAACTCCACCTTGCATATGCTGGAAAGACTGTGCGAGCAGGCGATAGTGGAGTTTCAGCTGTAGCACACACGGGTGAGTCGCTCTGCGGAACAGCACCACTTCACCACCAATGAGTGGGCCTCCAAGCGAGACCTGTGTGCCATGTTGCGCTGCTTCGAGTACTCCACCAACATGGCCAGTGCCGATGACGCCGTGATCAGCGTTACTACTCCACTTCTATCTCTCCTTGAAAAAAACGCTTTGATGATGGAAGAGGATGTGGCACAGGAGGAAGAGGGATCATTTCCACGGTTATTAGGCCAGTCATTCACAAGTGGCTCCGAGGGTGGGTTCCTGCACCAACATATGCCAGGTACATAATTGTCCAACCAGGGTACAGTTCTGGAGAATGAGGAACCGTGTTCACAGCACACAAAGCAGCTCAGGGCTATCACTGGAGCGTGGCTGGGGGGATACGGAGGACACAGACGATACACCTCCCACAGAGGTCAGCTTGTCGTTGCCTCTGGGTAGCCTGGCACACATGAGCGACTACATGCTGCAGTGCCTGCGCAACGACTGCCGTGTTGCCCACATTCTAACCAGTGCTGGTTACTGGGTGACTACACTGCTGGATCCCCGTTACAAGGACAACGTGCCATCCTTAATTCCGTCACTGGAGCATGATCGGCAGATGTGCAACTACAAGTGCTTGCTGGTAGATGCGCTGCTGATGGCATTCCCACCTGGCACCTGGGCCTCAGTGGAAACACAAGGCGAAGGCAGAAGAGGAGGAAGAAGTCGCAAATGCAGCTGGGGCACCGCCAGCACCTCAGAAGGCAGGGTTAGCTTGGCCAAAATGTGGAAAAGCTTTGTCAGCCCGCCACAACAACCAGCACCACCAGCTGATATGCAACGTCTTAGCAAGAGGCAGAATTTCAGCAAAATGGTGCAGCAGTATGTGTGCACACGCCTACACGTACTGACTGATGGGTCTGCCCCATTCAACTTCTGGGTCTCCAAATTTAGCACATGGCCTGAGCTTGCCCTTTATGCCTTGGAGGTGCTGGCCTGCCCTGCAGCCAGTGTATTGTCTGAACATGTGTTTAGCATGGCATGGGGCATTATCACAGACAAGCGCAGCCGCCTGTCCACAGCCAATGTGGACAAGCTCACGTTCATTAACCACTTCAGCCCCCCTAGCTTAAACACCCTTAATGACCAGGCCTCTTTTTACAATTCCGCACTACGCTACTTTCACCGTTTATTGCTCCGTCATGCAACTTACCACCCAAATGAATTTTACCTCCTTTTCTTCTCACTAATAGAGCTTTCATTTGGTGGTATTTCATTGTTGCTGACATTTTTACTTTTTTTGCCATTAATACAAATTTAACAACATTTTTGCAAAAAAATGACATTTTTCACTTTCTGTTGTAAATTTTTTTTTTTTAAAAACTACATTTCTATATACATTTTTCTCTAACTTTATTGTTCTACATGTCTTTGATGAAAAAAAAGTCCAATAAGTGTATATTTATTGGTTTGGGTAAAAGTTATAGCGTTTACACACTATGGTGCAAAAAAGTGAATTTCCGCATTTTGAAGCAGCTCTGACTTTCTGAGCACCTGTCATGTTTCTTCAGGTGCTAGAATGTCAGGATAGTATAAATACCCCCCAAATGACACCATTTTAGAAAGAAGACACCCCTTTAGGATTTCACATGGCATTTTTACGCATTTGGATTCCAGACTTCTTCTCACGCTTTAGGGGCCCCTAAAATGCCAGGACAGTATAAATACCCACATGTGACCCCATTTTGGAAAGAAGACACCCCAAGGTATTCCGTGAGGGGTATGGTGAGTTCCTGTAAAATTTTATTTTTTGTCACAAGTTAGTGGAATATGAGACTTTGTAAAAAACAAAATTAAAAAAAAATATATCAATTTCCGCTAACTTGTGCCACAAAAAAAAAATTCTGTGAACTTGCCATGGCCCTCACAGAATACCTTGGGGTGTCTTCTTTCCAAAATGGGGTCACTTGTGGGGTATTTATACTGCCATGGCATTTTAGGGGCCCTAAAGCGTGAGAATCCAAATGCGTAAAAATGCCCTGTGAAATCCTAAAGGTACTCATTGATTTTAGGGCCCCTTTGCGCATCTTGGCTGCAAAAAAGTGTCACTCATGTGGTATTGCCGTACTCAGGAGGAGAAGTAGGGCAATGTGTTTTGGGGTGTATTTTTACATACTGTGTGTGAGAAATATCGCTGTAAACGACAACTTTTTACATTTTTTTATTCAAAGTTGTCAATTTACAGAGATATTTCTCTCACCCAGCATAGGTATATGTAAAAATACATCCCAAATCACATTGCCCTACTTCTCCTGAGTACGGCGATACCACATGAGTGACACTTTTTTGCAGCCAAGATGCGCAAAGGGGCCCAAATTCCAATGAGTACCTTTTAGGAGGGCAATTTTACGCATTTTTCTTCTCACGCTTTAGGGCCCCTAAAATGCCAGGGCAGTATAAATACCCCACATGTGACCCCATTTTGGAAAGAAGACACCCCAAGGTATTCCATGAGGGGCATGGCGAGTTCATAGAAGATTTTTTTTTTTGGCACAAGTTAGTGGAAATTGATTTTTTATTGTTTTTTCTCACAAAGTCTCCCTTTCCGCTAACTTTTGACAAAAAGCTAAATTTTTCATGGACTCATTATGCCCCTCAGCGAATACCTTGGGGTATCTTCTTTCCAAAATGGGGTCACATGTGGGGTATTTATACTGCCCTGGCATTTTAGGGGCCCTAAAGCGTGAGAAGAAAAATGCGTAAAAATGCCCTCCTAAAAAGGTACTCATTAGAATTTGGGCCCCTTTGCGCATCTTGGCTGCAAAAAAGTGTCACACATGTGGTATCGCCGTACTCAGGAGAAGTAGAGCAATGTGTTTTGGGGTGTATTTTTACATATACCCATGCTGGGTGAGAGAAATATCTCTGTAAATTGACAACTTTGAATAAAAAAATGTAAAAAGTTGTCGTTTACAGCGATATTTCTCACACAAAGTATGGGTATATATAAAAATACACCCCAAAACACATTGCCCTACTTCTGCTGAGTGCAGCGATACCACATGAGTGACACTTTTTGCAGCCAAGATGCTAAAGGCCCTAAAACCAATGAGTACCTTTAGGATTTCACAGGGCATTTTTACGCATTTGGATTCTCACGCTTTAGGACCCCTAAAATGCCAGGGCAGTATAAAAACCCACAAGTGACCCCATTGTGGAAAGAAGACACCCTAAGGTATTCCGTGAGGGCATGGCGAGTTCACAGAAAAAAAAATTTGGCACAAGTTAGCGGAAATTGATTTTTTTTTTTTTACAGTCTCATATTCCACTAACTTGTGACAAAAATAAAATTTTGCATGAACTCACCATACCCCTCACGGAATACCTTGGGGTGTCTTCTTTCTAAAATGGGGTCACATGTGAGGTGTTTGTACTGCCCTGGCATTTGAGGGTCTCACAATCATTACACGTATGGCCAGCATTAGGAGTTTCTGCGATTCTCCTTATATTGAGCATACGGGTAATGAGATTTTTTTCCGTTCAGCCTCTGCGCTGAAAAAAAAAAAAATGAACGGCACAGATTTTTTCATTCGCATCGATCAATGTGGATGAAAAAATCTCTGCCAAAATCTGTGACTGCAGTGCGGTGGGCTGGGCGCTAGCTACCTAACAAGTAGCTAACTAACTGGCGGTGATAAGGGACCCTTATGCCCCATTCACACGTCCGCATTTCTGTCTGCAGAACGGAATTGTGGACCCATTCATTTCTATGGGGACAGACTTTGTCCCGCTCGGATCCGGAATTACGGATCCGCGCTTCCGGGTCTGCACTTCCGTTCCACAAGAATATAGAACATGTCCTATTCTTGTCCGCAATTGCGGACAAGAAAAAGCATTTTCTATATAGTTCTGGCAATGTGCGGATCTGCAAAATGCGGAAAGCACATTGCCGGTGTCCGTGTTTTGAGGATCTGTGGATCCGCGGATCCGTGAATCCACGGATCCGCAAAACACATATGGACGTCTGAATGGAGCCTTACAAGGGGTGTGATCAATGACAGGGGGGTGATCAAGGGGTTAACAAGGGGTTAATAGGTGAGGGGGTGGGGGGGGGGTTAGTGTAGTGTTTGGTGCAACTTTACATAGTTACCTGGTCCTCTGGTGGTCGATCCAAGCAAATGGGACCACCAGAGGACCAGGTAGCAGCTATATCAGACGCTGTTCACAAAACAGCGTCTGATATAGCTCTTTGATGCGATTTAATTCGCATCTACAGCCTGCCAGCGATGGATCATCGCTGGCAGGCTGTAGCAGAACTCCTGAGACGCGCTTCAGCGCTTCACTGTGTGTAGCAGAACTCCTGAGACGCGTTCACAGGAATTCTCGGCTCTCGCGAGATGACGCGCCGATGCGTCGTCTCAGAGCTACAGGACCGCCCGCAGGACGCATCCTTGCGTTAGGCGGTCCTGTAGCGGTTAATATGAACCAGGCATGGATCCCACAGGAATTGTCCGTACCTTATGCAGAATAGACATGTATACGGCCTCACCCAGCCTTTGTTATACTTCTCTTTGTTTTCTTTTCTATATTTCCCAATGTTTTGGGGTCTAACCAAATAAAAATAAAAAAACTAACAAACAAAACCAAAAACAAAACACAGTGTTGGTGACTTCCTCCTCCACCTACACCACCACTTCCACCGCCTCGTCAACCTCCTACTCCAGGCATGTCCAAACTGCGGCCCTCCAGCTGTTGCAAAACTACAACTCCCAGCATGCCTGGATAGCCTACAGCTATTAGGGCATGCTGGGAGTTGTAGTTTTACAACAGCTGGAGGGCTGCAGTTTGGACATGCCTGTCCTACTCCATATGGAACTCCTCCTAGTTCAAGATTATTATTTTTAATTTTTATGTATTTTAGGTTATTTTAAGTCATTTCCCTATCCACATTTGTTTGCAGGGCAATTGTCCTGTTCTTTTCCCCATTTTGCTTCCCTTTGCAGCCATTCTATGACTTTTTTAGAGCCATTTTAGTGCCCCAAAGTTCGGGTCCCCATTGACTTCAATGGGGTTCGGGGTCAAGTTCGGGTCGCAAACCCGAACTATGCGGCGAAGTTCGGCCAAACCTGCCAAACTTGAACTTCCAGGTGTCCGCTCAACCGTAGTCATCACCACGAGGTTGTTTTTTTATTTTAACCGTACTCTTGATTTTAACTATATTTTTAATGTAATAATCTGTGGCTTTAACTGTTTTGGTTATTTACCACTGACTTATCCATATCATGTTTTCCCATGGAAAGAACGGATTGAGAATTGATTTGTGCAGTTACATGAAGGAAATAAAGGCCACATAAAAAAGAAAATGGACATGGATGTGCATCAACTACCTGGGAAGGGGACAATAAATATTTTTTAATTTCTTTCATCCTTCTGGGAGGGTGATTATATAGGCGATATTGTGAGACTAAATGGATAGGGCTTGGAACCAACTATTGGATGGAAGAAGAATGGGGGACATTTTATCAACTTTATGGCATTAGGGGTATCAGTATTTTGGGTTATATGGTAGTTCTTCACATTTATTTGAAAGATTATAAGGTATATGATATTTGATTCACTTGTCAAGTGCATGATCACTGAGCACTGCACAAGCACTTATACTATTCACTGTTTTGCACAATGCTATTTTATTTTAGTAGGGTTTTTGTCATTTTTTGTGATTTTTCTTATTGAATCATGTCATTTTGAAAACATATAATGAAGTTACATCATATATAATCACTTGTGAATTGACAATATTGCAGCCTACACCAAATATACTACCTGGGAGACCCAACTATGATTTATTTGGTAGATCATGATCATGTCTAGAGCCACTTTGTTGGATGTGGGCAATTTGCCCTATACTAAGATGGTGGGATTGACACACAGATAGGATAATAGTGGTACAAGGAGTGGACCCGCCTTCCTGTTCTGGGCGGATAAAGGGCCTTGGTATAGGATCGACCCCTCCCCAGTTCATGTGACCTGATCACATAATTGTTACTTTGGGCGTGATCTCGCGGCTATTCTGAGTGACTGGATGCACAGTACGTGGTGTGACTCATCGCCCCTCCCTATCTACAGGTGATTCTGGGATTATTAAGGGGGGGAATAGTTTTCAGTTGTACAGTGGGTATAAATGGTTTGGATATAACTCAGAGTGACATGCCCCTTTGAAAAAGCAAGGCGAAATGTACGTCAGGGAAACCTTATTCCTCCGTGGTTTTGGGTTAGTATGCATTGGACTATGCCTATGTGATTGCTACCGAGGTTTTTTCGTTTTTGCATTTTCATTTTTCTTCCCAATTTTCTTTGAGCCAAAACTTTTTTATATTACCGGTCACATAGCTGTATGAGGGTTTATTTTTTGCAGGACAGGTTGTACTTTCTAATTCCACCATTAGTTATGGCATAAAATGTAGTGGGAAGCGGTAAAAAAATTCCAAATGGGGTGGAATTGAAAAAAAAAATAAGCAATTCCTCCACAGTCTTACGGTTTTGTTCCCACAGCGTTTTGTTTACGGAAAAACGGACTCATTCTCTGGGTCAGTACAATTACAACGATACCCCATATGTGTAGGTTTTTTATGTCTAAATAGTGTAAAAATAAACTTAAATTTTGATAAAAAAAATTATTTTCTTACATCACCATATTCTGACCCCCATAATTTTTTTATACTTATGTCTACTGAGCTGTTTAGGGGCTATTTTTTTCCGGAACAATCTGTGCGTGACTTTTTGATCACATTTTATTAAATTTTTTGGGGTAAGAAAAGCAATTAAAAAATGTCAAATTGGCCATTTTGACCCTTTTTTCCATTATGCCATTCACCGTATTGAAATTTTTTTAAATATATTTTAATAGTATGGGCGTTTTCGGTCACGATGATAGCCATGATGTTTATATTTATTGTTATTTAGGTATTTATTTTTTAATTATATGGAAAGGGGGGTGATTTAAACTTTTATACATTTTTTTAAATAAAAAAATTGTGATTTTTGAAGCTCATATATAAGCCTAAAAATGTTTTTTAATTTTGTTCCATCAGGGATTTTTAAAATGATATTTAAACAAGAAGTTGCTCATTTCTTATCCTGCCCTGCCATCTGGTGGCCACAATAAGAATTGCAGCATGAACACTTAAAGCCTCGTCAGCGAAGCTTACAGTGTTCAGCGCATCTACCGATGCCCAAATTGGCCGCAGGATCACACTGGCCACAGGATCACATTGCTCATTTAGATGCCGTGATCTCGCTTGATCACAGCATCTAAAGCCTTTAATTACTGCTATCGACATTATTGCCGGTCACGATAATTAGCCGCAGGTCTCTGCTGAGACCTGCCGGCCATGACGCCTGCTGTATGTGCGAGCGGGCGCCATGTTTGCACATTTCTCCAGCGCCATAAATGTACGGCGTTGGTAGCGAACGGGTTAATTGTGATTTGTCTATACCTGGAGCAGCACTTTGGTTGGGTTTTAGAGCCAGCTCTTTGATAGAGGTTTGATTGTAAATCCCAGCCCTGTTTTGCAGTTCATCATAGGAGCCATTGTATTTTGTAGTTTTTAATATTGGGCAATATGTTATCATTAATGTTACATCTTCACTTATGAATATACTCATACGGATGTAGTAGGGTTAACACTCATGTTTTATGAGATGTGTTAACTAAACGCGTTAAGCTATTGCTTCTCAATGGCTTTTGTTTCAAGATGACTCGATGAGATAATGAAATTTAAGTTAAGGGTTTGAGTCTTACCCCTGCTACATCTGTATATTAACATTAGGTTAATAATTACAATGTACATGAAGTGGTTAGGTGTTCAACATATGCAATGCATGCTACCCCTTCCCCTAGGTTCCCTTTCCCTTAATGGTTCATAGCGCTCACTTGCATCGCTTTTACTTAAGTATATTGATATTTTGTATACTACTTGGATGTATTTAATAAAGAAGACTTTTTTGTATATTCTGTGTGTGGTTCACTATTTTCGGTGAGGTTGAGCAGCCAGAAAGTGGTCAATCCCTTTAATTATTCAGATCTCCTAATTCAGGTGTCGGCAACCTTTTTTATACGGAGTGTCAATTTAAAACAAAAAATCAAAGTTGAAGCACTCAGTGTGCCAAGCCATGCAGGAAAGTAACATAACGCAAATATGTGACTTTAACCAGGTATTTACTAGCTATGTCCCAAAAATTCTCAACAACACTGCCTCACCTGCACTGCACGGCTTAAAGAGGTGTACAAATTTTCAGAATAATTGACTTCCGGCAAATGTATGGATAGCAAAGATGGTCACTGCTCCTTGAAATGCACCTAAGGGACCAATATATGGTGGACCCCCCCACCAATTATACACTTATTGACAGTGGGGAATAGCACATTCCGACACCATCCCCCCCCCCCCCAAAGTAGTCAGATAGCTTGTCCCCCCCCCCACCCCACCCCCAAATCATTTTCAGGCTTATCACTCCTTCCCCCAAAGTAGTCAGAAACCTGGTTTCCCTTCATAAGGAGCCTCTCCTATCCCATGAGCTATCGTGTTCAAACTCACCAACCTCCCTCCACCCCCAATCTGGTCACAGTGCTCATTCCCCCATCTTCCTAAGCTCACAATCCTGCCTCCCCCCCTCCCCCAATCAGGTCACATGCTTGTTCCCTCACCTCCCCAAGCTCACTTTCTTCCCCCACCGCGAATCTGGCCATATGCTCATTGCCCCATCTCCCAAGCTCACCCCCCCCCCCGCCCCCCTCATGAATACTGCCACATGCTTGTCTTCCCATCTTCCCTTCCTGCCCCCAGACCCAATCTGGTCACATGCTGGTTTCCCCATCTCCCCATCATCTCCCCACCCCCAATCTGGTCACACACAAACTCTCAGTATACATTTGTTTATAGCAGTCCCAAGGAGGAGGAGATGCGCAGCGGTGAGGTACAGTAGAGGCCAGCCAGTAGCGTAGCAGAGTGCCACTATCTACTATCGCTCCTCTGTGGAGTCCGGGGCGGGAAACTTGAGGGGTGGGACGCTTGAGGGCCGGGCCTAGCAGACGCGTTGTGCATGATGTGTCTGAAGATCTTAAAGTGATACAGCACGGCGGCAGGGCATCCAACAAATTGCGACAAGACTTAAAAGTCTTGCCGTCATCTGTTGACAGCTGGCGTGCCAGCAGAATGCGGTCTGTGTGCCATCTCTGGCACGCGTACTGCAGGTTGCCGACCCCTGTCCTAATTGAATTGATTACACATTTTGATACTATTCTGTCCTTTTTAACTAGTATTAGCAATAGTATAGCAGAATACGTACACACACATATATACATTTTAAAAATGTTAAAAATATATTTTCATTATTTTAGCTATGTTTTGTATAGTGTTTTTTTTTTTCTGGGTGAAATCTACAAATATATATTTTTTTCATTAATAAAAAAATGTAAAAAAATGTCAAACCCTAACATGTCCAAACTTCCTCAAGATGAATACCTTAGGGGGACAGCATAAAAAAGTCATTTTGAAGGGGATTGTAATGTTTTAGCGCTGTAGCACATCTGTTCTGACAGTACCAGAACAGCAATAGAAAAATAGGCCACAAACTCCAAAATGGGCTGTAGTCTTTTGAAGTCTTGCGGTGAGCCCAGCCAGTAGATTACTTACACACATAGCATCCATTTACATGGTACAAATGTATGGTAATGGTTTTAGAAATATTTTGTCTTGTAACTTTGGCCCATTTCACACGAGCGAGTATTCCGCACGGGTGCAATGCGTGATGCGAATGCATTGCGCCTGCACAGAATCCAGACCCATTCATTTCAATGGGTCTGTGTACATGAACGATGGTTTTCACGCATCACTTGTGCGTTGCGTGAAAATAGCAGCATGTTCTATATTCTGCGATTATCATGCAACGCTGGCCCCATAGAAGTGAATGGGGCTGCGTGAAAATCGCATTGCATCCGCAAGCAAGTGCAGATGCGATACGTTTTTCACGGATGGTTGCTAAGAGATGTTGTTTGTAAGCATTCAGTTTTTTATCACGCATTAAATCGCATTGCACCTGTGCGATAAAAACTGAACAACTGGGCGATCGCAAACAAAACTGAATGTACTTGCTTGCGAAATTGCACAGTTTTGACAGAACGCATCCAGACCTAATCCGCTCACGCTCGTCTGCAAGGGGTCTTTTTATAATACTTGAAAAGTGATAAGAAAGGAAAAATATACATTTTTTCATAGTTCACAATTTTTCCTTAATTACTTTTTAAAAATAATATGTCTATCATCTAATGGCAAATAAGAAAGATATCTTGTGAAAAATAATATCGAATACATTCAGAAATGAATTACTTATTTGCAATTATATAGGCCCACTGCTACAACTGAAAAATTGGCCTGGTAAGGAAGGGTGGGAAAACACTCAGGTAATAAAGTGCTTAAAGAGGACTTTTAACCTCGCTTGACCTTTTTAGCAACTGCTTGCGTTGCCCATGTAATAACAATTCTGGGGCTCTATGTTGTGCAATTCCTTTATTATTACTTCTAAAAGTTGTGAATGAGTCTGCAGTTTGTAGTGAAGGCCCAGATGGGTGTTACCTGTTGGGGATGTGTCCCTGCACAGTCTGACATTATCCAATCAGTGCAGGATCCTGGTCTACTAAATTTCCCCTTCTGCCCCTTTTATACAAGGGTCAGACAATTATCCCAGACACTGTAGTGACAAGATCCATGGTGACTGCCACACCTATTCAGTATAGAATTTTGCCAATCTGTAGCACAACTCTATCAGCTTATTGTACATCTACCCTAGTTGCTTAGAAACCGAATATCCAGACAACACTAAGCATATCATCCTTTATTGTTACATTCCTACCTATAAGGCCTCATGCACATGGCACCGGCCGTGTGCTCCCCGCATCACAGATGCAGACCCATTCATTTGAATGGGTCCGCAATCCGGAGCTGCTGTGTGGAACGGAGGCATGGAAGCACTACGGAGTGCTTCCGTGGTGTTTCTGTCCATGCCTCTGCACTGCAAAAAAATAGAACGCGGTGCGGATGGATCACGGACCCATTCAAGTTGAATGGGTCTCGATCTATCCCGCACGTACGTTGCAATTTGCGGTCCCCAATGCACGGAACGGCCACACAACAGCCGTGTGCATAAGGCCTAAAGCATTTCTGTCCTCCATTCTTCTTTCAGAGTATGTATTTCTGTTTTCACACATAAAAAGTTTACTTACTCTTTGTCCTCTGTCTCTTTTGTAGTTCTTGTTTATATGCTTTGTTTGTTTGCGACCAAATTTAGTTGATTTAAAGGACTCAAGGCGCTTCTTCATTGTTCTCTGAAATATCTCCTTTGTTTGCATCTCATTTTCATCTATTGTAACTTCATGGCGACTATACAGGTGTTTTTGCTGCGATAAACATACAAATTAACGTGATAAAGCAGACACATCATTTAAAGTTATGTTTTATATTTTATCAAACAGTATATAAAGATTGACTTTTGTTTAAACCATTTATATGTATAAGGTTTATACACATGTGGCAGATATGCTGCAATATTTTGTACCACAGAAATGAAGATGTAAAATCCACAGTGACTTACGGTAGCAGCAAAGTGTTTGAAATTTTACAAAATGCTGTGGAAATTGACCTGGGATGCAGGTTTTAAATCCTTAATAATAGATGAGCGTTGGTTTTCACGCATCACTTGTGCATTGTGTGAAAATCGCAGCATGTTCTATATTCAGCGATTTTCGCTCAACGCTAACCCCATAGAAGTAAATGAGGCTGCGTTAAAAACGCATCCGCAAGCAAGTGCGGATGCGATGAGTTTTTCATGGATGGTTGCTAAGAGATGTTGTTTGTAAACATTCCGTTTTTTATCATGCGCGTGCAAAACGCATTAAATCGCATTGCACCCACGCGATAAAGACTGAACAACTGAACGCAATCAAAACAAAATGTACTTGCTTGTGAAATCGTGCAGTTTTCATTGAATGCATCAGCAACGCATCCGGACCTAATCTGCTCACGCTCGTCTGCAAGGGGCCTAAGAGATTAATATGCTGTGTTTACTGTAAACCTGCAGCAAATTACATGCCAGAACAGCAATAAGTTGCATATTGTGTCTCCACCTAACCAGCCAAACCCCATACAAAAAGCCACTGTGGAAAGGTGCATTAAATTTGCCACGTGGTCATTAACAATGAAGACTGACTATACAGTGTGGTCTTCATTATTATATGAATGGCAGCTGCTGGCTTAATGGCCATTCGGTACTTCACCGTAGCATGGCCGCAACATGACTGCAGCAAGACCGGTCCACGTGGCCGTACCCTAGTGGCCTGGGTATACCTGATTTATAGCGATTCATGATTAATAATTCAGAACTAAATAAATTTCTTGGTGAACTTTAGAGAAGTTGCCGAATTTAATTTTTCAAAACTTCACTCATCTCTAGTGGCCATATACTTTACATAGCTGTTAGCCAAATAACAGTTTGCCAGTTATTCCTCACAATGCTACCATATGAGGTGGGAGAAAACAGCTGCTACCAGACACATTTGGTAACAACTTATCTCCCTTTAGATCAAAGGATCAGCCATATTAAAATCAAACATGGCACATGTCAGGGGCAAAAAAGATTTTGTGTCGAGACATCTGCATACACATTAGATGCTCAGTAGTGATGAGCAAGCATGCTTGGCTGAAAATCAGTTTGGCCTAAGCATCGCTATGCTCGGCACATGGCGGTACTCGACCGAGTACCGCATGTGCTTGAGAGCAATGCTCGAGTCTCCGCTCCGCACGTTTCACAGGTTTTAAGCAGCCAATAAAGGTGCAGGTAAGTACTGCCCTCACTGTAATGCCAGTAGCCATGTTGGCTGCTGGCATTACAGTAATTGGCTGGCACCTGATGACGATTGTTCGGCTCAGACGTAGATAGGGAGAGCAGAGCGTAGGAAGGGAAAGACTGAGTAGGGAGCGAATTTCAGTTTTTATTCTGAAAAAGCTTTTCCAAGACCCAAAAGTCCTTTTAAGGACTAATGTGTGTGTGTTCTAGAGCAGCAATCTATTTACCTCCTGCAGTCTCAGGGACAATGCTTCAGAAGGGACAGATAGTGCAGGAAGAAAAATTTTCTGTTTTTACTACCAAAAGCTTTTCAAAGACCTCAAAGTCCTTTTAAGGACTACTGTGTGTGTTCTGACAGCAGCAAGATATTTCGATTTTATACCTATTAGTGACATATATTGTACATCATCCGCAGACTTATTCAAAGGTCAGCCATAGTATATCCCGGTAACACTGTCATGTCCGGGTTGTCAGGAGGAGCGTGACTGCTAGGGACCGTGGGCAAGCCAGCGCTATATTCTGCCTAACCAATCGCAGGGATCACTATCGGATCATTGTCAACCCGGACATGACAGTGTTACCGGGATATACTATGGTTGACCTTTAAATTTGGCTCTTCCTGTCATCTTTCTTTATCTCTCACTAGTCGTTACATGGTGACGTGTGGAGATCTATGTAATCACGACCGGGTATCTATTTGGTTGTATTATTTGTATAAAAGCCGTTGACTATACGGCCCTCCTAGCTTCTAGATGTTACCTGTGTAGTAACCTACTGATGAACCCGCTATACTAGTAGGGGGAAACGCGTTGAGGTTTTTTTAGGTTCAGGCTTTGTGAACCACATCTGGCTCACATTGAGAGGCCTACTAACACGGAGATTCTCTGCGAGGCCTGTGAGCGTATTAGGGCTCAGCATAGGGCCTTGAGTTGTATATATGTTATCTCCTCAGATGAGGTGTCTGTTTAAACAAACCACTGTATAATGAACCATTGTAATACATTAGGTAATCCTCACCTTGCCTAGCATCTCCCACTTCTGTGGGTGATTCTCCTATGTATCTGATGGATCGGTAGGTCAGGGATTAACCAGGGCCCGTTAGTCCAGGTTCGAGGATGGGGAATCTCCACCATCAGGAGTTGTCCCCGGGCATAGGGCTAACATAGGGTCAATCTTAGGGACAGTATTATGTTAGTTCATCTACACTATCCTAAGTATCTTTCACTGGTGACCACCTTACCTATGATGTGTCAGTCTGTTAGTATCAACTTTGACTGCATGTTATTCTCCTCTTGAGAGTGTTGACTTTTGAGGTACCTATTGGGGTGTTGCTTGACCCCGTTTTATTAGTAATATTAAAAGTTATATTTTAAGGGAAATATTCCGAACTTCCAGCAGTGTTTGTATACACATTTCCCCACTACCTTGTCTATAGGTTTTTTTGCTGGAACTGTTTTGTGTAAAAAATACTGAACTACATCTGCAAACAGTGTCTGTATTACAAATTCCAATAATCTGGGCCTAATATAGTGTCCATAATCTGTGGTGTTCTGTGACATATACTGTCCTGAAAATTGTGTCTTTAACAGACAGTAAAACAATCTGCGCTACACCTGTTGACAAAACCATTAATATGAAGAAGGCGAGCACTAAGGGACGGAGAAGTGGGCGTGATTCTGATGGTGCATGCAGAGGCTGTGGCCCTGGGCGCAATGAAACTGTGCCTGCTGCCAGTGCACCAGAAGAAAAAAAAACATCCACCGTACCCAGCTTCATGTCCAACTTAGCTGGGCGATGCAGGACAACACTGTCCAAGTCGGACCAGTGCGAACAGTTGGTCGGTTGGATCGCTGAAGATAATGCTTCCAGTCGGTTAAGCACCACCCTCTCTTCCACCAGGTCCAGTGTCTGTAGCCAAGAGTCTGGTCAACCGGATCCTCACTCTAATCATCCTTCCTCCCACCATGGAGAGGCTTGCTAAATGAGTGATCCCACACTCGGATATTCTGAGGAGCTCTTTCCAGCACCACTATTAGATTTGGCACTCTCGCCCAGCATGCTTGAAGAGGGACCTGAGATATTGTGCCCTGATTCCCAACCTCTTGAGCCTTCACAGTCTCAAGAAGATGACGGTGGTGAACGGCAATCATTCGTTCACGAGGTGGATGATGATGAGACACAGTTGCCAATCACTGAGGTTGTGGTTAGGTCAAGTCAGGAGGATGAGCAGAGTGAGGAAGTGGAAGAGGAGGTGGTGGATGATGAGGTCACTGACCAAACATGGGAAGGTGAAAAGCTGAGCGAGGACAGCAGTACAGAGGAGGAGGGATACGCAGCACCGCAACAGTATGGAAGAGGCAGTGGGGTTGCAAAAGGGAGAAGTTGGCCCACACCAAACAGGCTCGCAACCGTTACACCGAGCACCACCCCCATGCGTAAATCTACTTTGCCAAGGGGTAGGTGTTCCGCAGTATGGTGCTTTTTTGAGAAAAGTGCAGATGACAAAAGAGTGGTAGTTTGCAACCTGTGCCGTACCAAAATGAGCCGGGGCGTGAACACTAGCAACCTCACCACCACCAGCATGATCCGCCACATGGCATCCAAGCACCCTAATAAATGGGCCGAACTCCTGGGTCCATAATCTGGGTCTGCGGGTCACTCCACTTCCCCTGTGTTACGCACTGCTGGCCAATCCCCTGTCGAAGGCGCAGGCCCGGATGCCCCTCGCCCTGCACCTGGACCTTTACATGAACCGTCAGCAACAACATCCGCTTCCCTGTCCCAGCGCAGCATCCAAATGTTGATAACACAGGCATTTGAATGCAAGCGCAAATAATCACCCACCCATCCATAGGCCATAGCACTAAATGGGCAACTTTCGAAATTACTGGCCCTTGAAATGTTGGCATTTGGGCTTGTGGACACTGAGGCCTTCCGCAGCCTGATGTCAGTAGCCATCCCTCGGTACGCAGTCCCCAGCCGCCACTATTTTTCATGGTGTGCCGTGCCTGCCTTACACCAGCATGTGTCCCAGAACATCATCCGTGCCCTGACTAACGCACTTAATGGGAATGTCCACTTCACCACAGACACATGGACAAGTGCTGGTGGCCAGGGACGCTACATTTCCCTGACCGCACACTGGGTGAATGTTGTGGAGGCCGGGAGTGAGTCATACCCTGGGATGGCACAGATGCTACCCACGCCCAGGATTGTGGGCCCTACGTCCATCAGGGTCTCTGCCAGCAGCTTGTTACTGGCTCCAACCCCCACTTCGCTGGCGCCTCCACTTCCATCTGCAGCAGCAGTCAGCCATAAGTCGCTAGCTGGAAGTAGTGTAGCACTGCTGTGGGTAAGCATCAACAGGACGTGCTGAAGCTGATCTGCTTAGGGGGACCAACAGCACACCACCACATAGCTGTGGCAAGGTATAACGGACCAGACCGAGCTGTGGCTCTCACCACTCAACCTACAACCAGGCATGATTGTGTCTGACAATGGCTGTAACTTGGTGGCGGCTTTGAAGCTCGGCAACCTGACACACATCCCATGCCTTGCCCACGTCCTAAACTTAGTGGTTCAGTGGTTTATCAAAATCTACCCCAATTTGCAAGAGCTATTAGTGAAGGCACTCCGTGCGTGTGCCTGTTTCCACAAGTCGTCCACAGCTTCAGCCGGTCTGTCAACGCTGCAGCAGCGCTTGCAGCTTCCAGCGTTCTACATGTTGGCCAGGTTTTGTAAAAAAAAGAGGGCAGTTGTGGAATACCAGCTGCAACATGGTCGCCGCCTTCCTTTCGAGTCAACTGCCACTATTCACAGGCGAGGAGTGGGCAATGCTATTATCAGCGTAACCATCCCACTGCTGTGTCTACTCAAACGATCGGTGCTTACAATTAGGGAGGAGGCTCTGAATGTGGCAGACGAGGAAATGGGGAGGACATTACACAGAATGATAGCCAGACCACCCACAGTTTGTCTTCTTAGTGCAAATTGGACCATGAAGAGGAGGAGAAGCACATGGCTGACTTCATGAAGGGCTGCCTTTCCCGCAACCCTCGCATTGTATGCATTTTAGATAACACGGATTACTGGGTGTTCACCCTTCTCGACCCCCGCTAAAAAGAGAACTTCTCATCTCTCATTCCTGTGGTGGATAGGACGACTAAAATGGTGCAATACCAGAAGGTACTTGTTGAGAGATTGCTCCAAAACTTTCCATCTGACAACGTGGCCAGCAGAGTCCGTACTTCTTTAGGCAACTGAGAAAGGGAGACAAGGGGAAAACACCGCAGTTCCAACAAAGGCAGGGCAACACTCTCTAAGGCATGAGACACTTTCATGCTAACCAGCCAGCAACCTCATCTTGAAGCACAGCCTAGTGGTACAAGGAGGGAAAAGTTTTGGAAGATGGTGAAGGAATACATAGCAGACCGTGTCAGCATCCTAAATGATCCCTCAGTGCCTTACAACTACTGGGTGTCCAAGCTCGACACATGGCATGAAACTATGGTCACCAATTTGTGATTGGAAAAACTGTATGAGGATTGATACAGTATGTAGCAGGAGTTGTTGTTGTTATTGTGTGGCATAATAGACTCCAAACTCCATTTTAGCCATCTTCAAATGTATGACAGTTTAGCGAATCTACATCTCCAGTACATGACTATAACACAAGGCTGGTTTAAAATTTCTGTCACCGGGAAATTCACTGGTAAACCAAACACAATGCCTTGCAGGGCTATATTGGCTGAATTTATGTCATCCTTCCCTTAGTGATCATTTGCTCCATGTAGGAAAAAAGTACTTTCTACTTCTGGACAGCGCCGATTGAGATGACAGCCTTCTCCTTCCGGACAGGGCCAATTGAGATGACAGAATTCTGGCCTTGTCAATCAAGAAAAAGATGGAGGGGATGGCATAGGAAGCAGGAACAAGGTTACACAGAGTGGCTTGGCCCACCCATGGTGCACTTAAATACTCATTAGCATATGACATAAAAGTACTTTTTTCTCCAAAATGATCCAATTGTACATGGTTTAACAGTGAATTTCCTGGTGACTGCCTCCATTAAATGGTGTTTCATTGTATTCAGATGTGGGATTTACATCTGGAAAACAAAATGGTACCCATGTACTCTTTCCCAATGTGGAATAGAAATTTAACTTTTAGCCTCAGGCAGCATTAGTATCAATTTTACTGTGTAAAAAAAGTTTGTTGACCAACCTATTAAACTTACCTGTCGCCTTGGTTTATACAGATATTGCTGCAGAGTATGGTGACTTAATATATCTTCTAAATCTCTTACACTTTTCCGCCGCTGCTCCAGAGCCTGCATGTCTAGGCAAACTGCACTAACATTTTCTCTTCTGAAACACAAAATATGCATACATATAAAGTTGTGAAACACTTTTATGTCCTATTTAATAATTCAATAAGCTTAACTTTTAGCCCTAAGCTAAATGGAGACTTTGTATTGCAGCTAACTGATATTAACAGATTCCTTTGGACTACAGCTGTAACTTGGTAGGTACAATCAGTAGTACTCCATGTAGTCTAAGTCTTAGGCCTCTTGAACACGAATGTTGTGTGGCCGTATTGTGGGCCGCATACGGCGGGTCCGCAATACACGGGCACCGGCCCGTGTGCACTCCGCATCACGGATGCGGACCCATTCACTTCAATGGGTCCGCAATCACAGAGATGCGGAACGGATACACGGATCAGAACCCCATGGAAGCACTACGGAGTGCTTTCGTGGTGTTTCTGTCTGTGCCGCCGCGCCACAAAAAAATAGAACTTGTGGAAGGGGTCTCAATCCATCCCGGCCGCCACACGGATGTTGCCCGTGCATTGGAGACCGCAAATTAGGGTCCCCAGTGCTCGGAACGGAACCACAACGGCAGTGTGCAAGAGGTCTTAAATGGAGTTGTCTGAGATCAGAAAAATCTAGCCTTCTGAAAACAGCTGATCAGTGGGGCTCCTGGGTAAAAAAAAAAATAAAATCCTGTAAAACCCTTTTAACCACTTCCAGACTGGGCCATTTGCCCCCTTCTTGACCAGGCCTAATTTTGCTAATCTGACATATGTCACTATATGTGGTGTAGGGATCTTCTCTTATTCGGGGGTCATTCTCGCAGAGTTTGCCACAGACACCAGATTGAAGTCCAAACGATGCTTTATTTTCCAGCACAAAACAGCAATCAAAACATAAATCCTTGGCCGTCTGGCCACTGACTAAACAGTATTTCCCTCTCTATCAGGATCTGGGTCTACCACCCAGCTCCCCAAAACACATCACCAGTGCTTACCCTACACACAGGGTTAGAGGGTCCCGGCTCCCACAGGCCTTGACACAACCTGCTCCTTTCACAGACTGAGAGCCCCACCCAAGTCCAGCAACAGGATTAAATAGCATCCCTGGACATGAGCATTGTCCAAAATCCCGGACTGGAGCATGGGGAACAGGCACCCACCCAGCACATTGCCTGCTCCCAGTAAAAGCCCGCCCTGGACTAGCTGGAGCCAGCTAAGCTAATTATCTTGGTGTCCACCAACTAACTTAGTGGCCACCTATATCTAGGGCCTTTACTTCACCAAGGCTTGGCCCCTTGGTGACACGCTCCTGGTGCAAACCCCTTTTTATGCTTCCCGGGACTTTACTACACCCTCCTATTCACATTGCCACATATCCCCCTCTGTTCAAACCTGTGAGGGTGAACACATGTACCAACCGGATGCTCGTGACAGGGCATCCGCCTTATCCTGCCATCTTTCAGCTCAACGGTCCCCCTGGAAGATGTGGCCAGCATCACAGGCTTCCCTTTATTCTGCCAGACCCAGGCCAGAAGAGCTCGGTTTGTCATAAACACTGCCTTTCTACCTAGTAGAAACTGTCCAAAGGCCTTCTGTCCCCAACTAAAGGCCAGATACTGTTTTCTTACTGTTTTCTGAGTGACAATAACATGCTCTCGCACTCTTTGATTCTTGCTCTCATGCACAGGCCTTTTCTTGTACTGCTGCAGCTCTTGACTGGACTGTTTGCATAGTTGTTCCCAGCCATGGTCGTGTTCAGACCCTTTCTCCTTGGTTTCTGGAACATCCGAGGATTTCTCCCACTTCAAGACCTCGGCCTTAGCTTCTTCGGCCTCTGTTTCTTTGGAGTCTCCATTCACTTTATTAGCCGTCTTATCCTTCACGGACATGGCATCATATCCTTTCCTTCTTAACTCCTCCTCCTCTTTCTCATCAAGGTTGGAGGTGCAGGGGACATCAGGGTCTTCACCAGACTCGTCGTCTTCTGGCAATCCCTGCAGAGGTTCACCCAGGATATGGTTCTCCTTTTGGGCAGGATTCAGGAGAGCCAGCCCATCAGAGTAAACAGGACCCTCATACTGGTCATCGGTCCCCCGTATTTGTTCCCCAGCAGACTGCTGGCTTTCTGGAAGGCATTGACAGCAGAGGGAATGTCTTTCATGACCAGGTCCTGGCCACACACTGCCATGAGTCTCTGGGCTTCTGCATCCACCTCAGCACCATCATCTGGTTCAGCAGATACATCTTTCATCTTCTTCTCTGCCTCGGCCGGCACCACAGCGCCACCACCTCCAGACCCATTCTTAACGGGCTCTGACTTCTTGGCATCTTTTAGAGGAATTCCCTCTTTAGGTATCTCATTTTCTTCCACCTGCTGCGCTGGAGCATGCAGAGACTTCTCCAACTCATTTCGCTCCTTAAGCACTTTTTAAGGGCTCTAGTCAAGGAGAGGGCCTTGGTCTTCTTTTTAGTTTTTCGCACCAGCTTGTTAGCAGCGCCCCACTCTTGGGCCTTCTGGTCCAGCTGCTCTTCACTCTGTTCTGGTGTAACAGCAGTTGTAGGAGTACCACCATTCTTCCTTAGACACTCCGTGGGATTTCCACCCAGGGACTCTTCAAGCCCATGGTTGAGGTCTACTATAGACTTTTGTGTCTTCATGGAGTCTTTTCCCTTTCCCAGGACACCAGGCGGTAGACCCTTCAATTCACTCGTCTTTTCCAGGGTCTCCTCTTTTGACCCTTCTGCAGCCTTCTTCGGTGGCTCTATGACGACGGCTAGTCCCTTCGCTATCGTACCTAGGGACTGTGTGGCGAGAGTGAGATCAGCCTCCTGTTTGCAGCTGTACTGTTCTGTCAGGTCATCTAAGACTGTCTGGATATGAGCTTCAGACACTAGGCTGGCGTCCCCGACTGATCTCTCGTCACATCAGGTATAACTATCGTCTGGTTGCTATCAGTAACCACGTCAGTTTGGCAAGACCTCAACATGGCAGCCTCTCTCTCTGAGTTGCTATCGGTCACAGCACATGCGTCATATATACTGCTCATGTCATTCTCATTTCTGCCCTCAAGGGGCACTGCGGAGCTAATCCCCACCTGGGACATTTTATTAATCATAGAAACCTGTGGAGACTGCATATCCACTTCTAGTATGTGAGGTACACCCTCTAGGACTGCCCCATGTACTTGCACATTTTTCACTACAGTGGGTTCCCCCAACTCGGTGCTCTCAACCTTTATCTGCATTTTTCAAATTTTACATTTTTACCACCATGGGCGCTTCTCCCTGTCTATAACCTGCAATGTAAAAGGTATGTCATTATCACATCCTTCACAAAAATCCGCATTAACATTATGTATTTTGGCCAACACGGTACCATCACTTTGCACCTTATCAGCTCCACTGTTTTTAATGGTCACTTCACTTAGAAAGCAATGGTTTATCTGCACTTCCCTTATACCTTCATTTAAAGGGACAGGTATAGGTTCTGCAGGGGCTTCATCACTTTCTATAGAAGTGTCTCCAGTGCCCCCAATATCACAGAACATTATTCTCTCATGTACAAGCACATTTATGGCATCAAGATCACAAGTCCTAGTTGTCACGGGAGTCTCACCCTCAGTGAGAACCACTGGATAGTCAGTATTATCCTTATAATTGTCCCGCACATTTAATAATCTACCAGTCTCAGGGGCGGCTATTATGCCATCTCTTACCCGGGCTAGCATGGGATCTCTGACTTTCGCCATCCCAAATCTAGCCTTGGTCACAGGTACTTTAGGCAACACCATAACCTTCTCCTGTGCAGATCCTTGCAAGGCAGCAACCACAACAGGCTTACCCGTCTGTTCAGACACAGCATTTTTCACATAGTCATTTATTTTTGAGACAGTTTCTTGCCTCAGTGCGTCATCACTCACCGGCCCGGCAGGTAGCAACTGCTGTCGGCTTACTGTCACAACATTATCAACGGGAACAGTCTTACCCAGCAATGTCACGGGATTGGCAGTCTCAGGAGACGAAGATCTTCCCCTGACACCTCTACCGAGTTCACCAGCCTTCTCTTGGTTCTTGATATCCCGAACACCAGCAGACTCCTTACTGTAACCGTTGCCACTAGAAACAACATGGCCTGGAGTCACAATTTTTCCTGGATGGTCCCTCCAACTGCATCCTTGAGGACTCTGTGTACAGTCGCAAGGAAAATAGGCACTCCTGGGAAATGCACCACTCTCCACCTTCCTGTCTTCCTGATGGTTGCCCTTGGCAACGGCACATATCTGCTGTTTATCCGGTTCTCCGCTCCACAGCTGCCAGAATAATGGAAAGTCTTTGCCGAGCACAAACTCCACTTCCAGAGTCTCACATTTTAAGAGCTTGCATTGTACAGAACCATAGTCTGTTACAAAGGTCAGTGACACAGTGACATCTGTCTCTGGCCCCCTCTCTAGAAAGTCCAGTACTTCGGGCATGACCCGAGACACCTGCTGGCGGGAGTCTAATATAACTCCCAGCGGTATTCCCCGATCTCCAACTCGCAGGACTTTTCCCATGGGCTCCACCATTTTGCAGCCATTTTGACAGGTCTGTGTCTTTTACTGTGCTTCTGGCCCTTTAAATCCGCACACAGCTTGCACCACAGGAAAAAAAAACAGTCCACAATCGCATGAGCAGAGCTTGCTCCACTGGACAAAACAGGCTTCCGGCCCTTTAAATCACTGCACAGCAACACAGCAATTCCTTGTCAATATTCAGCAGCACCTGCTCTCCTCAGTCAGGTCGTTGCCCCTAGCAACCTGCTGTTATTGCCCACATCCTCCACCATATGTAGGGATCTTCTCTTATTCGGGGTCATTCTCGCAGAGTTTGCCACAGACACCAGATTGAAGTCCAAACGATGCTTTATTTTCCAGCACAAAACAGCAATCAAAACATAAATCCTTGGCCGTCTGGCCACTGACTAAACAGTATTTCCCTCTCTATCAGGATCTGGGTCTACCACCCAGCTCCCCAAAACACATCACCAGTGCTTACCCTACACACAGGGTTAGAGGGTCCCGGCTCCCACAGGCCTTGACACAACCTGCTCCTTTCACAGACTGAGAGCCCCACCCAAGTCCAGCAACAGGATTAAATAGCATCCCTGGACATGAGCATTGTCCAAAATCCCGGACTGGAGCATGGGGAACAGGCACCCACCCAGCACATTGCCTGCTCCCAGTAAAAGCCCGCCCTGGACTAGCTGGAGCCAGCTAAGCTAATTATCTTGGTGTCCACCAACTAACTTAGTGGCCACCTATATCTAGGGCCTTTACTTCACCAAGGCTTGGCCCCTTGGTGACACGCTCCTGGTGCAAACCCCTTTTTTATGCTTCCCCGGGACTTTACTACACCCCTCCTATTCACATTGCCACAGTGGTATAACTTTGGAAACGCTTTTACTTATCCAAACCATTCAGAGATTGTTTTATCGTGACACATTGTACATCATGTTAATGGTAAATTTGAGTCAATATATTTCCTCTTTATTTATTTAAAAAAATCAAAAAGTTAATGAAAATTTGAAAAATTTCACTTTTCTAAATTTGAATCTCTCTGCTTTTAAGACAGATAGTAATACCTCATAAAATACTCATTAATTAACATTCACCATATGTCTACTTTATGTTGGAATCATTTTGGCAATGTAATTTTTTTTTTTTTTAGGACGTTAGAAGGTTTAGAATTTAAGAAAATTTCCCAAATCAATTTTTTTAAGGACCAGTTCAGTTCTGAAGTCATTTTGATGAACTTACATAATAGAACCAACCCATAAATAACCAATTTTAGAAACTTTACCCCTCAAACTATTCAAAATTGGTTTTAGAAATGTTGCTAACCCTTTAAGTATTCCACAGGAATTAAAGCAAAATCTAGGTTAAATTTCAAAATTTTTTTTTGCAGATTTCCCATTTTAATCAATTTTTTTCTTGTAACACATCAAGGGTTAACAACAAAACAAACCTCAATATTTATTACCCTGATTCTGCAGTTTACAGAAGCAAACCGGTAAACCGGTGTATGGGCACACGGCAGGGCTCAGAAGGCAAGAAGCACATTATGATTTTTGGAGGGCAGATTTTGCTGGAATGGTCCTAGGGTGCCATGTTGCATTTGAAGAGACCCTGAGGTACTCCCACATTGAAAACCCCCCAAAAGTGACCATATTTTGTAAACTATACCACCCAATGAAGTTTTAAGGGTTGTGACGAGCACTTTGACCCAACAGGCGTTTCATAGAATTTATAATGAAAAATAATTATTATTATTTTTTTTGTGCTTTAGCCCCAAACTTTCTTTTTTACAAAAGTTAACAGGAGAATATCCTTCCACAATTTGCTACCCATTTTCTCCTGAATACAGTAACACCCCAATTGTGGTCGTAAACCGTTATTTGGGGATACGCCAGTGCTCAGTAGACAGTGAGCAGCATTTGGATTTTCTAACATGGAATTTTCTGTCATGGTTTTTAAGAGTGATAACTTTTAAATTTTTTTGTTAACTGAGCTGCGCAAGGGCTTATTTTTTGCAGGACAAGCTGCAGTTTTTATTGGCACCATTTTGGGGTACATTTGGCTTTCTAGTAGCTTTTTATCTCATTTTTTGGGTGGTGACTGGTGAACTCACAAAAAAAGTTGTTTGGTGTCATTTTGCTGTATTTTTTAGTTTTTTTACACTGTACAGTTGAGGGTAGATCATGTGATATTTTTGCAGATCTGGTCCTTACCAGATGCAAAGATACCAAATATGTCTAGAACACTTTTAGAAAAAAAAAAAATGTTTTTGTGTTGCCATTTTCTTAAAGCCATATATTTTTAATTTTTCTGGCTATAGTTTTGTGTGAGGGCTTGGATGAGGTGACATTTTTATTGCTACCATTTTGCGCTTTTTATTTGATATTATGTTATTTGGGAGGTGAGAACTAAAAAAAGCTGCCTTGGCGTAATTTTTTTTTTTTTTACGCTGTTCACTTGATGGGGTAGATCATATGATAATTTTGTTGAGCCAGTTGTTACAGACGTGGCAATACCAAATATGTCTATTTTTTTTTACGTTTTATACAATAAGAGCATTTTTAGAAAAAAATCATGTTTTTCTATTGCAATTTTCTTAGAGCCATATTTTTTTAATTTTTCTGGCTATGGTCTTGCTCATTTTTTGTGGGTTAAGGTGACATTTTTATTGCTACCATTTTGTGGTACATGCAACTTTTTGATTGATTTAACATTATGTTTTTTGGGAGATGAGGAAAATAAGAAAGCTATTTTGGCTAATTTATTAATTTTTTTTTTTAAGGCCTTTACCTGATAAGGTAGATCATGTGATATTTTTAAAGAGCCGGACGTCAAGGATGCGGCAATACCAAATACGTATATTTTATTCATTTTTTTCTATTTTTAACATTTTTTTAATGACAATTTGGGAAATTTTATTTTTTTTACATGTGAAACTTTTTTTTATAAAACACTATTATTTTATTTTTTATTTTCTATTTTACACTTTGTGTCCCCTATAAGGTCATACAAGATCTCTGAGAGACATTTAACTTTTCACATTTTTTTTTCCCACTATTGATTTCTCCTGTAACTGTGGCTGACATAGTAGTCCCAGTTACAGGGGAAATACACCTCCCAGATAGGCTGTACAGCATTATACAGTTATGTACAGCCTCAGTGCAGGGCCGATCAAGATCTATGGAAGACCCGACAGCTCCTGCACTCACCTGGCCCCGGGGGTCACATAATCATTGGGCCGGGACAGGAAGCAGCACATCACTTCCTAGCTGTATACACAACGCTTATTCAGTGCTGTGTATAGAGCGATCTAAAAGGCAGAGACACCCAGGAACAGTCTCTGCCTTCTCTCTGGGGTGCCCTCCTGTCATTGACAGCAGGCACCTGGCACAGCAGCTACACGATTAGCGTGCAGCTGCCATCTCTGAAAAGACGTTTAGAAACTTCCGATGAGAGATAAACCCGACCGCCCAGGACATTTATAGTCAATGGGTGGAACTTTTTATCTTTATGGCCTTTCCCCCCTTCACTATATATGGTTGTTTTGGACAACCCTTTTAATATATGGGACCTGCAATCAGGGCCGTCTTTAATATTGATTGGACCCTGGGCAAGAATTTACTTGGGCCCCCTGGATCCCGCCTTCCCACACCGTAGCATGTAATCACGCCCTCCACCAGAACACACACATCCCCCCCCCCCCCCTTCTCCAACCACCCAGCACCCTTGCTCACATAAAACAAGTAATATATATATATATATATATGATATAGCCGGACATACACACACTCCTCAGTCCACACAGGACAGCTATATACATATGACACAGTCCACACAGGACAACTATATACCTGTTATACAGTCCGCACAGTACAGCTATATACATATGACACAGTCCACACAGGACAACTATATACCTGTTATACAGTCCGCACAGTACAGCTATATACATATGACACAGTCCACACAGGACAACTATATACCTGTTATACAGTCCGCACAGTACAGCTATATACATATGACACAGTCCACACAGGACAGCTATATACATATGACACAGTCCACACAGGACAGCTATATACATATGACACAGTCCACACAGGACAGCTATATACATATGACACAGTCCACACAGGACAGCTATATACATATGATACAGTCCACACAGGACAGCTATATACATATTATACAGTCCACACAGGACAGCTATATACATATGACATAGTCCACAGAGGACAGCTATATACATATTATACAGTCCACACAGGACAGCTATATACATATTATACAGTCCACACAGGACAGCTATATACATATGACACAGTCCACACAGGACAGCTATATACATATGATAGAGTCCACACAGGACAGCTATATACATATGATACAGTCCACACAGGACAGCTATATACATATGATACAGTCCACACAGGACAGCTATATACATATGACACAGTCCACACAGGACAGCTATATACATATGACACAGTCCACACAGGACAGCTATATACATATGATACAGTCCACACAGGACAGCTATATACATATTATACAGTCCACACAGGACAGCTATATACATATGACATAGTCCACAGAGGACAGCTATATACATATTATACAGTCCACACAGGACAGCTATATACATATTATACAGTCCACACAGGACAGCTATAT
The DNA here is from genome assembly GCA_033119425.1 of Bufotes viridis. Taxonomy (NCBI): domain Eukaryota; kingdom Metazoa; phylum Chordata; class Amphibia; order Anura; family Bufonidae; genus Bufotes; species Bufotes viridis. The sequence continues at coordinate 199,287,875 of CM065593.1, read as the reverse complement.
ACATATGACACAGTCCACACAGGACAACTATATACATATGACACAGTCCACACAGGACAGCTATATACATATGACACAGTCCACACAGGACAGCTATATACCTGTCATACAGTCCACACAGGACAGCTATATACATATGACACAGTCCACACAGGACAGCTATATACATATGATACAGCCCACACAGGACAGCTATATACATATGACACAGTCCACACAGGACAGCTATATACATATGACACAGTCCACACAGGACAGCTATATACATATGATACAGTCCACACAGGACAGCTATATACATATGATACAGTCCACACAGGACAGCTATATACATATGATACAGTCCACACAGGACAGCTATATACATATGATACAGCCCACACAGGACAGCTATATACATATGACACAGTCCACACAGGACAGCTATATACATATGATACAGTCCACACAGGACAGCTATATACATATTATACAGTCCACACAGGATAGCTATATACATATGACATAGTCCACAGAGGACAGCTATATACATATTATACAGTCCACACAGGACAGCTATATACATATTATACAGTCCACACAGGACAGCTATATACATATGACACAGTCCACACAGGACAACTATATACATATGACACAGTCCACACAGGACAACTATATACATATGACACAGTCCACACAGGACAGCTATATACATATGACACAGTCCACACAGGACAGCTATATACCTGTCATACAGTCCACACAGGACAGCTATATACATATGACACAGTCCACACAGGACAGCTATATACATATGATACAGTCCACACAGGACAGCTATATACATATTATACAGTCCACACAGGACAGCTATATACCTGTCATACAGTCCACACAGGACAGCTATATACCTGTCATACAGTCCACACAGGACAGCTATATACATATGACACAGTCCACACAGGACAGCTATATACATATGATACAGTCCACACAGGACAGCTATATACATATGACACAGTCCACACAGGACAGCTATATACATATGATACAGTCCACACAGGACAGCTATATACATATTATACAGTCCACACAGGACAGCTATATACATATTATACAGTCCACACAGGACAACTATATACATATGACACAGTCCACACAGGACAGCTATATACATATGACACAGTCCACACAGGACAGCTATATACCTGTCATACAGTCCACACAGGACAGCTATATACCTGTCATACAGTCCACATAGGACAGCTATATACATATGACACAGTCCACACAGGACAGCTATATACCTATCATACAGTCCACACAGGACAGCTATATACATATTATACAGTCCACACAGGACAGCTATATACATATGACACAGTCCACACAGGACAGCTATATACATATGATACAGTCCACACAGGACAGCTATATACATATGATACAGTCCACACAGGACAGCTATATACATATGATACAGTCCACACAGGACAGCTATATACATATGATACAGTCCACACAGGACAGCTATATACCTGTCATACAGTCCACACTCCAACTATATACCTGTCATACAGTCCACACAGGACAGCTATATACATATGACACAGTCCACACAGGACAGCTATATACATATGATACAGTCCACACAGGACAGCTATATACATATGATACAGTCCACACAGGACAGCTATATACATATGATACAGTCCACACAGGACAGCTATATACATATGATACAGCCCACACAGGACAGCTATATACATATGACACAGTCCACACAGGACAGCTATATACATATGATACAGTCCACACAGGACAGCTATATACATATTATACAGTCCACACAGGATAGCTATATACATATGACATAGTCCACAGAGGACAGCTATATACATATTATACAGTCCACACAGGACAGCTATATACATATTATACAGTCCACACAGGACAGCTATATACATATGACACAGTCCACACAGGACAACTATATACATATGACACAGTCCACACAGGACAACTATATACATATGACACAGTCCACACAGGACAGCTATATACATATGACACAGTCCACACAGGACAGCTATATACCTGTCATACAGTCCACACAGGACAGCTATATACATATGACACAGTCCACACAGGACAGCTATATACATATGATACAGTCCACACAGGACAGCTATATACATATTATACAGTCCACACAGGACAGCTATATACCTGTCATACAGTCCACACAGGACAGCTATATACCTGTCATACAGTCCACACAGGACAGCTATATACATATGACACAGTCCACACAGGACAGCTATATACATATGATACAGTCCACACAGGACAGCTATATACATATGACACAGTCCACACAGGACAGCTATATACATATGATACAGTCCACACAGGACAGCTATATACATATTATACAGTCCACACAGGACAGCTATATACATATTATACAGTCCACACAGGACAACTATATACATATGACACAGTCCACACAGGACAGCTATATACATATGACACAGTCCACACAGGACAGCTATATACCTGTCATACAGTCCACACAGGACAGCTATATACCTGTCATACAGTCCACATAGGACAGCTATATACATATGACACAGTCCACACAGGACAGCTATATACCTATCATACAGTCCACACAGGACAGCTATATACATATTATACAGTCCACACAGGACAGCTATATACATATGACACAGTCCACACAGGACAGCTATATACATATGATACAGTCCACACAGGACAGCTATATACATATGATACAGTCCACACAGGACAGCTATATACATATGATACAGTCCACACAGGACAGCTATATACATATGATACAGTCCACACAGGACAGCTATATACCTGTCATACAGTCCACACTCCAACTATATACCTGTCATACAGTCCACACAGGACAGCTATATACATATGACACAGTCCACACAGGACAGCTATATACATATGACACAGTCCACACAGGACAGCTATATACATATGACACAGTCCACACAGGACAGCTATATACATATGACACAGTCCACACAGGACAACTATATACATATGACACAGTCCACACAGGACAGCTATATACCTGTCATACAGTCCACACAGGACAACTATATACATATGACATAGTCCACAGAGGACAGCTATATACCTGTCATACAGTCCACACAGGACAGCTATATACATATTATACAGTCCACACAGGACAGCTATATACATATGACACAGTCCACACAGGACAGCTATATACATATGATACAGTCCACACAGGACAGCTATATACCTGTCATACAGTCCACACAGGACATATACACACTCCTCAGTATTGTGCATACTTCTCCGTTCTGTCATAAGTTGGGACTTTCCCACCCCGCCTCTTCTGCTCCTCTATTGGTTCTCACAACTTCTACTTGTCTCTGATTGGTTGTCCGGGCTGTCATTTTTCTTCTTGGACTCAGAAGCAGAGCCCTGCGTGTGACTGGATGCGGTGCTGAGTGTGCAGAAAACGGCTGCCGGTACACCGGTTTTATCATTGCAAGAGCAAGTGAGCTGCCTTTGTGGCTCTTGTTACACACACTACAACCCCAGTGTACTAGTACAGACTTGTGGGCAGTGGCCAGCAGGGCTCAAGAGGCAGCTACCTTGGGCCCCCCAGGAGCAACTGGGCCCGGGGCAGCTGCCCCATTTGTCCCGTGTTAAAGACGGCCCTGCCTGCAATTATCAGTTACGTATTGTATACCATGCAAAGCTGCAGCCAGCCACTGTTTATACAATCAGAAATGAAGCTACCGAAAAAGCACAGAGGAAAAATTTTACTTTTACATCAGTAACTAGTGTGCACGCTGATTTGCATATTCTTGTACTTTTTTTATTAGACTGATCTCTGGATGAAGGCTTTACAGGTTTTACAGTTTACTTTATACAGCGTATAATTAAATTAAATTATAAATAATTAATTGAGCCCTGCACTTCACTGTTGGGTATTAAAAACATGGGTTTTCAGTTTTGTTTAGATGTAAGCAAGTAATGCTACTTTCACATCTGCGTTTTTGCTGTCCATTTTTGAGATCGGGCATGGGATCTCAAAACCACAGCAAAATGCTTGCATTATAATAAGACAACCAGCTGCATCTGTTGAGAGCAGATCCAGTTGTATTATATTGAAAATTAATACTTGACTAACATGGTTTTTGGTGCCAGATCCGGCTTCTTCAGTTTCCCATGCCGCAAACAAAAATACTGCTTGCAGCGATTTTCTGTCAGGCATGGGAACGCAGCAAACCGGAACGAAATGCATTCTTGTGCACCCTTCCAGTTTGTTAAGTTTTGTCCTCACTGACAATGAATGGGGACAAAACGGAAGCGTTAAACTGCAGTTTTTAGACCCTGTGCCGGGTCTCAAAAGCAGACAGCACAACACAGATGTCAAAGTGGCCTAAGCAAGTGCAAGCATAAATCTCAAAAATGTTAAGTAAGTTAAACAGAAAGTATATGACTAAATTGAGTAATTCTATTATACATTGATTAAAGGGTACAGTACCAGTCAAAGGTTTGGGCAAACCTTTTCATTCCTTGTTTTTTCTTTTTTTTTTTTCTACATTGTAGATTCATATTGAAGACACAAGAAAATGATGAAGGAACACATATGGAATTAAGTAGTAAACAAAATGGCATTAAAACAAAATATGTTTTATGTTTAGGAGCTCCCTTTTGATTTGATGAAAGCTTTGGACACTCTTGGCATTCTCTCAATCAGCTTCATGACATAGTCGCCTGGAACGGTTTTCAATTAACAGGTAAGCTGTTAATTTGTAACAGTCAAGCGTTAATTTGTGTCATTTTTTGCCTATAATTAGTTTCATACCATCAGCTGTGTTTTGCAGATGTAGGATTGGTACGCAATTCCATACAGTGTCTAGCCATGTTCTACTACTGTTTTAATACACATCAAGGCAAGAACCACTTAACTAAGTAAAGAGAAAAGGTATCATCAAATGCTGTCATGAAAATCATCAAAGACTATAATGAATTTGGCTCTAATTAGAGATGCCCCAGGAAATGTTCATTAGAATTACCAACCTCAGAAACCACAATTAACAGTGCCTCAAATTTAGAGCTTACATAAATGCTTTACAGAGATCAAGTACCAGAAACATCTCAACATCAACTGTGCAGAGGAGACTGTGAGAATCAGGCCTTTATGGCTGAATTGCTGCAAAGGAATTACTACTGAGTAACAAAAAGAATTAGAGCATGGACTGATAGGCCATAGACCTCACAAGGAAAATTCCCATGGGGGCTGCCCAGGCCCTCCTCTCTGTCTCTGGCATAACAAGCTTTCAGCAGTAATTAATGCTGTGAGAATCAGGTACATATGTACCTGGCCAGCAACCTCACATGCCATCCTTAATTCAACTGCTGTGGCCCATATGTCATCTCCTAAGCCCCCTTCTCCATATCTTAATCAGAGATAATTGGAGAAGGAGAACAGACAGAAAAGGGCAGCTATTGATGGCCTCAACAAACGGACAGCCTTTGGGGGTAATATATTGTGCTGCACTGTGGTATGTGGTTCGGCTGGGTGGTTATTTTGCAGTATGGTATTGGACCCCCCTACAATATGGGGCCATTTTTAATTTTTTTTTTCCAGGGCCATGTTCAGTTCCCAGTCCGCCCCAGAATAAGAAATTCTTGATTGATTGGGCCAGGAAACACAAGGAATAGACTTTAGACCAGTGGAAATCTTCAGTTTAGGCCTCTTGCACACGACCGTATGGCTTTTTCAGTATTTTGCGGTCCGCAAAAAATGGATTCACAAAAAATACGAATGACGTCCGTGTGAATTCTGTTTTTTGCGGAACAAAACACCTGGCCGCTAAAAGAACAGTACTATCCTTGTCAATTATGCGGACAATAATACGCCATGTTCTATCTTTGAACTGAAAAACGTAAATACGGAAACGGAAGGCATATGGAGTACCTTCCGATTTTTTTTTTGCGGATCCATTTAAATGAATGGTTCCGTATATGGTCCTTATATGGAAAACAAAAAACGGAATGTAAACGGAAAAAAAAAGTTTGTGTGCAAGAGGCCTTAGTCTGAGTAAAATTTTGAAAATTTGTGGTTCCTCCTACTGCCTTGTCTTTGTGAGACACAGAAAAGATGAGCAGTTGTTTTCTACATGTGTGATTCCCACTCTGAAGCATGGAGGAGGATGCGTGATGGTGGGAGTGCTTTGTTGGTAACACTGTAGGTGATTTATTCAAAATTCAAGGCACGCTTAACCAGAATTCTGCAGCAGAAGCATGCCATCCCATCTGGTTTGCACTTAGTGGAACCATCATTTTTTTTTTCAACAGGACAATGACCCAAACACACCTCCAGGCTATGTATGGGCTATTTGACCAAAGCAGTGATGGAAGGCTGTGCCAGATGACATGCCCTGCACAATCACCTGACCTTAACCAAATTGATATGGTTTTGGATAAGTTGGACCACAGAGTGAAGGATATGCAGAACACAAGTTCTCAGCACCTTTGTCAACTCCTTCAAGACTGTTGGAAAAAGATTAAAGGTGGCTACCTCAAGGAGATGATTAAGAGCATGCCAAGAGTGTGTGAAGCTGTCTTCAAAGCAAAAGGGGACTATGTTTAAGAATCTAAAATATAAAACATATTCTAGTTTAACAACTTGTTTTTACAACTTTGTTATATACAGTTGTGTTCAAAATTATTCAACCCCCACTGAAATTGAGTGTTTTGGCTAGTTTGACATTGATTTTGATCATTTCAGTCATCTTGTTTACAATTAAATCAAAGAGGCACTTGTAAGTCAGACAAATAAAACATTACATTTATAATGAAATAACCACTAATGTATTTTCTGTGCTCACATCATTATCAGTTTTATTCAACCCCCAAGTGACATTCAATCTTAGTACTTAGTACAACATCCTTTTCCAGTTATAACAGCTTTTAAACGTGAAGCATAGCTTGACACAAGTGTCTTGCAGCGATCTACGGGTATCTTCGCCCATTCTTCATGGGCAAAAGCCTCCAGTTCAGTCACATTCTTAGGCTTGCGCGCTGCAACTGCTTTCTTTAAGTCCCACCAGAGGTTCTCAATCAGGTTTAAGTCTGGTGACTGCGATGGCCACTTCAAAATGTTCCAGCCTTTAATCTGCAACCATGCTCTAGTGGACTTGGAGGTATGCTTGGGATCATTGTCCTGTTGAAAGGTCCAATGTCTCCCAAGCCTCAGGTTTGTGACGGACTGCATCACATTTTCATCCAATATTTCCTGGTACTGAAGAGAATTCATGGTACCTTGCACACGCTGAAGCTTCCTTGTACATGTAAAAGCAAAACAGCCCTAAAGCATGATTGACCCCCCGCCATACTTCACAGTAGGCAAGGTGTTCTTTTCTTCATAGGCCTTGTTCTTCCTCCTCCAAACATAGCGTTGATCCATGGGACCAAACAGTTCTAATTTTGTTTCATCAGTCCACAGATCACAAATATGGTTTGTCCACATGACTTTTGGCATACTGCAGTCGACTCTTCTTATTCTTTGGAGACAGCAAGGGGGTGCGCCTGGGAGTTCTGGCATGGAGGCCTTCATTACGCAGTGTGCGCCTTATTGTCTGAGCTGAAACTTCAGTACCCGCATCTGACAAATCTTTTTTCAGTACCTCAGCAGTCACACGGGGACTTTTCTCCACTTTGTGCTTCAGGTAGCGCACAGCAGTCGAAGTCAGCATCTTCTTTCTGCCACGACCAGGTAGCGTTTCAACAGTGCCCTTTGCCTTGAATTTGTGAATGATGATTCCTATGGTGTCTCTTGGTATGTTTAACATCTTTGCAATCTTCTTATAGCCATTGCCCTTCCTGTGAAGAGAAATCACCTCTTCTGTTGTCTTCCTGGACCATTCTCTTGACTTCACCATGTTTGTAAACACACCACTAAATGTCTAGAAGGAGCTGAGTATCACATTCATTTTACATCTGCCTAATTGGGGCTTATTATGCTTGATTGCTGCTCCTTGACATCCAGAGGGGTTTTCAATACCTGATCGAAAACACTTGAATGAACCTCTGTTCTTAAGAGTGGTAGGCTTTAAGGGGTTGAATAATTGTGTCAATGAAGAAATCACAAAAAAACATTTAATACTGTATTAGAAAAACAATTGATGTCATTTTAGTTACATTTGGTTCTTTAAAAAGTCCTTGTAAGATTTCATTCTGAACACAATTACAAATGTACACTAAATTCCCTAAAACCCTTTACAGCATTGGGGGTTGAATAACAACTGTATGTGTTCCATTATCGTTTTCATGTCATCAGAACCATGGAATAAAATGGTGTGTCCAAACTTTTCATTGGTACTGTGTATGTAGCTTTTCAACCACTTTTCTTTATTGCTCCTATGCATTTACAATAAAAACAAAATTTGTAATCTTTTCTATATTTGTGCTGACATAATGACAAAGTCTTGCTTTTTGCTTTTAGGGTCACATTTTTTTTGGATATAAGGTTTCACTACATAAAAAATAATGTTCGTATGATTTTTCTGGAATGCACTAAAATCCAATTCTTAAATATGTTTTTTATGTCTGGGATTTTTTTAAATATTTAAAAACATTTAAAATGTACGGTACAGGCTGCATGATTAAGTGGATACTTGTTACTGCCTGTGCAGGTAAAATGTACAGGCAGCTGTTAGGTTAAACTTTGTATATGCACTAACAGAAGTTTACACAGAGCTGTTTGGGTCTCTGGTGCAGATGTCCCTGGTGATACATAGGTCTGCATAGGGGCTGCAAACTCAAAACAGTTGTCTATTTTTGAAACTATTTGCAAAGTTTTAATTTTAATTTTAGATGCATTGAAAAAAAGAAAGAAAAAATGAACATATAATTTAAGCATTATTTGTTTATCAGTTCAATATGTAGCAAATTCACTGATAGTTATACAACTCTTTCAGCCCTGGAGGAGATGCCTTGGTTGCGAGTGACCATAATATTACCCAGGTGGAGATGCAGCACTGTGGAGGCATTGTTGCTGAGCCTAAATTGTTGACAAGTGTGCACTGGGTCCCAAATGCTAGGGGCTCACAGGCCTCTGTCTCACACAAATTGCTCCAGCAAGTACTTGCTGCTTTGCTCTGACAAGCCCCCACACTCTTCCTTCGGGAAGGAATTTTTTTTCCCTAAAGTGGGGAAAATATGCTTCTACCTCACAAGGTTTTTTGGCCTTCCTCTGGATCAACTTGCAGGATAACAGGCTGAACTGAATGGACAGATGTCTTTTTTCAGCCTTATAAACAATGTTACTATGTTACTGTCCCAGGTCCATACCTGGTGCCAGGGGCATAGCTAAAGGCCCTGGTGCAAGAGTTCTGCTTGGGCCCCCCTTCTCTGTGTTTTGTGGTCAGGGGCAGGGAAGCACATAGCCTTCGTGCTGCCTGAGGCAAGAATTGAAACTGCACCCCCAGCATACCAAATTCATGACCTAACCCCTTCCCTCCAGTGAGAGGTGTAACTTGACCCGCAGCATCTTCTTATGTCGAACAAGGGTCTTTGGACACTCCCCCACCTCAGGCTCCTGTGCCAAGTAGCTACTGATACCTCTGCACCACCTATAGCTGTACCCCTGCCTGGTGCATATCCATGAAGGTTGACTGCCAGGCATTCAAATTGTCCTTGGGCCTAAGGTGCTAGATGGCCTATTACACACAAAGATCTTTTGTTATACAAACACCAGCTGTTGGTCTGATTGGACAGATTTTGGTCAGATAATCTGGTAGTGTAATACAGCCCTTATCTAATCCTGTCTGTAATGGTATGACCGCAGTGTATAGATAAGCAGTGAACTACAGTAAAGTGATCTGTACAGACCAAAAAGTGGTTCCTATTATTAGGCTTAGTGACCAGTGTGAAAACTGCAGGAATTCATGGTTTTTGTTTAATCCCTTCCTGACGCAGCAATTTTCAGTTTTTGCATTTTCATTTTTCACACTCTGCCTTCCCAGAGCCATAAATTACACCATTTAATATGGCATACAAAGTAGAGGGAAGCTGGGAAAAAAATCCTAAATGGGGTGGAATTAGAAAAATAATGTAATTCTGCCACTGTTTTATAGGTTTTGTTTTTATGATGTTTACTATGCAGTAAAACTGACTTGTGCTTTTTATTCCCAGGGTCTGTACAAATATGGCAGCACCACACGTGTATAGTTTATCTTACATTTTAATACTGAGAAAGTTTTTTCTTGCCATTGCCGTATGTCTGACCCCCATAACTTTTTTATAAATATATCAGGGGTCAGTACAGAGATCTCTCCCATGATTTATTTATCCCCAGGACTGTGACTGTGATGAGGCGACATCCTCTGCGTCTGGAGGAAAGAAGGTTTGTACACAAACATAGTAAAGGATTCTTTACAGTAAGAGCAGTGAGACTATGGAACTCTCTGCCTGAGGAGGTGGTTATGGTGAGTACAATAAAGGAATTCAAGAGGGGCCTGGATGTATTTCTGGAGTGTAATAATATTACAGGCTATAGCTACTAGAGATGGGTCGTTGATCCAGGGTGTTATTCTGATTGCCTGATTGGAGTCGGGAAGGACATTTTTCCCCTTAAGTGGGGAAAATTGGCTTCTGCCTCACAGCGGTTTTTTGCTTTCCTCTGGATCAACTTGTAGGAAACAGGCCGCACTGGATGGACAAATGTCTTTTTTCGCTCTTATATACTATGTTACTATGTCTATGGAGATGTGTGAGGGCTCATTTTTGTGGGACGATCTGTGGTTTTTGCTAACACAATTTTGGGGTGTGTATGACTTTTTGATCACTTTTTATCACATTTTTGGGGGGAAGTAAAATGATGAAAAATGACAAATTGACATTTTTTTTATTTTTTTTATTTTAATAGTATGGGTGTTTTCACTCGCGGCAATACCCATGATATTATTTGTTTGATTGTTTATATTGAGGAAAGGGGGTGATTAGAATTTTTATATATATTTTTTCATATTTTTCAAAAGTATTTGAAATTACTTTTTTTTTAAACTTTTTGTAAGGTCCCCAAGTGGACCTCAACTTGCAATCATCAGATTGCAATTTGCATAGAATAATGGATTTTGCACCATTATTCTATACAGAAATAGGTATATTGCAATTCACTGCTGCCACCTGCTGGCCTGAACTGTAATATAACGGCTGTACTAGGCTTCAAGGCTCATTACGAGTGTACAATGCTTTCCTCGATCTCCGCTGGGGGAAAGCGTACCTGCCATGGAACCGTGTGCTTAGCCCTCTCAGATGCCGTGGTCCCATTTGACCATGGCAATTGAGGGGTCATGACTCATTAGCTGCGGGTGTCTGCTGCATGAAAAAATTCTTTAAATATATGTTAAACATAAAAAAGTGATTTAAACAATAAAGGTAAGTGTCTGTATACAACATGTCAGCCATGGTAACATGTACCTGTACTTTATTACCTAGTATTTGCTGGTCTAATTTTATTTGTTCCCCAAAGGCCAAAAAATATTAAAATTCCCTTTAAGAATTTTTTCCCCCTATGTTTGCTGGTGAAAAGGGGGGTTGGTACTGGATGGCACCAGGGATAAGTAGTGGAAGTAGCTAGGAAGAGGGCATGGGGGCCCAATTCAGATTCTCGCTATGGCGCCCAGTAATTTCTGTTTACTCCCCTGCACAAAATGCAACAAAAATAGCAAAAAATAAAATGCTGTGTATGTAGACTTTAAAGCAGGGATGCCCAACCTGCGGCCCTCCAGCTGTTGCAAAACTACAACTCCCAGCATGCCCTGATAGCTGTAGGCTGTCCAGGCATGATAGAAGTAGTGTTGCAACAGCTGGAGGGCTGCAGTGTGGCATCCCTGTTTTAAAGTAACATCTTTCTTAAAGGCTATGTACACCTTTGGGGGCAATTTTTTTTTATTGTTATTGCATTGTACTAATTTTTTAATTGGTCTTTCTTAGAGATGAGCAAAGTTTTCAAACATTCAATTCGGTCGGTTTGCTGAATTTTTTCCCAAAACTTGCTTAGTTACAAATTAATCAGGTATATCCCAGCTTGCAGTTAAACTGGGGCAGCAACATGCATAGCTAGTCCTTTCTGGTAGAGAAACAGTTACTGTGCGTCAGAATGACAGGCAGGTCACATATATGGATGAGAGCATCATCGTGCAGGCGACCAACCCCTAGCTAAACAAAACATGCAGCATCCTTTAGTAAAGCAAAAAAAAAAAAAAAGCTGCACAATCTGAAGGTGTGCTAATGACTCTTTACTGAAACAAGGTAAGAACATGGAGGGAGCACCAAAAAAGTAGTGGAGAAAAAAAAGGTTCTTTTAATCCATGGTGTAGCAGTGCCAACACATGTGTTTACTGTGCGTCACTATTAGGCTCAGTTCACACTTCACTTATTTGGTCAGTTATTCTCATCAGTTATTTTCAGCCCAAAGCAGGTGCAGGTCAAAACCACAGATCAGGTGCAGATCTATTCATGATACCAAAGTTGAGCTTAGGCTTAGCTCCTGAATTTGCCTTACAATAAGTGATAGAAATAACTGACCAAATAACAGAAGTGTGAACTCAGCCTTACAGGTCAATTTTAGTGTCCGCTCTAATTTATCTGTGTGGATTTAACCATGCAGTGGCCCCAATACAGTGGGGAGGGTGTCAGCAGTAAGGCTGTGTTCATATCACTGTTTATTTTTCTGTTATTCTGATCCATCAGAAGAACAGGCCAAAAAAAGCGGATCCTGTAGTTTGAGCATCCACCTTCGAACCGTCAGAATTTGGTCAGCATTTGATCAATATTGGTAAGGCAAAAACAGAAGTGGGTCCAAAACAGAGATGACATGTGATGGGGATATTTGCATGTCTTCTGTATTTTGGACCCACTCCTGCTTTTGGCTTCCAAATCATGATCAAATACTGACCGTGTGATCGAGGCCTCATGCCTAATTTGCATGAGTTTTGGCTAGTGATGAGCGGCAGGTGCCATATTCGATTTCGACGAAATTCGCGAATATTCGTATGAATATTCGTATGAATATTCGTCGAAATCGAATATTCGTCATTTTTCTAGTTATCGCAATTAACATGCGATTTAAATAATCGCATATTGCGATTTTAACTTAAGGCTACTTTCCTATTGGTTTCATATCTAGAATTAGCGAGGATGACGAATATGACGAATGTATTCGTCATATTCCTCAAAACGAAGATAACGAAGTATTCTACATCTTCGTTTTAGCAACCTATTCGTCAACTTCGCTAATTCTAGCAATCAAATAGGAGGGTTGACTATAGAGACAGCTGTGTTAAATTCGCTATGCGATTTTTTTTTTTTAATAAATAGAATAATAATAATATAATATAATAATTTTATTAAGTAATATAATTATTGTATTAAAAAAAAATCGCATAGCGAATTTAACACAGCTGTCTGGTAAGTCAACCTTCCTATTTGATTGCTAGAATTAGCGAATAGCGAAGTTGACGAATAGGTTGCTAAAACGAAGATGTAGAATACTCGTTATCTTCGTTTTGAGGAATATGACGAATACATTCGTCATATTCGCTATTCGCTAATTCTACCAAGCCAACCATAACTTCCGTGCTCATGGAGCGTCCCCATCACCATGGGAACGTCTCCATATACTAAAATGTACTGTCGGATTTGAGGAATTACGTTGAAATCGCAATGCGATTAATTCAAGTTATATTAATCGCATTGCGATTTCAACTTAGAGCTGGGTTTATAATGGGTCAGCTTGCTAGAATTAACGAAGTTAACGAATATGGAATACAGCAGCAGTGCTAAGTTGAAATCACAATGCGATTAATTTAACTTAAAGTATTCGCATTGCGATTTCAACTTAGCACTGCTAGTGCATAGCTATATTCCATATTCGTTAACCCTTTGGCATACTCCTCCACAAGCGTCCTCGTCACCATGGGAACGCCTGGTGGTTAGAATATACCATCGGATCTGAGTTAGATCGTGAAAACTCAAATCCGATGGTATATTCTAACACAGAGGCGTTCCCATGGTGATGGGGACGCTGAGTTAGAGTATACCAACACCACGCGCATACATACCGGCTCCTGCTGCCTGGAGGCACCTGTCCTCTGACAGGGCACTGTGATCTGCACTATTAACCCCTCAGATGCCGCACCTGAGGGGTTAATAGTGGGGATCACAGCACCTCAGTCAGAGGTCGGGTGCCGCCGGTAGCAGTGCTCTCCCACTATTAAAATCATATGGCAGTGCGCCTATTCCCTCACCAGTAGTACAAACAATACTGGTGCCAGTGCCGTCCCTATTAAACATCATTGGTGCCAGTGTGCCGACAATCCTCCCCGTACAATTATCGCTGGTCAGTGCACTCATCCCTTCCCCAGTAAACATTGCTGGCAGTCGCCTCTCTCCTCAGTGGCAGCGGCAGCTCGATCAGAGTCTCAGCAGTGTAATGCTGGGGCTCCGATCGGCACCATGGCAGCCATGACGCTACTGCAGTCCTGGCTGCCATGGTTAGTCAGCATTGTACTTGCCTAGCTGCTGGCGTCCTCTTCTCAAACTGTGAGTTTGAGAAGAAGGAGCGCCCGCGGCCCAAGTGCAGGTAAGTACAATGCTGACTAATCACCATGGCAGCCAGGACTGCAGTAGCGCCCTGGCTGCCATGGTAATCGATCGGAGCCCCAGCATTACACTGCTGGGACTCTGATCGGAGCTGCCGCTGCCACCAATGATGGGAGGGGGAGAGGGAGGCGCACTGCCAGCAATGATTTTTTACTGGGGAGGGAGGGGGATTGAGTGCGCACTGACCAGCGATAATTAATACTGGGGAGGGATTGTCGAGCACACTGGCCACCAATGATGTTTAATAGGGGGATCGCACTGGCCACCAATTATTGTTTGTAATACTGGTGAGGGGGAATTAGGCGCACTGCCCATTAATGATTTTAATAGTGGGGAGGCGACTGCTGCCCGGCGGCATCCGACCTCTGACAGGGTGCTAGATCCGACTATTAACCCCTCAGGTGCGGCATCTGAGGGGTTAATAGTGCAGATCACAGTGCCCTGTCAGAGGACAGGTGCCTCCAGGCAGCAGGAGCCGGTATGTATGCGCGTGTTGGTATATTCTGACTCAGCTGCCTCCATCACCATGGGAACGCCTCTGTGTTAGAATATACCATCGGATTTGAGTTTTCACGATCTAACTCAGATCCGATGGTATATTCTAACCACCAGGCGTTCCCATGGTGACGGGACGCTTGTGGGGAGGAGTATGCCAAAGGGGTTTTACTGTACTGTTTGGAGGGGAAAAAAGACGAATATTCTAAAAAATGTCAAAACGAATATATTCGCTATAGTGCTATATATTCGTTTTTTAGAATATTCGTCTTTTTTCAACATCTAAAGTCATGATTCCTCCCTGCTTCTTGCTTGTGGGCCGATGACTCATTGACCCACAAGCATTTTAAGCAGGGAGGAATCATTTGTTCAGATGGAAAAAATGACGAATATTCGATATAACGAATATATAGCAGTATATTCGCAATATTCGCGAATTATCGAAGTTGCGATATTCGCGATTAATATTCGCTATTCGAATATTCGCGCTCAACACTAGTTTTGGCCATTTTCATCTGACATTGGTTTTATTCAGATGGAAAAGAAGTCCTGAATACAGGAATTTTATGGCCTCTATCACACGGTCAGTATCTGGTCAGTTTTTTGCATCAGTATTTGATTAGTATTGGTAAGGCAAAAACAGGAGTGGGTCCAAAATAAAGATAACATGTGATGGAAATATTTGCATGTCATCTGTGTTTTGTACCCACTCCTGCTTTTGGCTTCCAAATCATGATCAAATCCTGATGCAAAATATTAACCGTGTGATACAAGCCTTATTGGCGCTGAAACAACAGGACCCTTTTTTTGTCATTTTTCTGTTCTTCTGACGGATCAGAAAAACAGAAAAATAAATGGTGATGTCAAAAAGGCCCAACAGGGACACTAGTGGTCCTGTAACAGACTGGTGAGGGTCGCAACAATATGAAGAGTCGCAAAAGTGGCCCTGGAACAGAGTGGGGAGGGTGGAAACAGTATAAGGAGTCACAAATTAATTTAGGGTTTCCTCTGCTCATACAGTTGGTCCAACATGTGGAGCACGGAGTTCTAATGTGTGGAAAGGTTGCATATGAGGTAATGTAGAGGAAAACCATTCTGCCTTTGCAACTCAAGGAGGGCATGTTTTGCTTGGTAAGAGTGGCTGAAGTGCATGCACAGTTTTCTTGATATTTGGCTAGGGTGGAAGACTCGAAGAACCAGGTGACAACCAGATGTGCGCCATGCATGGGTCAGCCTGACGCAGTGGAGACCGAATGTTCTTCCCATTATCGGTGACCATGGTTCCTATCTCCAGTTGGTGAGGAGACAGCCATTATTCGATTTCTTGGGTGATGACATGGAGCAATTTGTCCCCTGTGTGACTCCGTTCGCCCAGGCTGACAGAACAGAACTCGTGACAAAGCCGTGCTTTGCATAGGTAATATGCTGGAGGATCATTCTGAACTGTGCTTACAGTGGAGGCTGAGGACAAGGTGGAGGATAAGGAGGCTGACGAGGATATTGGCACAGAAATCCCATGATTACAATCCTAAGACGGCATTGCTATCACCTGGCCAAGTTGCTGGTGTGCCTGGGCAGGAACCACAATTACCCAGTGGGCTGTAAAGGAAAGATATTCTCCTTGATAATAGTTACAGATCCACACATCAGCGCTGGCATGAACTGTACCAGACGCTGACAGGCTCAAGGTCTGGCCCACCTTCTGCTCAACATACGTGTGCAGAACTGATACAGCTTTTTAAGAGAAGTAATGACAGCTTGTGACTCTCCACTTTGGGAGTCCACAATATAGAGAGAAAGGGACTGTAGTAGCAGCAACTTGGCCAGATGCATGTTCAGCTTCTGCGCTCTTGGATGAGTACATACATACTGTTGTCTCTTTGTCGTCGCCTAGGTGATCGATTGCTGGTGAAACATGTCATGAAGAGTAGGAGGAGGAGGAGCATCAGAAGCAATAGACGAAGAGAGGGAATGGCAGCTTCCTTCTGCTGAGGTTGATGAGCCCTGACTGCTGGAGAAGGCATATGGGTTGCTGGGAGAAGCAGCAGTTGCTGTGTCAGGCTATACCACTAAATTATTGCCACGTTTTTTCCAGGCGACTTTATGGTGATGCTCCATGTGTTGACACAGGGCCATGGTGCCAACATTAGACACATTAATTAAGGGTCACATGGCCCAGGCGCTTTTTTCCAATCCCTCTGGTAACCTATAAAAACACTTTTTATTTTGTATCTTTAAAACTTATACTTGATCAGGGGAACAATTCGTGATTTAAAATTCCTCAGTACAGTCAGTACGGATAGTGAAGTGAGAAACTGGATGCATACATATTGTAAGCACACCTCACACTATAGCTCGGGACTGAATCATCTCGTCAGAAGTCCCATTTATAGCATCGCTATTCTATATACTAACTAGCTAATAATTTCCCTTATCGGGTCCCTCAACTGACTGCCTCTGAACTAAAATCAGACTTTAACTCTGCATCCCGACATGTTTCGCCGAGATTGGCGTCTTCAGGGGATGTCTCCCTGCAAACATCCCCTGAAGACGCCAATCTCGGCGAAACATGTCGGGATGCAGAGTTAAAGTCTGATTTTAGTTCAGAGGCAGAAACTTTTGCATGAATTATTTCATTATTGAACCAATTATTCCAATTAAAAAAAAGTACAATAAAAATTAATGTAACTTACAAGAAGTAGGAAACAGATGGTTCAGAAACAGATGGACGTGGGCTACTAAAATCTACATTAGCCATGTTTTCCATGCTTGGTGAGCGTATGAAAGCCAATGATCCTCTTCGTTCTCCCTAAAGAATGAATACAGGAAAACTATTTTAATATATAAAATGTAGTTAATATAGATAGAAATAGTTAGAAAACTAGGAATATAAGAATAAAATATTCTTAACAGTTGATAATATACATCTTGGCATTACATGGCAAATATTTTTGAAAGGGTTTCTTACAAGCATTTTTAGTTGTTTTCTTTCATTTGTCACATCTAAAACTTTTTTTTCTACTGTTTTTCAAGTTCTATACAGTAGCCTATATGACGAAAAAAGCTATAAAAAGCTTCATACCCAAAGCATGCAGCTTTACAATGGGTAGGCAGACTTTTGACACAATTTGGGTCAATAATTTTTTCCTTTATTTATTGAAAAAATGTACTGAAAATGTGGACAGATAGATAGTAATGTCATAAAATAGTTATTAATCAACATTCCCCATGTGTCTACTTTATGTTGCCATCATTTTGTAAATGTCATTTTTTTTTTTTAGGTCATAGAAGACTTAGAATTTTACTACCACATATGTAGCAGAATAAAGAAATGCAACAATTCTGCCATTGCTTTTTGGGTTTTGTTATTGCGACATACACGATGCAGGAAAAATGACGTTATACTTTTACGATTACAAAGATGCCAATTTTATATAGTTTTTTTTACCACTTTTACACAAATCATTTTTATAGAGAAAACTCATGTTTTTGCATTGCCATTTTCGGAAAGCCATAATTTATTTCTTTTTTGGCCGATTGTCTTAGGTGGGATGAGGCGATGTTTTCATTGGTACCTACTTTTTGATCACTTGATATTACGCATTTTGTAAGGTGAGGTGACCAATAAATTACTGTTCTGGAAATGTTTTTATTTATTTATACAGTTTTCACCCGATGGGTTAGATCATGTGATATTTTTAGGTAGGGTAGAGTAGGTTGTTACGGACACTACGATACCTAATATGTCTGTTTTTATTTATTTATTTGTTTTGTTTTACACAGTAAATGCATTTTTTAAAAGAAAAAATCTTGTTTTTTTGTGTTGCCAATTTCTGAGACCCTTTTTTTTTATTTTTTCGGGCGATTGTCTTATGTAGGGGCTCATTTTCCAGGATGAGATGATGTTTTCATTCATACTATTTGGGGATACATATGACTTTTTGATTGCTTGGTATTAAACTTTTTGTGAGGCAAGGTGACTGTTTTGGCACAGTTAAAAAAAAAATTCAAAATTCATCTGACAGGGTAGATCATGTGATATTTTTATAGAGCCAGTCATTACGGATGCGGAAACACCTAGTATGTCCATTTTTTTTATATTTGTTAAGTTTTACAGAGTAAAAGCATTTTTCAGAAGAAAGAATCTTGTTTTTTGTGTTGCCATTTTCTGAAAGCCATATTTTTTGGGGGGGATTGTCTTAGGTAGGGGCTCAGTTTTTGTGGGATGAGATTACGGTTTAATTGGTGCCATTTTGGGATACATATGACATTTTGATTGCTCTTTGTGATTCAAGCTGACAAAAAAATTGTTCTCCTCACATAATTCATCTTCACAAAAGGTCAGTCTCACCCCATTTTGGGTGGAAAGGCGAGTTCTCCTTGTGGTAACTATGCCCCAAGCCGCACTACACCCCCCCTCTGATGTCACACTACTGGCCAGGCAGGAAAGCTTGTCAGGTAGATATATGGGAAAGTGATAAACCGAAACGTGTTCAGTTAGCACAGAAGGGGGAAGGGATAAGAAGTAGGGGGAGCACCAGTCCAGACTCAGCGTTTAAGGTAAAAAGGTCAGATCAAGTCCTAGTAGTAGATGTTGCCAGTACCCAACAAAGGTACAGTGATTAAAACCATAAATATAGATAGAATAGATACAGTATGGTGGGTCCTCAACTCGGGGTGTCCAAAGATCAGATAATAAGGCCATTGAACACAATTTAGAACCCAGTGTCATTGATAAAACCAGGTAGAGACTAAAATAATTAAGAGCAAGAAAAAAAGAAATAAAAATGAAGTCCATATAGCACTTACTTCACTAGAGGGCTGTCAACAGGATAAGCACATGACACCTGTGACTATCACCCCCCGGCCAGGATCACCTGTAGAATCTCAGTGAAAGATGGCAGCAGAGTATGAGTGCTTCAGATCATTCACTTTTATTGCATATGTGGCTCAACGTGTTTCAGGGATAACAATTCCCCTTCCTCAGGAGCAAGTCTTAGACTTGCTCCTGAGGAAGGGGAATCGTTATCCCCGAAACATTCTCTATAAAAATAACACATGACCTAACCCCTCAGGTGAACACAGAAAAAAATCATTGGCACTATCAATCAAGTCAAAAGTCATTTTTGTCACCTTACATCATAAAAAGTGTAATAGCAAGAGATCAAACCGTCATCTCATCCCGCAAAAAATGAGCCCCTACATAAGACAGTCGCCCAAAAAAAAAAATTTAAATATGGCTTTCAGAATGTGGAGACACTGAAAAATATTTTATTTCAAAAATGCTTTGTTATGAAAAACAAACAAAAAACCCCAAAAAGTAGTCATATTTTGTATTGTCGCATCCGTAATAACCTGCTCTATAGAAATAGCACACAGTCTAACCTGTCAGATCAACGATGTAAATAACAAAAAATAAAAACGGTCCCAAAACGCCTTTTTTTGCAAATTTTCAAATTTAATCCATTTTTCCAGTAACAAAGCAAGGGTTAACAGCCAAACAAAACTGAATATTTATTACCCGGATTCTGTATTTTGCAGAAACACCCCATATGTGGTCGTAAACTGCTGTATGGCCAAATGGCAGGGCATAGAAGAAAGGGAACGCCATATGGTTTTTGGAAGGTAGATTTTGCTGGACTGGTTTTTTGACACTATGTCCGATTTGAAGCCCCCCTGATGCACTCCTACAGTAGAAACTCAAAAAAGTGACCCCATTTTGGAAACTACAAGATAAGGTGGCAGTTTTGTTTGTACTACTTTAGGGTAAATATGATTTTGGTTGCTCTACTTTACACTTTTTTTGAGGAAAGATAACAAAAAATAGAATTTCTGAAATTTTATCTCCATTTGCAAATAACTCTTGTGGAACACCTAAAGGGTAACAAAGTTTGTAAAACTGGTTTTGAATACCTTGAGGGGTGTAGTTTCTTAGATGGAGTCACTTTTATGGAGTTTCTACTCTAGATGTGCATCGGGGGGCTTCAAATGGGACATGGTGTCAAAAAACCAGTCCAGAAAAATCTGCCTTCCAAAAAACATATTGCGTTCTCTTCCTTCTGTGCCCTGCCGTTTGGCTATAAAGCAGTTTACGGCCACATATGGGGTGTTTCTGCAAACTACAGAATCAGAGCAATAAAAATTAAGTTTTGTTTGGCTGTTAACCCTTGCTTCGTTACTGGAAAAAATGGATTAAAATGGAAAATTTTCCCAAAAATTGAAATTCTGAAATTTTATCTCCATTTACTCTTGTGGAAAACCTAAAGGGTTAACGATGTTTGTAAAATCAGTTTTGAATACCATGAGGGATGTAGTTTCTAGAATGGGGTCATTTTTGGGTGGTTTCTATCATGTAAGCCTCACAAAGTGACTTCAGACCTGAACTGGTCCCTAAAAAGTGAGTTTTTGAAAATTTCAGAAAATTTTCAAGATTTGCTTCTAAACTTCTAAGCCTTGTAACATCCCCAAAAAATAAAATGGCATTCCCAAAATGATCGATACACGAAGTAGACATATGGGAAATGTAAATCAATAACTTTTTTTGGCTGTATTAACATGTATTATAGAAGTAGAGAAATTAAAACTTGGAAAATTGCCAATTTTTCCAAATTTTTGTAAATTTGAGATTTTTTTTATAAATGAAAATGAAATTTTTTGACTCCATTTTACCACTGTCATAAAGTACAATATGTGACGAAAAAACAGTCTCAGAATGGCCTGGATAAGGAAAAGCGTTTTAAAGTTATCACCACATAAAGTGACACTGGTCAGATTAGCAAAAAATGGCCGAGTCCTTAGGCCCCTTTCACACGCGCGTGATTTCTGCGCGGGTGCAATGTGTGAGGTGGACGCTTTGCACCCACACTGAATCCGGACCCATTCATTTCTATGGGGCTATGCACATGGGCGGTGATTTTCACGCATCACTTCTGCGTTGCGTGAAAATCGCAGCATGCTCTATATTGTGTGCTTTTCACGCCACGCAGGCCCCATAGAAGTGAATCGGGCTGCGGGAAAATCGCAAGCATCCGCAATCAAGTGCCGATGCAGTGCGATTTTCCCGCATGGTTGCTAAGAGACGGGACCCGATCTTTATTATTTTCCCTTATAACATGGTTATAAGGGAAAATAATAGCATTCTCAATACAGAATTCTTTGTAAAATATGGGTTAAGGGGTTAAAAATAAAAAACGTAACTCACCTTAGCCACTTGATCGCGTAGTTGCCGATCTCTTCTGTCTTCTTCAAGCATTCGCAGCCATCTAAAGGACCTGTGGTGACGTCACATCACATGGTCCAATCACATGGTCCATCACCATGGTGATGGACCATGTGATTGGACCATGTGATGAGCTCAGTGACCTCATCACAGGTCCTTTAGACGGCAGCTAATGAATGAAGAAGAAATCGTCCGGCTTCGGGTGTGGGTACCAAACATGCTGATTTGGCTTCATCTGTGCACTTCTGGTTTTGACCTTGGCCTGGTTAACTATCCTTCTGTCTATCTTTGGTCACCTAGTTTCTTCTGTAACCTGCAAACTTGCTCCTGTTTTCTGTAACCTTACTATGCAGATGGAATGTGGGCCCCTAGCACCCAAGACCATCTAGCCTTGCAGTGGGCTCTAGTGAACACTTAGGCCTCTTTCACACAGCATCACGTTTGACGTCCGGATAAGAGGCGGGTGCGTTGCGGGAAAATGCGTGATTTTTCTGCGCGAGTGCAAAGCGTTTTAATGCGTTTTGCACGCGCGTGGGAAAAATCGGCATGTTTGGTACCCAGACCCGAACCTCATGACTGAATTCCGGATTTAGGTTAGGCATTCTGTAGACTTTATTATTTTCCCTTATAACATGGTTATAAGGGAAAATAATAAAGATTAGGTCCCGTCTCTTAGCAACCTTGCGGAAAAATCTCACTGCATCTGCAGCCCCATTCACTTCTATGGGTCCTGCATTGCGTGAAAAACGCACAATATAGAGCATGCTGCGATTTTCACGCAACGCAGAAGTGATGCCTGAAAATCACCGCTCATGTGCATAGCCCCATAGAAATGAATGGGTCAGGATTCATTACGGGTGCAATGATCCACCTCACGCATTGCACCCGCGCGATAAACTCGCCCGTGTGAAAGGGGCCTTAGGGGTATCCTTAGAGTATACTAATTGGAGTGACTATAGTTCTGGTCAGAGATCTCAGTACTTTTCCTTACAAGTACTAATTGAAACAAAATAATATTCAAGTTTTGGCAACCAAAACACATAGGACCAGTACTAAATACATAATCACTGAAAAGTCGTCTTGTTAAAAAGGGGGTTCAAGGTTTTCGTTTTTTTATTTAGGGAAACTGCTAGGAACCTATTAAAATATTAAAGAAACTTTTACTTCCCTGCCTGTTCCAATTCAATGTCACTGCTTTATCCGTTCTCTTTGCTACACTCAGTGGTGTACTACTTTGGCTGAAATGCCACTAGCCTCTGCAGTGTGTGGCATGAGACTGCTGGGGCCAATGATTGACTGCATCGGTGTATGGCACATTAGAACTGCAACCAAAACAATATGTTCCTAACAGAGAAGAGGAAGGAGTGTCTTCACTGGATCGGATGGGGCTGGGAAGGTAAATTTAGGTTTCTTATTATTTTAAAAGACTCCAGGCTGATTCCCTCAATTAAAAAATAAAAATAAACAGCCTCTTTCACTTTTTATATGGGATGGATGGGGACACCACTTTCTTCAGCAGGGAAAGTAGATGGCTGAAGTAAGGTTAAAAATATAGGCAGTATACACTTGTAGAAAGTGACTAAGAGACACCATGGTCAAACTTGTTTTCAATATATATCAACTTTCTTTTTCATTAGAGCCAGCTGACTAATTTCCCTACTGTACATGTGTTCACCAGTGGAAATGCATCTATAATAGTGCTGTTGAGTCATAATAGGGCTCAAAAGGGGCATGACTGTCACTCTGCAAGGGATAGGACAGAGTGCATGGACAGAGTTTCTACTAATATATAAATACTACTTTGCATAACGAAGCGTATTGCTGACTGAAACTGGAAGAACCTGCCAACAAGTCAGTTTCACACTCTGAGGGCCATTGCTATTATAAGATTCCAAACACGAGATGATTCTTGCAATCTGACATTTTTGCATAGTGAGCTTTTGGAAATATTTACTTGAGTGGTATTTGTGAACTTGGTTTTCACTTTGGCATCTAGTAAAAGTTGGGACTAACTTTTCAGAGACTGCAATCTTGTTATTGTTATAACGGTCTTGCCTATAAGACTCCTTATTCCTATTAGTGGCTCTACATAAAGAGAAACAGTACCCTCTGACTCAAGGAATGAACAGAAGAACTTACTCTCCACACATAAGGAGCTATGTCAGTTGGTGAGTCAGAGTGTCTGTCACTTGAGACGGCTGACACAGAAAGGAGGTTATAACTCACAAATACAGTCACCAATAAGAAGATTACCTTCTCTAAAATTTATATTATGTATCTTTCTAATGAACCAAAGAATAAACATTTTGTAGCTTTTATTCCAAGTGTATAGGAATGAGCCATCCCACTGAAGTGATTGGGGTGGTGTCAAGGATGGAGAACAGTTAGCAGGAACTGATAAATAACAACAGACTGGCTTGATCCCAAACTAAGGAAAATATAGGAGGGCCCTTTAAATCCCTAAGAACTCTCCCAAACTGCTATGCACATGTACAGGTCCCAGTGGTAGACCAATACATGCCTTTGTACCTATAACTGAGTGACATCTGAATTCCCTATAGTAGTGAGGGGAACGGCCACCGGCTCCCTGCACAGAATGCGAAGGGAGTCAGGGTCACCTAGAATCAAGCCAGCAAACAAAACCCAAAGTAAACGGAATGCACTTTCTTAGAGCAAAACAACTGCAGGCTCCAGCAGCACACACTTCATCCAGGAAGTAATATAAACCGCAAGGAGAAACCATATGGGAGGGAATATAAAGCAAGCCAATTAATCAAGATAAGAGGCAGCTGAGGGAGAGAAAGGAACTGAGCAAAGTGAAACCAAAACAAAGAATGTCATACACAAGACAGGGGGGAACCTCTGACCGACAGTCTCCCAGAACCAGCGGTGACAGTACCCCCCCCCCCCCCCTTCTATGGGTGGACTCCGGACTGTCAGGACCGACCTTCTCAGGATGAGACCGATGAGACGAGTGGCCTTAATGTCCGCCAGTGGGACCCACATCATCTCCTCAGGACCATAACCTTCCCAATGAACGAGGTACTGAAGAGAACCGCGGATAATGCGGGAATCCACAATCCTGGAGACCTGAAATTGAAGATTACCATCAACTAAAATCGGGGGAGGAGGCAAAGAGGAAGGAACAGTAGGTTGGACATAAGGTTTCAATAGGGACTTGTGAAAAACATTATGGATCTTCCAAGTCTGAGTAGGATCAAGACAGAAATCAACGGGATTGATGACGGATAAGATCTTGTAAGGCCCAATAAACCTAGGACCCAACTTCCAGGAGGGAACCTTCAGTTTAATATTCTTTGTAGACAACCACACCAGATCACCCACATTCAGGTCCGGACCAGGCACACGTCTCTTATCTGCCACACGCTTATATCTCTCACTCATCTTCTTTAGATTACCCTGAATCTTTTGCCAAATAAGTGACAAAGACGAGAAAAATCTCTCCTCATCAGGTAAACCAGCAGACCCCTCTCCAGAGAATGTCCCAAACTGCGGATGAAACCCATATGCACCAAAAAATGGTGACTTATCAGAGGAGTCCTGACGACGGTTATTTAAAGCAAACTCAGCAAGGGACAAAAAAGAACACAATTCTCCTGATTCTCCTCAACAAAACAGTGCAGATATGTCTCCAGATTCTGATTGACGCGTTCGGTCTGACCATTCGACTGCGGGTGAAAAGCAGAAAAAACGACAACCTTCCAGAATCTGGAAACAAATTGCGTGCCCCTATCAGAAACGATGTCAGAAGAAATGCCATGTAATTTAACAATGTGATCAACAAACGCTTGCGCCAGCGTTTTAGCATTGGGTAACCCAGGAAAAGGAATAAAATGTGCCATTTTGCTAAAACGGTCCACTACCACCAGAATCACAGTATTCCCCGAGGACCGAGGCAAGTCCGTAATGAAGTCCATGGACAGATGCGTCCAAGGACGGGAAGGTATGGGTAACGGGAGGAGAGATCCCGATGGCCGTGAATGAGGGACCTTGGCACGAGCGCAAGTCTCACAGGCTGCCACAAACCCCTCAACCGTCTTACGAAGAGCTGGCCACCAGAATCTGCGAGCAATGAAATCCACTGTGGCTCTACTCCCCGGGTGCCCAGCAAGAACACTGTCATGGTTTTCCTTAAAAACTTTGTGTCGCAAAGCGAGCGGCACAAATAGCCTCCCAGGAGGACAAAGATCAGGTGCCTCTGCCTGGGCTGCCTGAACCTCTGCCTCCAGATCAGGATAAAGAGCCGAGATGACCATCCCATCAGCCAAAATGGGACCTGGGTCCTCAAAGTTCCCCCCTCCCGGAAAACAACGTGACAGGGCATCCGCCTTCACATTTTTAACCCCAGGGCGGAACGTAACAACAAAATTAAACCTAGAAAAGAACAAGGACCACCTGGCCTGTCTCGGGTTCAGACGCTTGGCTGATTCCAGATAGGCCAGGTTCTTATGGTCGGTAAATACGGTAATTGGGTGTCTGGCTCCCTCCAACCAATGACGCCATTCCTCAAAAGCCAATTTGATGGCCAACAACTCCCTATTTCCCACATCGTAATTTCCCTCTGCGGCGGAGAGCTTTTTTGAGAAAAAGGCACACGGTCACCATTTAGCAGGAGAGGGACCCTGAGATAAGACCGTGCCCACCCCCACCTCAGAGGCATCCCCCTCAACAATAAAAGTTAGAGAGACATCAGGTTGTACCAAAATGGGAGCGGAACACAAAACGCTCTTTAATACTAGAAAAGGCTTGAAGCGCCTCTTCCGACCATGAGGAAAAATCCACCCCCTTTTTAGTCATATCAGTGAGTGGCTTAACAGAGAAATAATTCAAAATGAACTTTCTGTAATAATTAGCAAAACCCAAAAACCGCATCAGCGCCTTCTGATTTTCACTTATCTCCCAATCAAGCATGGCGCGGACCTTCTCCGGGTCCATCCTAAAACCAGAAGCGGAGAGAAGAAAACCAAGAAATTGAATCTCTGGAACCGCAAACACACATTTTTCCAGTTTAGCGTACAATTTATTCTCCCGCAAAATCAGCAGGACCTGACATAGGTGGTCCCGATAAGTCTTGAAATCAGGAGAAAAAAATCAAAATGTCATCTAGATACACCAGTACAAATTTCCCCATTAAATGATATAAAATGCTGTTCACAAAATGTTGGAAGACGGCTGGAGCATTCATCAAACCAAAGGGCATAACCAAGTTCTCAAAATGACCCACCGGGGTATTGAAGGCCGTCTTCTATTCGTCCCCCTTCCTGACCCTGACAAGGTTGTATGCCCCTCTTATATCCAACTTAGAAAAAACTTTAGCCCCCACAATCTGGTTAAACAAATCCGGGATCAGAGGAAGCGGATAGGGGTCACGAATCTTGATGCGGTTAAGCTCCCTGAAATCCAAACAAGGTCTTAAAGAAGCATCTTTTTTTTAACAAAAAAAAAACCAGCGGCAAGAGGTGATTTCGAGGGTCTGATATGTCCCTTTCTCAGGCTCTCAGAGATATAAGTACGCATGGCTGCTCTCTCAGGTTGAGAGAGATTGAATAATCGTGATTTAGGCAGCTTGGCTCCTGGGATGAGATTAATTGGACAATCATACTCCCGGTGAGGGGGCAACTCCTGGACACCACTCTCGGAAAACACATCAGAAAATTCCAAGAGAAAAGAAGGTACAGTCTTGGTTAGAAACCTCTGCGAGAGTTGCCGTGAGGCAATTCTATCTGCAAAACTCACTCCAACCATTTATTTGCCTTGCTTGCCAATCAGTGGTGGGGTTATGTTTGGTGAGCCAGGGTAGCCCCAACACTAGGTAGGAGAAAACTGGAACTACAAGGTAATCCGCTGAAGACAAAACATGACGCATCCTCAACATGAGTGTCACCCACAGTCAAACGGATATTGTGAACTATGCCCTTTAACGATTTTTGAGAAAGTGGAGCGGAATCGATAGCAAAAACACGTATAGCTTTTTCCAAAGTGCACCCCTGGAAACCATGTGTTCTAGCAAATTGACTATCAATGAGATTAAAAGCTGCTCCACCATCAACAAAAATTTCACAAAGTTCTTGCTGTTTAGCGCCACCCTGGCAGGTAGGAGAAAACTGGAACTACAAGCAAACGGCAAAACTTCAGTTTCCGCATTAACCTTGCCAATTGTAGCAAATGGAAAGTTTTTAGAGGATTTCTTTTCCCTTTTCTTTTTATTACCCTCAGAAAACCCCATGAACCTCCTAGAAGGACAAACATTAGCTAAATGGTTAATACCTCCACAACAGAAACATACCCTCCTCTGAGAGCTGAATCCTCTAGTATCAGAGGCAACTAAACCCAGCTGCATGGGGTCCTCCACAGAGGGTATAGAGACAGAGTGAGACCCCTGTGAACTGCATGAGACAGCTCCAGTGTCCTTGGGCTGAATATGACAGGAAAGAGAAGTCTCCTCTCTCTCTCTCTCTCTCAGATGCCTGTCGATACGAACAGCTAGAGACATGGCAGACTCCAAAGACACTGGCCTCTCATGAAACGCAAATGCATCTTTTAATCTCTCAGAAAGACCATGACAAAATTGACATCGGAGTGCAGTGTCATTCCAACCAGTATCAGCTGCCCATCTCAGAAATTCAGAACAATATATCTCTGCAGACTGTTTACCCCGGCATAAAAGATGCAGTTTAGATTCAGCCAGAGTAATACGATCCGGATCATCATATATCTGACCCAGGGCTATAAAAAATTCATCTACCGATCGGAGGGAGCGTGCCCCCGCCGGCAGCGAAAAGGCCCAAGACTGAGCGTCAACCCTGATCAGCGAGATGATGATCCGCACCCTCTGCTCCTCATCACCAGAGGAATGGAGATTTAAGCGAAAATGGAGTTTGCAAGCCTCTCTAAAACAAACAAAATTCTCACTACCCCCGGAAAACGTATCCGGAAGAGAGATTTTAGGCTCGGAACAAACTCCATGAACGCCAGCAGAACCGGTCACCTGAAGCTGAGAAACAGTTTCACGGAGATCTGCTACCTCCAGAGAAAGTCCTTGCATGCAGTCAATCAAGGCTGAAACCGGATCCATGCTTAAGACGGTTATGGCGGTTTATAATGCCAAGGATGGAGAACAGTTAGCAGGAACTGATAAATAACGACAGTTTGGCTTGATCCCAAACTAAGGAAAATATAGGAGGGCCCTTTAAATCCCTAAGAACTCTCCCAAACTGCTATGCACATGTACAGGTCCCGGTGGTAGACCAATACATGCCCTCGTACCTATAACTGAGTGACACCTGAATTCCTTATAGTAGTGAGAGGAACGGCCACCGGCTCCCTCCACAGAATACAGAGGGAGTCAGGGTCACCTAGAATCAAGCCAGCAAACAAAACAAAAAGTAAACAGAATGCACTTATCTTAGAGCAAAACAACTGCAGCCTCCAGCAGCACACACTTCATCCAGGAAGTAATATAAAACGCAAGGAGAAACCGTATGGGAGGGAATATAAAGCAAGCCAATTAATCAAGATAAGAGGCAGCTGAGGGAGAGAAAGGAACTGAGCAAAGTGAAACCAAAACAAAGAATGTCATACACAAAACAGGGAGGAACCTCTGACCGACAGTCTCCCAGAACCGGCGGTGACTGGTGGCTTCTTGTAAATACACCTTCTCACCGATACTGTTGCAATGACGAGCAGTTAAACAATGAAGAGAAGGCTGCGCTAGAATGGAGCGAGCCTTCTCTTCAACGAGCTGATTGGTGGGGGTTATCAATAAAAATAACTTGGACAACCCCTTTAAGTTATATTGACATACGGTCCGTGAGCGGGCCATATGTCCTGGAGCAGCATTGATCGTGTGCAGGGCAGAGCACAGCATCATAGGTCACTGTGATACTGTGCACATCTTGTCACCCGTGGGACTAATGTGCCGCACTGATATGATCTTATTAGTGCGGGACAATAGCACAGCGGGCGGCCTGACATGCACAGCATCATTGTGATCTATGATGCTGTGCGTTCCCATGCGCACGATCAATGCCGCCCTGGGACATATGGCCCGTTCACGGACCGTATGTCTCAGAGGGCATACGGTCATGTGCAAGGGCCCTAACCCTGTAAGGATGAGGCTATTTTGGGGCATAATTCTTTTATTTTTTGAGGGGAAGGGGGGGACGAATAGAAAAAAACTTATATTCTGCCATTGTTTTTTTTTTCTCAGTCGTCACTACAAAGTATAAATGACATGTTAAAATTTTGTTGGCTATTACAATTAATATGACACCAAATTTAAAAAATCTTTACATTTTACTATTTTTCCATATAAAAACATCCTATTTTAAATAATTTGGGGATCATTTATGAAGCGAAGTACCCCACTTTTTGGCATACTTTTGTTGCAGATTCAGTCGCAAATGGGATTTGTGGCAAAAGGGACGTGGCTTAGGTGGGGAAAGGGTGGACCTGCAAGCCTGTCTCATTTACCATTTTCCACACTCTTTTTTGGCTTAGAAAATGATTTAAATCTATGCCAGAAATTAAAATCCACGCCAGCTTTTTTTTTTTTAAGACTGATGTCTAAAACGCTGGTTTTAATAAATGACCTCATTTGTCTTTATGTTGCCACATTCTGAGAGCTATAACTTTTCTTTTTACCTTCAACAGAGCTTTATGAGGGCTTTCATTTTTCCAGAATGAGTTGCAATTTTCACTGGCACTATTTCAAGGTACATATTAATTAATCATTATTCCTTTTCATTTTGCTATGGGAATTGTTACAGCGGTGTTTATCATGGGATGATGGCAGACACAGGCACCGAGCCACTCACACTCACCTGTTGTATTGCGGCATAGACCCTCTTGCCCTCTTATGCTATTCCTCAGCATTTGGCTACATGCACACGACCGTTGGTCTTTTGCGGTCCGCAAACTGCGGATCCGCAAAACACGGAAGCTGTTCCGCGTTCCGTTCCGCAATTTGCGGTACGGAATGCGGCCCATTATAGAAATGCCTATTCTTGTCCGCAAAACGGACAAGAATAGGACATGCTATATTTTTTTTGCGGGGGCACGGAACGGAGCAACGGATGCGGACAGCACACGGACTGCTGTCCGCATCTTTTGCGGCCCCATTGAAGTGAATGGGTCCGCGGCTGAGCCGCGAAATATGCGGCTCGGACACGGACCCGAACAACGACCGTGTGCATGAGGTCTTTATCTGTCAGGCCTATTCAGCTGGCCTCAGGGCATGCACGTACACTTCCCAGCCCTTAAAGGGATAGTGCGTGAACAACCGAATCTTCGTAAGCCAATGGCTTCCCCTATGGCAGGGCGCCTGAGTGTCTACTTTACTAGTGCCCTGAAATGGTGCGCTATTCAGTTTGCCCGTGTACCAACTTATGTTTGTTTACTGAATCTGACCTTTCGCTAACTGCCTCAACCAGTTCCTGTTCACCATTTTAACCCATTTCTGTCTGCCCTAATCTTGGACTTCTTTCTTGGATTTGCACAAACCCTGCCTGCACTAATCTCTGCTTGCTACTAACTATGAATATAACCTCATCCCATGGTGTCTCTGACCCTTGTGGTTCAGCTGTCAACAACACCAGGACTACTTCTAGAGTTAGCGGCCTAGTGGCTTCCCTGCAGAAAAAGTCTGTAACCTTACAGGGGTTACAGGGTGAATACCCGGGGACTGTCATGATAACGTCCTTTGGATTAGCCCTATTTGGTCGACTCAAAGCTGTGACAGGAATAGACACAAAACAGCTGTTCTTTCATTAGCCAAAATAATGTGTTAAGTCACAGTATGGATTGTTACCGATGCATTGATACCATTTATTGTAGGTGTCGTTTTTCAAATACTTTTTGTTTCTTCGATAATAAAATGGGAAGAAAGGACTGCATGTTTGTTGTATTGTGAACTTTATGTAACACTTTATTTCAAATGTTTAAAATACATTTTTTGTTACAATATAGGACTTCTACTTTTACTTTTAAATTGTAGTGTATTATGTCTGTCAGACCTAATCACTTGAAAACATGGCAGACCGGTCAACCCAGGGCCGGCGCGTCCTATAAGCAGACTAGGTTGCTGCGTAGAGCGCCCCTTGGGAAGGGGCGCTGCTAGGAGCGCCGGTCCCGCCTCATGCTGCAGCCGCCCGAACGCTCTATATTGAGTTTCAGGCAGCTGCAGCACTGCCCGGGCTGGCGCGTCCATGAGGGCACACCGCCCGGGCGCAGCATGAAGAGAGGGACTGACTGGAGGGAAGCGCTCAGCGCTCTCTCCTGTCACTCCCTCATTGTAGCGTGGCCGAGCCCTGTATGGTCCGCGGGTACAGGGAGCATCTGTCTCCTGTACCCGGCCCGACTGACAGGAAGCACACAGTGTGCACTTCCTGTCAGTCCCCTCGGGTACAGGAAACAAAAGCTCCCGTACCCCTGGACCATACAGGACTCGGCCACGCTACACTAGAGGGAGGGGGGAGAAAGAGAATGACAAGGGGGGGTGGGGGGGGGAATGACATGGCGGGGTTAAGAATGACAAGAGGGGGGAGAGAATGACAAGAGGGGGGAAAGAATGATAAGGAGGGGTGAAGAATGACAAGGGGGGGTGTGAAGAATGACAAGAGGGGGGAGAGAATGACTCGAGGGGGAGAGAATGACAATAGGGGGAAAAAGAATGACAAGAGGGAGAAAGAGAGTGACAAGAGGGGGAAGGAGAATGACAAGAGGGGAGAGAGAGAACTGGCGTTAGTTAAAGGGGTTCTGCAGTTTATTTAAACTGATGATCTATCCTCTGGATAGATCATCAGCATCTGATCGGCAGGGGTCCGACAGATCAGCTGTTTGAGAAGGCAGCCACACTGGCAGTAGCGCCTCGGCCCTCTCGCTGTTTACCACAGGCACAGTGACGTCACGACTAGTATCACTGGCCTTGGCGGGGTTAAGCTCTGTTCACTTGAATGAAGCTTAGCCCCACCCAGGCCAATAATACTAATCGTGACGTCACTGCGAGAAGGCTGAGGCGCTACTGCCAGCGCTGCTGCCTTCTTAAACAGCTGATTGGCGGGGTTCCCCTATCGATCAGTTTAAATAAACTGCAGAACCCCTTTAATATGGCAGATCATATGGGTGGGGCATTGTGATGTCACATGGGGGTGGGCGGCAAACTTTTATTTTGCCTAGGGCGGCAAAAATCCTTGCACTAGCCCTGGGTTAACCTTTATTAGGTGCCTGGTTGTCATGGTAATCCATGGCCTTCCTACAATTGTGTTGTAGAGGTGTCAATAAGGGTGAATCCCCCTGTCTAATTATTTGGAGAGGATTAGATTGGTTAAACGGGCTTTGGATCAAACATCAGCTTCAATGCTGGCTGTTGTGATAGGGTGGCAGCTGACAATCATAGCTAAAGATGATAAAGCTAATCCCCTGTGCAAAAACTACATTCAAAGATAGTGCCCACAACAGAGAAATAATTATATTTATACTGCCAATTTTCTGCATATACTACATTGGCCCCGTAAAAGGCTTTAAATAGTTTTAATTGTTTGGACAAGCAAGTGCGGATGCAGTGCGATTTTCCCGCAAGGTTGCTAAGAGACAGGACCCAATCTTTATTATTTTCCCTTATAACATGGTTAAAAGGGAAAATAGCAGCATTCTCAATACAGAATGCTTAGTAAAATGTGGATTAAGGGGTTAAAAATAAAAAATTAACTCATCTTATCCACTTGATCGCATACTTGCCGATCTCTTCTGTCTTCTTAAAGCATTAGCTGCCATCTAAAGGACCTGTGGTGATGTCAGATCACATGGTCCAATCACATGGTCCATCACCATGGTGATGGACCATGTGATTGGACCATGTGATTAGCTTGGTGACGTCATCACAGGTCTTTTAACTGGCAGCTAATGCTTGAAGAATACAGAAGATATCGTATCTACGCGATGAAGTGGATAAGGTGAGTTTATTTTTTTATTTTTAACTCCTCCATCCACATTTGACTAAGCATTCTGTATTGAGAATGCTATTATTTTCCCTAATAACCATGTTATAATGGAAAATAATAAAATCTACAGAATACTCAACCCAAAACCGAACTTCAGTGATGAAATCCGGGTTCGGGTGTGGGTACCAAACATGCCGATTTTTCCCACGCGTGTGCAAAACGCATTAAAACGCTTTGCACTCGCGCAGAAAAATCACGCATTTTCCCGCAACGCACCAGTCTCTTATCTGGGCGTCAAACATGACGCCCGTGTGAAAGGGGCCTGAAAGATGAAAAAAGTTTTCTTTTTCTAGTATCCTTCCACAAATTGCCAACTAAAATACCACTGCATGAACCACTGACCGCCAGAGAACAATAAACCAAATAGGGAGCTCAGATTTGTGACAGGGAATGACTCTAGTGCTTGCCTTTAATACAAAACAATGTGTTAGTGGGCATAAGTCAACATATAAAGCACAAACATAAAAATGTGTGTAAAACATTACATTTGCATACCTCTGCAACATAACTTATAGCATCCTTCATATTCAGCTCATGGAAAACATTAAGAATTCGATCTCGTTTTTTTTGGGCTGATTTTCTCATAAATATTTTGCTGAAAAATTTTACATCAAAATTTGCAATCCTAGAGAAAAAAATAGATTTTAAGCACTGTATTACAACATGCTAGCAACCTAAATAGCTAAATAAACAAATAAAATCAAGAACTGCTATGAGGATACTATATAAAGAAAATAAAAATGGAAAAATATGACATATTTTGTCTTCTGCTTTCCCTATTCACACTCCAAGAGAGGAAGCCATCAATGCACAGACATCTCCTTTGTAGTTAATGGCATTTTCTTTCTCCAGATATATGGGGTCCCAGAGGTGACACTTCAACCGATCAGACATTTATAGCAAATTCCATGTATATATCATAAAGAAATAGAGCATTTCTGGGTTAAACCGATAAATTGTGTTATGTCTAGTACAGTGCATAACACAGAGGTTGAGCAGGGAAAACACCAAAGAGTAACAGCAACAAAGCCAGACACACGAAAATATTCAACAAATTTGATAGAATGATATCTAGTTTTGTGGGAAAAGATTCAGTAAAACCTGTAATTTTTACCTTTATATCTCAGTTTTTCTAATTAAAGAGGACCTGTCACCGCAAAATGCATTGCAATCTGAAAGCGCCATGTTATAAAGCAGGAAGAGCTGAGCGGATTGATATAAAGGTTTGTGGGAAAAGATAAAGTTAAACCTGTAATTTATACATTTATATCTTTGCTATTTTATAGCTGCATTTTGTGGTGACAGGTCCTCTTTAAGACCACCCCCATCAACAGCCCTTAGGACACAGGTTATAAGTGACTGGCATGTATCTATACAGAGAATGCCATCAACGACTAATATCAACTCCCCGTGTACTGAGAGAGAGCTGTTCAAAGCAGAGATATAAAAAAATAAATTATACGTTTTACTGAATCTTTTCTCATAAAACTATATATCAATCTGCTCAGCTTCTCCTGCACCCCTCCCCTAAAACTTCCCTCTTTCTGACTTCATTGTCCTCTGGGAGGTGTTATCAGTGTTTGATAGCATTCCCTGTGGGTGGCCGTATTCAAATGTCAGTGAATCTCGGACGTGTGCGCTCCCTGTTATGCAAAGACACCACACGTACACATTGATTTTTATGTATTCACACATCTGTGATTTACCACAGTTCAGGGTTATACCACGGAAACATGCACTCTTTCTGTCCATTTACGGATCCATTACAGCCATTATAGTCTATGGGTCTGTGAAAAAACATAGACAACTTGGATAGCATCCATGTTTCGTCCATGTTTCAGATGTATAAGAGATCATTGCTAGGAGATGCTCTTGTAAAAATTTAAGCTGAGCAGTGTCTGTGGAACATGCATAACACACGGAGGGCAAAAAACAGACACACAGACCAAACACGGATCCTTCACGAACATCTTGTCACTAATGTGATCATGGACGTGTGAATGAGGCATGAGTGTGTATACACAGATAGCTGTCAGTCACTGATAACACCTCCCTATGAACAATTATATCATAAATAGCAGAAATTTAAATGTATAAATTAGTAAAAAGTTTTACTGACTATTTCCTAAGTTTATATTGACAGTATGTATAATATAATTAGAGATGAGTGAAGTTGTGAAAAATTTGATTCTGCCGATTTGCCGAAGTTCGCCAACAAATTTGATTTATTCTGAATTAATTTGTCATGAATCGTTATAAATCAAATCAGGCCACTCTGCCTTATCATATTCTTCCCACTTGGTGGTCCAATCTCAGTGTGAAGGCTTAGAAGTTAACCCTTTCGAGACCGCTGACAGTAAATTTACATTAGCAGCCGGGCATTTAAAAATGGTGCCCGCCATGGCCTCCAGGTGTCTGCTGTTTTCAAGAGCAAACTAGTGGCACTAATGTCCACGTCCAGCGGTAATGCCTGAAGTGGACTTATAACCCTTCAGATGCCGTGTGGTCCGGCTCCTCCTGATGGGGATCAAGGGAGCCAGAGGGTATATGCAGCAGCCCCTGTCCTCCTGTCTGATGGTACCAGAGATGGTACACAGCATTGAGGTGGGAAAACATTCCTCAAAGCAATAAAATTGAGGGATCCACAAAAGAGATGACCATAATGCCATGTGGATCCATAAGGTCTGGGATCCCTTCGTTATTATGAACCTACTGGCATTTTACTTTAAAAATTATTAGGGTTAAGACCAGAGGGCAGAATATAGTAGATGGTTCAAACATGGCCGCTGGATGATTGGAGCAACACTGTCCCTAGCACGTGGAGTGCTTGCCACATCTCTCCCTATGCTTAGCTCACAGGAGAAAGGCAGAGACCGCGTGGGATCAGGGTTTTATAGGGTTGTGACATCACAAGGGACTGCTACCGGCCTGGCTGGCTGTAAGGTATTATGGGTCATATTGCGTTCCCAGACTTCTTACTTTAACTTTGCAACACATACAGCCGCCATTTTAGGAAAAACTGATTCGTTACCACAAAGTGCGAGGAAATTTGGATTCCTGCCGAAACGAAGTTTTCCTAAGCTTTGGACTGAATGTCGCTTTGGATGCTTCGATTCACTCAACACTAAATATAGTATACAGTATGTGTCTGTAATACTATGTGTATATGTAATACTATATGCCTACTTTGGACGCCTATCAGTCAAAGCTTATGCTGAATTATCTGTTTCGCAAAAGTGTAGCTGGGGTCCGACTACCCTTGTAAAATGAGAGGATAGAAATCAGCATACTATTCTCTGTGAAAATATAGTCAGATTATTTTAGGGAGTGAAGGACAGTATTTTCATTGTGCAACTAGACAAACATAAGTAACAATATATTGTAAATATGGAAGACATTTTCTGGTTACTTACTTATCTCTCATGTAATTGTGTCCAATTTGCCCAGAGATATCTTCAATAGCTGAGCAAATGTGATCAAATGCCTTGGAGAAACACACAGAAAACCATATTAGCATTTTTTTATGATAAATTAAATTCTGCAATGTTCAATGGCAGATTTCATGCCATATTAGGGTTCTTTCACACTTGCGTATTTGTTTTCCGGCATAGAGTTCAGTAGTCGGGGCTCTATGCCGGAAAAATCCTGATCAGGATTATCCCAATGCATTCTGAATGGAGAGAAATCCGTTCAGGATGCATCAGGATGTCTTCAGTTCAGGACCGGAACGTTTTTTGGCCGGAGAAAATACCTCAGCATGCTGCGCTTTTTGCTCCGGCCAAAAATCCTGAACACTTGCCGCAAGGCCGGATCCGGAATTAATGCCCATTGAAAGGCATTAATCCGAATCCGGCCTTAAGCTAAACGTAATTTCGGCGCATCGCCGGATCCGACATTTAGCTTTTTCTGAATGGTTACCATGGCAGCAAGGACGCTAAAGTCCTGGTTGCCATGGTAAAGTGTAGTGGGGAGCAGGGGAGCAGTATACTTACAGTCCGTGCGGCTCCCAGGGCGCTCCAGAGTGACGTCAGGGCGCCCTACGCGCATGGATCACGTGATCGCATGGATTGCGTGATCCATGCGCATGGGGCGCTCTGACGTCATTCTGGAGTGCTCCCGGGAGCCGCACAGACTGTAAGTATACTGCTCCCCTGCTCCCCACTACTACTATGGCAACCAGGACTTTAATAGCGTCCTGGCTGCCATGGTAACCTCGTAGCACTTCGAAGACTGATCAGGATCCTGATCAGTCTTCTAATGCTTTCAGGCAACTTGCATTCTGACGGATCCGGCGGGACGGAAGTGCCCGCCGGATCCTCAGAACGCAAGTGTAAAAGAGGCCTTACACTGGCTGAGGACTGGCCAGATCATCAGTAACAAGAGTTTGTACGAATGCTTGTTAGCGACTAAAGTGTGCAAAAGTGCTGCATTTGTTTGTACATTGGGTAATCGTATATCCTATGCAGTCACAAAAATCATTGTTTGCCACCAGCAGATCGTGCTGTCTAATCACGCTCTACTGCCAGCAAATAATAAGTCTGTATGGGGAGGAGTGATGGCCTTAGTGATAGCTCCTCCCCATACTGACAAGCAGGCATTTGCCTCATCTGGCAGGGTAATACAGCCTTTAGACAAGTGTCTAATCGTTCAGTAGCAGAACGACAGCTGATGATAGAGCCGATGATAGGCAGGCATTTGCTTGTAAAGATTATTAAGTTCAAATTTGTTCGCATAAGATTATTTACCATTTTACATTTTGTAAACGTGATTTTATTATTTTAGGACATTAGAAGAAAATTTTCAAACCCAACTTTCTTAACCACTTCAGCCCCCCTAGCTTAAACACCCTTAGGCCTTATTCACACGTCAGTAATTTTTCTTTCCAGAATCACGGTCCGTTTTTTTGTGAGTCAGTGTTTCCGCAAAATTCTTTTATTTTTGTTTTTTAGTGTCTCCACATACCTTCCATGTTTCCAGATTTCCGCAAAAATCTGGAAGAGCAAGAAAAAAAAAAGGATGTTTCCAGGGTAAAACTTTTAATTTACTGTGGATCCGTAATTACGGATCCGCAAATACGGATGACATGCGGATGACTTGCGGATGACTTTTGTAACCTTTCCGCATGTCATCCGGATTTATGCGGATCCATTCACTTCAATGGGGCTACGGTCCGCAATTTGCGGACAAAGTAGGACATGCTCTATTTTTTTACGGTTCCGCATTGCGGAAAAGAAATGATTTGTGGATGCGGAGAGCATATGGAATGCTCTCTGCATCTTTTGCAGACCCTTTGAAATGAATGGGTCCGCATATCTTCCGCATTATTTCCGCATTTTTGGGGAAATAATGCGGGAAAAAAATACGGACGTGTGAATAAGGCCTCTGCACTACACTACCTTCACTGTTTATTGCTCCGTCATACAACTTACCACCCAAATGAATTTTACCTCCTTTTCTTCTAACTAATAAAGCTTTCATTTGGTGGTATTTCATTGTTGCTGACTGAAAGGGATTTTTAACCTTGCTATTAGATACATATTATATCAGGCACTGCCACTTGTATAGATCACTGCCACTTGTTACAAGACAGGTAATTTCCTCAGAAGACACATCCCCCAGAGGGCTCTTAATTCCTGTATGGGAGCCCACCCCAGCAGACATTGACACTACAATACATGACACACAGTTATCACTTGGAAATACAATGGATAGCAGGATCCTCAGGTACATGACAGCAAGCTGTAACGAGTTTAACTTGTTAGCATCTAGACTACCATTGTAATATGTAAAAGGCCCTTTCATGTATTGTATATGGGAGATACCAGTATTGTTTACCGACTTCCCTAAATTAACATGTCATCTGCTGAACTAAAGTTGGTATTCCCACCCCCAATGTCCTATAAATACATGTACTATGGAATAAACACTTCAGATCTTAACTGTCCAAGATTGAGTTCTGGATGGCTAATTTCTCCCAGCTGGAGGAGAGACTATTCACTGAAGGGGAAAATTTACCGGTGGCGGTCTGATGCCTCATTGTATGACCATCTCATAACCACCTCAAATTGGAAAGAGCTATCAGTTTGGTGTCAGAAGGTGGGATTCGCCATAAACAGTATCGGGTAAGTGATTCTATATTTTTTTTATGTATTATTACTACCCTATACTGTGTCTTTCCTAAAACAATGTATATTGCTGTATAATTGCTTAAGCATTTCTTAGTCGTTATAAGATTTAAATTTACTGTATAAATTGTGTATAGACTGTGTATAGATGGTATGCGAGTTCATGCTGAAATTGAAGGTATAAATTTGGCCATCCAGGATAGCGTAATATCAAACATAAATTCAGGAGTAATCATGAGCCTGGATTAGAAGAAATAGGATGCAAATACCCCCCCAGAATAGTTAAAAAATCAACTATAAATTCAGGAGCAGTCATGAGCCTGGATTAGAAGAAATAGGATGGAAAACATATAAACTGATAAGCATAAGGTTTGTCAGTAAGTATTTGCACTAAACACAAACATAATCATTCTTAGCTAAACCTTCAAATTCAGCTGATCTCACTGTATATTTTTAGCTAAATAAAATGGGCAATTCTTATAGTAAGA
Source organism: Bufotes viridis (assembly GCA_033119425.1). Lineage (NCBI taxonomy): Eukaryota > Metazoa > Chordata > Amphibia > Anura > Bufonidae > Bufotes > Bufotes viridis. The sequence continues at coordinate 199,246,840 of CM065593.1, read as the reverse complement.
AGAATCCCAGAAAGAAATTAAATTTTAAGTTTAGAACTAAGATCATGTTCCTAAGTCTGCTGCAAGTCATTCTATGTTGAAAGCTAATCTTCCATTTTGGCTGGTGTGCAGTTGGTCCCAAATTGCATTACCATTTTTCATTAACAATATGGAAAATTTTGTGAAGAATGCCTGCTTAGTTTAAGAAGAATATGGGACTTATATTCCAGCCATACAGATAACAGGACAAGGCTTAGGGAATAAAGATGTGACTGTTATGATAATTGTGTGTAATTAATTGTCTCTGTGTTTCTTTTCAGGAGCCACTAAAGGCGGCTTAGTCAAGCTGGCTAAACACTAATGTTTTTGTTGTGTTCACAGGTTTTATATCAGTTTAAAAAGGTTTTCATAGTCACCACGTGGTATCATGAGCTCAATAACTAGTAATTGTTTGCAAACAATGAAATAACAGTCAGGCATGTGTTGGTTAAAACAGTCATGTATACTGTACCTTTGTGATGTGGAAGTATTTTTTGTTCCCACATAACCTTTTGTCTTTTAGGTGTGAATATCATCTGCTCCTTTAATGAAACTCACAGGAAGAGGTCTTTGTTCACACACCAGAACAAAAGTTGGGTTGGCAGGTGGTGTTAGCATATGTCTGTCTTTCTGTCTGTCTGTCTGTGTGCGATGTGTTAATGGCCAGCAGAATATTTTTATATGATTTTTTATTTTTTTTTCCCTACCTTTACATTTTTGTTGTAAGTATTTTGTTTGTTTTTTATATATAGAGACCTACTGCTTGGATATTCACTAAACTTAAAAGTTTTTTTTTCAGTGTGAGTAATCTTCCAAATGTGTATTTAGCATACCGTTGGATAGGAAGACGCAGCCACTTATGGTGTTTGTCTTCAAAGGCCATCAAATGACCTGGTGCAGATTGCCACAAGGTCTAATTGATACACCTGCAGTTTTCTCCACTGCTCTCCAGAAAGTCCTTGTAAACTGGCATCCGCAGCATGGTTTGCAAAACCATAGCTGCTGCGTTAGCTCAAGACCATGGAGGACGGTTGAGGACTGTGACATATATATCCAAACTACTCTCAGTCACTGTACAGGGCATGCCACCATGTCTCAGGACCTTGGCAGCATGTCCAATGGCTGTAGAATTGACAAGCTCGATCACACTGGGACATGATACCACACTGTACACCTCACACTCTGTCCCACACCTTTTAAAAAATCTGTCCACACAACACATGATTGACTGCCCACAAGATGAGATCTCAGAACAACATGAATGTGCAGAACACATTCACATAGCCACCAGCCCCCACCCCACCCTACAAAGTGTTCCTTTTCCTGATGCAGTGGATGTTTTTGTAGATGGCTCCTGCACCCAACCAGATGATCAAACGTTTCATGCTGGTTATGCAGTTGTACAATTGCCCGATAGAGTTCTTGAGGCCATGCCAGCCACTGTCTCATCAGCACAAGCTGCGGAGTTAATCGCACTTGCTAGAGCTTGGAAATTATGGCTGGCAGACGAGTGAATGTGTACACAGACTCTAAATTCCCATTTTCGGTGTGTCATAATTTTGGACTAATATGGCAGCATAGAGGGTTCACTACAGCGAAAGGCAAGCAAAAGCAGCCTCCTGTGTCACACAAAATTGCGCAACCAAGGATTTTGTAAATTCCCTGCTAGTACCGCTCACGCCTGAAAACAACATAATGTTGTCCCAGCTCCAAACATTTGCAACATCAGCAGACATCGTTTATTGGGAGCTTCAAGGGTTGACCAGAGACGCTAACGGTCTATGGTCAAAGGGAGGAATAGTAGAGTAGAAATTCCCTTTGGGACTGATTGGAAAATTAAGCAGTGATTATGGTGATACTTCGCTTTCGTTTCCATTGTCAACAGGTGCACCAACCTACCCATTCAAGCCTGGAGGCAGAGTCCTGATGAAGTCTCTCCATAAGGCCTCATGCACACGACCGTTGCCTGCCTCCGCGTCCGCTCCTCCTTGAAATTTCGCGTCCGTCAAAAAAAACGGATGACGGACCGTTTTTTTTGACGGATCCGATTTTTATGGCAGATCCATTGTAAAAATGCCTATCCTGTCCGCGACCTTTAAAAAAATAGGACATGCACTATTTTTTTGACGGAATGAAACCACGGATCACGGAAGCGGAACAAAAACGGTTGACCATCCGCATTTTTTGACGGACCCATTGAAATGAATGGGGAAGCATCCTATCCGTGAAAAAAAACGGAACGGACGCGGAAACAAACAACGGTCGTGTGCATGGGGCCTAAGTTGAAGTCGCTGGACCCACCCTATGGAACCCTAGTGACAGTCCAGGCCAGGACCAGAACTAAAGTGTCAACAGACAACTATCCTACTTGGATTCAAGCATCCCAATTGAAGGAAGCCTCACCTCTGCCTGAGTGACCAGAACCAGACGAGTCCCAGTTGGATCCAATCATTAGGAAGAAGCAAGCTTCAGTGCTCTGTACAATGCCAATGTACACCCCTACCCCTGGAAGACCTCACATCTGTGCAGCAATGGCATTCTTTGTAGCAGACACAACGCTAGCAGCCACTGTTTGGCTAGTGGCAATGTGTGCCCACCACTCTGAGAAGCTACCCTCGATATGCCCCTCATCCCCCCAGGAAACAAGAGACATTCACGTCTCCACTCTGCAACTGACGCCAAGCCTAAGTAGACACAAAGGACACATGGTGCTACTCTTAGAACAACACTGATTATTTTATGTTTTGTGTTCTTTCTTACTTTTCTTTCTTCTTTCTTTTCCACTATGCAGGGGATTTTTTTCCTACTGTGCGCCAATTACACAGAAGGTTTTTTCAAATCTCATTCATAGTTATTTCAACTTTCCTTTTTCTTTTTCCCCTTGTCCACTATGCAGGGGATTTTTTTTCCTACTGTGCGCCAATTGTACAAGAAGGTTTTTTTTTTATCTCCTTTATGATTTCTACTTTTGTTTCATATGTTATATACATATACACACAAGGTCTTTAGCCGGAGGAGGACACACAGTGCAGCTCTCAGAATAGAAAATGATCCCGTTCTTTTTTTGTATAAAAAGTTGGGATCAATGGTTGGGTTGAAAGGGATTTTTAACCTTGCTATTAGATACATATTATATCAGGCACTGCCACTTGTATAGATCACTGCCACTTGTTACAAGACAGGTAATTTCCTCAGAAGACACATCCCCAGAGGGCTCTTAATTCCTGTATGCGAGCCCACCCCAGCAGACATTGACACTACAATACATGACACACAGTTATCACTTGGAAATACAATGGAGGGCAGGATCCTTAGGTACATGACAGCAAGCTGTAACGAGTTTAACTTGTTAGCATCTAGACTACCACTGTAATATGTAAAATGCCCTTTCATGTATTGTATATGGGAGATACCAGTATTGTTTACCGACTTCCCTAAATTAACATGTCATCTGCTGAACTAAAGTTGGTATTCCCACCCCCAATGTCCTATAAATACATGTACTATGGAATAAACACTTCAGATCTTAACTGTCCAAGATTGAGTTCTGGATGGCTAATTTCTCCCAGCTGGAGGAGAGACTATTCACTGAAGGGGAAAATTTACCGGTGGAGGTCTGATGCCTCATTGTATGACCATCTCATAACCACATCAAATTGGAAAGAGCTATCACTGACATTTTTACTTTTTTGGATATTAATAAAAAATTACCGACATTTTTCCCCAAAAATGACATTTTTCGCTTTCTGTTGTAAAAGTTTTTAAAAAAAAACTACATTTCTATATACATTTTTCTCTAAATTTATTGTTCTACATGTCTTTGATAAAAAAAAAATGCAATAAGTGTATATTTATTGGTTTGGGTAAAAGTTATAGCGTTTGCAAACTATGGTGCAAAAAAGTGAATTTCCAAATACTCTTTTCCATTGCTCATCTGTGAATTGGGTAGCTAAATCCATTTCCCATGATAGCAATGGTGCAGTTTTCGTAAACAAATGTTTTTTTCCCAAGGACATGTATAAAGGTCTTAATTTTATTACAGTCCAATTCGGTAAGGACCATTTATAAAGAAGATCTGTATTTATCTTAATCTCTAGTGGGGTGTATTTCTGTAAGAAAGATCTGATACACAAAAATTTAAAAAAATCTGTGTTAGGGATTGAATATAAGCTATGTAGAGAGTCAAAAGAACATAAATAATCCTCCGAATAAAGTAGTGACAACGAAGTCAATCCTTTTCTTACCCATGCACTGGTAAACAGATTAGGTATTAAATAGTCGAGTACCGATAATGGAGAGATAGGAAGCAAGGATATAACAGTCGTGGGACAGCGATTATGAAATTCGATCCAGTGGTGGACCGCCATGGATGCCAGAGATACAAGTGGAGCTGCAACATAAGTGGGGTGTAGTGCTGCTAATAAAAGAGCTTTTAAATTGACCGACGGGGTCGATGTGGATTCTATTTGTACCCAATTTTTATAAATATTGTCATCCCACCAGTCTTTCAAGAAAGACACCTGAGACGCAAGAAAATAATCATAAAGATTTGGCAAGCCCAGACCGCCCAGATCTTTAGGCTTCTGCATAAGACTTACTGCTAGCCGGGGTCTACTTTGTTTCCAGACATAATCCGTCAGAATCTTAGTGACCGAGGAGAAAAAGGAGACCGGAAGCTTAATGGGGATTGTCTTAAACAAATAAAGAATTTTAGGCAGTACAAACATTTTAAAGGCTGCAATTCGACCCACCCACAATATCTCATGTCTGGCCAAGGCTTCCAAATCTTTTCTTAATTTAGCCAAAAGCGGAATATAATTACACTGATAAAGATGAAAAATAGACGCAGTCAGGCTAATTCCCAAGTAGTCCACTCGGGAACTCTGCCAATCAAAGTCAAAAGATTCTTTCAAGGCAGCTAGGAATTTGAAACCTATATTAATAGGAAGCGCTTGTGACTTAGTCGTATTTAATTTATACGATGACAGTTCCCCAAAGTCCGATATCACATTCATGGCTGCCTTCAAAGAAATATCAGGTTGTGTGAGTGATAGAATAATATCGTCGGCATATAGACTAATAGTATGTGCCCTATTACCTATATAGACTCCATGGTTGTTGTCTAATTGCTTGTGCTAGTGGCTTAATAGATAAAACAAAAATAAGAGGAGAGAGAGGACAGCCTTGGCGCGTACCATTAGAGATATCAAAGGGGGTCGAAATTGCACCATTTACCAATACTCGAGCACTTGGGGGAGTTGTACAGGGCCGCGACCGCAGACAATATCCTACCCGTAAATCCCATATGGGATAAGACCGAAAAAGCGAAGGACCAATTAATGCGGTCAACCGCTTTTTCTGCGTCTAGCGTTACCAATAAGGTTGAGATATTCTTCTTCTGTACATAATCTATTATATTCAGTACTCTTCTGGCGTTGTCCTGCAGCTGGCGGCCCTGCACAAATCCCACTTGGTCGATATGGGTAAGCAATGGTACTACTGGTGCAATACGATTGGAAAGAATTTTTGAATATATTTTAATGTCCGTGTTTAAGAGTGAAATAGGACGGTACTTCTTAGGGTCTTCAGAAGGGGGATCTGACTTCGGAATAGTCACTATGGTGGCACCCAACATTTCTCTCGGGAGCATTCCAGTGTCCATTGCCTTCTGATAAACATGAAGCAAATAAGTAGAGAGAACCGTGCAGAATTTCTTATAATAGGAATTAGAAAACCCATCTGGGCCTGGGGCTTTTTTATGTGATAGATGTTCAATGACTACTTGAATTTCTTTTAAAGAAATAGGAGCATTTAATATCTCAAGTTGTTCCTTAGATAGCTCAGATAAATTAAGAGAAGAAAGTTATTTATTTATTCTCTCAGTTAAGTCAGAAGGGGGTGATATTTCCTTTCATAAATTATAAAGTTGTTCATAATAATCCCGAAAGGTTTTAGCTATACCCATTGGGTCTAAAATCTTAGTCCCTGAATGTTGTGAACGAAGATAAGGGATTTTTGATTTAAGGGCTCTCGACTTCACCTGATTAGCAAGGAACTTACTGGCCTTATTACCATAGTAATAATAAGCTGCCTTTTGTCCTTTGACATGTTTCTCATATTTATATAAGACATTCTTTTAGTTGTAACCGCAGGGACTGCAAATAAGCAGCCGTCTGTGGTGTTGGAGCATTCTTATTACTCATCTCTGCGGCCTTCAGTCGTGTTAGAAGGTCCGTCAACTGTCTTTCCCTTTCTCTTTTCGCTCTGGTACCTAATTTAATGAATATGCCTCTCATATAAGCTTTATGTGCATTCCAGAGGGAGAAGGGATCTGTCACCGAGCCTTCATTATAGCTGAAAAAGTCGGTTAATTCCTGAGTCAGTTGTGGGCCAAGGGCAGGGTCGTCCATCAGATATGTGTTTAAACGCCATGGGGAAAACGGACGTGTAAAGGAGGACTCATACACAGTTAAAGTTATAGGGGCATGGTCGGACCAGGTAATTTGTCCTATTGAAGACTGAGAATTGAAACTCAAAAATGATCTGTCTACCAAAAAGAGATCAATTCTGGAGTATGTGTTATTTACATTGGAATAGAAGGTATAATCTTGTTCTCTTTCATGATGTAACCTCCAAATGTCAAAAAGATCCTCTTTTTTTTATTTTTATTTAATATTTTATTATTTTATCAATTTGCGTCATATTACAAATAAAAAAGAAAACATAAAGAAGATCCCCCCCCCCGACCCATCCCTCCCCCCTGCCTTGCAGAGGAAAAAAAATATATATATATATATTGTTAAGCCATTTAACTATCGTTCCAGCACTTTTTAATGGATCCTCGCTGTCTATACAAGATCTTCTCATAACTTCTAACCTTATTGGCCAAGTTTAGCCAGTTGGTGCAGTCTGGGGCGGAGGGGGAGAGCCATTTTCTAGATATGAGAAGCCTAGCTAAAAAGATCAACTTTGTCAGCAATCGACCCTTCAAAGCCTGACAGTTGATCTCCGATAAGTCCCCCAGAACCCATAATTTGGGAGATAGGGGAATATATATGGTGAGTCTTTGTGTTAAGGTTCTTTGAACTAACTTCCAGTACTTGCTCACCGTCGGGCATTCCCAGAACAGATGTAAATGATCTGCTCCTGGGACCCCACAACGGGGGCACCCAGAGGATGCTGCAAGTCCTCTCCTGTGGAGCCACAGGGGTGCTATATATATTTTGTGCATTATGTTAAACTGAACTACGGTGTGGTTAAAATTATGTGAAACTTAACTTAAGCTTTTACCTACCTCCCCCCAATTCGGGAGACCCAAACCTAAGAGTGAAGTGGACCAGGATTTTTGTCCTGGAGACAGGGTATCCCAAAAATTTTTTTCCATCAAGTGTCTGTAACAGTGCGAAATCTTAACTTTCATAGCGTCCTTATTTTGGATCAAATTGTGCAAAAATACCGGAGTATCTATATTAAGTGAGTAAGTATCAGAAATATAAAAAAGTGCGGATCGCAATTGGAAATATGCGTACCAAGCCACCTCACCTACATTTACCCTTTCCTTTAGCTCCACAAGAGTCAGAATTTGTCCGTTTTCGACCACTTGACTCAGGTAGTTGATCCCTTTATTCCTCCAATATTGCTGACAGTTCAGATCATCGAGATTCAAAAGCTTCAAGTTGTGCCACAGGGGGGGTACAGATAAGTGATGCCCTAACCTTAAACCAGCTCTTAATGACCGTCCAGGCTTTCATAACCATTCCTCTTTTAATAATAAGTGTGATAATGAAGGCGCCTTAATTCTACAAGGGGCATTAGAATCACACTCTGGATCCGGCAGTATGTTAAAATCTCCACACCACAACACATACCCCTGTTTGATCTTCCTGACTTTAGACATAAGCCTCTGAAGAAAGGACAATTGATGTCGGTTAGGAGCATAAACACATACAAGAGTAAATAACACATTATTTAGGGACGCCACTAAAATTATGTAACGTCCTTGTGTGTCAGCGATAACTTTAACCATCTGAAAAGTTAGGGAATTTTAAATCGCCACCATCACTCCCCTCTGTTTTTTAGAATAGTGTGAATGGAATATATGGGGAAAGTGAGCATTTTTTAATCTATAAGCATCCCCTTCCTTCAAATGTGTCTCGGTGGCACACAGGACATCACATTGGAGCAGTCTGGTTTCTTTCCATAAGGAAGATCTCTTATAGGATGTATTCAACCCCTTAACATTCAAAAATGCAAACTTAATAACCATATCTTTGAATAAAACGCTTAGTATCAGATCTTAACCTTATACTTTTAAAAAAACATCTATATACTTGTGTGAGCCTGTGGGCCATTATAATCTCAAAAATAAAAACATAGTAGGTGAACCATCTGTGTACCATCATTACATTAAAGAATATATTTAAGGGAAAATTGGCACAGTAGGCCAAAACCAAACATGGAAAAAAAAAATAAAAAAATCTGTGCCATCTGAACAGGGGGCAACACAGTTCGGCCAAACTATCGGACGGCTGTCACACCTTAATAACGATAAAAATACAGATCACCCAAGCTGAGGTAAAATTAAAGAGAACTCAAATATGTTCATCATGTGGTCGCCCATCTCTTAAGGCTGCTCGCCATGCCTGACGAAGATACGGGGGCGGTTGTAATTTCAACGGCGCCGTCAAGTCACTGTATTGCACCGGGCCCCGCTAAGAGTAGTAATACTATGAATAACTATAATAATAATAGCAATCTTCACTCCTTCACTTACTAAACGGTGAGGCAGGAGGCCGGGCAGGCGGGTGGTCACTGGCAGCTTAACTCACTACCTCATGCGCCTGCGCCGCCTGCTTCATTCATGAAGTTGGCGGAGCAGGGGCGTCACTTAGTGAGTTACACTGCCATTACATTCACACTAAACAGCAACAATGTTATGGGGGGGATCTGTGGATGACACATAGCATAAGATGCTATGTGTCATCCACAGATATCCCCATAACAGTGTCAGCCACAGACCCCCCATAACAGTGACATCCACAGTGCCCCCATAACAGTGTCAGCCACAGACCCCCATAAGTGTCAGACACAGAGCACTTCCATAACAGTGTCAGCCACAGACCTCCCCATAAGAGTGACATCCACATTGCCCCCATAAGAGTGTCAGCCACAGACCCCCATAAGTGTCAGCCACAGACCCCACATAACAGTGTCAGCCACAGACCCCACATAACAGTGTCAGCCACAGATCCTCCATAACAGTGTCAGCCACAGACCCCCATAACAGTGTGCCATCCACAGATCCCTCATAACAGTGTGTCCTCCACAGATCCCCCCATAACAGTGCCATTCACAGATCCCCCACATAACAGTGTGCCATCCACAGATCCCCCTACAGGGGGGGACCTAAACTAAGTGGAGGACTACAGGAGTGCATTTTACAACAGGATGTAGGTATACCACAGGGGGGCTACAGGGGCACATTATACTACAGCAGTGCATTATGTTACAGGGGAGCATTACACTACTGGGGTTCTTCTTGGCACATTATACTAAAGGGTGCATTATATACCAGGGGTCATTATAATACAGGGTAAGAGCATTATACATACTAGCATTATAGGGGGACATTATAGTACAGTGGGACTACAGGGGAGTTGAGAGCATTAAACATACTAGCACTTCAGGGGACATTATAATAACGGAGGCACTACAAGGGGAACATTGTACAGTATCTCACACTTCACATTTTTGTAAATATTTTATCATAGCTTTTCAGGGGACAACACTGAAGATATGATACTTTGATACAATGTACAGTAGTCGGTGATCTCTCAGTGTCCACATGTGAGGCAGAAGCTCCCAACCAGCAAGCTGAATCCAGCTCGCTATCTGGATCCTTACATAGTTACATTGTTGTTAAGGAAAAAGACAAAAGTCCATCAAGTCCAACCTGTAATCCTAGTGTATTGATCCTTTCATCTGGTAAGGAAATTCCCTCTAAATTTAGAACAATAACTATTAAGTAAGTCTATGGGGTGAGTATGTAAGATATATTACACCCATGGGAGTGAAAAATAGCTAGGAGATTCTTTATGCCCAACCAAGGCTTGATAAAAAGTTTGGGTCTTTTTATAAAGAGAAATATAGTTCAAGTGGAAAAGAAGTTTAGGATCTGCAGAGATCATTACGCCCAAGTACTTGATAACTGTTTGGGGCTACTTAAAAGGAGAAACCAATACGATGTCCCAATCGTTCAAGCAACCCACACATGCAAATGCAAACAACACCAATAAAGCTGTATGGGTCATACCATGACAATAACTCCAAACAAGGGTTATATATAGTAGTATCAAAATATTTTATTAAACAAAAAATAACATGGAGTACATGATTGACATAGCACAGGACTCACATGATTAAAAACATTTAAAATTTATATTGTGCTGGTGATATAGGGCAGGCGCACAAATTCATATTAATAAATAAAGTGCAAAGTGCAAAAAGATGACCATAATATTTCAGTAGTATAGGGGTAGGCAGGTCAAATATCCAAAAGTTTTTCAAAGGACTATTAAACAGAAAACCATGTGCATGTAAAGCATGGTATCTATTGTTTCTAAGTCACAAAAAATATAACATTAGATAATGAAAAGATGCATACTAACCACACCAAAAGAGGCGCCAACCAATATACCACCAGCACAAGCCCCTGACGCGCGTTTCGCGTTAGCTTTCTCAAAGGGGTGATTAAAAGGAGAGTTGGAGATGACAGTTAAAATAAGTGTGGGATACATTCAGAGCCTCAGCATTATCATAATTTATTTTTGAAATGAGATATTTTACCACATTCCTCAAAAATGGCTAAAATTTTATGGAAAGCATTGAAGGGATTTGTGATAAGTAGTATGTTGTGCCCTTAATCTTAGCGCAGTACAATCAGCAGCAGGGGTCCAGAAGTTATTGATAGCCAGACACCTGCTGTATGCGCCGGCATTGGTGTTTTCACTCATTAACCCTCGCTATGCCACGGTCAGCGCTGACCCCGGCACATGCAATGTCCTTGTCGTGGACCCGATGGCTGGGAATGGAACCAGATACCTTCCATAGGCATCGTGCTGCCTTCCATGGAAGCCTATAAGACCTATCCTCCTGGGTCTCACAGGCAAGCAGGCTGTAAGTATATTACATTGTATAATACACTTAAAGCTAATGCATTACAATACAGATGTATTGTAATTAGTGTTGAGCGAACAGTTCGAGCATAGTTCGGGTCCGTACTGAATTTTGGGGTGTTCGTGACACGGACCCGAACCCGAACTTTTTCGTAAAAGTTCGGGTTCGGGTTCGTCGTTCGGCATGTATTTTGGCGCATTTTGAAAGGCTGCAAAGCAGCCAATCAACATGCATCATACTACTTGCCCTAAGATGCCATCGCAGCCATGCCTACTATTGGCAAGGCTGTGATTGGCCAAGTGCAGCATGTGACTCAGCCTCTTCATAAGCTTGTGCGCACGTCGGGACGTGCTCACTCCCGATGTGAATAGAACAGGGATAGACGCAGCTGATGCTAGGGCGAGAATAGGCAGGGATAATTGAATAACTGGAAGCAAATTTCTCTCCTCCACCTGTGATTCATCTGAACAACTGCAGCTGAGCTGCTTTTTGATAGGGATTGGCTATTTTTAGAGTGGCCAGAGTGATTTTTCCATCCACATGTACCTGGGCTGACCGCCGGCCGCCATTTTGCGACTTGTAGTGCTGCAGCAGAAGCTGCCACAGTGTGCATTCCAAAGCTCCAAACAAGTCAGACATCTACACCTGGGATTCAGACCAATAGCGATTTAGCAGCACAGTCCAAGGCTATTTTTTTAAAGGTTGTGCAGACCATTTTGTGGCACATGTTACTGGGCTGATAGGCGGCGGCCATCTTGGGACTAGTGCTGCAGCACAATCTCTCCCAACGTCCATTAATCACTTGTAATAGTGGTCTGTGCCATAGAAATCCTACATCAGGGACTTGGGTGTGCTTGTGTCACCCCTACTAATACCAGTCCACCTGTAATCCATACAGTGAAAAGCCATAAAGTATTCCAGTGAGGGAATTTTTTTTTATTTAAAAAAGGCCAAGTTAGTTTATCTGGCGTTCAATATACTAGATACAGTTAGGCCTGCGTTTCATACATCTGGAATTAGCAAACTAATCTCCCAGGTTGGGAAAATATATATGTACCCATACTAGAATCTGTCAAAGAAAGCGGTACTCACATATAACAGTCATTCCATCTGTAATCCATACAGTCAAAAGACTGAAAGTATTCCAGTGAGGGAATTTTTTATTTAAAAAGGCCAAGTTAGTTTATCTGGCGTTCAATATACTAGATACAGTTAGGCCTGCGTTTCATACATCTGGAATTAGCAAACTAATCTCCCAGGTTGGGAAAACATATATTTATGTACCCATACTAGAATCTGTCAAAGAAAGCGGTACTCACATATAACAGTCATTCCATCTGTAATCCATACAGTCAAAAGACTGAAAGTATTCCAGTGAGGGAATTTTTTTTATTTAAAAAAGGCCAAGTTAGTTTATCTGGCGTTCAATATACTAGATACAGTTAGGCCTGCGTTTCATACATCTGGAATTAGCAAACTAATCTCCCAGGTTGGGAAAACATATATTTATTTACCCATACTAGAATCTGTCAAAGAAAGCGGTACTCACATGTAACAGTCATTCCATCTGTAATCCATACAGTCAAAAAGACTGAAAGTATTCCAGTGAGGGAATTTTTTATTTAAAAAAGGCCAAGTTAGTTTATCTGGCGTTCAATATACTAGATACAGTTGGGCCTGCGTTTCATACATCTGGAATTAGCAAACTAATCTCCCAGGTTGGGAAAATATATATGTACCCATACTAGAATCTGTCAAAGAAAGCGGTACTCACATGTAACAGTCATTCCATCTGTAATCCATACAGTCAAAAGACTGAAAGTATTCCAGTGAGGGAATTTTTTTATTTAAAAAGGCCAAGTTAGTTTATCTGGCGTTCAATATACTAGATACAGTTAGGCCTGCGTTTCATACATCTGGAATTAGCAAACTAATCTCCCAGGTTGGGAAAAATATATATGTACCCATACTAGAATCTGTCAAAGAAAGCGGTACTCACATATAACAGTCATTCCATCTGTAATCCATACAGTCAAAAGACTGAAAGTATTCCAGTGAGGGAATTTTTTTATTTAAAAAAGGCCAAGTTAGTTTATCTGGCGTTCAATATACTAGATACAGTTAGGCCTGCGTTTCATACATCTGGAATTAGCAAACTAATCTCCCAGGTTGGGAAAATATATATGTACCCATACTAGAATCTGTCAAAGAAAGCGGTACTCACATATAACAGTCATTCCATCTGTAATCCATACAGTCAAAAGACTGAAAGTATTCCAGTGAGGGAATTTTTTTATTTAAAAAAGGCCAAGTTAGTTTATCTGGCGTTCAATATACTAGATACAGTTAGGCCTGCGTTTCATACATCTGGAATTAGCAAACTAATCTCCCAGGTTGGGAAAACATATATTTATGTACCCATACTAGAATCTGTCAAAGAAAGCGGTACTCACATATAACAGTCATTCCATCTGTAATCCATACAGTCAAAAGACTGAAAGTATTCCAGTGAGGGAATTTTTTATTTAAAAAAGGCCAAGTTAGTTTATCTGGCGTTCAATATACTAGATACAGTTAGGCCTGCGTTTCATACATCTGGAATTAGCAAACTAATCTCCCAGGTTGGGAAAATATATATGTACCCATACTAGAATCTGTCAAAGAAAGCGGTACTCACATATAACAGTCATTCCATCTGTAATCCATACAGTCAAAAGACTGAAAGTATTCCAGTGAGGGAATTTTTTTATTTAAAAAGGCCAAGTTAGTTTATCTGGCGTTCAATATACTAGATACAGTTAGGCCTGCGTTTCATACATCTGGAATTAGCAAACTAATCTCCCAGGTTGGGAAAATATATATTTATTTACCCATACTAGAATCTGTCAAAGAAAGCGGTACTCACATATAACAGTCATTCCATCTGTAATCCATACAGTCAAAAGACTGAAAGTATTCCAGTGAGGGAATTTTTTTATTTAAAAAAGGCCAAGTTAGTTTATCTGGCGTTCAATATACTAGATACAGTTGGGCCTGCGTTTCATACATCTGGAATTAGCAAACTAATCTCCCAGGTTGGGAAAATATATATGTACCCATACTAGAATCTGTCAAAGAAAGCGGTACTCACATGTAACAGTCATTCCATCTGTAATCCATACAGTCAAAAGACTGAAAGTATTCCAGTGAGGGAATTTTTTTATTTAAAAAGGCCAAGTTAGTTTATCTGGCGTTCAATATACTAGATACAGTTAGGCCTGCGTTTCATACATCTGGAATTAGCAAACTAATCTCCCAGGTTGGGAAAATATATATGTACCCATACTAGAATCTGTCAAAGAAAGCGGTACTCACATGTAACAGTCATTCCATCTGTAATCCATACAGTCAAAAGACTGAAAGTATTCCAGTGAGGGAATTTTTTTATTTAAAAAGGCCAAGTTAGTTTATCTGGCGTTCAATATACTAGATACAGTTAGGCCTGCGTTTCATACATCTGGAATTAGCAAACTAATCTCCCAGGTTGGGAAAATATATATGTACCCATACTAGAATCTGTCAAAGAAAGCGGTACTCACATATAACAGTCATTCCATCTGTAATCCATACAGTCAAAAGACTGAAAGTATTCCAGTGAGGGGATTTTGCTTATAAAAATAATATATTTCATTGTGGTGCGAGTTGAATCGCAACAATGAAGAAAAATACTATTAAGGGACGAGGGCGCGGTCGTGGTGGTGTCCGTGGAGCCTCTGTTGCTGGTAGAGGACGTGGCCGTTCGGCTCCAGGCGCACACAGTAGGGAACCAACTCCCTCAACTAGCCGGCAGAATGTACCGCAATATCTCGTGGGGCCCAATGCCGCTCTTAGGATGGTAAGGCCTGAGCAGGTACAGGCATTAATCGATTGGGTGGCCGACAGTGCTTCCAGCACGTTCACCACATTGTCTTCCACCCAGTCTTCTGCGGAAGCGCACAGGTGGCACCTGAAAACCAAGCCCATCAGTCTGTCACATCACCCCCAAGCATATCAGGGAAACGGTCTGAGCCACAAGTTATGCAGCAGTCTCTTCTTCTGTTTGAAGACTCTGCTTCCAGGGTTTCCCAGGGGCGTCCACCTAGCCCTTCCCCAGTGGAGGAAGACATACCATGCACTGACGCACAACCACTTATGTCTCCAGATGAAGAGGACATGGGAATACCACCACAGCAGAGTCACCGACTCTCTGATGATGACGAAACACAGGTGCCCACTGCCGCGTCTTTTGCAGTGTGCAGACTGAACAGGAGGAGGTCAGGGAGGGAGACTGGGTGGAAGACGATGCAGAGGGACGATGAGGTCTTAGACCCCACATGGACTGAAGGTCGTGGCGATGACTTTCACAGTTCAGAGGAAGAGGTAGTGGTGAGACCGAGACAACAGCGAAGCCAAAGAGGGAGCAGGGGGCCAAAGCAGGCGAGCCGCCGCCCCAGAGTTCGCCTGCTACTGGACATCGCCAACAGGGACCCAGCCCCACAAAGGCAGCTTCAAAGAGTTCCCTGGCATGGCACTTCTTTAAACAATGTCCTACCGACAAGACCCGAGTGACTTGCACGCTCTGCCATCAGAGCCTGAGGCGAGGCATTAACGTTCTGAACCTCAGCACAACCTGCATGACCAGGCATCTACATGCAAAGCATGAACTGCAGTGGGGTACACACCTTAAAAACCAGGCACTCGCTGAGGCTCCCCCTGCTCCCTCTACCGCTGCTGCCTCGGCTTCCGCCTCGAGAGGAATGTTGCCACCTGCCGAGCAGCAAACAGAGGATGTGCCACCGACACCACCACCACCGCCACCGTCAACTAGCGTCTCCACTATATCACACAGCAGCGTTCAGCTCTCAATATCTCAAACCTTAGAGAGGAAGTGCAAATTCCCCCGAGTCACCCTCGAGGCCCTTGGCCTGAACGCCAGCATTTCTAAACTGCTGGCCTTTGAAATGCTGTCATTCCGGCTGGTGGACACAGACAGCTTCAAACAGCTGATGGCCATGGCTGTCCCGCAGTATGTGGTTCCCAGCCGCCACTACTTCTCCAAGACAGCCGTGCCTTCCCTGCACATGCAAGTGTCCGATAAAATCAAGTGTGCACTGCGCAACGCCATTTGTGGCAAGGTCCACCAAACCACAGATACGTGGACCAGTAAGCACGGCCAGGGACGCTATATCTCACTAACTGCACACTGGGTGAATGTAGTGGCGGCTGGGCCCCCGGCGGACAGTTCCTTGGCGCACGTCCTTCCGCCCCCTATGATCGCAGGGCATCATTCTCTGCCTCCTGTAGCCTCCTCCTCCTACTCGGCTTCCTCCTCCACTGCTTCCACCAGCTCATCCGGTCAGCCACACACCTTCACCACCAACTTCAGCACAGCCCGGGGCAAGCGTCAGCAGGCCGCTCTGAAACTCATATGTTTGAGGGACAGGCCCCACACCGCGCAGGAGTTGTGGCGGGGTATTGAACAACAGACCGACGAGTGGTTTCTGCCGGTGGGCCTCAAGCCAGGCCTGGTGGTATGCGATAATGGGCGAAATCTCGTGGCAGCTCTGGGACTAGCCGGTTTGACGCACATCCCTTGCCTGGTGCATGTGCTGAACTTGGTGGTGCAGAGGTTCATTCACCACTACCCCAACATGTCAGAGCTGCTGCATAAAGTGCGGGCCGTCTGTGCGCGCTTCTGGCGTTCACATCCTGCCGCTGCTCGCCTGTCTGCGCTACAGCGGAACTTCGGCCTTCCCGCTCACCGCCTCATATGCGTCGTGCCCACCCGGTGGAACTCCACCTTGCACATGCTGGAGAGACTGTGCGAGCAGCAGCAGGCCATAGTGGAGTTTCAGCTGCAGCACGCTCGCGTCAGTCGTACTGCCGAACAGCACCACTTCACCACCAATGATTGGGCCTCCATGCGAGACCTGTGTGCCCTGCTGCGCTGTTTCGAGTACTCCACCAACATGGCCAGTGGCGATGACACTGTTATCAGCGTTACAATACCACTTCTATGTCTCCTTGAGAAAACACTTAGGGCAATGATGTTAGAGGAGGTGGCCCAGGTGGAGGAGGAGGAGGAGGATGAGGGCTCGTTTCTAACACTTTTGGGCCAGTCTGTTCGAAGTGGCTCAGAGGGAGGTTTGTTTAAGCAGCAGAGGACAGGTTCACAAGTCGCCAGCCAAGGCACTGTACTGGAGGACGAGGAGGATGAGGAGGAGGAGGTGGAGGGGGACGAGGATGAAGCAAGTTCACAGCGGGGTGGCAGCCCAGGCCCATCACTGGTGCGTGGCTGGGGGGATACGGTGGACGATGACGATACGCCTCCCACAGAGGACAGCTTGTCCTTACCCATGGGTAGCCTGGCCCACATGAGCGAACATATGCTCCAATGCCTGCGCAACGACAGCAGAGTTGCCCACGTTTTAACGTGTGCAGACTACTGGGTGGCCACCCTGCTGGATCCCCGGTATAAAGACAATGTGCCCACTTTAATTCCTGAACTGGAGCGCGACCGTAAGATGCGCGAGTACAAGCGCTACGCTGATAGAGGCGCTCCTGAGAGCATTCCCACATGTCACAGGGGAACAGGTGGAAGGTGAAGGCAGAGGAGTGGCAAGAGGTCGCCAACGCAGCTGTGTCACGGCCAGCTCATCTGAGGGCAGGGTTAGCATGGCAGAAATGTGGAAAAGTTTTGTCTCCACGCCACAGCTATCTGCACCGACACCTGATACGGAACGTGTTAGCAGGAGGCAGCATTTCACTAACATGGTTGAACAGTATGTCTGCACACCCCTCCACATCCTGACGGATGGTTCGGCCCCATTCAACTACTGGGTTTCGAAATTGTCCACGTGGCCAGAGTTAGCATGTTATGCCTTGGAGGTGCTTTCCTGCCCGGCGGCCAGCGTTTTATCTGAACGCGTATTCAGCACGGCAGGGCGTCATTACTGACAAGCGCAGCCGCCTGTCCACAGCCAACGTGGACAAGCTGACCTTCATAAAGATGAACCAGGCATGGATCCCACAGGACCTGTCCCTCCCTTGTGCAGAGTAGTCCTTATTAACTGCCTAAAACATGTCTTGTTGTGCTACGGGCCACTTCTTTATTTGATACAAATTTTATGAAACCCACAGTTGAATGAAACTCTTCTCTGTCTGGGCGCCGGGGCCTAACCAGATGAAAGTGGCCGGTCAAACTAACGGGTGACATGAAGCCATAACCTCTGCCATGCTACCTCTGTCTTCTGTCTGGGTGCTGAGGCCTAAGTCAAATAAAGCGGTCTTCTGCTGTGCTGGGGATATGAAGCTAATCTCTGACCTCTCTCCTCTGTCTGGGTCCAAAGGCCTAAATCACTGAAAGAGGCCTTCTCCTGTGGTGTGTGATATGATGCCAGAATATGTGCTGTGGGGCCTCTCTCCTCTTCCTGGGTGCAGGGGTCAAATAAACTAAATTGTGGCCTACTCCTGTGGTGGTTGATATGATGCCTGATTCTCTGATGTGGAACCTCTCTCCTCTGTTTGGGTGAAGGGGTGAAAGTAACTAAATGGTGGCTTCTCCTGTGGTGGCTGATATGATGCCAGAATATGTGCTGTGGTGCCTCTCTCCTCTTCCTGGGTGCAGGGTCAAAGTAACTAAATGGTGGCTTCTCCTGTGGTGGCTGATATGATGCCAGAATATGTGCTGTGGGGCCTCTCTCCTCTTCCTGGGTGCAGGGGTCAAAGTAACTCAATGGTGGCTTCTCCTGTGGTGGCTGATATGATGCCAGAATATGTGCTGTGGTGCCTCTCTCCTCTGTCTGGGTCCAAAGGCCTAAATCACTGAAAGAGGCCTTCTCCTGTGGTGTGTGATATGATGCCTGAATATGTGCTGTGGTGCCTCTCTCCTCTTCCTGGGTGCAGGGGTCAAAGTAACTAAATGGTGGCTTCTCCTGTGGTGGCTGATATGATGCCAGAATATGTGCTGTGGTGCCTCTCTCCTCTTCCTGGGTGGGGGGTCAAAGTAACTCAATGGTGGCTTCTCCTGTGGTGGCTGATATGATGCCAGAATATGTGCTGTGGGGCCTCTCTCCTCTTCCTGGGTGCAGGGGTCAAAGTAACTCAATGGTGGCTTCTCCTGTGGTGGCTGATATGATGCCAGAATATGTGCTGTGGTGCCTCTCTCCTCTGTCTGGGTCCAAAGGCCTAAATCACTGAAAGAGGCCTTCTCCTGTGGTGTGTGATATGATGCCTGAATATGTGCTGTGGTGCCTCTCTCCTCTTCCTGGGTGCGGGGGTCAAAGTAACTCAATGGTGGCTTCTCCTGTGGTGGCTGATATGATGCCAGAATATGTGCTGTGGGGCCTCTCTCCTCTTCCTGGGTGCAGGGGTCAAAGTAACTCAATGGTGGCTTCTCCTGTGGTGGTTAGTATGATGCCAGAATATGTGCTGTGGGGCCTCTCTCCTCTTCCTGGGTGCAGGGGTCAAAGTAACTCAATGGTGGCTTCTCCTGTGGTGGCTGATATGATGCCAGAATATGTGCTGTGGTGCCTCTCTCCTCTTCCTGGGTGCAGGGGTCAAAGTAACTAAATGGTGGCTTCTCCTGTGGTGGTTGATATGATGCCTGATTCTCTGCTGTGAAACCTCTCTCCTCCATCTGGGTGTAGGGGTCAAAGTCTTTCAAAGTCGCCTTCTCCTGTGCTGATTGATATAAAGCTGATGGTTGTGCCATCTGACATGGTTGCCAGGGTCTGATTCAATGGGGGCCTACTCCTGTGGTGGGTGATCTAAATGCCTGATTCTCTGCTGTGAAACCTCTCTCCTCCGTCTGGGTGTAGGGGTCAAAGTCTTTCAAAGTCGCCTTCTCCTGTGCTGATTGATATGAAGCTGATGGTTGTGCCATCTGACATGGTTGCCGGGGTCCCATTAAATTGGGGCCTACTCCTGTGGTGGGTGATCTAAATGCCTGATTCTCTGCTTTGAAACCTCTCTCCTCCGTCCGGGTGTAGGGGTCAAAGTCTGTCAAAGTCGCCTTCTCCTGTGCTGATTGATATAAAGCTTATGCTTGTGCCATCTGACATGGTTGCCGGGGTCTGATTCAATGGTGGCCTACTCCTGTGGTGGGTGATCTAAATGCCTGATTCTCTGCTGTGTAACCTCTCTCCTCCGTCTGGGTGTAGGGGTCAAAGTAACTAAATGGTGGCCTACTCCTGTGGTGGGTGATATGATGCCTGGTTCTCTGCTGTGGGACCTCTCTCCTTTGTCTGGGTGCTGTGGTCAAAATAATAGTAAGTGACCTTCTCCATTGGTGGGTGACTTGAAGCCTGATTCTGTGCTATGGGACCTCACTCCAATTAATATTGTTTAATTTTTATTTATTTTATGTTAACTCATCATTTCCCTATCTACATTTGTTTGCAGGGGATTTAACTACATTTTGCTGCCTTTTGCAGCCCTCTAGCCCTTTCCGGGTGTGTTTTACAGCCTTTTTAGTGCCCAAAGGTTCGGGTCCCCATTGACTTCTATGGGGTTCGGGTTCGGGATGAAGTTCGGGTCGAGTTCGGATCCCGAACCCGAACATTTTTTGAAAGTTCGGCCGAACTCGTCGAACCCGAATATCCAGGTGTTCGCTCAACTCTAATTGTAATGCATTGTACAGGGGATCAGACCCCAAAAGTTGAAAAAAAAAGTTAAAAAAGTTTTTTCCATAATTAAGTTAGAAAAAAAGAAAGAAAAGTAGACATATTAGGATATCGCCACGTCCGTATCAACTGGCTCTATAAAAATATCCCATGATCAACCCCGTCAGATGAACGCTGTAAAAAAAAGAAACAGTGCCAAAACATCTATTTTCTGGTCGCCTTGCCTCACAAAAAGTGTAATACAAAGGCTACTTTCACACTAGCAGGAATATTTTCGGTATTGAGATCCGTCATAGGGTCTTAATACCGGAAAAAAATGTTTCCGTTTTGTCCCCATTGATTGTCAATGGGGACAAAACGTAACCGAACAGAACGGAATGCTCCAAAATGCATTCCGTTCCATTATCATACCGGAGAGCAAACCGCAGCAAGTCAATGGGGACAGATCCGTTTTTTCTGACACAATCTGACGCAATAAAAAACTGATCTGTCTTTCCATTGACTTTCAATAGAGTTCATGACGGATCTGTCTTGGGTATGTTAAAGATAATGCAACCGGATCCGTTCATAACGGATGCAGATTGTTGTATTATCAGTAATGCCGGACACCGCAAGAACGCTAGTGTGAAAGTAGCCTAAGCGACCAAAAAGGCGCATGTACCCAAAAATGGTACCAATCAAACTGTCATCTCATCCTGCAAAAAATGAGACCCTACCTAAGACAAATCACCCAAAACATAAAAAAAAAATATGGCTTTCAAAAACAAGATATTTTTCTTGTTAAAAATGCTTTTACTATGTAAAGCTTAACAAAAATAAAAATAATGGACCCCTTAGGTATCGCCACATCCATAACAGCCTTCTCTATAAAAATAACAAGATATACCCTGTCAGGTGAACGCTGTAAAAAACAGCCATTTTTTGTCACCTTGTCTCCCCATAAAAGTCTCCCCATAAAAAGTGTAATACCGATCAAAGGATTGTATGTACCCCAAAATGGTACCAATCATCTCATCCTGCAAAAAATTAGACCCCACCTAAGACAATTGCCAGAAAAAATAAATAAAAATATGGCTCTCAAAAAACACAACACAAAAACAAGATTTTATGCAATTCAAAAATGCTTTAACTGTGTAAACAAAAATAATAGATACATTGGCTATCGCCATGTCCGTAACAACCTGCTCTATAAAAATATCACAAGATATAGGTGAATGCTCAGGTGAATGCTGTAAAATAAAAATTTTTAAAGGTGCCAAACAGCCATTTTTTGTCATCTTGCCTCACAAAAAGTGTAATACTGAGTGAACAAAAAGTCGTATGTATTCCAAAATGGTAACAACCGAACCATTTAGATTTTTTATCAAACTGTACACTAATGCCTCTTGTATAGCATGCAGTATAGGGGGCTGTACAGTAAATATTGCACTGAGAAACAAGTTTAATTAGATCAAAGCATAGCATGTGTATGTGTGATCCAGTTCTGTTTCTCCCCTTTTGCATATGTATATTACTCTGTTATGGACATAGGGTGTCCAAGTACGCCCTGATGTCCCAGTACTTAAGGACACAGGGGGTTCAGGTACATCCTGTGTACACTCTGCTTGAAACGGCTGACATCTAACACAGATGTTAGCCATTTAACCCCTTCCATGCTGTGGTCTATAGGGACTGCTGTATGGAAGGGGTTAACAGGGAGGGAGCTCCCTCCCCCTCCCATCGGGGGCTGCTGTGCCATTTCAGCCCCCGATTCTTGATGGGATAACAGAGGGAGGGGCCCCCCTCCCTCCCCATCACCCGCTGCTCTGTTGTGGCAGTGGGTGATGGTTACCATGGCAACCAGACTAAGTGTAAAGTGAAAATACAGTACAGTACACAATATAGTGTACTGTTTTGTATTATACAGACATCACACCCACTGGATCTTCAAGAACCAAGTTGGTCTGGGTCAAAAAAATGTAAAAATAAAGTAGAAATAAAAAAACACATTTATCACTGATTAAAAATTAAAAAAATAAAATTCACTAATGACCTGATCTATGAAACGGTCATGTTACTTTCCCCGCACGGTGAATGCTATAAAAAAGAAAAACTATGATGAAATTGAAATTTTGCCCACTTTACTTCCCAAAAAAGGTAATAAAAGTGATCAAAACAGTCATATGTACATCAACTTGCAGGAAACAGGTCGAACTGGATGGACAAATGTCTTTTTTCGGCCTTATATACTATGTTACTATGTTACTAATATGGTACCAATCAAATCGGCACCTCATCCCGCAAAAAATTAGCCCCTACATAAGACAATCGCCAAAAAAGTTAAAAAATTTGGTTCTCAGACTATGGAGAAACGAAAACATATTTCCCCCCCCCCAAAAACGCTGTTATGGTGTTAAAGTAAAATAAATTTTAAAAAGTATACATATTATGTATCGCTGCGTCTGTAAGAACCTGCTCTATAAAAATATTACATAACCTAACCCCTCATGTGTACCATAAAAAAAAATGGTGTAAAAAAAGGTATATTTTTTCACCTTACATCACAAAAAGTGTAATACCAAGCGATCAAAAAGGCATATTCCCCCCAAAATAGTACCAATCAAACCGCCATCTCATCCCACAAAAAATGAGCCCCTACATAGAATAATCGCCCAAAAAAAAAAAATATGGCTCTAGTGTGGAGACACTAAAACATGATTTTTTTTCCCTAAAATGCTGTTGTTATTGTAAAGTAAAAAAAAATTATACGTATTAGGTATCGCCACATCCGTTAGAACCTGCTCTATAAAAATATCACATGACCTAACCCCTCAGGTAAATACCATTTTTTAAAAATAAAAACAGTGTCAAAAAAGCCATTTTTGTCACCTCACATCACAAAAAGTGAAAATTTTCACATCACAAAATAATGCCAATCAAACCGTCATCTCATCCCTTAAAAAATGATACCCTACCTAAGACAATCATGACAATTATGAACAACTGTTCAGATGGTGCAGTACTGCGTGTCGGCCTTTGTTTTTGTGGCGCTGTGCTGGTGGGTCAGTGGGACCCAGTTCCCTGGGTGGCATCGTCAGATAGCAGGTTTGCTGTTTGACTCCTGGGTCTCACCGCCTACTTGGGCCATGCCGCATTATCGCCGCGCAGTGCCGTGTCTAGTTTAGAGTAGGTCCCACTCAAAGCGGCAACCTTGACATGGTGAGTGTGCTTATGCCTTTTGATTAGAATGTACACTAATGCCTCTTGTATAGCATGCAGTGTAGGGGGCTGTACGCTAAATATTGTGCTGAGAAGCGAGTTTAATTAGATCAAAGCATAGCATGTGGATGTGCGATCCAATTCTGTTTCTCCCCTTTTGCATATGAACCGTCATCTCATCCTGCAAAAAATGAGAACCTACCTAAGACAATTGACAGAAAAACAAATATGGCTCTCAGAATATGGCAACACAAAAACAAGAGTCTATGCTATTCAAAAATGCTTTCACTGTGTAAAACTTATTTCACCTCTATTTTCTTTTAATTCTTGTAGAATATCTCAAGGGTTAACAAAGTTTTTAACATCAGTTTTGAATAATTTTAGGGGTGTAGTTTCTAAAATGGGGTAACTTATGGGTGGCTACAATTACGTAAACCAATTGTTTTGGAAATTTTCTTGAAAATTTGAAAAATTGCTTCTAAAATTCTAAGCCTAAAGAAATTAAATTACATTTACAAAATGATGCCAACATAAAGTATACATATGGAAAATGTAAAGCAATAACTATTTTGTCAGGTATGACTATCTGCCATAAAATCAGAGAAATTCATATTTAGAAAACAGTGAATTTTTCCAAATGTTCTCTAATTTTGGGATGTTTTACATATTGACTCAAATTTATCACTAACATGAAGTACAATATGTCCCGAGAAAACAATCTCAGAAAGGCTTGGATCAGAAAAACTGTTCTAAATTGTTACCACATATAGTGACACATGGCTCGGTACTGAAAAGTGGCTCGGTACTGAAGGGGTTAATGGCCACTTGGTATTGCGGGTGTCACAAGGCCAATAACTATGCAAACCAACTGAACAGTGTAATCTCATTAGTTTAATTGGAGCCTGCTGTAGCCCGTACAGCCAAGTGGTACTTGACCACAGAGCTTCCGCATCCCAACCCCAACCTGGCCATACCCATAGTTCTTAATTCTAGTATCCTAGTTGGATGCAACAACTGTCACGGAGAACACAGAAGTGGCTCAATGCAAAAAGCACTTCACAGTGAAGCTCCACCTCCAAGGCACTTGCAAGAGAAGTGTAGTTCCCCAGACCTGGGGGTACTACTATGGTGTTATTGATGCATTTTATAAGTCTTCTATACAGATCCAGTATCCAGAGATCCTTCTCCTGCTGGAGGTTGGGAAGTAGATTATAGAATACCCAAGATTAATCCTGAAGACACTGCTGTGAGGTGAGCGATTGCAGCTAATACACCCAATATCAAACAACAACAAGGACAGAGTCATCTAAGTTCGGAACTGCAGCCATCCAACCAGCCACCATACCTCTTCAGCTGATGCCAGAGAAGAATTGCACTTAAAGCCTGCTGCTACTGTATGTATCACAAGTTCAATTTTGCACTTAGTAAAAAGGACTTTGTTACGTTTAACTCTGGTCTCATTCTTCAGTACTATTCCACTGCAATAGACCACAGGGAGCAATGGCCTGAGTTAGGACATCGTGACACAACACTACACCAGGGCAACTCCCAGCCTCTACTCTGTCTTTCACAGGGGCTTAATGCAGAAGTGCCTGGCAGAATAACTGTTCATATTCAAACTATTCCTGTTAATTAAAGCTCCACAGTATGTATGTTCGTCCTGCTCTCCCTAGCCCCTCCCTAGTGTTCTCAGCATTGGACTTTACTTCAGCACTCAGTTTCCCTTTGATCCTGGAGCGATAAAAATTTGTTCATTATTTATGCGAGAGATTCAGTCGATCACTTTCTTCTGAATCAGATATGTAGGAACAGCAAATTGATCGCTTAGGCTAGTGATTGGCTGCAGCAGTGAGCAATGAACACATCATCACTCAACCATGCCACGGAGCAGAGCAGTGCAATGTTTAAAAAGGAAACTTTACAGCTGCTTTTTTATGAATTTTAGACAACCTCTCTAATTTTTTAAATATTTGCACTAGTTTAGCTGTGCATGAGAATTAAGACAGTTCTATGAATGTAGAAACACATTTAAATACAGACTGAACTATATGCACAGGAGACATGGTATGGCTAACCACGCCTTCCATTTTTCTCATGTATTGTAAACTTATTTATGTATGTACTGTATCTATCCAAAAGCAGGGAAAACACACTGCATTTACTTGTGGGTCCCACACAAGTAAAAAAAAAAAACTATGCTTCTAGGTCATCTATTTATATAGGTTTATAAAATATACTTGCTGAAGGACCTGGCTTCGCACGGGTATATTTCATCTATTTAATTTAATGTTTGTATGTGTCATTAAAAGATATCGACAGTATCCACTAAAACAGTGAGATCTACAGTACCCCGCCCTCTTAACAGTGACCTCCACAGCCCCCTTAACACTGACCCCCCCCCCCACAGTGCCACATCTCCTTAAAATGGGATGTCCACAGCACCCCACCCCTTGATAGTGACCTCCACTGGGGTCCGCCACTTAACAGTAACCTCTACAGCACCCGCAGCGACTGTCCCTTTAACAGTGACTGCCACAGTGCCCTGTTCCCTAAACAGTGACCTCACAGTACCCCGCTGCCTTAACAGTGACCTCACAGTACTCCACTGCCCCTTTAATAGTGGCCTCCACAGTCCCCTCCTCCTTTAACAGTGACCTCCACAGTGCCTGTCCCTTTAACATTGACCTCCACAGCGGCCTACCTCCTTGACAGTAAAATACACAGCGCCCTCCCCTTTATTAGTGACCTCCACAGTACCCCGTCTCCTTAACAGTGATGTACACAATAACCCGCCCCCTCCACCGAGCTCCGTTCCCTTAAAATGTGATCTCCACAACACGCCACCCCTTTACAGTGACCTCTACAGCACCCACCCCTTAACACTGACCTCCATAGCAGATTGTCCCCTTAACTGTGACCTCCACCATTCCCTGCCCCCTTTAACAGAAACCTCCACAGCGCCCGCCCCTTTAACAGCACGCCTCCTGCTAGTGCCCAAGCCTGCTATCATGCTGGGAGCAGGGAAAAGGAGGGGCAGAGTTATGGCATCGCATTGTGGCATGTGATGTAGTAGGGGTGGGTGGACACATTGTGGCAGGAGGCGTGCCTGGGCTCCTTCCTGCAAGAATGACGCCCCTCTGGGCCCCTTACTGGCTCATTTTCATACCAAAGAAACTGGATTTTCAGAGGATAAAACATCTATTACTAGAACAAAGGCACATCTGTAAATAAGGTACTAAGTGCTATTAGGCTATGGCTTTTTTTCAATAGCGATTATCCTTATGACAGATTTCCTTTAAAGCTGACCTACAGCAGTGAAGAGAAATGGCTGGGTTGTTATGGAAACCTGGTGTAAAACTGTGTGTATGTGGAGACTAAGGGCCTGCAAGCTTCTATTGGCTGATAAGGATCATGTGACCAGACTTCTATTGGCTAATGCATTTTTTGGGAATATCTCAGGAACGGTACATTCTAGAGACCCGATCTATAACCTTCCCGGACATCTGATCTGCCTGTGTGCCAAATTTCATGATTGTAAATGCGACGGTGCGGATTCCTTTAGCGGACATACATATACACACACACATACATAGATACACTCAGCTTTATATATTAGATATAGAGATCAATCTGCAACCTTAGCATTGCCATAAATAGAAACGTTTGCATGTGAAGAAAATGATTGCTAATATCCTTACCCTTCCGTGCAGTTTTTCATTTAGTTTTCGTTCATGTTGTTCACTCCTCTTCACTTTCAACCACCGTACCAATGGCTTAATAGTTAATCCCTGTTTAGAATTAATAAAGGTAATCAGGTCTGTTTTCTTGTATTCAAAAGTTTAAAAACATGCAAACAGAACTACAATTTACCAAAATCAGACAGTTTGAGTATAATTTGCTAAAATACAGTAATATGTATAAATATAACATTTTTCTGTGCAGCCACCACCTGTGGACAGCCCATGCCCAAGAATAGAGGCAGAGGGTGATTAACTGGTGAATGGTGTATCCAGATCCTTTGAGGAACTAAATTAATAGTGTTGTCTGAGACATTTAAAAAAAAAGTAGCAGAAAGTCATTGTCTGATGAATTTTCTCTTACAAATGGAACCAGGCAGGGATGTCCCCTTTCCCCACTATTTTTGTTCTATCTATTAAACCCTTTACTGCCCTTGTTTGTAGTGATCCGGAGGTTACTGGATTGCAGGTAAGTTTGACAGAACATAAGTTAGCGTTATTTGCATATGATGTTATAATCGTTTCTACTAACCAGGCTACTTCCCCGTCTCAGGTCTTATAACTAATATCATTATATGGAGAAGTATACTACAAGCTTACTTTAGTTAAGTCTCAGATATTGGCAGTTAACTTTTCTCCCTTTGGTTTAACAACTTTACGGAATCAGTACCACTTAGTACCTTTCCTAGATTTCTTGCCATCAGACATCTAAATCTTCAATTTGTTTCTTTCTCCTTGTTTGGTAGGGTAACAATATATAAAATGCTCCTGCTACCTAAACTTCTGTACCTCCCTGTCCATAAACCATAAGTCCATAAAGTGTTCTTGCAGAGTCCAAATTATGCATTTCGGGGCAGTGGCCCCCTCTTTAGAAGCTGAACAGATGTGTAAACATGGAGGCTTTGATCTATATATACCTAAAAAAAAATAAAAAATCAAGAAAGGGCGCCAAAAATGCTATTGTAATGAAAAATCCTTAACATTCAAAAGGTAGATGTGCTCAGCATATATATAGACTGTGTGGAAGGCTGCATTTAATATAACATTTTAGCCCTGTGCTACAGAGTGCTCAGAAAATAGGTTGCCAATGTAAACTGACGCAATGCAAAGGGAGGTACTACACCACATAATGTTGCATAGGAGGTTTTCTACTGAATGCTCAAGCCGTGAGTGTCATAGGATAAGAAGGGCGGACTGCTCATGTTCTGAGTGCTGGTGGTCGGCTAGAGAGTACACAAAGCATTCCTGCTTTGAGCGTCTGCTAAGTGGAGACAGCCAGATGAAGCTCCCTATATGCTTCGAGAAAAATGTATTTCCATTGATATACAAGTTTATAGACGGGGGTGGATACAATGGATAATGAATGAATAAAAAGATACATGTTCCAATGGAATAAATAATTAAAATGCAGTGGCGTGCCTACCAGGGAAGCAGGGAAAGCAGCTGCTTTGGGGCCCGGGCTGACAATGGGCCCGAAGCAGTAGTAGTCAGACTGGACACACCCCCCTCTACACTCACTTCACTGCTTTAGAATGTCCTCGAAGCAGGGAGCTAAGCCCCGCCCATCAGCACAGACCATTAATAGAGGAGCCTGGCTGCTTAATAATGCAGCCAGGGCTCAGTACAGTGTGCTACAGAGAGATCCTGTCTCCCCTCCCTCTCCTAACTATTAGTACAGCCCAGCTTCTGCTACAGAGATTGCTCTGTAGTCGGCAGTAACAGGAGGGAGAGGGAAGATGGAATAGTGCCAGGAATTGCTGCAGAAAGAAGATGCTGTGCCTGTCACTATCAGGAGCCCATACATTCCAGGCTTACCCCTGCCAACCCTAGCTGTCCTGCATCTCATGTAGCCCCCCCCCCAGCTGCATTCATCTGCTGTCCTTTCAGAAGACCCCCCCAGTCCTGTCCTGTGGGCCCCCTACTTATCTGATGCCCTGCCCTCTAGCCCCCCCTATCCATCTGATGCCACACTCCACTGGACGCCCATGTGCAGCTTGGGGACACCAGTATGAGGCCAGAATGGGGACTGGAAGATCACGGAGCGGTGGGGAGCAGGCAAGTATGGTTTTTCAACAACTGTACAATGCGCTGCTAGTTCACATGACATTTTTGTCGCACAAGTGATCACCGATCATGTACACAGACCCATTGAAGTGAATGGGTCAGGATTCAGTGTGGGCGCAATGCGTTCACATCACGCATTGCAACCGCACAGAAAACTCGCCCATGTCAAAGGGGCCTAAGACTTTGACAGGGCCCCCACAACAGTATGGTAGAATGACACTACATGACAGATAGGGTGAGTGTGTATGTATATAATATATATAATAGGAAAAGGATGGTGTGGCAGCCTGGTCTGGTCTAGATCGTGACTAGCCAAAGGAGCGGGGTTTACACAGGGTGGGGCTCAGTCACCTCTAGTTATTAAAAGGGATCATTATACATAATTGGAAAATATTAAAGCCCATGAATGGGTTATTACACATGAATTGTCAGATATGCTGCACATGATTTCAAATAAGAACAGATATCTTTAGAATAAAATCTGATCATTAATGAATATATGGGAGTATATCGCAGAACTATAGCAGACAATCATGTAAATTAATTATACAACCTTAAATATGGTTATTGTGACAAATAACTGGAAACGAGGATGAAATTGAGAAATGATCAAATTTAATATAATACGGTGGGGTAAGGGGGTCATTTACTATCCAGAAATATGCCTATATTAGGAGTATTTCTGGTGCAGATTGCAGCTCATTTGCGCCGCAATCTGCGACTTTTCCCCACTAACGCCGGATCCAAAAAAGTGGCCTCCCTTTTTGCAAGATGAAAACATTTCCCCATTTGCTTTGATAGCAATGGTCCAAAAGCATAGCTATCCACTAATCATCAGACTGCTTCATGTGAATGATTAGCCTGTCATTACGTAAGCAAGCAAGCATACAGCTTGCCATTCTGGCCAGCATGCCAAAGGACCCAGTTATTTTGGCTCCGTCCCCTAACTTTGTTGATTGTAGACCATTCTATCGTTGCAAGTCCAGGATTGCTGAAATGCAAGGACAGTCTCCTGAATATGGCCAGCACCCTCTGCAAGCCAGTGAACTTTTTCAAACAATGTACTGCAGCACAAATCAATTTATCACGAGCACCATGCAGTTAGCATGTGCTATCTCCCACAAATTCAGTGCATTCACAATGTTCCTGCCATTGTTGCTGACCACCTTGCCCCCCGGGATGTTTGTGGCTTGATGCACTTTAGCCAGTGATTGGCTGTGTGGCTACTCTCATCCAGGCTGATCAGCTTTAACACATCATGGCAAAACTTCACTTTACACATATGATAGAAGGAAGGTGGAGTCGGAGCCA
This sequence comes from Bufotes viridis, assembly GCA_033119425.1. Classification (NCBI taxonomy): domain Eukaryota; kingdom Metazoa; phylum Chordata; class Amphibia; order Anura; family Bufonidae; genus Bufotes; species Bufotes viridis. The sequence goes on along the minus strand of CM065593.1, from coordinate 199,215,696 downwards.
CACTGCCTTCCCGGATAAGTAGCTGGTGTAGAAACCAGACCAACACAAACATGAAGGTGTCAATAGGACCAGACCTTCTTGCTGTGGTGTTGCCTCGCAGCAAAATCCACCAGGTGCAAGTTAAGCCTGCACACCAGATGATTGCTGGGCAGGTAGAGTTGTTTACTGGCCACACATTCTATTATTGATGGCTGACGACGGAGAAGTTTACGAGGAGGAGTAGTCTGAGTGGAAGAAGCAATAAGTTATGATGACAAGGACACTGTACTGCACATGGATGCAGCCTGTCTGCCACAAAGGGGACCGGGAGAAAGAGGACACCCTTGTTGCTCTAGTTGATAGCCACTTCTGTTTTCCAACAGAAACTAGTGATGCTGCTTAATCCTGCAGATCTTGCACATGGCAATGGTTTTGTCTTACTGCACTGTCAAGAAAGACTGCCAGACGGGAGATACTCACACAGAACTAGCGGCAGATGAGCTTGGCTTAGGTCAGGCATGTTTTGAGCCTGTGCCCACAGTTTTAGCGGCATCTCCAGTTCCTGAGCAGACCATAATAGAAGCAAATCTTACCTTGGCAGTTTTTGGAGCAGGCCACCGCCCTCCTCCTCTGATGTTATATTCTACTCATCACCCTGATTTAGATCCCAAGTCCTGTTTAACACACAATCGTTTTCATAGTCCTCATCCTCCCCATCACTTTTATGAGGCTCTGATATGTCATTGTGGGCTCCTTTGCCCCCTCCCAAATCCCTGCCCAGAATGCCACTGTCACTCCCACTGCACCTACCGCCACCACTGTGGCCATAGGTACCACCACTATCACCACCACCAAAACAGCTATGAATGTCCCTCACCTCCCCTTGAACCTCCTCCTCTTGGCAGTTCAAACGCTGACTGTTCTCACACGACTCATCAATAGTGAGACTCTTGAGTTTCTTCATAGTGCATGGTGGGCTTTTGTTGCCTTTTTTTTTATAGGAAAAAAGAAGGTGCCCCACTAGGAGGGGGCAATAAAGACTGAGAGGATGTAACTGCTTCTCTGGGGTTGCAATGAGGAGTAGCAGGAGGAATGCTTTGAACCCTGGCTCAAAGGCACAGAGTCAGATTTAGAGGTGACATACACAACATCCTACTGTGGGTGAGAGGAGAAGTGAGACAAGCAGTCCACAATCTAATCCGCTTTGACCATAATAAAAATATTGCGCCTTCCAGAAGTCAGGGGGAAATGTGGCCTACTACTACTACTGTCCAGATGGCTGGCTCTGCTACTGCTGTGACTCACATGCGTCTTTTGTTTTGCACTTTTCAATTTTCTAGACATTTTATTATGAGCACTATAAATGAAAAGTTATGGGTTTGGCACACAGATTTTTATATATCTCTAGCAAAATTGCTAGAGTGTTTTTTCTGCAATTTAACCACCTCCTGACCGCCTAACGCAGAGATGCGTCCTCCGGGCGCCCGGGTTATTCCTCCTGGACGCATATACGCGTCATCTCGCGAGACGCGAGATGACGCACATATGCGGCCCACACATGCGCAGTTTGGGTCGCAAAAGGCGCACAAGGAGTTAGTCACCAGCCTGCCAGCCGATGATCAGTGCTGGCAGGTTGGTGACTATTAAAAAAATCGAACCACCAGCCATATAACACATTATATTTATAAATACAATGTGTTAAATGGCTTCTGTGTTCTCTGCTGGGTCCTTTTTGTCGGTTGGTCCCAGCAGAGAGCACAGATCACAGTAAGTACACCAAGCACTACATATTTATCCCCAGATCACCCCCCCTCAATCACCCCAATTAACCCCTTGATTACCCCTGTCGATCACTAGTGAAAGGGAAAAAAGTGATCAGTGTAAACTGTCACTTTTTTTTTTCCACCAGATTGTTAGGTTTAGGTTAGTTTAGGCCCCTTTGGTAGGTAGTTACCTTCAGTTAGCGCCCAGCCCACCGCACCGCAGTCACTGATTCGCTGATTAGCGTATCGCTAATCAGCATTGGTACTTTATAGTATCTGTAAGTGATCAGAACTGATCACAGTCAGATCTATAATAGTATTAGTGTCACTATTACCCTCCACCCAAAACGCAGTGTTTGCCGGATCAGGCCTGATCGGTCGCCCACACGTGCGTTCACCCACGCCCGCCCCGCCGCAGTGACAAAAATGTTTTTTTTTTTTTTTACTGCACAATCACTACACAGGCGCTGCGGCGATAGAAAAAATCAGTTTTGATATTTTTTATAAATCGCAGTGGCTTCCCGTACTTCGCTAGCCTCCCATTTGTAAGACAGGCTTGCTTTTTTTCTTGGGTAGTCTCAGGGAAAAAAAAATCTCATTCCCCGTATGCTCAATATAAGGAGAATAGCAGAAATTCCTAATGCTGGCTATACATGAAATGATTGCGGATACCCTCAAATGCCAGGGCAGTACAAACACCTCACATGTGACCCCATTTTGGAAAGAAGACACCCCAAGGCATTCGCTGAGGGGCATATTGAGTCCATGAAAGATTGAACGTTTTGTCACAAGTTAGCGGAAAGGGAGACTTTGTGAGAAAAAAAAAAAGTCAATTTCCGCTAACTTGTGCCAAAAAAAAAAAAAAACTTATATATATTGTATATATGTAAAAATACACCCCAAAACACATTGCCTTACTTCTTCTGAGTACGGCGGTACTACATGTTTGACACTTTTTTGCAGCCAAGATGCGCAAAGGGGCCCAAATTCCAATGAGTATATTTTAGGAGGACAATTTTAGGCTTTTTGATTCCAGACTTCTTCTCACGCTTTAGGGCCTCTAAAATGCCAGGGCAGTATAAATACCTACAAGTTAATCCCCAAGGTATTCCGTGAGGGGTATGATGAGGTCATGTAAAATTTTATTTTTTGTCACAAGTTAGTGGAATATGAGACTTTGTAAGAAAAAAAATAAATTCCATTTCCGCTAACTTGTGACAAAAAATAAAAACTTCCATGAACTCCCTATGCCCATCAGCGAATACCTTAGGGTGCCTTCTTTCCGAAATGGGGTCATTTGTGGGGTGTTTCTACTGTCTGGGCATTGTAGTACCTCAGGAAACATGACAGGTGCTGAGAAAGTCAAAGTGCGTAAATTAATTTTTTTGCACCAAACTATAACTTTTACCCAAACCAATAAATATACACTTTTTGCATTTTGTTTATAAAAAGATATGTAGAACAATACGTTTAGAGAAAAATTTATATAGAAATGTAGTTTTATTTGAAAAATTTTACAACAGAAAGTGAAAAATGTCATTTTTTTGCAAAAATTTCGGTAATTTTTGATTAATATCAAAAAAAGTAAAAATGTCAGCAGCAATGAAATACCACCAAATGAAAGCTCTATTAGTGAGAAGAAAAGGAGGTAAAATTCATTTGGGCGGTAAGTTGTATGACCGAGCAATAAACCGTGAAAGTAGTGTAGTGCAGAATTGTAAAAAGTGCTGAAGTGGTTAAAGACAGAGGTCCAATTAGATGTCCTGAATCCACTCCCATTCCACAAAGACACTGCACACTGGTATTGACAATTTACACTGGTAATAATGCACCTTTTGCAGTGAAATGTGTTCAGCCATTTACTAAAACATGGGTATGACAATCTACCCTTCATCTTACAGCAACACTACTGCGGTGAAATATTAAACGTTTTTTTCAAGTAATAACACTAAGTTCACTAAAACACAGGTGTGACATGGTGATTGTTTTGCAGTGAAAAAGTCTTTCGGCTACACGCTTTGATGCAAAAATGCCCTTAGTAACACAGTTTTAATTTGCGTTACTGACGTAAAATGTGCTTGCTGTATCTACCCCTTATCTTGCAGCAATGTACAACACATTCAGTAATATGGGTATAAAGCACTGGCATGCCCAATTACAAACGGTAAATAAAAACTGGTTTCTAGAAAAAAAAGGGGGAATTCCTTAGTGCTTTCAAGAATGCAATTTTTATGGCAATATGCCTATGACATGTAGAAAGGATTTTTTTTATATGGCTGTTTTTGCATTAATCTGTAATATAGAACTAGTGGCCAGAATCTCAGCTGAGAGTAGTCTGCCAGCAAATACACCTGATAGTGACCACACCGTGTCCTTCACTCTCTTTCACTGATCAAAATCCTTAACCCAAAATTCCCAAATATATCTCATATTCTTTCCCTATGATCTTCTTATACTTTCCTTATCTAAACATATCAGTGGTTTATGTCTGCAACCGCCTTTTAGCAGAGAGAGCCACAGCACAATATCCTTCCAAGTTGCAAATACAATGCAGAAGAATGTTCTGTAATGCTAGAGTTCGACACATCGTGGATCGGGTTGACAGATTACTGGGAGGGGCTGGAGAAGACCCAGCGCTCATGGTCCATATTGGAACCAATTGCAAAGTTAGAGGAAGGTGGAGAGTCCTTAAAAGTGATTTCAGGGATTTAGGTCAAAAGCTTAGGGCAAGGACCTCAAAAGTAGTATTTTCTGAAATACTGCTGGTACCACGAGCCACACAAGAAAGGCAGTGGGAAATAAGGGAGGTTAACAAGTGGCTCAAGAACTGATGTAGGAAGGAGTGGTTCGGGTTCCTGGAGAACTGTTACATGCTCTATCGTAGGGACGGGCTGCACCTCAATGGGGAAGGGGCAGCTGTGTTGGGAAGAAAGATGGCTAAAAGGTTGGAGGAGTGTTTAAACTAGGGACTGGGGGGGAGGGTAATTACATTATAGGAGGGGAAGATAGTGCAGATAGAGACCAGGGGTGAGGTAGTGTGACTGGGGGAGGAATGGAAGGGGGGGACTAGAACAACTCAGAATGAAAGATGTAGGGTAGAAAATACACATAAACCTCTCAAATGTATGTATACTAATGCCAGAAGCCTGACTTACAAGACTGGTGAACTGGAATTAGTGATGTGTGAGGAGGACTATGACATAGTGGGAATAACTGAGACATGGCTGGATGATAGCTATGACTGGGCAGTTAATATAAAAGGTTACAATCTGTTTAGAAAGGATCGTCAAAACCGAAGAGGTGGAGGGGTCTTCCTCTATGTGAAGTCCTGTCTAAATCCCGTAATTCGAGAATACATCTGTGAGGGACATGAACATGTGGAGTCACTGTGTGTAGAAATACATGGAGCAAAATACAATAATAAATTACTAATAGGAGTGTATTATAAACCACCTAATATACCAGAGTCCACAGAAAATCTATTACTAAACGAGATAGACGAGGTGGCAAATCATAATAAAGTCGTTATCATGGGGGACTTCAACTACCCAGAGATAGACTGGGAAACTGAAAGCTGTACATCCCAAAAAGGAAACAGGTTCTTGGCAATAGCCAAAGACAATTACCTTTCCCAACTGGTTCAGGACCCCACTAGAGGGACGGCCATACTGGACTTAGTATTAACGAATAGACCTGATAGAACAACAGATGTGCAGGTTGGGGGACACCTAGGAAATGGTGACCATAAAGTAATCACCTTCCAATTATGCTTCAAACGAGAGATTCTAAAGGGAGGAACAAAAATACCAAACTTCAAAACAGCAAAATTTAGCCAACTAAGCGAGGCCATAGGCCTAACTGGGACAAAGTCCTCAAAAATAAAAATACAACCAAAAAATGGGAGATTTTTAAAAGCATTGTAACATCTAATTGTGAGAGGTACATACCTTATAGGAATAAAAGGCTAAGAAACAATAAGAAACCAATGTGGATAAATAGAACCATAAAGAAAGCAATAAATGACAAAAAGAAAGCATATAAATCACTAAAACAGGAGGGGAGCCAGGAAGCACTAAGGAAAAAAATAGAATATGTAAAAAACTAATAAAAATTGACAAACTAGAGACCGAGAGAATAATTGCCAAAGAGAATAAAACTAACCCTAAAATGTTCTTCAATTATATAAATAGTAAAAAATATAAATCTGAAGGAGTCGTCCCTCTACGTAGCAATGAGGGGGGTGTTGCAGAGAGAGACGAGGATAAAGCAAAACTATTAAATATTTTTTCAGATGAAATGCAGAATGTAAAAGTAAATTCCCCATTAAAAGTGCCCTGTCTGACGCAGGAAGAATTACAACAGTGACTTAAAAATAATAAAATAGACAAATCGCCAGGACCGGATGGTATACACCCTCGTATGCTAAGGGGATTAAGTGATATCATAGCCAGAACTTTATTTCTGATAATTACGGACTCTATACTGACAGGGAATGTTCCACTGGATTGGCGCATAGAAAATGTGGTGCCAATATTCAAAAAGGGTCCAAAAACAGAGCCCGGAAACTATAGGCCGGTAGGTTTAACATCTGTTGTTGGTAAACTGTTTGAAGGGTTTCTAAGAGATGCTATTTTGGAGTAGCTCAATTAAAATAAGCAAATAACACCATATCAGCATGACTTCATGAGGGATTGGTCATGCCAAACAAATTTAATCAGCTTCTATGAGGAGGTAAGTTCTAGACTTGACAGTGGCGAATCAATGGATGTCGAATATCTAGACTTCTCCAAAGCATTTGACACTGAACCTCATAAAAGGTTAGTATATTAAATGAGGGTGCTTGGACTGGGAGAAAATGTCTGTATGTGGGTAAGTAACTGGCTGAGTGACAGAAAACAGAGGGTGGTCATTAACGGTAGATACTCAGATTGTCACTATCACTAGTAGGGTACCTCAGGGGTCAGTATTGGGCCCTATTCTCTTCAATACATTTATTAATGATCTTGTAGAAGGCTTGCACAGTAAAATATCTATTTTTGCAGATGACACTAAACTGTGTAAAGAAATTAACACTGAGGTGGACAGTTTTCTGCTACTGCCAACAGCCAATAAGATAATGGGTTGCATCAAAAGGGGCATAGATGCCCGTGATGAGAACATAGTCCTATCTCTTTACAAATCACTAGTCAGACCACACATTGAGTACTGTGTACAGTTCTGGGCTCCTGTGAACAAGGCAGACATAGCAGAGCTGGAGAGGGTTCAGAGGAGTGAAACTAAACTAATAACTGGAATGGGGCAACTGCAGTACCCTGAAAAGCTATCAAAATTAGGGTTATTCACTTTAGAAAAAAGACGACTGAGGAGAGGTCTAATAACTATGTATAAATATATCAGGGGTCAGTACAGAGATCTCTCCCATCCTCTATTTATCCCCAGGACTGTGACTGTGACAAGGGGACATCCTCTGCGTCTGAAGGAAAGAAGGTTTGTACACAAACATAGAAAAGGATTATTCACGGTAAGAGCAGTGAGACTATGGAACTCTCTGCCTGAGGAGGTGGTGATGGGGAGTACAATAAAGGAATTCAAGAGGGGACTGGATGTATTTCTGGAGTGTAATATTATTACAGGCTATAGCTAATAGAGAGGCGTCGTTGATCTAGGGAGTTATTCTAATTGCCTGATTGGAGTCGGGAAGGAATTTTTTTCCCCTTAGGTGGGTAAAATGGGCTTCTGCCTCACAGGTTTTTTTTGCCTTCCTCTGGATCAACTTGTAGGAAACAGGCCTAACTGGATGGACAAATGTCTTTTTTCGGTCTTTTATACTATGTTACTATGTTTGTAAGAGGACCTTGCTGAATACTGATTAGCTGATCAGATTGTACTTCAGCCTCTAAGCCAGTCAGTGCAAGCCCTACCCCCACTTCCTCCCAGCGTCATATGACCATCCTTCTTCTCCTTCCCTGGTGGTTTTGCCCACCATTAGAGATGAGCGAATTTCTAAAAAAATTCGATTCAGCCGGTTTGACGAATTTTCCAGAAACATTTGTTAGATCTGATTTTATTTGTCGTGAATCGCATTAAAAAACTGCTATTTCCTGGCTGCAGAGAGCCTTTATAGTGGTGTAGAACACTGTGCCTTACAGTAACACACATAGGGAGTCTGCTGTGATAGTGAAACAATACTGTGAGTCAGTATGACATGTAGATGACAGGCGTCGCTCTTAGAATCACTGCACACTTCACTTATTTGGGCAGTTACAAATTTGGGCCAAAACTGAACAAATAACTCAAGTGTGAACTCGACCTTACAGGTCAATGTTAGCGCCAGGTATAAAGAACCATGCAGAGGCCCAAGATCCTACAATAGGGTGAAAGAGTGCACTCCTTTTACACCAATTCACTGATTCCACATAGATTTCTACAGAACCTGTTCTATTAAACGCTTATACAAGTAGAGCCGCCCCAGAGTAGAGAGGGTGTCAGCAGTAAGTTTGTGTTGACGTCACTGATTATTTTGCCCTTCCTCTGATCCATCAGAACAATAACCACCAAAAAACGGATCCTGTATGTGGGGCATCCGCCTTCACTCGGTCAGCATTTGGTCAGTAATCCATCAGTATTGCTAAAGCCCAAAAAACTGCAGTGGATCCAAAACAGATATGACACGTTATTGGAATATTTGCATGTCTTCTGTGTTTTGTACCCACTCCTGCTTTTGGCTAGCAAATCATAAGCCAATTCTGATGCAAAATAGGGACCATGTCATGCAGGCCTTCCAGTTGTTGCATAGACAGGATTCATTGTGCATCTCATTGTTCCTTCCTTCTGACAGATCAGAAGAAGGGCCAAATAAATGATGAGGTCAGTCAGGCTGAAAGGCAAAATAGTGGACCAGTCATGAAGTGGGGAGGGTGGGAACCGCATGAGAAGTACACAGAGTGGCCCTATGACATAGGCAGCAGCATCAGGAGGCCACAGCATAGCACAATGACAGAGTGCAGAGGTGGCAGCAGAACCAGGAGGAGGCCAAAGGGTGGCACAATGACAGTGTGATGGTGGCAGCAGCAGCATCTGGAGTCCTGAGTGGTGACGTGGCAGTAGCATCAGGAGACCACAGAGTAACCCGTTGGTGGCAATACCAGTACCAGCTGAAGATGGTGGGTGAAAGAAGGAGCAATTGGCATAAGATGTGTGGCATCAGGTGGGTGGCAGCATCAGAATAGTAGCTGAGGCAGGTAGCCAGAAGAAACCGGTCTCTTTTGTCAAAGTGTTGGTGTGGCCCCATGGATGATCTAGTCTGATGCATCAGGCATTGGTCGGTGGAAATACTGGCTGATCCACGCCTGCTTCATCTTGACAAAGGTCAGTCTTTCAACATTTTGGGTGGACAGGCGAGTTCTTTTTGGGGTAACTATGGCCGCACTAAACAGCCGCTCTGATGCCACACTACTGGCCGAGCAGGACAGCTTTTCCAGGGCAAACTCTGCCAGTTGCGACCACAAATCCAGTTTGGCTGCCCAGTAGTCCAGCGGATCTTTAATGTGGGGTGGCAGGGTGCTGTTCAAGTCCACCACCTGCTGGTTCAGGTCCGGCTCCAGGTCTAGCTGCTGCTGCTGCTGGTGGGTGAGTAGTTACTTCAATAGGTGGGTGAAGAAAGCTGCTCGTCAGCGACTCTAGATTCAAGTTGCTGCTGATGGAGCTGGAACTGCTCCTACCTCCCCCCCCCCCCCGTCCATCTCAACAGCCATGGCAGAGGAACGTGAGTGCAGAGGGCCCCGGTCAGACCTGTGAGAGGATGATAGATGACGCAGAGAGGCAGCAGCCAACTGACTACATAAGAGGTCTCTATAGTAGTTAAGTTTGTCCTTCCTCTCAGCGGGTGTAAAAAAGGCCCCCATTTTGGACCAATAGCGAGGGTCTAACAAGGTGGAGAGCCAGAAGTCATCCTTCTGCCGAATGCTGACAATTCGGCTGTCACTACGCAAGCAAGTGAGCATGCATCGGGCCATTTGTACAAATGACTTGCAGGGACTCCTTGCCTCCATCTCCACTGCATACTGCCACAGTGTGTCTGGGTCCTCTGCCTCATCTTTCTCATCGCCCTGTAGCTCCTCTGGCTGCTCATGCTCCTCCTCTCCTGTTACCTGTGTATAAAAACCAACCCATTCCCTACACATTGCTTGTGATTGAATGTCCTCCTCCTCCTCCAGTTCAGCCCCCACAGGTCTCATGTGGCCGTGAGATCTAGGCGTCACGTCTCCAGTCCCCTGACCAGCCAAATTTACCAGCATCTGTTCCAGGACATGAAGCATTGGAATGACATTGTTTATCCCCTATTCCTGGCAACTGACAAATAACGTGGCCTCCTCGAAGGGCCTGAGCAAATGGCAAGTGTCACGCATGAGTTGTCACTGGCTGACATCGAAGTTACACAGGGGAGTACTCCTGTCCGCGTGGATCATCAAGAAATCGTTTATGGCCTTTCTCTGTTCGTATAGTCAGTCCAACATATGGAGGGTGTAATTCAATGGGTGAAAACCTCGCATATCAGCCTATGTAGGGGATGCCATTCTGCTGCTAAATCTGAAGGAGGGTGTGCTTTGCGGTGTACGAGTGGCTGAAGTGCATGCAAAGTTCCCTGGCCATTTTTAGGAAGTCTTGCAGATAGGTTGGAAGACTTCAGGAACCGCAAGACAACCAGATTGAACACGTGTGCCATGCATTGCGCATGGCTCAGCCCTCCTTGACGCAATGCCGACACAATGTTCTTCACGTTGTCGGTCACCATGGTTCCGATTTTAAGTTGTCGCGGAGAAAGCCAGGATTTGATTTCTTGATGAAGGACACGGAGCAGTTCCTACCCTGTGTGACTCCGTTCGCCCAGGAAAACGAGGTGCAGAACAGCGTGACACCACCGTGCCCTGCACATGTGGTATGCTGGAGGGGCACTGTAAATTTTCCCCACAGTGGAGGCTGATGACATGGTGGAGGATGATGAGACAGAGGCAGACATTGTCGAAGGACCAATGGTGTGAGAACGTAGAGGCAGAAGAGACGTCACCTGGCCAAGTTGCTTTTGTGGCTGTGAAGGAACCACATTCAACCAGTGCACTTTGGCAGACACCGACAGGCTCAAGGACTGGCCCACATTCTGTTCTACATATGTGTGCAGGGCTGGTACTGCCTTTTTGGCAAAGAAATGACGGCTTGGGACTCTCCACCTCGACTCGGCACAAGCCATCAGTTCTCTGAAAGGTGCAGAGTCCACCACTTAGAAAGGGAGGGACTACAGCACCAGCAACTTGGCCAGGAGCACATTAAGCTTCTGCGACGTTGGATGAGTGCACGCATACTGTTGTCTCTTGGAGTAGGAGGAGGAGCAAGAGGAGGAGTAGAAGGATGAGCAGGAGCATCAGGACCAGCAGACAATGGGAAGGACAGACAGCTTCCTTCGGCTGAGGTGGGGAAGGCTTGACTGCCTGAAATCGGGTGCGTGCCACTGGGTGATGCAGCGGTTGCTGCGGCAGGCTAGGCTACCACATCGGAGCCATGGTTCTCCTAGGCCACTTTATGGTGACGCTCCATATGTTGACATAGGGCTGTGGATGCTAATATTGGCACCCTGGCCATGCTTTACCTTCTGCCTACAGATTCTACAAATGGCCATGTTCATCTCCACCAGCAACTTAACAAAAAACTGCCACTCTGCCGAGTAGGTAATTTTACCCCCAACACTCTGCACTGACTGCTTCCACCGCTGCTTCCGTAAACCCCTGCACCACTACTCTCCGGGCAGGTAGGCACTTGCAAAGGGTTGGTCTACCCCCGGCACGTTTGGCTCCTAACCTCCCACTGCTGCCACACTGCTGACTCCTGGCCACGCTAGCGACTTGGTGGCTCCTCCGCTGCCTCACGGGCAAGCTGCCACCATCTTCTCCTGATGATGATGAAGCCCCTAATTCACCCAACTCACAAGTGCGATCAGCTACATAATCATCATCGAGTAGTGTCCGTACGTCACTAATGTCTCTGGGTCAGGAGCCTGACCGCTTGCAACACCAGCTCCCACGCCACTCTCCGAGGAAGCGGCGGATGTCTTCTCCAGATCTTGGCTGGGCAGTAGCTGCTGACTGTCCTCTAGTAGCTCGTCCTCGCTGTATAGTGGAGCTGAGCCCACAGCATATACTACTTCTCTGGATAAGGGAACAGAAAAGGACAGAGGCAGGTTGAGGACAGGGCCAGCTCCCGGGCCATGCCACCTTAGGGTTGTGTCTGACGAAACCACTGACTCGACTGGGGTGTCTGATGTCACTTGGGACGAAATGGATGACAGAGTCAACCATTAAAGAACTGCTGGGTTGCTGGTCAAAACATGTCCGCTAGATGAAACCGGGAGCTCAGGTCTCTCGCTGTGACTCCTGCTGCCACGCCCCCTTACTCTACTACGACCTGTGCCTGCGCCAGAAACATTTAGGCCTCTGCCACTCCCCTGTGCAGGGCCTGGCACTTCTCTGTCTGACATATTGTTAGATCAAATAAATAAGTAAAAAGGAAATTAAAACACCCCCAAAAAAGTCTGTAATTTTCTCACTTCACCACACAATGGCTAATAAGCCCTTTTTTCCCCCCACTAATACATGCCAAAGAAGGCTTTAGAACATATAACTGCACCTCTGAACGGCAAATAAGATATATTTTTTTGCCACTAATACTCGCCAAAAAGTGCTTTAGAACATATAACTGTTCCGCTGAACGGCAAATATATATATATTTTGCCACTAATACATGCCAAAAAGCTCTGTAATCTTCTCACTTCACCACACAACGGCAAATACTTTTTTTGTGCCACTAATACACACCAAAAAGGGCTTTAGAACATATAACTGCACCACTAAACGGCAAATATATATATTTTTTGGCACTAATACAAGCCAGTAAGGGCTGTAATTTTCTCACTTCACCACACAACGGCAAATACTTTTTTTTGTGCCACTAATACACACCAAAAAGGGCTTTAGAACATATAACTGCACCGCTGAATGGCAAATTGGCCCTTACTTTTTTCCACTTATACACGCCACAAACAGCATTTGCACCCCAATAACAAGAACGGTCTGCTGGAATTACAGAGCTGTATAATGGAAATTTGGATCCCCAGTCAGTGCAGCAAGGTGTAATAGGATTGTTCCTATTACCCAGGCTGCAAACTCCCCTACTGAACCCTTTTCTGCTTCAATACTGTGGAATGATACCTCCCTATCCTTTCCCTCAACTTCTATACAGCAAAATAAAAGTTTAAAAGTATTTTCTACTACTGTTCCTAGCGCCTGCTGATGTCTCTCCCTGCACTAAGTACACTGGAAAATGGCTGAATCCAAGATGGCTGAGGCTAGTTATAGGCCTGTGACATCACAGGGCTGGCTGGCTGCTGATTGGCTGCATGCATGGCATTGTGGATGATCCCTCATTCCCAGAGTTCCTTGCTCAATGTCCTAACTCGTGCAGCAGCCATTTTAGGAAAAAAACGAAGTATGAGGAAATTTGGATTCGGTGCAAATAGAATTTTTCCTGAAATTCAGATCAAATTCCACTTCGTCAACTTCGATTCACTCATCTCTACCCACCATTATTAATATTAAAATTGCGCTGGGTGCTATTCTAATGTGATTTGTCCGAAGCGACTCAGAAAAGCTTTTGATTTATTTGGCAGGCAAATTTTTGTGCAATTCAGAAGGAATCCATTTAGTTTAGATTGGATTCACTCATCCTTACTGGGGACCTAATAGTACAAGAAGGGTCTCCAACAGCACTGTACAGCCTACCTAGAACATTAAATGATTATTATCCTCAGTAGTAATATTTGTAATTTGAGAAAATGTTACGCTAGAAGGTAGAAGGAGTTGGAGGAATCAGCAGTGGCTGAAATGGATGAGTTTTCCAGGAATGAAACAATAGAAAATAAGGGAATTATGCAGGAGACAAGTCGGGCTTATTCTGATTTTCTCCTGTATAAGGCCTAGTAAAGTCTTTTTTTTTTAGAGAACAAAAATATTTTTGAGAATCAGGCAGCCCCGGGAAAATGTTAGCTAGGGTGATCTCTAATCAGGAGCGGAAAAAAAAATCAGGATCAGGATAGCATAATGAAAATATTTGTTACCTATTTTTCGGAATTATATAAATCTAATAATACCTTTTCAGATGAAGCGATAGATTCATATTTGGATTCTATTTGTTTACCAGTCCTTACAGATACTTAAAGAGAATTCCTTGAGGCGGTCCTAACTCTTCAAGAGCTGGAGGATGCAATAAAGGCTTGCTCAGGAAGTTCTTCTCCGGGAGCTGATGGATTCCCATATGAATTCTATCGCAAGTATAGGGAGGATATCTTTCCCTGTCTTCTGAAGGTATTTACTGAGTCATTGGAGGAAGGAGTACTTCCATAATCAATGACAGAGGCTATGATAATAGTGATACTGAAAGAGGGTAAAGATCCTCTTGATATAGGGTCCTATAGACACATTTCTCTTCTTAATACTGATGTCAAGCTTCTCTCAAGGATTCCTTCTACAAGGCTCTCTAAGGTTACAACATTAGTTATACATCCTGATCAAAATGGTTTTATTCCCAATAAGGGTACTCATTATAATTTGCAGTCTCTTTGCCAATATTCAGTCTCCGGGCGGGGTCTCCAGGGCCATCCTTTCTTTAGATGCCTTAAGGCCTTTGATAGGCTGGACTGGAGATTCCTCTGGAGAGGAAATATTTTTTTTAGAAAGAGGTACCCGGCAGAGATGTCCTCTCTCCCCGTTGTTATTTGATATCTATATTGAGCCTCTTGCAGCCAGAGTCAGACAGGATTCTCGGATTGAAGGCTTTGGGGTATTGGGAGCTAAAGATTGTATTTCCTTATATGCTGATGATATCTTATTTTACATACAGCATATGAATACTATACTTCCAAAAATTATTCAAATATTTAATTCGCTTGGGGAAATGTCAGGACTTGTTAGAAACTGTTCTAAAACTAGTCTTATGCCTTTGGACAGACTTGATCTCCCCCAAGAAGGGTCCTTAAATACTCTTAAAATCTTTGATTCATTTGAATATTTAGGCATAGTAATATCTCCAAAGATCCTAGACTTTCTACAGCTTAACCCCTTCTACCCCGGGCCAGTTTTCACCTCCCTGGCTATTTTTTGCAAATCTGACGTGTTACTTTTTGTGGTAATAGCTTTGGAACACTTTTACTTATCCAAGCCATTCTGAGACTGTTTTCTTGTGACACATTGTACTTTATGATAGTCATAAATTTAAATCCTTATTTGTGAAAAAATCCCAAATTTATGAAAAATTAATTCCCAAATTTAAATTTTTCTACTTTTATAATAGATAGTGATACCTCATATAATAGTTATTACTTTACATTTCTACTTCATGTTTGGATAATTTTGAACATGACATTTTATTTTTGGGGACGTTAGAAGGCTTAGAAGTTAAAAAGTGGGTTTTGGAAATTTTCTGAAAAATTTTAAGATTTGCTTCTAAAGTTAAGGACTGAAGTCTCTTTGTGGGGCTTACATAATAGAAACCACCCAAAAATTACCCCATTTTAGAAACTACACCCCTCAAGG
Source organism: Bufotes viridis (assembly GCA_033119425.1). Lineage (NCBI taxonomy): Eukaryota > Metazoa > Chordata > Amphibia > Anura > Bufonidae > Bufotes > Bufotes viridis. The sequence goes on along the minus strand of CM065593.1, from coordinate 199,200,317 downwards.
TATTAAAAACTGATTTTACAAATGTTGTTAACCCTTTAGGTGTTCCATAAGAATTAATGGAATATGGAGATAGAATTTCACTTTTTTGGCAGATTGGATGAGTTTTCCAGGAATAAAATGATGGAAAATAGGGGAATTATGCAGGAGACAAGTCAGGCTTATTCTGATTTTCTTCTGGATAAGGCCCAACAGAGGCTTTTTTTTAGAGGGCAAAAATATTTTTGAGAATCAGGCCGCCCCGGGAAAATGTTGTCTAAGGTGATCTCTAATCAGGAGCGGAAAAAAAATGAGATTCTTAGCATTCGGTCTCCTGATGATGACTGAGGATCAGGATAGTATAATGGAAATATTTGTTACCTATTTTTCAGAATTATATAAATCTAATAATACCTTTTCAGATGAAGTGATAGATTCATATTTGGATTCTATTTGTTTACCAGTCCTTACAGATACTCAAGGAGAATTCCTTGAGGCGGTCCTAACTCTTCAAGAGCTGGAGGATGCAATAAAGGCTTGCTCAGGAAGTTATTCTCCGGGAGATGATGGATTCCCATATGAATTCTATCGCAAGTATAGGGAGGCTATCTTTCCCTGTCTTCTGAAGGTATAGATTCAGGGTAGATCATGTGCTATTTTTATAGAGCAGGTTGTTATGGATGCAATGATATCAAATATGTCTACTTTCTATGTTTGTTTGTTTCAGTTTTACATAATAAAGCATTTCTGGATAAAAAAAAATTATGTTTTTGTGTCTCCATTTTCTGAACACCCTATTTTTTTTATTTTTCTGCCAATCATCTTGTCAGGGGCTCCTTTTCTGAAGGAAGAGTTGACGTTTTTATTGGTACCATTTTTGGTTACATATGATTTTTTGATCATTCATTATTACACTTTATGGGGCAAGGTGACCAAAAAATTGGTTGTTTTGGCACAGTTTTTATTTATTTTTACAGCGTTCACCTGAGGGGTTAAGTCATGTGATATTTTTATAGAGCAGATCATTAAGCACGTGGCAATACCCAATATGTGTACTTTTTCTTATTTATTTAAGTTTTACACATATAATAGCATTTTTGAAACTGAAATAATGATGTTTTAGTGTCTCCATAGTCTGAGAGCCATAGCTTTTTTATTTTTTGACCGATTGTCTTAGGTAGGGTATCATTTTTTGCGGGATGAGGTGACTGTTTGATTGGTGCTATTTTGGGGGGCATAGATCTTTTTGATCGCTTGGTGTTACAATTTTTGTAAGGTAAGGTGACAAAAATGGCTTTTTTTATTTTTTACACAGTTTTTTTTTTTTTAACGATGTTCATCTGAGGGGTTAGGTCATGTGATATTTTTGTAAAGCAAGTTCTTACAGACGTGGCGATGCATAATATGTGTATTTTATTAAGCATTTCACTTTAGCACAATAATAGTAGTTTTGAAACAAAAAAATGATGTTTTAGTGCCTCTATGTTCAGAGAGCTATAGTTTTTTTTATTTTTTTGGGCCATTGTCTTAGGTAGGGGCTTATTTTTTGTGGGATGAGGTGACGGTTTTATTGATACCATTTTGTGGGACATACGCTTTTTTGATTGCTTGGTGTTGCACTTTTTTTGATGTAAGGTGACAAAAATGGCTTTTTTTACACCGTTTTTATATATTTTTTCATGGTGTTTATCGGACAGGGTGGATCATGTGATATATTTATAGAGCTGGTCATTATGGACGCGGTGATACCTAATATGTGTGTTTTTTTTTTTTTTCAGTTTTTTATTATAAAATAAGGGGAATCTGGGCAACTAATTAATTCATAAAAGGTTTGTAGAGCCACCCGGAAGTTATTTATTAGCTCCTGGAGTACCATCAGAGATTGGTTGGGTATAAAGGGGTCTCTTTGTTGTACCCCTCTTTGGTATAATTACCATCTGCAAGCTCTAGATGAATTGGCTGGAGATCAGTACTGGCAAAAAAACGGTATCCTTTATGTTGCATAAGTGGTTGGGAATGGGAATATACTTTTGTTTTTGGAGTTAGCACAAAGAGAAAATATATTGAATTTATCCTGGTTTAAGTATTTTCAGCTATAATTGGCACTAGCGAGTGTAAAGAAAAAAGTGAGATAGATAGTTTTACACCTTTAAATCACTTTATAGAGAATAGGGGTCAGAAGGTTAAGATAATATATATAAACTTCTGTTTAAAACACGATTTAATAATATAAGCTCTACGGGACAGAGGACTTGGCAAATTGATTGTCCAGGAATTTGTCATGAAGATTGGGACAATATATTGGGGAATTTAAATTTAGTTTCTCATAATTTTAATCACGTTTAGTTCAATTTAATATTTTACACAGAACGTATATAACACCTTTATGGTTAAATAAACGTGGTTTAAGGGATACTTCGAACTGTCACTGCGGGTGGATCATTTGCATATGTTTTGGTCATGTACAGAGTTGACACAATATTGGGGTGCAATTTATAATTTATTACCCGGGAATTGAAAGTTGAGATTCCATTTACAGCAGAATGCTGGGTACTGGGTGTCCTCTCCAAGGTGGGCTGTCCAAAATATAAACGGATCCTTTTGATTAAAAAAATGTTACTGGCAAGACTATTGATTACCCGGGATTGGTTTTCTCGAAATATTCTAAATATTACTACTTAGCTAAACTTGGCTAATCAGATTAAGCAATATGAAAATATTCTATATAAGCATAGAAATATTGAGGAAAAAAGGATTAAAATTTGGGGACAATGGAAGTTCTAAGGTGTTCCTGTCCCCATTCCCTCAATATCCCCCCCTTTCTGTTCATATGAGGGGGGACGGGAGACGCATTGCAAGGGGTGGGTTGTTTGGGTATGAGTAAGGGGGGTAAGGTTTATTGGGGGAAAAAATAAATAACTATGTAGAAGTTTTGACGGAATTGTATTGTTGGAATTTCTAATAAAATTTTGCAAAAAATAAAAAGAACATATAATTGAACCCACAACTGAGGAAATCCTGTTCTGACACAAAGAGTGATACATATTGACTTGTAGGGACCCGCTTTGTTTACTGTATTGAATTATGTAACAGCAGATTTAAGTAGCTAAAATAGGTGTTTTATGTTATAAACTGATAAAGGTTACATTTTAAACCCTCCAGGACCTAGGATGAGAATGCTTGTCCTAACTGGTCGGTACTTAACGCACTAGGACGAGCATTCTCGTCCTAGGGTTGATGCGCTGCCACACTCAGCAACAGGGGCTCGGCTGATACTGACAGCTGGGCCCCTGCTGTATCTGCAGCATCGGTGAAGACACCGATGCCGGCAGATGAACCCTCTGTATACTGTGGTCACACTGACCGCGGCAGTGGGTTTGCGGCAGCTTGTACATTCCCATCAGGTCCCCGTGCTGCAGGGACTGGGACCGGATGGTTTTTATGGGAGCCCCGATGCTGTGAATAGGCATCGGGACTGCCAGCTACGGAAGCCCAGGAGATCCAGCCCCAGGGCTGGGTCTCCTAGGGAAACTGTTAGTGTCCTACAGTTTAGGACACTAACAGTTCAATACAGCACAATACAACTGTATTGTGCTGTATTGAAACAGGAATTAGACCCTGAAATGTTGAAGTCCCATAGTGGGACAAAAAATAAAGTGAATAAATAAGTTAAAAAAATTTAGTTTTATAAAAAAAACATTAGAGTAAAAAAAAAAAAAACTTTTCCCAAAATAAAGTAATTTTTTTTTTTAAATAGGGAAAATAAGAAAAGTAGACATATTAGGTATCACCGCATCCGTATCGACCAGCTCTATAAAAATATCACATGACCTAGCCCCTGAGGTGAACACCATCAAAAAAATAAAATAAAATCTGTGCTAAAAGATCATTTTTTTGTCAACTTATTTCACTAAAAGTGCAACACCAAGCGATCAAAAAGGCAAAATAGTACCAATCTAAGCATCACCTCATCCCGCAAAAAATTAGCAAAAATAATACCCTACCTAAAAAAATCATATGACCTAACCCCTCAGGTGAACAACGTTAAAAAAAAACATAAAAACGATGTAAAAAAAAAAGGCCTTTTTTGTGACCTTACAGCCCAAAAAGTGTAATACCAAGCGATCAAAAAGTCAAAAGCAACCCAAAATTATACCAATCAAACCGTGATCTCATGCTGCAAAAAATGAGACCCTAACTAAGACAATTGCCCAAAAAATAAAAAAATTATGGCTCTCAGAATATGGAGACACTGAAACATATTTTTTTTTTGTGTAAAACGCAAATAAATAAAGTATACATATTAAGTATAATTGCATCGTCGTAAAAAAAAAGGTGTCCAAATTTTTTTTAGTCACCTTGCATCATAAAAAGTGTAATAGCGAGTCATACGCACCCCAAAATAGTGCCAATAAAACAGTCATTTAATTCTTCAAAAATGATACCCTACCTAAGACCGAAAAATAAAAAAACTTTGGAGACACTAAAACATTGTTTTTTTGCTTCAAAAATGACTAGCAGGATGACAGGCCAAACTGGATAAACAGATGTCTTTTTTTCGGTCTTATGTACTGTTACTATGTTACTATGATATCATTGTGTAAAACTTAAATAAATAAAAAAGTAAACATATTAGGTATTGCAACATCCATATCGACCTGCTCTAAAAAAAAAATCACATGACCTAACCCCTCAGGTGAACACCGTAAAAAATAATAATTATAAAAACAATGTAAGAAAAGGCAGTTTTTGTGACCTTACATCACAAAAAGTGTAATAACAAGCGATCAAAAATTCAAAAGCACCCCAAAATCATATCAAACCATCATCTCATTCCACAAAAAATGAGACCCTAACTAATACAATTTCCAAAAAAATAAAGAAACTATGGCACTCATAATATGAAGACACTAAAATATGATGTTTTTGTTTCCAAAATGCTTTTATTGTATAAAACGTAAATAAATAAACAAAGTATACATATTATGGATCGCCGCATCCATAATAACCTGCTGTATAAAAATATCACATGAACTAACCCCTTAGGTGAACACTGTAAAAAAGTAAAAATAAAAACGCACAAAAAAGTGTAATAGCAAGTGATCAAAAAGTCATAAGCGCCCCAAAATCATACCAATAAAACAGTCATCTCATCCCGCAAAAAATGAGACCCTACCTAAGATAATCGCCCAAAAATAAAAAAAATATGGAACTCAGAATTTGGAGACACTAAAACATGATTTTTTTTTTGTTTAGAAAATGCTGTTATTGTGTAAAACTTAAATAAATAAAAAAAGTATACATATTAGGTATCCAGCGCTCTCAGGTCTCAGTGACGCCTATTGGCGTCATCTCGTGAGACCTGAGATTTCCAGTGTACGCGCAATCACAGGAGCGCGCAGTATTCAAGTTTAACTACAGCCTGCCAGCGCTGATCATTGGCTGGCAGGCTGTAGATTTTTAAAAGAACCAATGAAATAGGTATATCAGATGCTATTTTGTAAATTGCGTCTGATATACCTGCTATCTGCTCCTCTGGTGGTCCCTTTTGCTTGGATCGACCACCAGAGGACACAGGCAGCTCTGTAAGTAGCACCAAGCACCACACATACATTACACACACACCCCTGTCACTTATTAACCCCTTATTAACCCCTGATCACCCCATATAGACTCCTTGATTAACCCGCTGTCACCCCCCTGTCATTGATCACCCCCCTGTAAGGGTCCCTTATCACCGCCAGTTAGTTAGCTACTTGTTAGGTAGTTAGCACCCAGCCCACTGCACCACAGTCACTGATTAGTCACTGATTAGCGTCATCGCTGTCGCTAATCAGCACCAGTACTATATAGAATCTGTAAGTGATCAAGACTGATCGCAATCAGATCTATGTCAGTACATTAGGGTCACCTTAGGCGCTACAGAAAACGCACTGTTCGCCTGATCAGGCCTGATCTTGTGCCCACATTTGCGTTCAGTCCGCCCCACCGCAGTAACAGAATTTTATTTTTTCTAATCACTGCAAAAACACTGTAAAATCGCTGCGGCGCTATAAAGATCACTTTTGAGCTTTTTGGATCTTTATTAGCGATCGCAGCTTTACTTCACAAGCACTCTTTTTTACTAGGCAGGTGTGCTCTTTTTCCTGGGTAGTCTCAGAGGAATACCCCCTAAATTTAGTTGGCCCAAAATGCCAAAAAAAGGGTTTTCCGCTGAAGAGGCCTACAGGATTCTGGCCATGATGGATGAAAGTGATGGGGACGCCTCAACCTCTGAATCCAATGGTTCAGAATATGAACCTGTAGACAGCAGTGGCACTCTAACCGCTAGTGAAGATGACGAGGTTGAGGTCCCTGCTATGGTCAGGCATACCCGACCCCATGTCAGTGTTTCGCATACCCCACGTAATGAGCCTCATTTGCAGCAGAGTGGTGCTAGGCTAGCGCTGATCTTTTTCATGGTGCGGCATACACCAGCAGCGCAGCACATCCTGGACCTTCTACCAGCACTGCCGTATTCCCTGGTGAAGTGGCGAGCACCAGAAGGGCAGTTCAAGCTGCTACGGTGGCACGTGCAGTAACTCCGCCGTCGCAGCCACCGCGTTCACAGGCCCGTAGAGCCCTTAGTCTCCCAGAGGTGCTGGCAAACTCAAATTGGCAATCCCCTGCTTCCGCCGCACCCGTGTTGCCCCCTTTCACCGCCCAGTCTGGAGTTCATGTGGAGACAGCTCATTTAGGATCAGCCCTTGAGTTTTTTGAGCTGTTCTTCACCGCTGATCTCTATGACTTAGTTGTGGCAGAACCCAACTGCTACGCCACACCGTATATAACCACAAATCTGGAAAGCTTCTATGCCCAGCCTTCCCGGTGGAAACCAGTCACAGTTTCCGGATTTAAAATATTTCTGGGCCTTATCCTCAGCATGGGTCTAACTAAAAAAAAAAAAATTGCGGTCCTATTGGTCTAAAGACCCAATACATTACATGCCCATGTTCTCTGCTGCTATGTCCAGGGCACGTTTTCAGGAAATCAAGCGCTTTATGCATTTCACTGACCATAAAACCTGTCATCCAAGAGGCAACCCTGCTTTTGCACGGCTCTACAAAATTCGGCCCCTCATAGACCATTTGTCATTCAGGTTTGCAGATGAGTGTACCCCCAATCAAAACATCTGCATAGACGAGTCCCTTGTACATTTTACTGGGCGCCTTGGCATCAAACAGTACATCCTCAGCAAACGTGCCCGGTATGGGGTCTGTATAAGCTCTGTGAAAGGGCCACAGGCTATACATATCGTTTTAGGGTCTATGAGGGAAAATACTCAAAACTGGAGCCGGTCGGATGCCCTGACTACCTGGGGAGCAGTGGCAAGATTGTCTGGGACTTGGTGTCACCCTTAGTCCACAAGTGGTACCACTTATATGTGGACAATTTTTACACAAGCGTGGCCCTCTTTCGGCACTTACATATAGTCGAAATTCAATGCTGTGGCACCGCGCAACCTAGTCACCGGGGCTTCCCCCAACGGCACGTTAATACCCGACTTGCACAGGGGGAGAGGGCTGCTTTGTGTGACCAAAAACTGCTCGCGGTTAAGTGGAGGGACAAGAGGGACGTTTACCTTCTGTCCACCATTCACGCAGACACGACACGTACAAATTGAAAGGGCAACTTGAGTCATTGAGAAACCACTCTCTGTCCATGACTATAACCTTCACATGGGAGGGGTGGACTTCAATGACCAGATGTTGGCTCCCTATTTAGTTTCCCTCTGCACCAGACACTGGTATAAGAAGGTGTCTGTTTATTTAATTCAATTGGCTGTGTATAATAGTTTTGTTCTCTACAGTAAGGCTGAGAGAACGAGATCCTTCCTAAAATTCCAGGAAGAGATCATTTCGGAACTCCTGTATCCAGGAGGGTCCGTGCCCCAAGTCCCTGATGTAGTTAGCCGACTACATGACAGACACATCCTAAGTGTCTATCCTGGTATCCCAACTCACCGTTCCCCAGGAAAAAGATGTCGTGTCTGTAGCAAGGCTGGAATAAGGCGTGACACCACCGTTTTTTGTTCTGACTGTCCTGACCAGCCTGTCCTATGCATAGGGGAGTGTTTCCACAAGTACCATACAAAGGTACACTATTAGTGTAGGGATCGCGTGACACAGGACAGGCACACAGGGCTCTTAGGGCCCTGGCACACAGAGCTGCTACAAACCTCTCCTTTCACCTGGGACAAAGTGCATAATGTACTTCGCCACATCTCAGGGGTCAGTACTGGGACCTATTATCTTTAATATATTTATTAATGATCTTGTAGAAGGCTTGTACAGTAAAATATCAATTTTTGCAGATGACACTAAACTGTGTAAAGTAATTAACACTGAAGAGGACAGTTTTCTGCTACAGAGGGATCTGGATAGATTGGAGGCTTGGGCAAAGAAATGGCAGATGAGGTTTAACACTGACAAATGTAAAGTTATGCACATGGAAAGGAATAATGCAAGTTACCCGTACATACTAAATGATAAAACACTCGATAACACTGACATGGAAAATGATCTAGGAATTTTAATAAAAAGCAAACTAAGCTGTAAAAACCAGTGTCAGGCAGCTACTGCCAACAGCCAATAAGATAATGGGTTTCATCAAAAAGGGCATAGATGCCCGTGATGAGAACATAGTGGCCAAGTTTCATAGTGTCCTGCAAATCATATATTTTGTTCTGGGTGAAATTAAATTGCCAAAATAGCAATACCCTGAATCTGGTGTTCCAGCTGTTGAAGGCCTAGTTTAAATCTGTCCGTAACAGGGTATATTTTGTTCTGGGGTAAAATTCAATTGCCAAAATAGCAATACCATAAATCAGTGGTTTCAGCTGTGGCTGGCCAAGTTTCATAGTGTCCATCAAAACATATATTTTGTTCTGGGGTTAAATTCAATTGCCAAAATAGCAATACCATAAATCAGTGGTTTCAGCTGTGGCTGGCAAACTATAATAGTGTCCGCAAAAACATATATTTTTTTCTGGGGTGAAATTCAATTGCCAAAATAGCAATACCATAAATCAGTGGTTTCAGCTGTGGCTGGCCAAGTTTCATAGTGTCCTGCAACTCATATATTTTGTTCTGGGGTGAAATTAAATTGCCAAAATAGCAATACCCTGAATCTGGTGTTCCAGCTGTTGCAGGCCTAGTTTAAATCTGTCCATAAAAGGATACCTTTCATCCAGGGCCTAAATACTAGCACTAAAAGAGATATTCCCCTAAATCAGTGGTTACTGCTGTGCCTGGATTAGTGTAATACGCTACATAAATAAATAGGCAGATAGTGTTAGGTGCCTGTAAAAAAAGGCCTGAATTTTTAAATCAATACATTGGGACAAATATTTTTTCTTATTGTGGTGCTTGGTGAACGGTAACAATGAGGAAAACATCTAGTAAGGGACGCGGTCGTGGTGGTGTTAGTGTACCGTCTGGTGCTGGGAGAGGACATGGCCATTCTGCCACAGCCAAAACGTCCTAGTGAACCAACTACCTCAGGTTCCAGTACCCGCCAGAATTTACAGCGATATTTGGTGGGGCCCAATGCCGTTCTAAGGATGGTAAGGCCTGAGCAGGTACAGGCGCTAATCAATTGGGTGGATCCAGCACGCTCACAACATTATCTCCCACCCAGTCTTCTGCAGAAAGCGCACAGGTGGTCTCTGAAACCAAGCCCATCAGTCTGTCACATCACCCCCATGCATATCAGGGAAACTGTCAGAGCCTCAAGTTATGCAGCAGTCTCTTATGCTGTTTGAAGACTCTGCTGGTAGGGTTTCCCAAGTGGTGGAAGACATAGAATGCAGTGATGCACAACCACTCATGTTTCCTGATGATGATAACATGGGAATACCATCTCATCATCGCAGTCCGCACGTCTCTGATGATGACGAAACACAAGTGCCAACTGCTGCGTCTTTCTGCAGTGTGCAGACCGAACAGGAGGTCAGGGAGGAAGACTGTGTGGAAGACGATGCAGGGGACGATGAGGTCCTAGACCCCACATGGAATGAAGGTCGTGCCACTGACTTTCATAGTTCAGAGGCAGTGGTGAGACCGAGCCAGCAGCGTAGCAAAAGAGGGAGCAGGGGGCAAAAGCAGAACAGCCGCCTCCAAGAGAGTTCACCTGCTACTGGCCACCGCCACCAGGGACCGAGCACCCCAAAGGCAGCTTCAAGGAGTTCCCTGGCATGTCACTTCTTAAAACAATGTGCTGACGACAAGACCCGAGTGGTTTGCACGCTGTGCCTTCAGAGCCTGAAGCGAGGCATTAACGTTCTGAACCTTAGCACAACCTGCATGACCAGGCATCTACATGCAAAGCATGAACTGCAGTGGAGTAAACACCTTAAAAGCAAGGAACTCACTCTGGCTCCCCTGCTCCCTCTTCTGCTGCTGCCTCGGCCTCTTCCTCCACCTCGGGAGGAATGTTGGCACCTGCCGCCCACCAAACAGAGGATGTGCCACCGACACCACCACCTGCGTCACCAAGCATCTCCACCATGTCACACGGCAGCGTTCAGTTCTCCATCTCACAAACCTTGAGAGAAAGCGTAAATTCCCACCTAGCCACCCTCGAGCCCTGGGCCTGAATGCCAGCATTTCTAAACTACTGGCCTTTGAAATGCTGTCATTCAGGCTGGTGGACACAGACAGCTTCAAACAGCTGATGTCCATGGAAGTCCCACAGTATGTTGTTCCCAGCCGCCACTACTTCTCCAAGACAGCCGTGCCTTCCTGCACAACCAAGTATCCGATAAAATCAAGTGTGCACTGCGCAACGCCATCTGTTGCAAGGGCCAACTAACCACAGATACGTGGACCAGTAAGCACAGCCAGGGACGCTATATCTCCCTAACTGCACACTGGGTAAATGTAGTGGCGGCTGGGCCCCAGGCGGAGGAGTTCCTTGGCGCACGTCCTTCCGCCGCCAAGGATCTCAGGGCATCATTCTTTGCCTCCTGCAGCCTCCTCCCTCCTACTCGGCTTCCTCCTCCTCTGCTTCCACCAGCTCATCCAGTCAGCCACACACCTTCACCACCAACTTCAGCACAGCCCGGGGTAAACGTCAGCAGGCCATTCTGAAACTCATATCTTTGGGGACAGGCCCCACACCGCGCAGGAGTTGTGGCGGGGTATTGAACAACAGATCGACGAGTGGTTTCTGCCGGTGGGCCTCAAGCCCGACCTGGTGGTGTGCAATAATGGGCGAAATCTGGCGCATGTGCTGAATTTGGTGGTGCAGAAGTTCATTCACAACTACCCGACATGTCAGAGCTGCTGCATAAGTTGCGGGCCGTCTGTGCGCTCTTCCGGCGTTCACTTCCTGCCGCTGCTCGCCTGTCTGCGCTACAGCGGAACTTCGGCCTTCCCGCTCACCGCCTCATATGTGACGTGCCCACCTGGTGGAACTCCACCTTGCACATGCTGGAGAGACTGTGCGTGCTGCAGCAGGCCATAGTGGAGTTTCAGCTGCAGCACGCACGCGTCAGTCGCACTGCGGAACAGCACCACTTCACCACCAATGATTAGGCCTCCATGCGAGACCTGTGTGCCCTGTTGTGCTGTTTCGAGTACTCCACCAACATGGCCAGTGGCGATGACACCGTTATCAGCGTTACAATACCACTTCTATGTCTCTTCGAGAAACGCTTAGGGTGATGGTGGAAGAGGAGGTGGCCCAGGAGGAGGAGGAGGAGGAGGATGAGGGTCAAGTTTAGCACTTTCAGGCCAGTCTGTTAGAAGTGGCTCAGAGGGAGGTTTTTGCAACAGCAGAGGCCAGGTACAAATGTGGCCAGCCAGGGCCCACTACTGGAGGACGAGGAGGATGAGAAGGAGGTGGAGGAGGATAAGGATGAGGATGAAGCAGGTTCACAGCGGGATGGCACCCGACACAACTCAGGCGCATCACTGGTGCGCGGCTGGGGGATATGGAGGATGATGACGATACGCCTCCCACAGAGGACAGCTTGTCCTTACCTCTGGGGAGCCTGGCACACATGAGTGACTACATGCTGCAGTGCCTGCGCAGCAGAGTTGCCCACATTTTAACGTGTGCAGACTACTGGGTTGCCACCCTGCTGGATCCCTGGTACAAAGACAATGTGCCCACCTTACCTCCTGCACTGGAGTGTGATAGGAAGATGCGCGAGTACAAGCGCACGCTGGTAGACGCGCTCCTGAGGGCATTCCCAAATGTCACAGGGGAACAAGTGGAAGCCCAAGGCGAGAGGCAGAGGAGGAGCAAGAGGTCGCCAACGCAGCTGTGTCACGGCCAGCTCCTCTGAGGGCAGGGTTAGCATGGCAGAAATGTGGAAAAGTTTTGTCTCGACGCCACAGCTAATTGCACCACCACCTGATACGGAACGTGTTAGCAGGAGGCAGCATTTCACTAACATGGTTGAACAGTACGTCTGCACACCCCTCCACGTACTGACTGACGGTTCGGCCCCATTCAACTTCTGGGTCTCCAAATTGTCCACGTGGCCAGAGTTAGCATTTTATGCCTTGGAGGTGCGGGCCTGCCCGGCGGCCATCGCTTTGTCTGAACGTGTATTCAGCACGGCAGGGGCGTCATTGCTGACAAACGCAGCTTCCTGTCCACAGCCAACGTGGACAAGCTGAGGTTCATGAAATGAACCAGGCATGGATCCCACAGGACCTGTGCCTCCCTTGTGCAGAATTGACATTTATAACTACCTCCCCTTCAACCATGTATTCTTGTACTCCAGGGCACTTCTTCATTGAATCCTCATTTTTTAAACTTTACCATGATCTTGCGGTGCAACCCAAAGTTGAATGAACCTCCCGTCTGGGTGCTGGGGCTGAAATAACTGAAAGTGGCCTTCTCCAGTGGTGGGTGATATGACGCCTTATTCCTTGCTGTGGGACCTCTCTCCTCTGTCTGGATGCTGGGGCCGAAATAACTGAAAGTGGCCTTCTCCAGTGGTGGGTGATATGACGCCTTATTCCTTGCTGTGGGACCTCTCTCCTCTGTCGGGATGCTGGGGCCGAAATAACTGAAAGTGGCCTTCTCCAGTGGTGGGTGATATGACGCATGATTCCTTGCTGTGGGACCTGTATCCTCGGTCTGGGTGCTGGGACCGAAATAACTGAAAGTGGCCTTCTCCAGTGTTGAGTGATATGACGCATGATTCCTTGCTGTGGGACCTCTCTCCTCTGTCTGGGTGCTGGGCCGAAATAACTAAGAGTGGCCTTCTCCGGTGGTGGTTGATATGACGCATGATTCCTTACTCTGGGACCTCTCTCCTCTGACTGGGTGCTGGGGCCTAAATAACTGAAAGTGCCCTTCTCCAGTGCATGATTCCTTGCTGTGGGACCTCTCTCCTCTGTCTGGGTGCTGGGGCCGAAATAACTGAAAGTGGCCTTCTCCAGTGGTGGGTGATATGACGCCTTATTCCTTGCTGTGGGACCTCTCTCCTCTGTCGGGATGCTGGGGCCGAAATAACTGAAAGTGGCCTTCTCCAGTGGTGGGTGATATGACGCATGATTCCTTGCTGTGGGACCTGTATCCTCGGTCTGGGTGCTGGGACCGAAATAACTGAAAGTGGCCTTCTCCAGTGTTGAGTGATATGACGCATGATTCCTTGCTGTGGGACCTCTCTCCTCTGTTTGGGTGCTGGGCTGAAATAACTAAGAGTGGCCTTCTCCGGTGGTGGTTGATATGACGCATGATTCCTTACTCTGGGACCTCTCTCCTCTGACTGGGTGCTGGGGCCTAAATAACTGAAAGTGCCCTTCTCCAGTGTTGAGTATGACGCATGATTCCTTGCTGTGGGACCTCTCTCCTCTGGCTGGGTGCTGGGCCGAAATAACTGAGAGTGGCCTTTTCGGTGGTGGTTGATATGACGCATGATTCCTTGCTGTGGTACCTCTCTCCTCTGACTGGGTGCTGGGACCTAAATAACTGAAAGTGGCCCTCTCCAGTGGTGGGTGATATGACGCCTTATTCCTTGCTGTGGGACGTCTCTCCTCTGTCTGGGTGCTGGGCCTAAATAACTGAAAGTGGCCTTCTCCAGTGGTGGGTGATATGACGCCTTGTTCCTTGCTGTGGGACCTCTCTCCTATGTCTGGGTGCTGGGCCTAAATAACTGAAAGTGGCCTTCTCCAGTGGTGGTTGATATGACGCATGATTCCTTGCTGTGGGACCTCTCTCTCTATCTGGGTGCTGGGGCCGAAATAACTGAAAGTGGCCTTCTCCAGTGGTGGGTGATATGACACATGATTCCTTGCTATGGGACCTGTATCCTCGGTCTGGGTGCTGGGCCGAAATAACTGAAAGTGGCCTTCTCGAACTTCTCGAACCCGAACATCTAGGTGTTCGCTCATCTCTAATTATGGGATGTGAGGAATGTGTATGTGTTTAGTAGAAAAGAGTCAAGTGTGAAACATAATGTAAGGGTAGTATTAGGAAATTGTATATGTGTTACTTGTGGGATGTTAAAAGAAAGGGAGCTGTGGATGCATAAGGAATATGGAAGGTGAAAAAATTGATATATCTGGTACAGTGGCCGTAGGATAAGATTGTTATTGACTATGTAAAGTTTGCAACTTGAAGAAAATATGAAATAAAGTCTGATGATGGGGTGGAACGTTTATGAGTGATTGATCGTAAATATTACCATCTGAAGGGGGAAAGAAATGGTTTTAATGCCTCAGTGCACAAGACTGCCATTGTAAGGTATGCGCATATTACATTACCAATTTTGCAATCACGAATTCTCAAATTTGTGAATTTATGGTCAGTATTTGGCCAAAAATTGCAAAATATTGCCTATTCCGCTCATCGCTAATGTGTATCTCGCTCTATGTATGAATGTCCCTATTTTGTAGGTCAGTATTAGAGATGAGCAAACCAATTTGTTACAAACAGGGTTTGTTATGAACTTTGCAATACTTTTGCAAGCACACCAACCCAACCTTTTCAGGTTTGCTTCGGATGAATCTAGTAACATTTTGCCAGTGCCATTTTACTGCACATGTGGGTGGGTAATAGCACTACGGAGGAAGAAGGATGCTCACATGATCCTAAGAGGAAGTAGGGGTGGCTTGCTTTAATTGGCTCTCAGGCAGACAGACATCCTGGAGGAGCCAATCAGTGCTGCAGCAGGCAGGAAGGTGCCCTTGCAGGATGAGTGGAACGTCATTCTATGTTGGGCTGTGAATGAGAGTGGATGGGTCTTGCAGTGTCTGACAGAAAAAGGATCCTAAAGACAGTCAAAAGTCACAATCAAGCTTCTATTCTACTGCCAGGGACAATGAAGGGAAAGGATAGAATTAGAAAGAAGAAGAATTATCTAGAATAGGGAAAGCTGTCAGCCAAGGAGTGAGAAGTGAGCAGCTGAGGCTGGGTGTGCCCCCTAGTACAACTGCAGATGCAGAACCTCATAATCAGTTACAGTACCTGCAAGGATATTTCTTTCAATTTTTTTATCCACATTTTTTTCCACATTTTTGTTTAACTGTAGAAAATAACATATGTGTACACATACGCAGGGTACCGGATGATAACATCTGTGAGTGATAATGTGCCATACTAGGCAAAAATCTGTGTTTCATCGCCACACCGTTTAGATTTTTTTTTTTAAGTTTTGAAAACCAGCATATACAGTTCTCCTCATGTAGGGTAGCAGAGGATAACATCTGTGAGTGGTAACATGACATATTAGGCAAAATTTGTGTTGTTTCATCTCCACGCAGTTCCAATTTAATTTTTTTGGTTGAAGTTTTGAAAACCAGCGTGTACATGTCTTATAATATGCAGGGTGGCGGAGGGTAATATCTGTGAACGATAATGTCACATACTAGGCTGAAATCTGTGTGTGTGCATCTCTAAACAGTTCAGATTTAATTTTTGGGTTAAAGATTTAAAAACTAGCATATATGTGTCTTGCAATATGCATGGTAGCGGAGGAAAATATTTTCACTTGACATATCAGGCCCAAATTACGTATATGTGGGTGCATCTGCACAAAGTTTAAATTTAATATATTTTGGGGTTGACATTTGGGAACACACTGGAGCATATACGTGTCGTACAATACACAGGGTAGCGTAGAAAATATTTTTAATGGACATAGCAGGCCAAGATCCATGTGTGGGTGCATCTGCATACAGCTGAAATGTAATCTATTTATTTTTATTTTTGGGGGGTTGATGTTTGGGAACACAACAAATACGTGTCTTACAATATGCAGGATAGCGGACAGATTACATCTAATGCTCGTTGGTGCATCTCCAGATAGTTGAAGTGTTTGTGTGGTGATAGGGGAAAAATAATCGCATAGTATTTGGACAACTTGTGTTTTACACTAGTGAAAGATTTTTTCTAAATCTGCATATTTTAACACACAAAAGACATTAGGCCCAAATCTGTTAGTGGCACAGATACTTCATTATTTCTAAAATCAACTGTCAGTAGCAGTGTCTTCAGTGCGTATGTGGAAAGAAAAGGGCATTGTATTACACCTCTTTAAGTTCTAGAAACCAGATTTGAAAAACGTTCCATACTTCCATACTTTGTGTGACTGCATACATTTAAGTCCAAAATTTCAGGAACAAGAAAGGGTTCCAAACAAAAGACCCAGAGCCAGAATGTGGGTAGTAGCAGCACCAGCTATCCAGCCAGAAGTAGCAGGTTTAGTATTAGCTGCAGTAGTAAGCCATGTTGTCCCTGCTGGCTTCAGTAAAGTTGCAACATTATCGTTGAAGAGAAAGAGGATGATAGTGTGGATTGGATGACTCAGTCCTCCTCTCTGCCGCAAGAGGACGGTATGAGGGGATTTCTGAGTCTCGACACCATGCCGTGGAGCCAGGGGTCATAGTGTTCCTCTTGCTCCTCCTTCTTGCAGCCCCTGAGGCGCCTTTCTTTTGCTAAGAAGTGGCAAGAAAATCCCACTACGCCCTACGGCAGACAGTCAATAGAGTCTCCCTGTTGATGACTTGTATTAGAGCACTCACTGTGTAGACTGTCCTGAGGAGGAGATTCAGGAGGCGGTTGGGGACCCCATTTATAGTAGTGTTGATGGTGATGATGGTAATAGTGGCACCAGTAACTATGGCATTGGTGTGGGGGCAGCAACTGTGTCAGTCGGGGCAAATGCAGAGCATGGGAGTGGGGCCAAGGAGTCCACCATGATTTCTCACAGTTTGATAAAACGGCGTGGAGGGTGAAGACTCCGATGATGATTGTGTGCGGACAGGACCTGGGAACTGGATCAGGGTTCTGAGGAGAAGGCAACATGTGGAGGAGGGTGGTGGCAGCAGTGGCAATAAAGAGGAGAGGAAAGAACCTCCAAAAGAACGGTCAGGGTCAGGTCTGCTTCAGGATCTGATGATGCCACGGACACTGTGGGTGGGCTAGGGCAAAATGTGCCAGAGCAAAGCCAATCTTGGCTTCCGGTAGCTCTGTGCGAGGAACTCCCATATGGCATTATTTTTTTCCACAAGGCAGGCTCAGAAAACCATAGCCGAATGCAAGATCGGCGGGATTAAAATAAGCCCAACAGGCGTTCCAACACAATCATAGGTACTAGAGAGTATTGTAGCACATGAGGCAGCATCACTGGATCATTTGGGAAAGTACAAGTGGCCAGCATTCCCAATAGAACAAGTCTTTCCTCCTTTTCCTGGTCCTCTTTGTGGCAGCCAACCCGCATCCCCAAGCAAAACAATGGGGATTATTTATCAAACTGGTGTAAAGTAGAACTGGCTTAGTTGCCCATAGCAACCAATCAGATTCCTCCTTTAACTTTTCAAAGGAGCTGTCCAAAATGAAAGGTAGAATCTGATTGGTTGCTATGGGCAACTAAGCCAGTTCCTACTTACACCAGTTTGATTAATGACCCCAGTGTCCTTGTCATCATCATCACCTTCTTCTCCTCAGTTCCATCCTGAGACATCTATAACGGAATGTTTGGCCATGAAAATACTTTCTCCACCAGCAATTAGCTTGTCTACATGCTGTACTCCCGCTTGGCGACATCGCTGGTGGTGCGGTTGCTGCCATACCATTGTAGTAGTGCCTTGTACTGCTATGTACCGGAGAACGCGGGCTGCTCCTTGTAATTCTCGCAGTGCGTCAAGCTGCATTCCATGGCCATGGTGGACACTTGATAAGTCTTTTACATCCCACTGGGTCAATGTTTTTTGCGGCAGTGGAGAGCAGCACCCCAGCAACATGGCCAGAACAGGTCCTTCTGACTCACCAACACCACCCACAAATACTTTACGGCAGCTCCCACAGTAGGCACCTCCACACACAAAACTCAGCCCATCTCTAGCAATAGCATGGGATCAGTTGCTAAACACATCATGGCAGCACACCAGCAACATGGCCAAGACAGGTCTAGAGTTGAGCGAACACCTGGATGTTCGGGTTCGAGAAGTTCGGCCCTGAAGTCAATGGGGACCCGAACTTTGGGCACTAAAGGGCTGTAAAATAGTCCAGGAAAGGGCAAGAGTGCTGCAAAAGGCAGCAAAATGTAGGTAAATCCCCTGCAAACAAATGTGGATAGGGAAATGAATTAAAAAAACATAAAATAAATAAAAATTAAGCAATATCAATTGGAAAGAGGTCCGCATAGCAGAGAATCAGGCATTATGTCACCCACCAATGGAGAAGGCCACTTTTCGATAATTAGGCCCCTGGCACCCAGACAGAGGAGAGAGTCGCATAGCATAGAATCAGGCTTCAAGTCACCCACCAATGGAGAAGGCCACTTTCATTTGTTTAGGCCCCAGCACTCAGACAGAGGACAGAGGTCGCATAGCAGAGAATCAGGCGTCATGTCACCCACCAATGGAGAAGGCCACTTTTCGATAATTTAAGCCCCAGCACCCAGACAGAGGACAGAGGTCGCATAGCAGAGAATCAGGCGTCATGTCACCCACCAATGGAGAAGGCCACTTTTCGATAGTTAGGCCCCTGGCACCCAGACGGAGGAGAGAGGTCGCATAGCAGAGAATCAGGCATCATGTCACCCACCAATGGAGAAGGCCACTTTCATTTATTTAGGCCCCAGCACCCATACAGAGGACAGAGGTCTCATAGCAGAAAATCAGGCGTCATGTCACCCACCAATGGAGAAGGCCACTTTTCGATAATTTAGGCCCCAGCACCCAGACAGAGGACAGAGATCGCATAGCAGAGAATCAGGCGTCATGTCACCCACCAATGGAGAAGGCCACTTTTCGATAATTAGGCCCCTGGCACCCAGACAGAGGACAGAGGTCGCATAGCAGAGAATCAGGCATCATGTCACCCACCAATGGAGAAGGCCACTTTCATTTATTTAGGCCCCAGCACCCAGACAGAGGACAGAGGTCTCATAGCAGAAAAATCAGGCGTCATGTCACCCACCTATGGAGAAGGCCACTTTTCGATAATTTAGGCCCCAGCACCCAGACAGAGGACAGAGGTTGCATAGCAGAGAATCAGGCATCATGTCACCCACCAATGGAGAAGGCCACTTTCATTTATTTAGGCCCCAGCACCCAGACAGAGGACAGAGGTCTCATAGCAGAAAAATCAGGCGTCATGTCACCCACCAATGGAGAAGGCCACTTTTCGATAATTAGGCCCCTGGCACCCAGACGGAGGAGAGAGGTCTCGATAGCAGAGAATCAGGCGTCATGTCACCCACCAATGGAGAAGGCCACTTTCATTTATTTAGGCCCCAGCATTCAGACAGAGGACAGAGGTCGCATAGCAGAGAATCAGGCATCATGTCACCCACCAATGGAGAAGGCCACTTTTCGATAATTAGGCCCCTGGCACCCAGACGGAGGAGAGAGGTCGCATAGCAGAGAATCAGGCGTCATGTCACCCACCAATGGAGAAGGCCACTTTTCGATAATTTAGGCCCCAGCTCCCAGACAGAGGACCTAGGTCACATAGCAGAGAATCAGGCGTCATGTCACAATGGAGAAGCCCACTTTCATTTATTTAGGCCACAGCACCCAGACAGAGGACAGAGGTCGCATAGCAGAGAATCAGGCGTCATGTCACCCACCAATGGAGAAGCCCACTTTCATTTATTTAGGCCCCAGCACCCAGACAGAGGACAGAGGTCGCATAGCAGAGAATCAGGCGTCATGTCACCCACCAATGGAGAAGGCCACTTTCGATAATTAGGCCCCTGGCACCCAGACGGAGGAGAGAGGTCGCATAGCAGAGAATCAGGCGTCATGTCACCCACCAATGGAGAAGGCCACTTTTCAATAATTTGGCCCCTGGCACCCAGACGGAGGAGAGAGGTCGCATAGCAGAGAATCAGGCGTCATGTCACCCACCAATGGAGAAGGCCACTTTCATTTATTTAGGCCCCAGCACCCAGACAGAGGACAGAGGTCAGCATAGCAGAGAATCAGGCGTCATGTCACCTACCAATGGAGAAGCCCACTTTCATTTATTTAGGCCACAGCACCCAGACAGAGGTCGCATAGCAGAGAATCAGGCGTCATGTCACCCACCAATGGAGAAGCCCACTTTCATTTATTTAGGCCCCAGCACCCAGACAGAGGACAGAGGTCGCATAGCAGAGAATCAGGCGTCATGTCACCCACCAATGGAGAAGGCCACATTTCGATAATTAGGCCCTGGCACCCAGATGGAGGAGAGAGGTCGCATAGTAGAGAATCAGGCTTCATGTCACCCACCAATGGAGAAGGACACTTTTCAATAATTAGGCCTCTGGCACCCAGACGGAGGAGAGAGGTGGCTTAGCAGAGAATCAGGCGTCATGTCACCCACCAATGGAGAAGGACACTTTCATTTATTTACGCCCCAGCACCCAGACAGAGGACAGAGGTAGCATAGCAGAGAATCAGGCGTCATGTCACCTACCAATGGAGAAGCGCCACTTTCATTTATTTAGGCCACAGCACCCAGACAGAGGACAGAGGTCGCATAGCAGAGAATCAGGCGTCATGTCACCCACCAATGGAGAAGGCCACTTTCATTTATTTAGGCCCCAGCACCCAGACAGAGGACAGAGGTCGCATAGCAGAGAATCAGGCGTCATGTCACCCACCAATGGAGAAGGCCACTTTCGATAATGTAGGCCTGGCACCCAGACGGAGGAGAGAGGTCGCATAGCAGAGAATCAGGCTTCATGTCACCCACCAATGGAGAAGGCCACTTTCATATAATTAGGCCCCAGCACCCAGACGGAGGACAGAGGTCGCATAGCAGAGAATCAGGCATCATGTCACCCACCAATGGAGAAGGCCACTTTCATTTATTTACGCCCCAGCACCCAGACAGAGGACAGAGGTAGCATAGCAGAGAATCAGGCGTCATGTCACCCACCAATGGAGAAGGCCACTTTTCGATAATTAGGCCCCTGGCACCCAGACGGAGGAGAGAGGTCGCATAGCAGAGAATCAGGCGTCATGTCACCAACGAATGGAGAAGGCCACTTTCATTTATTTAGGCCCCAGCACCCAGATAGAGGTTGCATAGCAGAGAATCAGGCGTCATGTCACCCACCAATGGAGAAGCCCACATTCATTTATTTAGGCCCCAGCACCCAGACAGAGGTCACATAGCAGAGAATCAGGCGTCCTGTCACCCACCAATGGAGAAGCCCACTTTCATTTATTTTGGCCCCAGCACCCAGACAGAGGACAGAGGTCGCATAGCAGAGAATCAGGCGTCATGTCACCCACCAATGGAGAAGGCCACTTTCGATAGTTAGGCCCCTGGCACCCAGACGGAGGAGAAAGGTTGCATAGCAGAGAATCAGGCGTCATGTCACCCTCGAATGGAGAAGGCCACTTTCATTTATTTAGGCCCCAGCACCCAGATAGAGGTTGCATAGCAGAGAATCAGGCGTCATGTCACCCACCAATGGAGAAGCCCACTTTCATTTATTTAGGCCCCAGCACCCAGACAGAGGTTGAGGTCGCATAGCAAAGAATCAGGCATCATGTCACCAACCAATGGAGAAGGCCACTTTCATTAATTTAGGCCCCAGCACCCAGACAGAGGACAGAGGTCGCATAGCAGAGAATCAGGCGTCATGTCACCCACCAATGGAGAAGCCCACTTTCATTTATTTAGGCCCCAGCACCCAGACAGAGGATAGAGGTCGCATAGCAGAGAATCAGGCAATATGTCACCCACCAATGGAGAAGGCCACTTTTCGATAATTAGGCCCCTGGCACCCAGACAGAGGAGAGAGGTCACATAGCATAGAATCAGGCTTCAATGTCACCCACCAATGGAGAAGGCCACTTTCATTTATTTAGGCCCCAGCACCCAGACAGAGGACAGAGGTCGCATAGCAGAGAATCAGGCGTCATGTCACCCACCAATGGAGAAGGCCACTTTTTGATAATTTAGGCCCCAGCACCCAGACAGAGGACATAGGTCGCATAGCAGAAAATCAGGCGTCATGTCACCCACCAATGGAGAAGGCCACTTTTCGATAATTAGGCCCCTGGCACCCAGACGGAGGAGAGAGGTCTCATAGCAGAGAATCAGGCGTCATGTCACCCACCAATGGAGAAGGCCACTTTCATTTATTTAGGCCCCTGCATTCAGACAGAGGACAGAGGTCGCATAGCAGAGAATCAGGCATCATGTCACCCACCAATGGAGAAGGCCACTTTTCGATATTTAGGCCCCAGCACCCAGACAGAGGACAGAGGTCGCATAGCAGAGAATCAGGCGTCATGTCACCCACCAATGGAGAAGGCCACTTTTCGATAATTTAGGCCCCAGCACCCAGACAGAGGACAGAGGTCGCATAGCAGAGAATCAGGCGTCATGTCACCCACCAATGGAGAAGCCCACTTTCATTTATTTAGGCCCCAGCACCCAGACAGAGGACAGAGGTCGCATAGCAGAGAATCAGGCGTCATGTCACCCACCAATGGAGAAGGCCACTTTCATTTATTTAGGCCCCAGCACCCAGACAGAGGACAGAGGTCGCATAGCAGAGAATCAGGCGTCATGTCACCCACCAATGGAGAAGGCCACTTTTCGATAATTAGGCCCCTAGCACCCAGACGGAGGAGAGAGGTCGCATAGCAGAGAATCAGGCTTCATGTCACCCACCAATGGAGAAGGCCACTTTCAATAATTTAGGCCCCTGGCACCCAGACGGAGGACAGAGGTCGCATAGCAGAGAATCAGGCGTCATGTCACCCACCAATGGAGAAGGCCACTTTCATTTATTTAGGCCCCAGCACCCAGACAGAGGACAGAGGTCGCATAGCAGAGAATCAGGCGTCATGTCACCCACCAATGGAGAAGGCCACTTTTCGATAATTAGGCCCCTGGCACCCAGACGGAGGACAGAGGTCGCATAGCAGAGAATCAGGCGTCATGTCACCCACCAATGGAGAAGGCCACTTTCATTTATTTAGGCCCCAGCACCCAGACAGAGGACAGAGGTCGCATAGCAGAGAATCAGGCGTCATGTCACCCACCAATGGAGAAGGCCACTTTCATTTATTTAGGCCCCAGCACCCAGACAGAGGACAGAGGTCACATAGCAGAGAATCAGGCGTCATGTCACCCACCAATGGAGAAGCCCACTTTCATTTATTTAGGCCCCAGCACCCAGACAGAGGACAGAGGTCGCATAGCAGAGAATCAGGCGTCATGTCACCCACCAATGGAGAAGGCCACTTTCAGTTATTTAGGCCCCAGCACCCAGACAGAGGACAGAGGTCGCATAGCAGAGAATCAGGCGTCATGTCACCCACCAATG
The DNA here is from genome assembly GCA_033119425.1 of Bufotes viridis. Lineage (NCBI taxonomy): Eukaryota > Metazoa > Chordata > Amphibia > Anura > Bufonidae > Bufotes > Bufotes viridis. The sequence goes on along the minus strand of CM065593.1, from coordinate 199,176,556 downwards.
GAGAAGGCCACTTTCATTTATTTAGGCCCCAGCACCCAGACAGAGGACAGAGGTCGATAGCAGAGAATCAGGCGTCATGTCACCCACCAATGGAGAAGGCCACTTTCATTTATTTAGGCCCCAGCACCCAGACAGAGGACAGAGGTCGCATAGCAGAGAATCAGGCATCATGTCACCCACCAATGGAGAAGGCCACTTTCATTTATTTAGGCCCCAGCACCCAGACAGAGGACAGAGGTCGCATAGCAGAGAATCAGGCGTCATGTCACCCACCAATGGAGAAGGCCACTTTCATTTATTTAGGCCCCAGCACCCAGACAGAGGACAGAGGTCGCATAGCAGAGAATCAGGCGTCATGTCACCCACCAATGGAGAAGGCCACTTTTCATATATTTAGGCCCCAGCACCCAGACAGAGGACAGAGGTCGCATAGCAGAGAATCAGGCGTCATGTCACCCACCAATGGAGAAGGCCACTTTTCGATAATTTAGGCCCCTAGCACCCAGACAGAGGACAGAGGTCGCATAGCAGAGAATCAGGCATCATGTCACCCACCAATGGAGAAGGCCACTTTCATTTATTTAGACCCAGCACCCAGACAGAGGACAGAGGTCCCATAGCAGAGAATCAGGCGTCATGTCACCCACCAATGGAGAAGGCCACTTTCGATTATTTAGGCCCCAGCACCCAGACAGAGGACAGAGGTCGCATAGCAGAGAATCAGGCGTCATGTCACCCACCAATGGAGAAGGCCACTTTCATTTATTTAGGCCCCAGCACCCAGACAGAGGACAGAGGTCGCATAGCAGAGAATCAGGCATCATGTCACCCACCAATGGAGAAGGCCACTTTCGATTAATTTAGGCCCTAGCACCCAGACAGAGGACAGAGGTCACATAGCAGAGAATCAGGCGTCATGTCACCCACCAATGGAGAAGGCCACTTTCATATATTTAGGCCCCAGCACCCAGACAGAGGACAGAGGTCGCATAGCAGAGAATCAGGCGTCATGTCACCCACCAATGGAGAAGGCCACTTTCATTTATTTAGGCCCCAGCACCCAGACAGAGGACAGAGGTCGCATAGCAGAGAATCAGGCGTCATGTCACCCACCAATGGAGAAGCCCACTTTCATTTATTTAGGCCCCAGCACCCAGACAGAGGACAGAGGTCGCATAGCAGAGAATCAGGCGTCATGTCACCCACCAATGGAGAAGGCCACTTTCAATAATTAGGCCCTAGCACCCAGACGGAGGAGAGAGGTCGCATAGCAGAGAATCAGGCGTCATGTCACCCACCAATGGAGAAGGCCACTTTCATATATTTAGGCCCTAGCACCCAGACAGAGGACAGAGGTCGCATAGCAGAGAATCAGGCGTCATGTCACCCACCAATGGAGAAGGCCACTTTTCGATTATTTAGGCCCCAGCACCCAGACAGAGGACAGAGGTCGCATAGCAGAGAATCAGGCGTCATGTCACCCACCAATGGAGAAGGCCACTTTTCGATAATTTAGGCCCCAGCACCCAGACAGAGGACAGAGGTCGCATAGCAGAGAATCAGGCGTCATGTCACCCACCAATGGAGAAGGCCACTTTCATTTATTTAGGCCCCAGCACCCAGACAGAGGACAGAGGTCGCATAGCAGAGAATCAGGCGTCATGTCACCCACCAATGGAGAAGGCCACTTTCATTTATTTAGGCCCCAGCACCCAGACAGAGGACAGAGGTCGCATAGCAGAGAATCAGGCGTCATGTCACCCACCAATGGAGAAGGCCACTTTCGATTATTTAGGCCCCAGCACCCAGACAGAGGACAGAGGTCGCATAGCAGAGAATCAGGCGTCATGTCACCCACCAATGGAGAAGGCCACTTTCATTTATTTAGGCCCCAGCACCCAGACAGAGGACAGAGGTCGCATAGCAGAGAATCAGGCGTCATGTCACCCACCAATGGAGAAGGCCACTTTCAGTTATTTAGGCCCCAGCACCCAGACAGAGGACAGAGGTCGCATAGCAGAGAATCAGGCGTCATGTCACCCACCAATGGAGAAGGCCACTTTCATTTATTTAGGCCCCAGCACCCAGACAGAGGACAGAGGTCGCATAGCAGAGAATCAGGCGTCATGTCACCCACCAATGGAGAAGGCCACTTTCATTTATTTAGGCCCCAGCACCCAGACAGAGGACAGAGGTCACATAGCAGAGAATCAGGCGTCATGTCACCCACCAATGGAGAAGGCCACTTTCATATATTTAGGCCCCAGCACCCAGACAGAGGACAGAGGTCGCATAGCAGAGAATCAGGCGTCATGTCACCCACCAATGGAGAAGGCCACTTTTCGATATATTTAGGCCCCAGCACCCAGACAGAGGACAGAGGTCGCATAGCAGAGAATCAGGCGTCATGTCACCCACCAATGGAGAAGGCCACTTTCATTTATTTAGGCCCCAGCACCCAGACAGAGGACAGAGGTCGCATAGCAGAGAATCAGGCGTCATGTCACCCACCAATGGAGAAGCCCACTTTCATTTATTTAGGCCCCAGCACCCAGACAGAGGACAGAGGTCGCATAGCAGAGAATCAGGCATCATGTCACCCACCAATGGAGAAGGCCACTTTTCGATTTATTTAGGCCCCAGCACCCAGACAGAGGACAGAGGTCACATAGCAGAGAATCAGGCGTCATGTCACCCACCAATGGAGAAGGCCACTTTCATTTATTTAGGCCCCAGCACCCAGACAGAGGACAGAGGTCGCATAGCAGAGAATCAGGCGTCATGTCACCCACCAATGGAGAAGGCCACTTTTCGATTAATTTAGGCCCCTAGCACCCAGACAGAGGACAGAGGTCGCATAGCAGAGAATCAGGCGTCATGTCACCCACCAATGGAGAAGGCCACTTTCATTTATTTAGGCCCCAGCACCCAGACAGAGGACAGAGGTCGCATAGCAGAGAATCAGGCGTCATGTCACCCACCAATGGAGAAGGCCACTTTCATTTATTTAGGCCCCAGCACCCAGACAGAGGACAGAGGTCGCATAGCAGAGAATCAGGCATCATGTCACCCACCAATGGAGAAGGCCACTTTTCGATATATTTAGGCCCCAGCACCCAGACAGAGGACAGAGGTCACATAGCAGAGAATCAGGCATCATGTCACCCACCAATGGAGAAGCCCACTTTCATTTATTTAGGCCCCAGCACCCAGACAGAGGACAGAGGTCGCATAGCAGAGAATCAGGCGTCATGTCACCCACCAATGGAGAAGGCCACTTTTCGATAATTAGGCCCCTGGCACCCAGACGGAGGAGAGAGGTCGCATAGCAGAGAATCAGGCGTCATGTCACCCACCAATGGAGAAGGCCACTTTCATTTATTTAGGCCCCAGCACCCAGACAGAGGACAGAGGTCGCATAGCAGAGAATCAGGCGTCATGTCACCCACCAATGGAGAAGCCCACTTTCATTTATTTAGGCCCCAGCACCCAGACAGAGGACAGAGGTCGCATAGCAGAGAATCAGGCATCATGTCACCCACCAATGGAGAAGGCCACTTTTCGATAATTTAGGCCCCAGCACCCAGACAGAGGACAGAGGTCGCATAGCAGAGAATCAGGCGTCATGTCACCCACCAATGGAGAAGCCCACTTTCATTTATTTAGGCCCCAGCACCCAGACAGAGGATAGAGGTCGCATAGCAGAGAATCAGGCGTCATATCACCCACCAATGGAGAAGGCCACTTTTCGATAATTTAGGCCCTGGCACCCAGACAGAGGACAGAGGTCGCATAGCAGAGAATCAGGCGTCATGTCACCCACCAATGGAGAATGCCACTTTTCGATTATTTAGGCCCTAGCACCCAGACGGAGGAGAGAGGTCGCATAGCAGAGAATCAGGCTTCATGTCACCCAGCAATGGAGAAGGCCACTTCCAGATATTTAGCCCACGGCACCCAGACAGAGGACAGAGGTCACATAGCAGAGAATCAGGCGTCATGTCACCCCCCACTGGAACTTTTGGTTGCACCGCAATATAATGGTAAAATAAATAAAAAATGAGGATTCAATAAAGAAGTGCCCCGGAGTAAAATAATATATGGTTGTGGGGAGGCAGTTATAAATGTCTATTCTGCACAAGGGATGGACATATCCTGTGGGATCCATGCCTGGTTCATTTTTATGAACGCCAGCTTGTCCACATTGACTGTGGACAGGCGGCTGCGCTTGTCAGTTATGATGCCCCCTGCCGTGCTGAATACACGTTCAGACAAAACGCTGGTCGCCTGGCAGGCCAGCACCTCCAAGGCATAAAAGGCTAGCTCTGGCCACGTGGACAATTTGGAGACCCAGAAGTTGAATGGGGCTGAACCATCAGTCAGTACGTGGAGGGTGTGCACACGTACTGTTCAACCATGTTAGTGAAATGCTGCCTCCTGCTAACACGTTCCGTATCAGGTGGTGGTGCAGTTAGCTGTGGCGTGGTGACAAAACTTTTCCACATTTCTGCCATGCTAACCCTGCCCTCAGAGGAGCTGGCCGTGACACAGCTGTGTTGGGGACCTCTTGCTCCTCCTCTGCCTTCGCCTTGGGCTTCCACTCTGTTCCCCTGTGACATTTGGGCAATGCTCTCAGGAGCGCGTCTACCAGCGTGCGCTTGCATTGGCGAATCTTCCTATCACGCTCCAGTGCAGGAAGTAAGGTGAGCACATTGTCTTTGTACTGGGATCCAGCAGGGTGGCAACCCAGTAGTCCGCACATGCAAAAGTGAGCAACTCTGCTGTCGTGCAGGCACTGCAGCATGTAGTCGCTCATGTGTGCCAGGCTGCCCAGAGGTAAGGACAAGCTGTCCTCTGTGGGAGGCGATCGTCATCGTCCTCCAGTATCCCCCAGACACGCACCAGTGATGGGTCCTGAGCTGTGTTGGGTGCCACCCCGCTGTGAACCTGCTTCATCCTCATCCTCATCCTCCTCCACCTCCTCCTCATCCTCCTCGTCCTCCAGTAGTGGGCCCTGGCTGGCTACATTTGTACCTGGCCTCTGCTGTTGCAAAAACCTCCTCTGAGGCACTTCTAACAGACTGGCCTGAAAGTGCTAAAATGACCCCTCATCCTCCTCCTCCTCCTGGCCAACTCCTTCCATCATCGCCTAAGTGCTCACATGGAGACATAGAAGTGGTATTGTAACGCTGATAACGGTGTCATCGCCACTGGCCATGTTGGTGGAGTACTCAAACAGCTGCAACAGGGCACACAGGTCTCGCATGGAGGCCCAGTCATTGGTGGTGAAGTGGTGCTGTTCCGCCGAGCGACTCACCCGTGCGTGCTGCAGCTGAAACTCCACTATCGCCTGCTGCTGCTCGCACAGTCTGGCCAGCATGTGCAAGGTGGAGTTCCACCTGGTGGGCACGTCGCATATGAGGCGGTGAGCGGGAAGGCCGAGTTACGCTGTAGCGCAGACAGAGCGAGCAGCGGCAGGATGTGAACACCAGAAGCGTGCACAGAAGGCCCGCACTTTATGCAGCAGCTCTGACATGTCGGGGTAGTTGTGAATGAACTTCTACACCACCAAATTCAGCATATGCGCCAGGCAAGGGATGTGCGCCAAACTGGCTAGTCCCAAAGCTGCGACGAGATTTCGCCCATTATCGCACACCACCAGGCCGGGCTTGAGGCCCACCGGCAGAAACCACTGGTCGGTCTGTTGTTCAATACCCTGCCACAACTCCTGCACGGTGTGGGGCCTGTCCTCCAAACATATGAGTTTCAGAACGGCCTGCTGACGCTACCCCGGGCTGTGCTGGAAGTTGGTGGTGAAGGTGTGTGGCTGACTGGATGAGCTGGTGGAAGCAGAGGAGGTGGAAGCCGAGTAGGAGGAGGAGGCAACAGGAGGCAAAGAATGATGCCCTGCGATCCTTGGCGGCGGAAGGACATGCGCTAAAGAACTCTCTGCCTGGGGCCCAGCCGCCACTACATTTACCCAGTGTGCAGTTAGGGAGATATAGCGTCCCTGGCCGTGCTTACTGGTCCACGTATCTGTGGTTAGGTGGACCTTGCTACAGATGACGCTGCGCAGTGCACACTCTGATTTTATCGGATATGGATTTGAACTCATAGCTTCTGCATCACAGCCCAGAACTTTAACCACTACATTATATAGCTGCATAGCCACATAGCCATAGTCACTTAAAAAAAAATAAAGACTTCTACTGTATGGGAATACTTACTTGTAGATATATATATATATATATATATATATATATATATATATATATATATATAATTTTATTTATTTATTTATTATTTGGTAACTGGTTATGCAGCTATTATAGCTGAGTGGTTAAGTGCCTTGCCTCTAATGCAGAAGGTCATGAGTTCGAATACCAGCAGAAACTTTTCTGAAATACAGGCTAAATTAGATTTTAATACACTGGGGTGTCCCCGAGCACTGACTCCATATATGGACATAGCTATATATGGAGTCAGAGCAGGGACACTCAAGCCGCAGACTCACACTGAGGGATTCCCTCACTGTACAGTGATCTTCTGAATAGAAATAGAGGCTAAATTAGATTTAAATACACTGACTCGAGCATCATGCTCGCTCAACACCAATACTGTGCAATCGACGGAAGATGAAAATGAGATTTAATGTGGATATAAATAGAGTTGAGCGGACACCTGGAAGTTCGAGTTCGACGAGTTCGGCCGAACTTCACAAAAAAGTTCGGGTTTGGGACCCGAACTTGACCCGAGCTTTACCCCGAACCCGAACCCTATTGAAGTCAATGGGGACCCGAACTATTGGGCACTAAAATGGCTGTAAAAACATCCTGGAAAGGGCTAGAGGGCTGCAAAAGGCAGCAAAATGTGGGTAAGTGCCCTGCAAACAAATGTGGATAGAGAAATAACTCAAAATAAAATAAAAATAAATAAAAATTTTAAATTATTAACCTGCAACTCGGAGGAGGTGGATGTGGAGTCGTAGGTTGAGGAGGCGGTGAATTTGGTGTTGTAGGTGGAAGTGGCGATGGAGGAGGAGCAGGTAGCTAGCTAAAAATGTTTTTTTTTTTTTTTAAATAGGGGTAGCCCCCAAAATAATGGGACAAAAAAAAAAAAAAAAAAAAAATGAAAGAATAAGTGCACTTGAGTACAAGAATGTATGGTTGAGGTGGGTATAAATGTCTATTCTGCACAAGGTACTAAAGTCTTGTGGGAACCAAGCCCGGTTCATTTTAATGAACGCGAGCTTGTCCACATTGGCTGTGTCCAATTTGAAAAACTGCAGTTTTTCACTGCAGTTCTTCTACCACAGAGCACATTTGCATACAACGCTGAAAAAACTTTTTTTAAATTTTGTGGTGAAAAACTGCATTTCGGTAGTTGGGGGGGGGGGGGAATAAACCCGTACTGTTGTGCCACAGAGCACTTTTGCATACAACGCTAAAAAACTACACTACAAAAATGCAGTTTTTCACCGCAAAATTTCAAAATAGGTTTTTCAGCAGTGTATGCAAACGTGCTCTGTGGTACCACAGTACGGATTTATTCTCCCAACTACAGAAAAGCACTATGTCACCGCAAAATTTCAAAATTGGTTTTTCAGCGGTGTATGCAAACGTGCTGTGGTAAGACAGTACGGGTTTATTCCCCCAACTACAGAAATGCACTATGTCACCCCTAAATTATAAAATAGGTAATGTAGGGGGACTTGACCTGCCAGAAAAAAGGAATTTTTCCACACCTGAGCTACCAAATTATAATTAGACTGATGTCCCTAGCAGGCTGGCACACATGCAGGTCACATGCAGTTCCAAGGACACTGCAGTTGCTAAAATGGCTGCTGACCCCCACCTCAGTAACAGATGGATTAAAAATTATTTTGCAGTATCACTGGGCTCAGGGCTGGGTACAAATATGTAGCATAGCACCCTCAATAATTGCTGTAGTTTGAAGATTTAACACCACCAAGTTCAACAGATTTCTTCCCTAATCTTTCCCTCACAGCAGCAGCAGGAACCGATCCCTACACTAAGAGCAGCAGAGTGAAGTGCGGCGCTACGTGACTCCAGGTTATATAGAGGCTGGGTCACATGCTGCACTTAGGCAATTACAGCCATGCCAATAGTAGGCATGGCTGTGATTGCTTCTTAGGGCAAAGTAGTAAAACGCTTGTTGATTGGCTGCCCTGCAGCCTTTCAAAAAGAGTGAAGAAATCGCTGAATAACGAACCCGAACCCGAACTTTTATGGAAATGTTGGGGTTGTGGTTCGGGTCTGGGTGCGGAAAACCGTAAAGTTCAGTACTAACCTAAACTATACAGTTCGGGTTCACTCAACTCTAGATATAAATATGAAGTTCTTCATCTGGGTACTCATAATCAACATGCAACAAACTGTATGTCTTAGGGGTAGTAAAATTGGGAGAAGACTAGCAGAATATTATTATGTATTAAAAGTGGCATGGACTCATGGGACAGAGATGTAAAGAGCATTGGTGCAACCTCATCTGGAATATGTAGTTCTCGGCACCAGTTAATTGAAAGGATACCTTGGAGCTGGAAAAAGTGTAAAGAAAACCGACTAAACCGATAAGAATCATGGAGGCGCTTAGTTATCAGGAAAGAATAGAATAATTAGATTTATTTAGTCTTGAAAGGGAGTGTCTAAGAGGGGGCATGATTAACCTGCTTGAGAAAGGCTCTATGGTTAAGCCGAAACGTTGCTTTTTCCACATGGGTGAATAAAAGTTTTTTCATCTTTATTTTATCTTCAATGGTGTGCTGCCCGCTTTTTGGATTTTTTATATTGTGGGGTTACGCTTATCCCTCTGTGGGCGCTGCACCCTAGCATCACTGGACAGTGCTTCCATTTCTTTATTTTTGTATATATATATATATATATATATATATATACACATATATATATAAAACCAATACCAAATATATAATGAAAAGCTGTTCCAAATAAAATTTTCTCAAAAGACAAAACGGCACCGCTTCCATCTGAAGGTAAAGTCTCCAGTGGTGACAAGACTTCTTCACTATAAGAGCTGTGAATCTGGAACAGTCTACTTCAGGACATGGTAACAGTGGGAACACTGGCAGGACTTTTAATGGGCACTGTGGCACCAAATTTACTTTTGCTGTGTGCCTGGAAATGGTCTGGGTAGAGACAGGGTTGTGTAATAATGGTGTCACCTGTGTCTAAATGGTGGAGAATGAAACTGTGGAAGCTGCTCATGCTTGTCAGCCGATTAAGATCTGGAACCTGTTCACTGTGTGTGCATGCTCTCACATAACCAATGCTCTCTACACCTCCTAACAGCTAGGTCAGAATGGCCCAGATGGTGGGCAATGCGTCGAAACAACCATCCTGCTTGTCTCAGTCCAATGATGTGCCACTCTATAAGACTGGCAACTGGGAAAAATGTCTTTGAGTGGGTTGAGGGATGTCCAGCAGTCAATAATCTCTCACCAAGAGATACACTGCTCAAAAGTAGCTTCTGGGAACCTTTTTTGTAGGGCAATGGGGAAGAACTTTTATGGCAAGACCTAGTGTATAATTAGAGATGAGCGAATTTCTCAAAAATTCGATTCGGTCGGTTCACCAAATTTTCCAAAAAGATTCAATTCAATACGAATATTTATTCGTGGCGAATCGCGTAAAAAAATTGCTATTTTCTGGCTGCAGAGAGTCTGTAAAGTGGTGTAGAATACTGTCTTGCGGTAACATGCATAGGGAGTCTGCTGTGGTAGTGAAACAATGCTGTGAGTCAGTATGAAATGTAGATGACAGGCGTCGCTCTAAGAATCACTTCACACTTTACTCATTTGGTCAATTACAGGGTCAAAAATGACCAAATAACTCAAGTGTGAAATCGAGATCCTACTATAGCATAAAAGAGCGCACTCCTTTTACACCGTCCTCAGCTAATTCCACATAGATGTCTACAGAACCTGTTCTATTAAACGCTTATACAAGTAGAGCCCCCCTGACAAAGTAAAGAGGGTGTCAGCAGTAAATTTGTGTTGACGTCACTGATTATTTTGCCGTTCCTCTAATCCGTCAGAAAAAGAAATATAAAAAAAGAAATATAACAATCACGATTCACCGCAGAACAGCTAATGGGACGTACATATATTTCCTTTTAATACACCGCGTAACTTCACCGCCGAACGGCAATTAAGACGTATTTTTTTCTACTAATAGACCCCCCACCAAAAAAAAAAATTATCACAATTCACCGCAGAATGGCAATTAAGATGTATTCTTTTTCCTATTACTACACCCCCCCAAAAAAAAATATAACAATCACAATTTACCGCAGAACGGCTAATGGGACGTACGTATATTTCCTTTTAATACAACATGTAAATGGCTGTACAATGTAACTTCACCGCGGAACGGCAATTAAGACATTTTTTTTCTGATTAATAAACTCCCCCCCCCCCCAAAAAAAAAAAAAAAGAATCACAATTCACCGCAGAGCAAATAATAGGAAGTAGGTTTATTTCCCTTCAAAACACCCCGTAAATGGCTGTAGTACAATGTAACTTCACTGCAGAACGGCAATTAAGATGTGTTCTTTTTCCTAGTTCTACACCCCAAAAAAAGAAATATAACAATCACAATTCACCGCAGAACGGCTAATGGGACGTACGTATCTTTCCTATTAATACATGGTAAAATGGTTGTAGTACAATGTAACTTTACCACTGAACAGCAATTTTTACATATTTTTTGCCTTTTTCTTCTATTAATGTAAAATCAACGCAGAACGGCTAATAGGACATATGTATCTTTCCTATTAATACAAGCTGTAAATGACTATCACACAGAACTTGCACCCCAATAACAAGCAAGGTGTGCTGGAATTATTGATGTATCATATAGTGCAAACAACCTAAAAGTAGCAGTATAACTGCAATTTGGATCCCCAATTAGTGCAGCAAGGTGTAATAGAATCGCTCCTATTACCCAGGCTGTACACTCTCCTATTGCACCCAGTCTTTCCTAGCACTGTCCCTAGCGCCTGCTGACATCTCTCCCTGAACTAAGCACACTAGAAAATGTCAGAATCCAAAATGGCTGAGGCTATTTATAGGGCTGTGACATCACAGGGGCTGGTTGGCTGCATGCATGGCATTGTGGGTGATCCCTCGTTCCCAGAGTTCTTTGCACCATGCCTTAACACATGCAGCAGCCATTTTAGGAAAAAATGTGATTCATTACCACGAAGCGTGAGGAAATTCGGATTCGGTGCAAATTCAATTTTTCCTGAAATTCGGATTGAATTCCACTTCGTCAACTTCAATTCGCTCATCTCTATGTATAATCAGATCACACCTGTAATCATTTACCCACCTGACTTAAAAATAACTGCATGCAAAGTTTTGAAGAAATCTGACATTTCTATGTGGATATATTTTTTATTTTGGTCATGGACTGTATATGATTTTTTGATCATTGTTTATTCTCTTTTTTTTGCCATGCAAGATAATCAAAAATTGCAAATCTGTTTTTTTTATTGTTTACAGTGTTCACTGTGTAGGATAATAATAGGATAATTAATCAGTTGAGGTCAATACAGACACAGCAATACCAATTATGTTTACTTTATTTTTTACATAATAATGCATTTTTAATTGGGAAAAGTTTTTTTTTTTTTTTACATTTTTAAACAGGTTTTTTTTTCCTTTTATTTTTTTAAAAGTCCCCCTAGGGTACTTCATCACTGATGGCTTGATCACTAGTATAATACACTGCAATACATATGTATTTCAGTGCATTATGCCTGTTAATACAGACAATGGTGCCATTAGACCCATGAATGGAGTACTACGATGACATCCAAGGGGGCTTTTGTAATCCCCTGAGCTGCCATAGCAAACCATTGCAGGTGGGTGATGGAGTTGTCACTTGACTTCATCACCCACTTGGCCCTGTAAAACTCCTTAGATGCCATGGTCACTTTAGAGCTGCTCTAAAGCCCTCACTTTAGATTTCAGGAAGAGAATATAATTATGTCAGTTATGTAAACACACAACAATGGTTCTATTAAACATATTGATATGAAAGAAAAAAAATCAATCAAAGTACAATGCTCTACAAACTACCATTCATTGTACTATCTTCTGTTTACTTTGCACAGATATGTGCAGCTCATAATGGAACAGTTAGACGCCACATATTTGAGTTGGCAAGGCAATATAATGCAGATTGTAAGACAATCATAATACTTTGACCTAACACTTGTACAAGGTCACTTTGGAAGTCTGTTGTAACTAATACTTTCAGTATTTTGTCATACAGACATTTACTGGCATAGCACAAAAGAGCTAGCTACTGTAGTGACTCAGATTTTTCCTGGCATGGCACATAAAAAACAGAACTATATTGGAATTAATTACTATGTAGAATTTTAACCACCATTAAAAGAGTAATCAGTGAATTAATAAAAAAACTAATGATTAAAAGGTGTAAGCATGTTTTAAATGTTATAAAATAGTGTCATATTAAGGCTACTTTCACACTAGCAATTTTTGCGGATCCGTCATGGATCTGCAAAAACGCTTCCGGTACAATAATGCAACCGCATACATCCGTCATGAACGGATACAGTTGTATCTTATATAGCTATGATGGATCTCTCATGAACTCCATTGAATGACAATAGGGGACGGATCCGTTTTCTATTGTGTCAGAGAAAACGGATCCGTCCCCACTGACTTACATTGTGTGTCAGGACGGATCCGTCTTGCTCCGCAACACATCGCGGACAGAAAAATGCTGCTTGCAGCCGTTTTCTGTCCACGTTTGGGACACAACCAAACGGAACGGAATGCATTTTGGTGCATAACGTTTTGTCCAGTTCAGTTTTGTCCCCATTGACAATGAATGGGGACATAACTGAAGCGTTTTCTGGTCATCATGCATATTTATTATCATATTATCTAAGAGAACATGTTCAATCCAAAATGCTAGATACTCATTTCATCTTACATACAATATTGGGAGAATGCAAAGACTCTCATACAAAAGATCCTCTGAAAATTAACCTCAGAGGCAGTGGAGCAGCGACTAAGCAGGGATCGGAACTGGGTCTCCAGGTCAGATATGAGGCTAGTAGGTGTCTACTTAGTGAAAGCTGCTGCACGCTGGGTACAGAGCATATCCTGATAATATCTCTATTTACCTCCCTTTTCAGAGGCATTGAAAAATCCCCCCATTTCACCTTTATAGCTAAATTTTAAAACCATGGCTATCTAAAAGTCATTCTTTCATTTGATGCTAACTATATACTCGTCAGCACGCAAACAACAAAAAATGTAGTGTTTTTTTAGAAATGCGTCATGCCTTGCAGAAGGTGCTGTCCAGCAGAGTCTGCTTTTGAGCCATGCTCACCAGCTTATTCAAGGACATAGCTGTTTCATTTTCTGCCACATGCTGCAATGGTTGGCCATGGCCAATGTCATTGAAATCATCATCATGTCTGCCCCAATGAATTTTAGCCTTGTTGATACCGCTGTTGTCCCTACCCAAAAATCTGGTGGGCTCTTCAATGGGCCTGAATAGGAAACACATGTACCTGATGAGTTGCCACTGCTTGAGTACAAAATAACACATACTTCTTGCTTTGTTAGCCTGGTGCATGATGTAGTCACTGACCACTTTATGCTACTCATACAGACAGTCCAGCATACAGTCGGAAAATCTAAGATCACAAATGCAAACGCAGGCCATTTTGTCACCAAGTCCAGGAGGGAGTTCTTAGCCTCATAAGAATGGCTCAAAAGCACACCCTTTTAGACATAGCCAGCATGTTCGGCAAGCCATGATGCATTTCTACCAAACACAGCACCTCTAAATTTATGACATGCGCCATGAAGGACGCATGCCCCAACCGCAGTGAAGTCACAATGTTCTTGCCATTTTCACTGAATATGTTGCCCAGTTGTTGGCAGAAAGACATCCAGTGGGATATTTGCTGCTTGATGGTGAACAAAGACTGATCTGCTGTGTGGCTTCAACTTACACATGTGAAAGGAGGGAGAGGGAGTGAAAGCAACATGCCCTTTTTCTGTTAGGGACAAGAAGGTGTCCATTGAAGAGGATGCATAAGCTCCTGGTGTTGGAACGAAACCTGTACAACCAATGCAGTGCTGCATCGTTACCACTGCCATAAAAACACTGACCCAGTGGGTCGTGAAAGAGATGTACTGTCCCTAGTCATAATTGCTGCTCCAAGTTTTGATGGTGGGAAGCACCTTCCCACACAGCAACAAATCTAAGGTGCAGTCCATGGTTTCTGCCAGGTAAGACTACAAGGCAAAGAAAGCTTTCTTCGAGAAAAAATGGAGACTAGGTATCTTCTATGTAGGCTGAGCACCTACCATCAGTTGCCTAAAGGCAGTGCAATCCACTTACTGGTATGGCAGTGACTGCACTGCCAGTAGCTTTGTCAGGTAGGAGTTCAATTGGCACACAAGCAGATATTTGGACACATATTGTTGTTTTTTGTCCACACATTCAATTTTGGACGAATGACGATGGAAGAATGGAGAAGTAATACTTGGAGTAGGTGATGTTGATGAGAACAATGACCATGTACCACTTGTGCATGTCGCCTGGTTACTAGAATAAGGACAGGGAAAAGGATGGTCTTGCTTCCACTGCTGGCTAATTTTTCTACGTGAGCATGTGATGCTTCTTCATGTGCCAAAAGAGAACTGAAATTCATACATTTGTACCTCCACAGCCACATCTTATTCTGTGCCCGCACAGCTTGCACATTTCAATGGTTTTATCATATGGCAAGGTAAAGAAGTTTCCACACAGGAGACACTTTCACAAAGCTACCACCAAAATTGCTCACAACATTTCAGTCTCCACCAATACCTGAGTTTATCGTAGGTCTGACCGTTTTTAAAGGGGTTTTCTGGGATTTTACTACTGATCTGTCAGTGATTGACACCCACTAATCAGCTGTGCGAGACGGTACTGGCACTCCTATGTGCGCCACGGCCTTCTCTGTGCCTAACAAGCACAGCACCCTATATTGTATAGTGGCTGTGCTTGCCATCGTGCTCAGCCCCATTAAAGTAGGGTCCTTGGTTTCAGACCACCACCAATTAGATACTGATGACCTATCCTGAGGAAAAGTGATCAGTAGTTAAATCCCCGAAAACCCCTTTAAGCCTACATGACCAGTAGCAGAGGCATCACCTGCTCCCAAGCTGATGACAGTGGAGGCAGATATGCCCCTGGCCGGGTTTTTTTTTTATATCTTGGCCATACGTTAGCCCCCCTGATATCGTCACCTACTTGTTACCCTGAACTGATTCCCATAAGCTTCGTCACAAAGCAATTTTCTTTTTTAAATTCGGCGAAGCAGCCAAATTGAATGTTCAAGAAATTCGCTCATCTTTATTCACTATGAAACACACTCACTGACACTAATCCACTATTGTATTCTTTGTTTTACTACTTCTGTCTCCTATCTGTATCCCCATAAAGCAGCAGAATTTCATGGTTGGGCTGTTCATTGTGTCAGTGGCTCACATGTATAGTCCTTTATTATTGGGTGTGTAGAGGGAGAGCTGCCTGAAAGGCATTATGGGGAAGCTTACTGGGCCACTGCCCTAGGTCATGTGATTCTTCATCGTCTCTATCTTCTGATCTGTTAAATGCTAAATAGAGCGATTAATGTGGGATGATCCAACCAGCTTCAGATTCACTGGAATCTGGGGCTTTCAGGAAACTCATAATGAGTCAATATTCTCATCTCTGCCTGCTGGCAATGTTCTACACAGGGAAGGCTAACTGCATAAAAGATGAGTTACATGAAAAAAAATCTGCATAAATCCTCTGATGAACTGACATGTCTTGCAGCCAAGGGGATTTTAGATTTCAGAGAGAGATCAAAATAAAAGAACACTGGGTACCATGGTCCAGCATTTCTTCAAAGTTTCGACCTATGGAGAAATCCATAGAACCCATGTAACAATGTTGCTATACTCTGCCTTCCTCTAAAAGAGCACAATGTCTGACTGAAGGCCTCTGTCTGAACAGTGAAGAAGGATGTTACTCTCATATAGACTACTCCAGACTGAAGTTAAAGCAGGGAAATTCTAAGACCCTTTAAACAATGCCCGAATGAAAGGATCACCTTGGGTCTAAAAGCCCCTTTACACTTGCTGAGCATTGTCCGTTCGTAGGAATGCTTGTTAGTGATTATCTGCTGATGTAAAGGTAGCACCGATTACCTGATGAATGAGAAAAACGATAGTTAATTGGGTAATTTGATAGTTTGGGCAGACACCTATTGTTTGTTAGCAGCAGATTGTGCCATCTAAACACACTCTGCTACCAGCAAACAATGATTCCATGGGGACGAGCGATGTCATTAGAGATTGCTCTGCCCCATACTGTGACGAGCTGGCAATTGTCTGGAAATAATACTTCCTTCCTGGCAATCATCTGCTAAATCTAGCAGTGTAAAGAGGTCTTTATATTATGCCATGCCTAGGATTAATTTGTGGTTCCAACTCTGTGTATTTTTATTTCTCTGGTCAGGCATTCATAAACTCTGGAACCTCAGAATATTTCACTGAATGTCACCCTGCTAGTAGCCTTGTTTTCCCTGCTGCCAACATTAAGACTTACCTCTGCAAATGGCTCAGCAGTTCTACATGGCCTTATTAGTTATCGCACTGAAAAGGTATTACTCCGAATGGGAGTTCTTCATTTTGAGGATATTTAGGGGGTCATTTATCATCCTAAAATACGGCTATATTAGGAGTATTTCAGGTGCAGATGGGATTTTTCCTGTTTTCAGTGGTTTATTAAAGTCCTTCCACAACCTTTTACTACACAATTTTGTCTTCATTAATCCTTGCATTCCTCCTTATTAGGGCTCAAACACGCAACAATTTCTGTTTCAGTGGTCCGCAAATTGTGGATCTGCAAAACACGGACACTGCACATTTTGCAGAATGGAACGTCTGGCCCATAATAGAACAGTCCTATCCTTTTCCATAATGCGGATAAAAATAGGACATGTTCTATATTTTTGTGGATGCCACGGAAAGGATGTTTTCCGCATCTTTTGCGGCCCCATTTAAGTGAATGGGTCCACAGATGACCTGCAAAAAATGCAGATCGGATGTGGACAAAAAATAAGTTTGTGTGCATTAACCCTTATCAAGATTTTGTGGATGCATTTTCAAAATACATCTCCTCATTATCCATTTGACTCTGTCGCTACTGGAGATGGAGGCCATGTTAGATTACATCAAACAGAATATGGAGAGGTGTTTTATCCATACATCTACTTCTCCCACTTCTCCCCCCCGTCATAAAAAGACCATGTATTGTCTACCAGGGCATAAACCACTAAGCAATCTTAGTACATCCCAGCCCCATACATCCCAATCCAAATGTTCTATCAACCTGAGTTGAAGGACCTTTAGTGCTGTCTGCCCCATCTGGAAAGCATATACCCTAACATTTATTCAATGAATGAATAGTTAGTATTCATTGAACCAGTTGTTGGTATCTCTATGAGTCATATCTTTAACTAGAGCTGATACTTGATTGTTTATGGTACCTAGTTTTCATTTCTGCCATGCTATTGCCATAGTTTTGGCACATCATCTTAAATGATTGAAACATCATCTTTCATAGACCTGAGATAATACATCTTTTATAGAAGAGTCACAGTTGTTTATTGCTAAAAGAATATCCAGCACCTAAGGTACTAAATATCCAACTGCTCCTCATTTAACCCCTTCTCCTCCGGGCTAGTTTTTACCTTCCTGACCAGGCCTTTTTTGAAAATCTGACATGTATTACTTTATGTAGTAATACATTTTGAAACACTTTAACTTATCCAATCTGTTCTCAGATTGCTTTCTCATGACACATTGGACTTTATGACAGTGGTAAATCTGATATGTTTCACCTTCATTTATAGAAAATCCAAAATTTACCAAAACTTTGGGGAAACAAAATTGCAATTTCCAAAATTTGAATTTCTCTGCTTTTAAGGTATGTCTACTTTATGTTGCCATTATTTTGAAAATGTCATTTTTTTTTGTTTTAGGATGTTAGAAGGCTTAGAATTAAAGGAAAAATTTCAAAATGTCACATTTCTTTGCAGATTTTTACTAATCCATGATTCTGCAGTTTACAGAAACACATCATATTTGGTCATAAACTCCTGTATGGGCACATGGTATGACACAGAAAAAAGGATATATGGATTTTGGAGGGTAGATTTCACAGGGATTTTCAGTTACCATGTCACATTTGAAGATGCACTCCTACATTGATGCACCCCTACAGGGATTTCTTGAGCATGTGGACCGAACAAGCGTTTCATAGAATTTAGAAACACTTGGCCATGAAATTACATATTTTACTATATGGATTTTACAATATGTAATGATGAGAACATAGTCCTGACACTTTACAAATCACTAGTCATACCACATATGGAGTACTGTGTACAGTTCTGGGCTCTTGTGAACAAGACAGACATAGCAGAGCTGGAGAGGGCTCAAAGAAGGGCAACTAAAGTAATAATTGGGTGGATAAATGGAATGGGTGGACTACAGCAACCTGAAAGATTATCAAAATGATTCACTTTAGAAGAAAGACAACTAAGGAGAGATCTAATAACCATGTATAAATATGTCAGGGGTCAGTACAGAGATCTCTCCCATCATCTATTTATCCCCAGGACTGTGACTGCGACACATGGACATCTTCTACGTCTAGAGGAAAGAAAGTTTGTACACAAGCATAGAAGAGGATTCTTTACGGTAAGAGCAGTGAAACACTCATGTGTTTGTGGAGGGAAGCGTCTGGACCCCCATGATCTTATTCTGGGGCCATTTCATAGACAAAATTCTATGTGGGACGGCCCTGAAAGCCTTTTTTCAAGTTTTATGGATGAACTTAATCAGAACGAGATCTGCATGTTTTTTACCAATGAGATTAATCAGACAAACATATCTTTCCTGTATATGGACATTCATCTCGAGAATGGTGCAATATGTTGTCTACTTTATACCGTCAGTACACAAAAACTTATAGAAAGCTGACAGCAACAAATAGCCTCTTTAGGTGGGAAAGCCACCACCCCACAAGCCTTAATAAGGGTATGCCAAAGGGACAGTATCTGCGATTACGCAGAAACTGTTCCAGCAATACAGGTTTCCATCAACAGGCGAGGGACCTAAAACATAGATTCCAAAACAGATGGTACCCTAGGCATGTATTAGGTGAGGCATTTAGGTGGGCATGAAGAAAAGAAAGATCTAGCCTTCTCATGGGGGATAGCAAACACCCTCACTCAAAACAAATCCAAATCCCTCTACTTGGTAACTATGATGATCAACACCATAAAATAAGGACTCATGCACACGACTGTATGTAGACTGCAGTCTGAAAAACATGGATCCGCAAAAAATACGGATGACGCGTGCATTCCAAATTTTGTGGACTGGAACAGCTGGCCCCTAATAGAACAGTCCTATCCTTATCCGTAATTTTTTTTTTTGAGGAACGACCATGCGGACATATGGACACAGAATGCACACTTAGTCATTTTAGACACAGGAAAAAATATGTTTGTGCGCATGAGCCCTCTGGCCAAGTTCACACTTCAGTTATTTGGTCAGTTATTTCCATTAGTTATTGTGAGCCAAAACCAGGTGAGGTTCAAAAACCCAGAACAGGTGCAGATCTTTCCATTCTACCTCATCTCTGTGTAGGCTTCACTATGGGTTTTAGCTCACAATAAATGATGGAAATAAGTGATCAAATAATTGAAGTGTTAACTCTTGGCTTACACAGGTAAAAAGGGTGTCATTTCGGGGTGTGGCTTAACACATGTCACCGGTGATTTGATCAAATACAGTTTTGTCTATATACATTTTTTTTTCAATAGAACTGTTTTTTCCTGTTATTTTCAAGAGGGTTGTGCAGTAGCTTGATATTGATGACCTATACTCAGATCATCATTAGATTGGAGGGGGTCTGACTCCCGATACCTCAGCATATCATCTGTTTGAAGGGGTAGTCGTGCTCATGCGAGTGGCACGATTTCTTCAAAATTAACATACCTGGGCGTTGTCTCCTTTGTACCGGCAGTACAGTGTATTTACAATACATTCACATGAATTGGATGAGCAGTTTTAATTACACTGCAGCTATTCCTTCAAATAGCAGATTGGCTTGGGTGCCGAGAGTTAGACTCCTGCTGATCTGATATTGATGACCTATCCTGAGGATAGGTGATCAGCATTAGGGCTTATTCACACAACCGTATGAATGGGTCTGCATCCGTTGCACAATTTTGCACTGATATGCGGGCACTAGATCTACAGAACAGCACAGAAACACCTGCATCTCTTTATGACCGGAGTAGATGTGGAACACTGTGATGGAGACTTATCAAAACTGGTGGAAAAGAGAACAAGCTTAGATGTCCAAAGCAACCAATCAGATTCCACCTTACATTTTTCAAAGCTCCTTTGGAAAATGAAAGAAACAATGTGATTGGTTGCTACGTGCAACTAAGCCTGTTTTTTTTTGCACCAGTTTTGATAATCCTCCCCCATATTTGTTGTACAACAACTGAGGAAAACGTGACATGATGACTGCACCAGCTGATTCTTAGGGTGCGACCACACAATTTCTGCATGTAGTTTTGGAAGCCAAAACCAGGAATGAATTAAAAAAAGACAATTCTTATCTTTATATCTTTATACTTTCTCTATAAGATCTACTTCTGATATTGGCCTCCAAAACTGCATCAGGAAACCTGATTGTGTGGCCGTAACCTTAGGGTACCTGCAAATGTTGCGGCATATTTGCTTTCTTTCTGCTTGGAAAAACCGCTGCCTTGCACAGTACCAAAAAAGTGCATGATATAAAAAAAATGTCATGTATACTTTGTGAATTTTTTATGCATGAAAATTGACCTGCCATGTGGATTGCCAAATCTGCAATATGTTGTTTGCGGTTTTAGTTGCGGATTTCACCCTTTTCAAATAAAGGTTTAGATCTGTAGCAAAATCATATCAAATCTGGAGCTGTTTTTTTCGTACAGTCTGGGTGCAGAAAAGCATAGGAATCCTTATGTATGCCATAATAAATGGTGGCATTAGAGAGTACAACTTGTCCTGCAAAAAATAAGCCCTCATACAGCTATGTGAACGGAAATATAAAAATGGTTATGGCTCAAGGAAGATAAGTAGAGAAGAGCAAATCGAAGTTGACGAAGTGGAATTCGATTCGAATTTCAGGAAAAATTCGATTCGCACCAAATCCGAATTTCCTCAAGCGTCATGGTAACAAATCACATTTTTCCCTAAAATGGCTGCTGCATAGTGTTGGGCGTGTATATTCAAATTTTGAATTTTAATTGCGAATATAGCAACTTTGAGAGTTCGCGAATATTTAGAATATAGCGATATATATTTGTATTTTCGAATATTCAACTTTTTTTTTTCATCAGTAACCTCTTTGCTTGTCGCCCAATGAGAAGGCCAGACAAATGTCTTTGTCTGAGCTTAGCAACATCCCTGGCAACCAATAGGAAAGTTGCCTACCCCTCACAATATAGGAACCTCCCCACAGCCATTTTCTACAGTTTAATACAGTTCTGATAGAGATAGCAGTGTTATTGCTGTGCTCTCTCGTTTCCATTTGTCACATTACATTAGATAGGTAATTTATACAGTTGTGTTCAAAATTATTCAACCCACAATGCTGTAAAGGGTTTTAGGGAATTTAGTGTACATTTGTAATTGGGTTCAGAATGAAATCTTAAAAGGATTTTTTAAAGAACCAAATGCAACTAAAATGACATCAATTGTTTTTGTAATACAATATTAAATGTTTTTTTTTGTGATTTCTTCATTGACACAATTATTCAACCCCTTAAAGACTACCACTCTTAAGAACAGAGGTTCATTCAAGTGTTTTCGATCAGGTATTGAAAACACCTGTGGATGTCAAGAAGCAGCAATCAAGCATAATAAGCACCAATTAGGCAGATTTAAAATGACTGTGAGACTCAGCTCCTTCTAGACATTTACTGGTGTGTTTACAAACATGGTGAAGTCAAGAGAATGGTCCAGGAAGACAAGAGAAGAGGAGATTTCTCTTCACAGGAAGGGCAATGGCTATAAGAAGATTGCAAAGATGTTAAACATACCAAGAGACACCATAGGAAGCATCATTCGCAAATTCAAGGCAAAGGGCACTGTTGAAATGCTACCTGGTCGTGGCAGAAAGAAGATGCTGACTTTGACTGCTGTGCGCTACCTGAAGCGCAAAATGGAGAAAAGTCCCCGTGTGACTGCTGAGGAACTGAAAAAAGATTTGTCAGATGCGGGTACTTAAATTTCAGCTCAGACAATAAGGCGCACACTGCGTAATGAAGGCCTCCATGCCAGAACTCCCAGGCCCCCCCCCCCCCCCAAAGTTCATGTGGACAAACCACAAAAGTTTTGGGATAGTGTTCTGTGGACTGATGAAACAAAATTAGAACTGTTTGGGCCCATGGATAGAGTTGAGCGAACACCTGGATGTTCGGGTTCGAGAGGTTCGGCCGAACTTCCGGAAAATGTCCGGGTTCGTGATCCGAACTCAACCCGAACTTCATCCCGAACCCGAACCCCATAGAAGTCAATGGGGACCCGAACTTTTGGGCACTAAAAAGGCTGTAAAAGACTCCCGGAAAGGGCTAGAGGGCTGCAAAAGGCAGCAAAATGTAGGTAAATCCCCTGCAAACAAATGTAGATAGGGAAATGATAACTTAACATAAAATAAATAAAAATTAACCAATATTAATTGGAGTTAGGTCCCATAGCACAGAATCAGGCTTCAAATCACCCACCAATGGAGAAGGTCGCTTACTATTTTTTTCGACCCCAGCATCCAGACAAAGGAGAGAGGTCCCACAGCAGAGAATCTGGCATCATATCAACCACCACAGGAGAAGGCCACTTTCAGTGACTTAGGCCTTAGCACCCAGACAGAGGAGACATGTCAGATAGCACAAGCATTACATTTATACCATCCAGCACAGGAGAAGGCCACTTTTAGTTACTTTGACCCCTGCACCCAGAAAGAGGAGAGAGGCCCCACAGCACATATTCAGGCATCATATCACCCACCACAGGAGTAGGCCACCATTTAGTTAATTTGACCCCTGCACCCATGTCAAATGGTACAAGCATCAGTTTTACATTACCCAGCACAAGAGAAGGCCACTTTTAGAGACTTTGACCCCTGCACCCAGACGGAGGAGAGAGGTTTCACAGCACCCAGACAGAGGAGAGAGGTTTTCACAGCAGAGAATCAGGCATTTAGATCACCCACAACAGGAGTAGGCCATCATTTAATGGGACCCCGGCAACCATGTCAGATGGTACAAGCATCAGTTTTACATCACCCAGCACAAGAGAAGGCCACTTTTAGAGACTTTGACCCCTGTACCCAGACGGAGGAGAGAGGTTTTCACAGCAGAGAATCAGGCATTTAGATCACCCACCACAGGAGTAGGCCATCATTTAATGGGACCCCGGCAACCATGTCAAATGGTACAAGCATCAGTTTTACATCACCCAGCACAAGAGAAGGCCACTTTCAGAGACTTTGACCCCTGCACCCAGACGGAGGAGAGAGATTTCACAGCACCCAGACGGAGGAGAGAGGTTTCACAGCAGAGAATCAGGCATTTAGATCACCCACCACAGGAGTAGGCCATCATTTAATGGGACCCCGGCAACCATGTCAAATGGTACAAGCATCAGTTTTACATCACCCAGCACAAGAGAAGGCCACTTTCAGAGACTTTGACCCCTGCACCCAGACGGAGGAGAGAGATTTCACAGCACCCAGACGGAGGAGAGAGGTTTCACAGCAGAGAATCAGGCATTTAGATCACCCACCACAGGAGTAGGCCACCATTTAATGGGACCCCGGGAACCATGTCAGATGGCACAAGTATAACATTTATATCACCCAGTACAGGAGAAGGCGACTTTGAGAGACTTTGACCCCTGCACCCAGACGGAGGAGAGAGGTTTTCACAGCAGAGAATCAGGCATTTAGATCGCCCACCACAGGAGTAGGCCACCATTTAATGGGACCCCGGCAACCATGTCAGATGGCACAAGTATAACATTTATATCACCCAGCACATGACAAGGCCACATTCAGTGAGTTAGGCCTTAGCAATGAGACAGAGGAGACAGGTCAGATAGCGCAAGCATCAGTTTTACAGATCACCCACCACAGGAGTAGGCCACCTTTAGTTAATTTGACCCCTGCACCCAGAAAGAGGAGAGAGGTCCCGCAGCACATAATCAGGCATCATATCAACCACCTCAGGAGAAGGCCACCATTTAGTTACTTAGGCCTTAGCACCGACACAGAGGAGACAGGTCAGATAGCACAAGCATCAGTTTTACATCAACCACCACAGGAGAAGGGCACTTTTAGAGACTTTGACCCCTGCAGCCACACGGAGGAGAGAGGTCCCACAGCAGAGATTCAGGCATTTATATCAGCCAGCACAGGAGAAGGCCGCTTTCAGTGACTTAGGCCTTAGCACCGACACAGAGGAGACAGGTCAGATAGCACAAGCATCAGTTTTACATCAACCACCACAGGAGAAGAGCACTTTTAGAGACTTTGACCCCTGCAGCCACACGGAGGAGAGAGGTCCCACAGCAGAGATTCAGGCATTTATATCAGCCAGCACAGGAGAAGGCCGCTTTTAGTGACTTAGGCCTTAGCACCGACACAGAGGAGACAGGTCAGATAGCACAAGCATCAGTTTTACATCAACCACCACAGGAGAAGGGCACTTTTAGAGACTTTGACCCCTGCAGCCACACAGAGGAGAGAGGTCCCACAGCAGAGATTCAGGCATTTATATCAGCCAGCACAGGAGAAGGCCGCTTTCAGTGACTTAGGCCTTAGCACCGACACAGAGGAGACAGGTCAGATAGCACAAGCATCAGTTTTACATCAACCACCACAGAAGAAGGGCAATTTTAGAGACCTTGACCCCTGCAGCCACACGGAGGAGAGAGGTCCCACAGCAGAGAATCAGGCATCATGTCAACCACCACAGGAGTAGGCCACCTTTTGTTTCTTTGACCCCTGCACCCAGAAAGAGGAGAGAGGTCCCCAATCAGGCATTTAGATCACCCACTACAGGAGAAGGCCGCTTTCAGTGACTTTGGCCCCCTGCACCCACACAAAGGAGACATGTCAGACAGCACAAGTATAACATTCATATCACCCAGCACAGGAGAAGGACACTTTCATGTACTTTGGCCCCGGCACCCAGACAGAGAGAAGGTTCATTCAACTCTGGGTTGCACCCCAAGATCCTAGTTAATTTCAAAAATTGATTTTTCAATGAAGAAGTGGCCAGGAGTACAAGACAACATGGTTTAAGGCAGTTATTAAGGACTACTCTGCACAAGGGAGGGTCAGGTCTTGTGGGATCCATGCCTGGTTCATTTTTATAAACATCAGCTTGTCCACGTTGGCTGTGGACAGGCGGCTGCGTTTGTCAGTAATGACGCCCCCTGCCGTGCTGAATACACGTTCAGATAAAACGCTTGCCGCCGGGCAGGACAGCACCTCCAAGGCATAACATGCTAATTCTGGCCACGTGGACAATTTGGAAACCCAGAAGTTGAATGGGGCTGAACCATCCGTCAGTACGTGGAGTTGTGTGCAGACGTACTGTTCAACCATGTTAGTGAAATGTTGCCTCCTGCTAACACGTTCCGTATCAGGTGGTGGGGCAGTTAGCTGTGGCGTGGAGACAAAACTTTTCCACATTTCTGCCATGCTAACCCTGCCCTCAGAGGAGCTGGCCGTGACACTGCTGCTTGGGCGACCTCTAGCTCCTCCTCTGCCTTGGCCTTGGCCTTCCACCTGTTCCCCTGTGACAGTTGGGAATGCTCTCAGGAGCGCGTCTACCAGTGTGCGCTTGTACTCGCGCATCTTCCTATCACTCTCCAGTGCAGGAAGTAAAGTGGGCACATTGTCTTTGTACCGTGGATCCAGCAGGGTGGCCACCCAGTAGTCAGCACACGTTAAAATGTGGGCAACTCTGCTGTCATTGCGCAGGCACTGCAGCATGTAATCGCTCATGTGTGCCAGGCTCCCCAGAGGTAAGGACAAGCTGTCCTCTGTGGGAGGTGTATCGTCATCATCCTCTGTATCCCCCCAGCCACGCACCAGGGATGTGCCTGCGCTGTGCTGGGTGCCACCCCGCTGTGAACCTGCTTCATCTTCATCCTCCTCCACCTCCTCCTCATCCTCCTCGTCCTCCAGTAGTGGTCCCTGGCTGGCCACATTTGTACCTGCCCTCTGCTGTTGCAAAAAACCTCCCTCTGAGCCACTTCTAACAGACTGGCCTGAAAGTGCTAAAAACGACCCGTCATCCTCCTCCTCCTCCTCCTGGCCCTGGCCCACCTCCTTCTCCATCATCGCCCTAAGCGTTTTCTCTAGGAGACATAGAATTGGTTTTGTCACGCTGATAACAGTGGCATCGCCACTGGCCATGTTGGTGGCATACTCGAAACAGCGCAACAGGGCACACAGGTCTCGCATGGAGGCCCAATCATTGGTGGTGAAGTGGTGCTGTTCTGACCCGTGCGTGCTGCAGCTGAAACTCCACTATGGCCTGCTGCTGCTCGCACAGTCTCTCCAGCATGTGCAAGGTGGAGTTCCACCGGGTGGGCACGTCGCATATTTGGCGGTGAGCGGGAAGGCCGAAGTTCCGCTGTAGCGCTGACAGGCGAGCAGCGGCAGGATGTGAACGCCGGAAGTGCGCACAGACGGCCCGCACTTTATGCAGCAGCTCTGACATGTCTGGGTAGTTGTGAATGAACTTTTGCACCACCAAATTCAGCACATGCGCCAGGCAAGGGATGTGCGTCAAACCGGCTAGTCCCAGAGCTGCCACGAGATTTCGCCCATTATCGCACACCACCAGGCCGGGCTTGAGGCCCACCGGCAGCAACCACTGGTCGGTCTGTTGTTCAATACCAAGCCACAACTCCTGCGCGGTGTGGGGCCTGTCCCCCAAACATATGAGTTTCAGAATGGCCTGCTGACGTTTACCCCGGGCTGTGCTGAAGTTGGTGGTGAAGGTGTGTGGCTGACTGGATGAGCTGGTGGAAGCAGAGGAGGAGGAGGAGGAAGCCGAGTAGGAGGAGGAGGCTACAGGAGGCAAAGAATGATGCCCTGTGTTCCTTGGCGGCGGAAGGACGTGCGCCAAGGAACTCTCCCCCTGGGGCCCAGCCGCCACTACATTTACCCAGTGTGCAGTTAGGGAGATATAGCGTCCCTGGCCGTGCTTACTGGTCCACGTATCTGTGGTTAGGTGGACCTTGCCACAAATGGCGTTGCGCAGTGCACACTTGATTTTATCGGACACTTGCATGTGCAGGGAAGGCACGGCTGTCTTGGAGAAGTAGTGGCGGCTGGGAACCACATACTGGGGGACAGCCATGGCCATCAGCTGTTTGAAGCTGTCTGTGTCCACCAGCCGGAATGATAGCATTTCAAAGGCCAGTAGTTTAGAAATGCTGGCATTCAGGCCAAGGGCTCGAGGGTGACTAGGTGGGAATTTGCACTTCCTCTCAAAGGTTTGAGAGATGGAGAGCTGAACGCTGCTGTGTGAAATATTGGAGACGCTAGGTGACGGTGGCGGTGGTGGTGGTGGTGTCGGTGGCACATCCTCTGTTTGCTGCTGGGCAGGTGGCAACATTCCTCTCGAGGAGGAAGCCGAGGCAGCAGCGGTAGAGGGAGCAGGGGTAGCCTGAGCGGGTTCCTTGTTTTTAAGGTGTGTACTCCACTGCAGTTCATGCTTTGCATGTAGATGCCTGATCATGCAGGTGGTGCTCAGGTTAAGAACGTTAATGCCTCGCCTCAGGGTCTGATGGCACAGCGTGCAAACCACTCTGGTCTTGTCCTCAGCACATTGTTTGAAGAAGTGCCATGCCAGGGAACTCCTTGAAGATGCCTTTGGGGTGCTGGGTCCCTGTTGGCGCTGGCCAATAGCAGGCGAACTCTCTGGACGGTGGCTGTTCTGCTTTTGCCCCCTGCTCCCTCTTTGGCTTCGCTGTTGTCTCGGTCTCACCACTGCCTCTTCCTCTGAACTATTTAAGTCAGCGGCACGACCTTCAGTCCATGTGGGGTCTAAGACCTCATCGTCCTCTGCATCGTCTTCCACCCAGTCTTCCTCCCTGACCTCCTCCTGTTCAGTCTGCACACTGCAATAAGACGCGGCAGTGGGCACCTGTGTTTCGTCGTCATCAGAGACTCGGTCACTCTGCTGTGGTGGTATTCCCATGTCCTCATCATCTGGATACATAAGTGGTTGTGCGTCAGTGCATGGAATGTCTTCCACCGCTGGGGAAGGGCTAGGTGGATGCCCCTGGGAAACAGTCTTCAAACAGAATAAGAGACTGCTGCATAACTTAAGGCTCAGCCAGTTTCCCTGATATGCATGGGGGTGATGTGACAGACTGATGGGCTTGGTTTTCAGGTGCCACCTGTGCGCTTTCCGCAGAAGACTGGGCGGAAGACAATGTGGTGAACGTGCTGGAAGCACTGTCGGCCACCCAATCGACTAATGCCTGTACCTGCTCAGGCCTTACCATCCTCATAACGGCATTGGGCCCCACCAAATATCGCTGTAAATTCTGCCGGCTACTTGAGGGAGTTGGTTCACTACTTTGTGCGCCTGAGGCCGAACGGCCACGTCCTCTGCCAGCAACAGAGGCTCCACGGACACCACCACGACCGCGTCCTCGTCCCTTAATAGAATGTTTCCTCATTGTTGCGATTCAACTCGCACCACAATAAAATATATTATTTTTTAGCCCCAAAATTCCCACACTGGAAGATATAATTCCTTTTTACGGTATTAATTACAAGAAAACTGCTGCAAATTGGACACCAGAATTTTTTAAATGCTAGTAAAAAGGTGCGGCCTACTGTTTCTGGTCTAACTAACACCAGATTAATTAAATTGGCCTTTTTTTCACCAAAATTACAACACTGGACAATGTAATGCCTTTTTCAGGTATTAATTACAAGAAGACTGCTGCTAATTGGACACCAGAATTTTTAAAATGCTAGTTTGTGTACATAAATTCCCACACTGGAAGATATAATTCCTTTTTCCGGAATTAATTACAAGAAAACTGCTGCAAATTGGACACCAGAATTTTTAAAATGCTAGTTTTGGTACATAGGTTCCCACACGGGGAGATATAATTCCTTTTTACAGGAGTAAAAACGTGCGGCCTACTGTTTCTGGTCTAACTAACACCAGATTGATTAAATTGGCCTTTTTTTCACCAAAATTACAACACTGGACAATGTAATGCCTTTTTCCGGTATTAATTCCTTTTTACAGGAGTAAAAACGTGCTGCCTACTGTTTCTGGTGTACCTAACACCAGATTGATTAAATTGGCCTTTTTTTCACCAAAATTACAACACTGGATAATGTAATGACTTTTTCCTGTATTAATTCCTTTTTACAGGAGTAAAACTGTGAGGCCTACTGTTTCTGGTGTAACTAACACCAGATTGATTAAATTGGCCTTTTTTTCACCAAAATTACAACACTGGACGATATAATGCCTTTTTGCGGTATTAATTACAAGAGGACTGCTGGTATTTCAGAACACCGGAATTTTTAAAATGCTAGTTTTGCTAGATAAATTTCCCACACTGGGAGAAATATTGCCTAAGCCTTTTTACAGTATTAATTACAACAGGAGTGCTTCTTCTGGTCTAACACCAGAATAATTTTATTATTACGGTGAAAGCTTTTTTTAATTTATATTTCTGGCACATAAAAAAAAAAAATATTTCTGGCTGACAGTATTGGACTTGGCTGTAGTGGCACTGGCTAGCCTAGCTGGAACAGCACATTCATGGGATTTGCTATCCAAGTGGGTTACTTTCAGTTTCACCACTGATATATTAAATATCTTTGCAGTTAGTATGGGTGACACAAGCACAGCCAAACCCCTGATGTAGTATGTCTATGAAAAAATCGACTATTACATGAGATTAATGGACGTTGTGGCAGCTTTTGCTGTAGCACCATAAGTCCCAAAATGCCCGCCGCCTATCAGCCCAGTAACATGTGCCAGAAAACGGTCTGCCCAGCCAGAAAAATAATTGACTTTGACTGAGCATGTCACGGACACCCCAAAATTCTCGAACTGTTCGCTCAACACTACCCATGGATCAACACTATGTTTGGAGGAGGAAGAACAAGGCCTATGAAGAAAAGAACACCTTGCCTACTGTGAAGCATGGCGGGGGGTCAATCATGCTTTGGGGCTGTTTTGCTTCTGCAGGTACAGGGAAGCTTCAGCGTGTGCAAGGTACCATGAATTCTCTTCAGTACCAGGAGATATTGGATGAAAATGTGATGCAGTCCGTCACAAATCTGAGGCTTGGGAGACGTTGGACCTTTCAACAGGACAATGATCCCAAGCATATCTCCAAGTCCACTAGAGCATGGTTGCAGATTAAAGGCTGGAACATTTTGAAGTGGCCATCGCAGTCACCAGACTTAAATCCGATTGAGAACGTCTGTTGGGACTTAAAGAAAGCAGTTGCAGCGCGCAAGCCTAAGAATGTGACTGAACTGGAGGCTTTTGACCATGAAGAATGGGCGAAGATACCCATAGATCGCTGCAAGACACTCGTGTCAAGCTATGCTTCACGTTTAAAAGCTGTTATAACTGGAAAAGGATGTTGTATTAAGTACTAAGATTGAATGTCACTTGGGGGTTGAATAAAACTGATAATGATGTGAGCACAGAAAAGACATTTGTGGTTATTTCATTATAAATGTTATGTTATATTTGTCTGACTTACAAGTGCCTCTTTGATTTAATTGTAAACAAGATGACTGAAATGTAGAGATGAGCGAACACCTGGATGTTCGGGTTCGAGAGGTTCGGCCGAACTTCCGGAAAATGTCCGGGTTCGTGATCCGAACTCAACCCGAACTTCATCCCGAACCCGAACCCTATAGAAGTCAATGGGGACCCGAACATTTGGGCACTAAAAAGGCTGTGAAAGACACCCAGAGGGATAATATACCGCAATAAACGCATTGCGATTACAACTTTGAGCTAACGATCACCATGGGAACGCCTCCTCCAGTAGAATGTACTGTCGGATCTGAGAATTAAGTTGAAATCGCAATGCGATTCTTATATATTTGCTTAATCGCATTGCGATTTCAACTTAGCATTGCTAAATAATTCCATCCATATCGTTAACTTACCGAGTCAGTAAGTTAACGAATATGGATGGAATTATTTAGCAATGCTAAGTTGAAACGGCAATGCGATTAAGCAGATATATAATAATCGCATTGCGATTTCAACTTAATTCTCACATCTGACAGTACATTCTACTGGAGGAGGCGTTCCCATGGTGATCGGTAGCTCAAAGTTGTAATCGCAATGCGATTAAGCAAATACATATGAATCGCATTGAGATTCCAACTTTTTAGTACTCAACTTTTAAAATCGTACGCCACTTTAAGTTCCAAAGTTGCAATCGCGTTCGAATAGAACTTAAAGCTGTCTCTTAGTCAGTTTTAGTATTGGTGTGCTGTAATAGAAGTTACATTCGTACGCGAATATAACTTAGAGCAATACAGTCAACTTTACACTGTTAGTTGTATTATCGCGATAATACAACTATTCAAGAATCGTGTACGTGCGTCTGTACGTGTGTGCGTTACCTCGGACACTATTCTATTTTGCCAGCCACAGCTGAAACCACTGATTTATGGTATTGCTATTTTGGCAATTGAATTTAACCCCAGAAAATAATCTATCCTTTGCCAGACAGCAGACAGTATTATACTTGTCTAGCCAAAGCTGGTATTTGGGCAATTGTATTTAACCCCTTAATAAAATATAGAAATTTCTTTCCTGAGTTTCTAGGGGTGACAATTAGCACAGTCAAGCCCCTGATGTAGGATATAGCAAAATAAAAAAAAACTAGTATTGATGGATTGATGGACTTGGTGGCAGCTTCTTCTGGCGCACCACAAGTCACAAAATGGCCGCCGATCAACCCAGAAAATAAGTGACAGAAAAACGCTCTGTGCAGCCTAAAAACCAGCGAGCAAGTAACCAGCAGAAGTTCAATGATTCTCAGCTGTAAATTGATCCGTTCATTAGGTGCTGTTGCTGACTTTAACCTGCCTAATCTCGCCCTGATAGAAGCTGCGTCCTCTCCCTACACTAATCAGAGTAGTGTGACGTGCGGCGCTACGTGACTCCAGCTTAAATAGAGGCTGGGTCACATGCTGCACTTGGCCAATCACAGCCATGCCATTAGTAGGCATGGCTGTGATGGGCTCTTAGGGCAAGAAGTAAAACGCTAGCTGATTGGCTGCTGTGCAGCCCTTCAGAAAGCGGGAAGAAATCAACGAACACCGGACCCGAACCCGAACTTTTTTGAAAATGTCCGGGTTCGGGTCCGTGTCACGGACACCCCAAAATTCGGTGCGAATTCTCGAACTATTCTCGAACTGTTCGCTCAACACTACTGAAATGATCAAAATCAATGTCAAACTGGCCAAAACACTCAATTTGAGTGGGGGTTGAATAATTTTGAACACAACTGTATATATGATACAGATAGTTAGTGGGAGAAAGTCAGTGTAAGTAAGATAGTGATATAGTGTAGCTAGGTTCTGCTGTCAATACATACATGCTACATACATAGTGCTGTATATATGTATGTATGTATGTTACATACATACATAGTGCTGTGATGTCACAAGTTCACAACAATACTTAGTACATTAATCACTAATATGTAGTCAGACCTGTTGAAATGTGAAGTTGCATGTATTGCACCAAAATATTTGCATAATTATTGCAGAGTTTTGCAATAGCGAACATATTAAAGCACTCTATCTGCATATAAAGCTATTGTAATGTTCTGCCGTGTCAACCATTTTCTCCAGTCTCATTAAACTTCAAGCAGTTTGAAAAATGTAGCTATAGTGACCCCCGCCTCTATTGCGCGCGCATTATGCAAATATTACATTGATGATTTTCTCAAACTAGAAAATAATGGCGAATTTGTGAATATATTACGAATATTCTACCAAATTTTTGCGAAATATCACAAATTCAAATATTTCCCCTGCCGCTCATCACTACTGCTGCACATGTTAGGACTAGGGATGAGCGAGCATGCTCAGCCAAATAACTGTTCGGCTTGAGCATCGCTATGCTCGGCACATGGCGGTACTCAACCGAGTACTGCATGTGCTTGAGCGCAATGCTCGAGTCTCCGCCCCGCACGTTTGTGGGTTTTATGCAGCCAATAAAGGTGCAGATAAGTACTGCCCTCACTGTAATGCCAGTAGCCATGTTGGCTGCTGGCATTACTGTGATTGGATGGCTGGAACGCGTCATCAGGTGCTATATAGTACCCGATGACGCATGTGCAATATAGCACCCGATGACACGTGTTCGGCTCAGACATAGACAGGGAGAGCAGAGTGTAGGAAGGAAAAGACAGTGTGGGGAGCGATTTTCACCGTTTTTATTCAGAGAAAGCTTTTCCAAGACCCAAAAGTCCTTTTAAGGACTACTGTGTGTGTGTGTGTGTGTGTGTGTGTTACAGCAGCAATCTATTTACATCCTGCAGTCTCAGGGACAGTGCTTCGGAAGGGACAGATGCAGGGAGAGACATTTGCCATTTTTACTACAAAAAACTTTTCAACGACCCCAAAGTCCTTTTAAGGACTACTGTGTGTGTTTGACAGCAGCAAACATGTACTGTACATCATCCGCAGACTTTGTCTTTAATAATCTGGGCCACATATAGTGTCCATAATCTGTGGTGTTCTTTAATCAATACTGTAGAACATTTGTTTCTGTATTACAAATTCAAATAATCTGGGCCACATCTAGGGTTGAGGGGTTTGTGGCAGCCTGCGAGACCTGCGCTCATGCCAAGGTCCCTCATTCACGGCCATCGGGATCTCTCCTCCCCTTACCCATACCTTCCTGTCCTTGGACGCATCTGTCCATGGACTTCATTACGGACTTGCCTCGGTCCTCGGGGAATACTGTGATTCTGGTGGTAGTGGACCGTTTTAGCAAAATGGCACATTTTATTCCTTTTCATGGGTTACCCAATGCTAAGACGCTGGCACAAGCGTTTGTTGATCATATTGTTAAATTACATGGCATTCCTTTTGACATCGTTTCTGATAGGGGCACGCAATTTGTTTCCAGATTCTGGAAGGCCTTCTGTTCGCGCTTGGGGGTTCGGTTGTCGTTTTCTTCTGCTTTTCATCCGCAGTCGAATGGTCAGACCGAACGCGTCAATCAGAATCTGGAGACATATCTGCGCTGTTTTGTTGCGGAGAATCAGGAGAATTGGTGTTCTTTTTTGTCCCTTGCGGAGTTTGCTTTAAATACCCGTCGTCAGGACTCCTCTGATAAGTCACCATTTTTTGGTGCATATGGGTTTCATCCACAGTTTGGGACATTCTCTGGAGAGGGCTCTTCTGGTTTACCTGATGAGGAGAGATTTTCCTCATTCTTGTCTCTTATTTGGCAAAAGATTCAGGGTAATCTAAAGAAGATGAGTGAGAGATATAAGTGTGTGGCAGATAAGAGACGTGTGCCTGGTCCGGACCTGAATGTGGGTGACCTGGTGTGGTTGTCTACAAAGAATATCAAACTGAAGGTTCCCTCCTGGAAGTTGGGCCCTAGGTTTATTGGGTCTTACAAGATCTTATCCGTCATCAATCCCGTTGCTTTCCGTCTTGATCTTCCTCAGACTTGGAAGATCCATAATGTTTTTCACAAGTCCTTACTGAAACCTTATGTCCAACCTACTGTTCCTTCCTCTTTGCCTCCTCCCCCGATTTTAGTTGATGGTAAAATTGAATTTCAGGTCTCCAGGATTGTGGATTCCCGCATTATCTGCGGTTCTCTTCAGTACCTCGTTCATTGGGAAGGTTATGGTCCTGAGGAGAGGATGTGGGTCCCACTGGCGGACATTAAGGCCACTCGTCTCATCAGGGCTTTCCATCAGTCTCATCCTGAGAAGGTCGGTTCTGAGTGTCCGGAGTCCACCCGTAGAAGGGGGGGTACTGTCACCGCGGGTTCTGGGAGACAGTCGTTTCAGAGGTTCCTCCCTGTCTTGTGTATGATGTTCTTTGTTTTGGTTTCACTTTGCTCAGTTCCTTTCTCTCCCTCAGCTGCCTCTTATCTTTGATTAATTGGTTTGCTTTATATTCTCTCTCTTACTGCTCCTCCTTGTGGTTTATATTACTTCCTGGATGAAGTGTGTGCTGCTGGAGGCTGCAGTTGTTTTGCTCTAAGATAAGTGCATTCCGTTTACTTTGTGTTTTGTTTGCTGGCTTGATTCTAGGTGACACTGACTCCCTCCGTATTCAGTGCAGGGAGCCAGTGGCCGTTCCCCTCACTACTATAAGGAATTCACTCAGTTATAGGTACGAGGGCATGTATTTGTCTACCACCGGGACTTGTACATGTGCACAGTAGTTTGGGAGAGTTCTTAGGGATTTATAGGGCTCTCCTATGTTTTCCTTAGTTTGGGATCAAGCCAGTCTGTCATTATTTATCAGTTCCTGCTAACTGTCCTCCATCCTTGACACATATACGGTCCTGCATCCGGAAACTGTATCTTTAGCGGACAGTAGAACAATCTGCGCCACATCTAGTGACAAAACCATTAATATGATGAAGGCAAGCACTAAAGGACGGGGAAGTAGGCATGATGCTGATGGTGCACGTAGAGGCCGTGACCCTGGGTGCAATAAAACTGTATCTGCTGCCAGTGCACCAGAAAAAAAAAAAAACATCCACCGTACCCAGCTTCATGTCCAACTTAGCTGGGCGGCGCAGGACAACACTGTCCAAGTCGGACCAGTGCGAACAGTTGGTCGGTTGGATTGCTGAAGATAATGCTTCCAGTCGGTTAAGCACCACCCTCTCGTCCAGTGTCTGTAGCCAAAAGTCTGGTTAACCGAATCCTCACTCTGATCATCCTTCCTCCCACCATGGAGTGGCTTGCCAAACGAATGATCCCACACTCGGATATTCTGAGGAGCTCCTTCCAGTGCCACTATGAGATATTGTGCCCTGACTCCCAACCTCTTGAGGCTTCACAGTCTCAAGAAGATAACGGTGGTGAACGGCAATCATTCGTTCACGAGGTGGATGATGAGACACAATTGTCAATCAATGTGGTTAGGTCCAGTCAGGAGGATGAGCAGAGTGAGGAAGTGAATGATGAGGCCACTGACCCAACATGGGAAGGTGAAAAGCTGAGCGAGGACAGCAGTACAGAGAGGGAGGGATCCGCAGCACCGCAACAGTCTGGAAGAGGCAGTGGGGTTGCAAAAGGGAGAAGTCGGCCCACACCAAACAGGCCCGCAACTGTTACACCGAGCACCCCCATGCGCAAATCTACCTTGCCAAGGGGTAGGTGTTCCGCAGTATGT
Source organism: Bufotes viridis (assembly GCA_033119425.1). NCBI lineage: Eukaryota > Metazoa > Chordata > Amphibia > Anura > Bufonidae > Bufotes > Bufotes viridis. The sequence continues at coordinate 199,139,948 of CM065593.1, read as the reverse complement.
TTTTTTTTGAGGAAAGTGCAGATGACAAAAGAGTGGTAGTTTGCTGTACCTGTGCTGTACCAATGAGCCGGGGCATGAACACTAGCAACCTCACCACCACCAGCATGATCCGACACATGGCATCCATGCACACTAATAAGTAGGCCGAACGCTTGGGTCCACAATCTGGGTCTGCGGGTCACACCACTGCCTCCTCTTCCCCTGTGTTACGCACTGCTGGCCAATCCCCTGTCGAAGGCGCAGGCCCGGATGCCCCTTGCCCGGCACCTGGACCTTCACATGAACCGTCAGCAACAACATCCACTTCCCTGTCCCAGTGCAGCGTCCCAATGTCAATAACACAGACATTTGCAGCACAAATACCCACCCACTAAATGTGCAACTTTCGAAATTACTGGCATTTAGGCTTGGGGACACTGAGTCCTTCCGCAACCCTGATGTCGGCAGCCGTCCCTCGGTACAAAGTCTCAAGCCGCCACTATTTTTCATTGTGTGCCGTGCCCGCCTTACACCACCATGTGTCCCAAAACATCACCCGTGCCCTGACCAACGTGCTTACTGGGAAGGTCCACTTTACCACGGACACATGGACAAATGCTGGTGGCCAGGGACGCTACATTTCCCTGACCGCACACTGGGTGAATGTTGTGGTGGCCCGGGAGTGAGTCACACTATGGGATGGCACAGGTGCTACCTACACCCAGGATTGCGAGCCCTACCACCATCAGGGTCTCCCTTTGTTACTGGCTCCAACCCCCACTTCTCCTCCTCTGCCACCTCCTCCTCAACTTCCACCTCTAGCAGCAGTCAGCCATCAGTCACTAGCTGGAAGCAGTGTAGCACTGCTGTGGGTAAGCATCAACAGGCAGTGCTGAAGCTGATCTGCTTAGGGGACAAACCGCACACCGCTGCAGAGCTGTGGCAGGGTATAAGGGACCAGACCGAGCTGTGGCTCTGACCACTCAACCTACAACCAGGCATGATTGTGTCTGACAATGGCCGTAACTTGGTGGTGGCTTTGGAGCTCGGCAACCTGACAAACATCCCATGCCTAGCCCATGTCTTAAACTTAGTGGTTCAGCGGTTTATCAGAACCTACCCCAATTTGTGAAGGAGCACCGCATGTGTGCCCATTTCCACAAGTCGTCCACAGCTTCAGGCAGTCTGTCAGCGCTGCAGCAGCGCTTGTGGCTTCCAGCTCACCGGCTGTTGTGCGATGTGAGCACACGCTGGAACTCTACTTTCTACAAGTTAGCCAGGCTTTGTGAGCAGCAGAGGGCAGTTGTGAAAAAGCAGCTGCAACATGGTCGTCACCTGTAGTGGTCAACTGCCATTATTCACAAATGAGGAGAGGGCATTGATGTCAGACCTCTGTGAGATTTTAAAAAACTTACATGAATCCACACAGAGGGTTAGTGGCGATAACGCTATTATCAGCGTAACCATCCCACTGCTCTGTCTACTGAAACAATCGCTGCTCACAATTAAGGAGGACTTCTCAGCGCAAATTGGATCCTGAAGAGGAGGAGAAGGAGGATCTGGAGACAGTTGCCTCTGCTACAGAGGGTAGTACCCATGGAACTTTAATTCCATCTGTTCAACGTAAATGGGCAGAAGAGGAGGAGGATGAGGAGATGGAGAGTCATCCTGATGTCGACCTTGACGTCTTGCCTGTTGGTACTCTGGCACACATGTCTGAATTCATGTTAGGCTGCCTTTCCCGCGACCCTCGCATTGCTTTTAATTTTTGGCAGCACTTACCCTTTATATGCAATTAAATATACAAAATGTATATATAGGAAGAATGTTTTAAAAAAATTTTTCCTGTGAAATTGATTTTTTGGGGGAGGTTTTGTGAGTATTTTTGTCAGTCTGTAAAAGTGGTGTACACCTCAGACAACATGGTTCCCAGCAGCGACCTGGGAGTCCAAGATGCATCCAGACATCATCCCCATGCTGTTCCCAATCCATTTCGGTGGTGTTTCTATCACTTTCGAGCCTTTTCCAATGGACCAGGCACCCTCCCCTCTTCAGAGGAGGGGGTGCCTGGATGTCTCCCATTGACTTCCATTATACTCGGGTACTAGGCCGCGCACACAAATATAGCAATGTGTTCGGGCCGAATACTTTGGTGCTCGCTCATCACTAGTTAGGACATGGAGCAAAGAACTCTGGGAATGAGGGATCACCCACAATGCCATGCATGCAGCCAGCCAGTCAGCAGCCAGCCAGCCCTGTGATGTCACAGCCCTATAAATAGCCTAAGCCATCTTGGATTCTGCCATTTTCCAGTGTACTTAGTGCAGGGAGAGACGTCAGCAGGCCCTAGGGAAAGTGCTAGGAAAACTTATTTTGCTGAATAGAAGTTCAGGGAAAGAGCATTAGAGGTGTAGGGAAAGGATAGGGAGAAATTATTCCACAGTATTGAAGCAGAACAGGGTCCAATAGGGGAGTGTACAGCCAGGGTAATAGGAATAATCCTATTACACCTTCAAGTCTTCCACCCATCTGCAGGACATCCTTAAAATGGTCAGGAAACTTTGCATCCACTTCAGCCACCTGTACACCGCTGAGCACACCCTCTTTAAGCTGCAGTGGCAGAACGGCGTCCCCCTACATAGACTGATATGCGAAGTTTCCACCCATTGTAATTCCACCCTCCTTATGTTGGTCCGACTATACAAACAGAGAAGGTCATAAACGATTTCTTGATGATCCAATCAGACAGGAGTACTTCCCTGTGTAACTTCGATGTCAGCCAGTAGCAGCTCATGTGTGACACCTGCCGTTTTCTCAGGCCCTTTGCGGATGCCATGTTATTTGTCAGTCGCCAGGACTACGGGATGATCATCGTCATTCCACTGCTTCATATCCTGGCACAGATGCTGGTAAATCTGGCTGGTCAGGGGACTGGAGACCTGGCGCCTACATCTCACGGCCACATGAGCGCTGTAGCGGCTGAACTGGAGGAGGAGAAGGACATTGGAGCACAAGCAATGTGTAGAAATTGGTGGTCTTTCTACACAGGTGACAGGAGAGGAGGAGCAAAAGCAGCTGGAGGAGCAAGAGGGAGATGAGGAAGAGGAGGCAGATGACCCTGGGACACCATGGCAGTATGCAGTGGAGATGGAGGCAGGGAGCCCCTCTGAGTCACTTGCCCAAATGGCCCGTTGCATGCTCACTTGCTTGGGTAGTAACAGCCGAATTATTACCATTCGGCAGAGGTATAACTTCTGGCTCTCCACCTTGTTAGACCCTCGGTACTGGTCCAAAATGGGCGCCTTTTTTACACCTGCTGAGACGGAGGACAAACTGAACTACAATAGAGACACCCTATGTAGTCAGTTGGCTGCTACCTATCTGCTCCATTGTCCATCCTCTCACAGGTCTGACCAGTGGAGCACTCTGCACTCTCGTTCCACTGCCATGGCTGCTGTGGTGGGGTTGGGGGGGGGGGGGTTGAAGTACCAGCTCTATCAGTAGGAGCAAGGAAAGTGTGGAGAGACTGACCTTTGTCAAGATGAATCAGGCGTAGATCAGCCAGGATTTACACCCACCAATGCCTGATGCATCAGATTAGATCATCCATGCTGCCTCACCCAAACCATGACAAAACTAACCGCTTCTTCTGGCTACCTGCCTCAGCTACCATTCAGATGCTGCCACCCACCTAATGCCACAAATCTGATGCCAAGTGCTTCTTCTTACACCCACCATCGTCAGCGGGTACTGTTATTGCCACCCACCTCCCCACTGTCACCGGGTCACTCTGGATCTCCTGATGCTGCTGCCACCTCACCACTCAGGTCTCCTCATGCTAATGCTGCCACCACCACACAATGTCACCTTGCCAGTCTGTGGCCTCCTCATACTGCTTCTGCTGCTACCTCCACACTATGTCACCTTGCCACTCTGTGGTCTCCTCATGCTGCTAGCACCTCCACACTGTCATTGTGCCCCTCTGTGGTCTCCTCATGATGCTGCCACCTCGACACTATGTCACCTTCCCAGTCTGTGGCCTCCTCATGCTGCTAACTCAACACTATGTCACTGGGCCTCTTTGTGGCCTCCTCATGCTGCTGCTGCCACCTCCACACTATGTCACCTTGCCACTCGGTGGTTTCCTCATGCTGCTGCTAACTCAACACTATGTCACTGGCCCACTCTGGCAAGGTGACATTGTGTGGGACTGGCAAGGTGACATAGTGTGGAGGTGGTAGCAGCATGAGGAGGCCACAGTCTATGGCCTCCTCGTGATGCTGCTATATCAATACTATGTTACTGGGCCACTCTGTGGCTGGCTTCCTCATGCTGCTGCCACCCCAACACTATGTAAATGTGCCACTCTGTGGTCTCCTCATGATACTGCTGCTGCCACCTCCACACTATGTCACTGGGACACTGTCGTCTCCGCATGCTCCTCCTACCTCAACACTAAATAATTGGGCCACTCTGTGGACTTCTCAAGCTGTTCTCCCACTCTCCCCACTCCATGACTGGGCCACTATTTTGCCTTTTTGGCCTGGTTGACATCATCATTTATTTGACCCTTCTTCTGATCAGTGACGTCAACACAAACTTACTGCTGACACCCTCTCCACTCTGTCAGGGGAGATCTACTTGTATAAGCATTTAATTTAACTGGTTCTGTAGACATCTATGTGGAATCAGCTGATGACTGTTTAAAAGGAGTGCACTCTTTCACGCTACAATAGGATCTTGGGCCTCTACACGGTTCTTTTTACCTGGCGCTAACATCGATCTGTAAGGCTGAGTTCACACTTGAGTTTTTTGGTCAGTTTTGGCCACGTAATTGCCCAAATAAGTGAAGTGTGCAGTGATTCTAAGAGCAACGCCTGTCATGTGCGCCACTTACTGACTCACAGTATTGTTTCACTACCACAGTAGACTCTCTAGGAATGTTACTGCAATGCACAGTGTTCTTCACCACTATGCAGGCTCTATGCAGCCAGGAATTAGCTGTTTTTTAACGCAATTCGCCATGAGTAAATTCGGACCAAATCTTTTCAGATAGGGAAGAAAAATGAAAATGCAAAAACGAAAAATAGGCACCACTTCTTGATCTGTACAGATCACTTTATTCAAGTTACCGGCATATCTGTACTTCTAATCCTGCTTATAATTATATCACCTCTGTATATGGATAGTGTTGAGCGAACAGTTCGAGCATAGTTCGGGTTCGTACCGAATTTTGGGGTGTCCGGGACACGGACCCGGACATTTTCAAAAAAGTTCGGGTTCGTTGTTCGGCGATTACTTCCCGCTTTCTGAAGGGCTGCACAGCTGGCAATCAGCTAGCGTTTTACTTCTTGCCCTAAGAGACCATCACAGCCATGCCTACTAATGGCATGGCTGTGATTGGCCAAGTGCAGCATGTGACCCAGACTCTATTTAAGCTGGAGTCACGTAGCGCCGCACGTCACACTGCTCTGATTAGTGTAGGGAGAGGACGCAGCTTCTGTGAGGGCGAGATTAGGCAGGGAAAAGTCAGCAACAGCAACTAATGAACGGATCGATCTACAGCTGTGAATGATTGAACTTCTGCTAGTTACTTGCTCAATAGTTTTTAGGCTGCACAGAGCGTTTTTCTGTCACTTATTGTCTGGTGTGATCGGCGGCCATTTTGTGACTTGTGGTGCACCAGAAGAAGCTGCCACCAAGTCCATCAATCCATCAATACTAGTTTTTTTTTGCTATATCCTACATCAGGGGCTTGGCAGTGCTAATTGTCACCCCTAGAAACTCAGGATAGCAATTTCTATATTTTATTAAGGGGTTAAATACAATTGCCCAAATACCAATCCCCTAAATCTGGTGTTCCAGCTTTGGCTAGCCAAGTATAATACTGTCTGTTGACTTGCAAAGGATAGATTATTTTCTGTGGTAAAATTCAATTGCCAAAATAGCAATCCCCTAAATCAGTGGTTTCAGCTGTGGCTGGCAAAGTATAATAGTGTCCGCCAAAACATATATTTTGTTCTGGGGTGAAATTCAATTGCCAAAATAGCAATACCCTGAATCTGGTGTCCCAGCTGTTGCAGGCCAAGATTCATAGTGTCCGCAAAAACATATATTTTGTTGTGGGGTGAAATTCAATTGCCAAAATAGCAATACCCTGAATCTGGTGTCCCAGCTGTTGCAGGCCAAGATTCATAGTGTCCGTAAAAACATATATTTTGTTGTGGGGTGAAATTCAATTGCCAAAATAGCAATACCCTGAATCTGGTGTCCCAGCTGTTGCAGGTCAAGATTCATAGTGTCCGCCAAAACATATATTTTGTTCTGGGGTGAAATTCAATTGCCAAAATAGCAATACCATAAATCAGTGGTTTCAGCTGTGGCTGGCAAAGTATAATAGTGTCCGCCAAAACATAAATTTTGTTCTGGGGTAAAATTCAATTGCCAAAATAGCAATACCCTAAATCTGGTGTCCCAGCTGTTGCAGGCCAAGATTCATAGTGTCCGCCAAAACATATATTTTGTTCTAGGGTGAAATTCAATTGCCAAAATAGCAATACCCTGAACCTGGTGTCCCAGCTGTTGCAGGCCAAGATTCATAGTGTCCGCCAAAACATATATTTTGTTCTGGGGTGAAATTCAATTGCCAAAATAGCAATACCATAAATCAGTGGTTTCAGCTGTGGCTGGCAAAGTATAATAGTGTCCGCCAAAACATAAATTTTGTTCTGGGGTAAAATTCAATTGCCAAAATAGCAATACCCTAAATCTGGTGTCCCAGCTGTTGCAGGCCAAGATTCATAGTGTCCGCCAAAACATATATTTTGTTCTGGGGTGAAATTCAATTGCCAAAATAGCAATATCCTGAATCTGGTGTCCCAGCTGTTGCAGGCCAAGAATCATAGTGTCCGCAAAAACATATATTTTTTTCTGGGGTGAAATTCAATTGCCAAAATAGAAATACCCTGAATCTGGTGTCCCAGCTGTTGCAGGCCAAGATTCATAGTGTCCCCAAAAACATATATTTTGTTCTGGGGTGAAATTCAATTGCCAAAATAGCAATACCCTGAATCTGGTGTCCCAGCTGTTGCAGGCCAAGATTCATAGTGTCCGCCAAAACATATATTTTGTTCTGGGGTGAAATTCAATTGCCAAAATAGCAATACCCTGAATCTGGTGTCCCAGCTGTTGCAGGCCAAGATTCATAGTGTCAGCAAAAATATATATTTTGTTCTGGGGTAAAATTCAATTGCCAAAATAGCAATACCCTGAATCTGGTGTCCCAGCTGTTGCAGGTCAAGATTCATAGTGTCCGCCAAAACATATATTTTGTTCTGGGGTGAAATTCAATTGCCAATATAGCAATACCATAAATCAGTGGTTTCAGCTGTGGCGGGCAAAGTATATTAGTGTCCGCCAAAACATATATTTTGTTCTGGGGTGAAATTCAATTGCCAAAATAGTAATACCCTGAATCTGGTGTCCCAGCTGTTGCAGGCCAAGTGTTAATCTGTCCGTAAAAGGGTATATTTTGTTCTGGGGTGAAATTCAATTGCCAAAATAGCAATACCATAAATCAGTGGTTTCAGCTGTGGCTGGCCAAGTTTCATAGTGTCCGCAAAAACATATATTTTGTTGTGGGGTTAAATTCAATTGCCAAAATAGTAATACCCTGAATCTGGTGTCCCAGCTGTTGCAGGCCAAGTGTTAATCTGTCCGTAAAAGGGTATATTTTGTTCTGGGGTGAAATTCAATTGCCAAAATAGCAATACCATAAATCAGTGGTTTGAGCTGTGGCTGGCCAAGTTTCATACTGTCCGCAAAAACATATATTTTGTTGTGGGGTGAAATTCAATTGCCAAAATAGCAATACCCTGAATCTGGTGTCCCAGCTGTTGCAGGCCTAGGTTCATAGTGTCCGCCAAAACATATATTTTGTTCTGGGGTGAAATTCAATTGCCAAAATAGCAATACCCTGAATCTGGTGTCCCAGCTGTTGCAGGCCAAGATTCATGGTGTCCGCAAAAACATATATTTTGTTGTGGGGTGAAATTCAATTGCCAAAATAGCAATACCCTGAATCTGGTGTCCCAGCTGTTGCAGGCCAAGATTCATAGTGTCCGCCAAAACATATATTTTGTTCTGGGGTTAAATTCAATTGCCAAAATAGCAATACCCTGAATCTGGTGTTTGAGCTGTTGCAGGCCAATTGTAAATCTGTCCATAAAAGGATACCTTTCATCCAGGGCCTAAAAACTAGCCCTAAAAGAGATATTCCACTAAATCCTTGGTTACTGCTGTGCCTGGATTAGTGTAATACGCTACATAAATAAATCGGCAGATAGTGTTAGGTGCCTGTAAAAAAAGGCCTGAATTTGAAATCAATACATTGGGCCAAAATTTTTTTTTCTTATTGTGGTGCTTGGTGAACGGTAACAATGAGGAAAACATCTAGTAAGGGACGTGGACGTGGACGCGGTGGTGAACCAACTACCTCAGGTTCCAGTACCCTCCAGAATTTACAGCGATATTTGGTGGGGCCCAATGCCGTTCTAAGGATGGTAAGGCCTGAGCAGGTACAGGCGCTAGTCAATTGGGTGGTCGACAGTGGATCCAGCATGTTCACAACATTATCTCCCACCCAGTCTTCTGCAGAAAGCGCACAGGTGGCACCTGAAAACCAAGCCCATCAGTCTGTCACATCACCCCTATGCATATCAGGGAAACTGTCTGAGCCTCAAGTTATGCAGCAGTCTCTTATGCTGTTTGAAGACTCTGCTGGCAGGGTTTCCCAAGGGAATCCACCTAGCCCTCCCCCAGTGGTGGAAGACATAGAATGCAATGATGCACAACCACTGATGTTTCCTGATGATGAGGACATGGAACTACCACCTCATCGGAGTCCGCACGTCTCTGATGAAGATGAATCATAGGTGCCAACTGATGCATCTTTCTGCAGTGTGCAGACCGAACAGGAGGTCAGGGAGGAAGACGATGCAGGGGACGATGAGGTCCTAGACCCCACATGTAAAGGAAAAAATACTTAATCACCAGTCCGCAAGAATTAGCTGCAGGTCCGAGGAGTGTTGTGGGATCAATCACACTTTCAAGAAAATGTACATATAAGGTTCGGACCGCGCGTGTATAAGTAGGTGATATAAAACTGTTTTTTTCTCCCTTCAGAAAAGTTTCGAGGTCTGCAGATGTCCTATTAGTGGATATCCTGCAAATTGGTGGAAGAATGCAATAGTGTAAATCCGTATGATTATGCCGCCCCTTAGTGCACAGATTGTACTTACACGGCACTTTACTGACAAGAGGCGTAACAGAGGAGTCCTCCGCAGTTTGTTGGATTCCTCGTGGCGTAGGTCCACGTTCACACGCCGGCACACAGGGCTCAACGGCGGACTTAACTGCAACCAACACCCGGTGGGTCTGCTAGTGTTCCCAACTTCTTTTCATTCAAATAATTCCTGTGGATACAAGTGGCTCCCACCGTAGTGAAGCTCCGATAACTGTTTACATTTTTTTTTAATCAGTACATACTTACAAACATGCACTTTAAAATCGCAATGTAAAATCCGAGTGTCTTTTTCCTTTGCCCGACCCAGGTTTCGCTCCTAGAGCTTCGTCACGGGCACACGTCATCTCTCCCTCCCCCTTCTCTTTTATTCATCAGGTTAGCACCAATCAAGCACCTGACGTGTCATTCAAAACGCCTCCTATTTTATCCTCATACTTCACCCTACACTTGTATCTCTTTAATGGGAAGACGCAGATCTCTAAGTCCAAATTCACATGGGGACAGTTATCCTGCCAACTTCTGGGTCTAATTTAAAACTGCCTGCAAATCAAAATCTAAGTTCAGGCCACCAGGTTGCAGCATGCTCAATTCATATATCCACCTGCTCTCTTTTTTGTTGATTTTCTCTAAAAGACTACCTCCCTTAAAAAAAAACACTGGTTCAGAGGAAAAAGCAGTGGTAAGACCGAGCCAACAGCGTAGCAAAAGACAGAGCAGGGGGCAAAAGCAGAACAGCCGCCACCAAGAGAGTTCGCCTGCTACTGGCCACCGCCACCAGGGACCGAGCACCCCAAAGGCAGCTTCAAGGAGTTCCCTGGCATGGCACTTCTTTAAACAATGTGCTAACGACAAGACCAGAGTGGTTTGCACGCTGTGCCATCAGAGCCTGAAGCGAGGCATTAACATTCTGAACCTTAGCACAACCTGCATGACCAGGCATCTACATGCAAAGCATGAACTGCAGTAGAGTAAACACCTTAAAAGCAAGGAACTCACTCTGGCTCCCCCTGCTCCCTCTTCTGCTGCTGCCTCGGCCTCTTCCTCCACCTCGGGAGGAATGTTGGCACCTGCCGCACACCAAACAGAGGATGTGCCACCGACTCCACCACCTGCGTCACCAAGCATCTCCACCATGTCACACGGCAGCGTTCAGCTCTCCATCTCACAAACCTTGGAGAGAAAGCGTAAATTCCCACCTAGCCACCCTCGAGCCCTGGGCCTGAATGCCAGCATTTCTAAACTACTGGCCTTTGAAATGCTGTCATTCAGGCTGGTGGACACAGACAGCTTCAAACAGCTGATGTCCATGGCTGTCCCCCAGTATGTTCTTCCCAGCCGCCACTACTTCTCCAAGACAGCCGTGCCTTCCCTGCACAACCAAGTATCTGATAAAATCAAGTGTGCACTGCGCAATGCCATCTGTGGCAAGGTCCACATAACCACTGATACGTGGACCAGTAAGCACGGCCAGGGACGCTATATCTCCCTAACTGCACACTGGGTAAATGTAGTGGCGGCTGGACCACAGGCGGAGAGTTCCTTGGCGCACGTCCTTCCGCCGCCAAGGATCGCAGGGCATCATTCTTTGCCTCCTGTAGCCTCCTCCTCCTACTCGGCTTCCTCCTCCTCTGCTTCATCCTTTCAGCCACACACCTTCACCACCAACTTCAGCACAGCCCGGGGTAAACGTCAGCAGGCCATTCTGAAACTCATATGTTTGGGGGACAGGCCCCACAACGCACAGGAGTTGTGGCGGGGTATTGAACAACAGACCAACGAGTGGTTTCTGCCGGTGGGCCTCAAGCCCGGCCTGGTGGTGTGCGATAATGGGCGAAATCTCGTCGCAGCTCTGGGACTAGCCGGATTGATGCACATCCCTTGCCTGGCGCATGTGCTGAATTTGGTGGAGCAGAAGTTCATTCCAACATGGCCAGTGGCGATGACACCGTTATCAGCGTTACAATACCACTTCTATGTCTCCTTGAGAAAACGCTTAGGGCGATGATGGAAGACGAGGTGGCCCAGGAGGAGGAGGAGGAGGATGAGGGGTCATTTTTAGCACTTTCAGGCCAGTCTGTTAGAAGTGGCTCAGAGGGAGGTTTTTTGCAACAGCAGAGGCCAGGTACAAATGTGGCCAGCCAGGGCCCACTACTGGAGGACGAGGAGGATGAGGAGGAGGTGGAGGAGGATGAGGATGGAGCAGGTTCACAGCGGGGTGGCACCCGACACAGCTCAGGCCCATCACTGGTGCGTGGCTGGGGGGATACGGAGGACGATGACGATACGCCTCCCACAGAGGACAGATTGTCCTTACCTCTGGGGAGCCTGGCACACATGAGCGACTACATGCTGCAGTGCCTGCGCAACGACAGCAGAGTTGCCCACATTTTAACGTGTGCGGACTACTGGGTTGCCACCCTGCTGGATCCCCGGTACAAAGACAATGTGCCCACCTTACTTCCTGCACTGGAGCGTGATAGGAAGATGCGCGAGTACAAGCGCACGCTGGTAGACGCGCTCCTGAGAGCATGCCCAAATGTCACAGGGGAACAGGTGGAAGCCCAAGGCGAAGGCAGAGGAGGAGCAAGAGGTCGCCAACGCAGCTGTGTCACGGCCAGCTCCTCTGAGGGCAGGGTTAGCATGGCAGAAATGTGGAAAAGTTTTGTCTCCACGCCACAGCTAACTGCACCACCACCTGATATGGAACGTGTTAGCAGGAGGCAGCATTTCACTAACATGGTTGAACAGTACGTCTGCACACCCCTCCACGTACTGACTGATGGTTTGGCCCCATTCAACTTCTGGGTCTCCAAATTGTCCACGTGGCTAGAGTTATGCCTTGGAGGTGCTGGCCTGAATTTTGTCTGAACGTGTATTCAGCACGGCAGGGGGCATCATTACTGACAAAACGCAGCCGCCTGTCCACAGCCAACGTGGACAAGCTGACGTTCATAAAAATGAACCAGGCATGGATCCCACAGGACCTGTCCCTCCCTTGTGCAGAATAGACATTTATAACTGCCTCCCCCTCAACCATGTATTCTTGTACTCCGGGGCACTTCTTTATTGAATCCTCATTTTTTTAACTTTACCATGATCTTGCGGTGCAACCCAAAGTTGAATGAACCTCTCCTCTGTCTGGGTGCTGGGCCGAAATAACTGAAAGTGGCCTTCTCCAGTGGTGGGTGATATGACGCATGATTCCTTGCTGTGGGACCTCTCTCCTCTGTCTGGGTGCTGGGTCAGAAATAACTGAAAGTGGCCTTCTACAGTGGTGGGTGATATGACGCATGATTCCTTGCTGTGGGACCTCTCTCCTCTGTCTGGGTGCTGGGGCCGAAATAACTGAAAGTGGTCTTCTCCGGTGGTGGGTGATATGACGCATGATTCCTTGCTGTGGGACCTCTCTCCTCTGTCTGGGTGCTGGGCCGAAATAACTGAAAGTGGCCTTCTCCAGTGGTGGGTGATATGACGCATGATTCCTTGCTGTGGGACCTCTCTGCTCGGTCTGGGTGCCTGGCCTGCCTAAATAACTGAAAGTGGCCTTCTCCAGTGGTGGGTGATATGACGCATGATTCCTTGCTGTGGGACCTCTCTCCTCTGTCTGGGTGCTGAGGCCAAAATAACTGAAAGTGGCCTTCTCCAGTGGTGGGTGATATGACGCATGATTCCTTGCTGTGGGACCTCTCTCCTCTGTCTGGGTGCTGGGGCCGAAATAACTGAAAGTGGCCTTCTCCAGTGGTGTGTGATATGTCGCATGATTCCTTGCTGTGGGACCTCTCTCCTCTGTCTGGGTGCTGGGGCCGAAATAACTGAAAGTGGCCTTCTCCAGTGGTGGGTGATATAACGCATGATTCCTTGCTGTGGGACCTGTATCCTCGGTCTGGGTGCTGGGGCCGAAATAACTGAAAGTGGCCTTCTCCAGTGGTGGGTGATATGACGCATGATTCCTTGCTGTGGGACCTGTATCCTCGGTCTGGGTACTGGGGCTGAAATAACTGAAAGTGGCATTCTACAGTGGTGGGTGATATGACGCATGATTCCTTGCTGTGGGACCTGTATCCTCGGTCTGGGTGCTGGGCCGAAATAACTGAAAGTGGCCTTCTCCAGTGGTGGGTGAAATGACGCATGATTCCTTGCTGTGGGACCTCTCTCCTCTGTCTGGGTGCTGGGGCCAAAATAACTGAAAGTGGCCTTCTCCAGTGTTGGGTGATATGACGCATGATTCCTTGCAGTGGGACCTCTCTTCAATGGATATTGGTTAAATTTTATTTATTTTATTTTATTTTAATAAATTTCCCTATCTACATTTGTTTGCAGGGGATTTACCTACATTTTTCTGCCTTTGGCAGCCCTCTAGCCCGTTCCTGGACTATTTTACAGCCTTTTTAGTGCCTAAAAGTTAGGGTCCCCATTGACTTCAATGGGGTTCGGGTTCGAGATAAAGTTCGGGTCGAGTTCGGATCCCGAACCCGAACATTTTCGGGAAGTTCGGCCGAACTTCCCGGTGTTCGCTCATCTCTATATATGGATAAAACAGGATGCACCATTCATAATAGGTGATTGTCAAAGTTTATATATTCTTTCCTTGTAGAATGACCTCTGCACAGGTAACAGAGCATGCCTAGAAAACTCTCCCATAGAAGTCAATGAGGTCCCCTCCTGACCATTGTGTATATGGACCATGAGGCTGCTGTAAAGCAATTTTCTAAATGCATTCTAAATGCTGTTAAGAACAACTCAGACAAGATGGCCGCCCTATAATCATGTTCAGGAAATGTAATTAAAAAAAAAAAAAACATTAAAAAAAAGGATATGTGATATCTGGCTTAACTGGCAGATAAACTTTTGTTTACACATTTTCTTTAAGTCAATACCCTATCCTCAGGATTGATTTTATGGTTGCCACATGACCATAGACACAATGGACAGGAGGGAACCTCACTGGATTCTATTGGAAAGTTTTCTAGGCATGCTCTTTGACCTTTGCAAAGGTAATTACAAGCAAGTATTAGATACAATTTGACAATCACCTATTGTGAATCCAATCACCTACTGTGAGCCCTGTGTTATCTATACACAGAGGTGCTATCTGTCATTTTTAACTTGCCTGTAATGATAAGAAGATAACTGCAATAAAGTGAACTGTGTAGACCAAGATGTGACACCTATTATTATGCCTAGTGGTCAGTGTGATATCTGCAGGATTTTATGGTTTTTGGTTAAGGAATAATTACACTTTTTAAAAATGATAGGTCATAGGGACATATTAGAAGATTTGATCCAGCTTCTCCTTGCTGCTGAGCGTGAGACTGTAGACAAACTCAATTGACTTTCTGCCGATCAACACTTCTGATATGTCCCTATCGCATATCAAAAAGTGAAAAAAAGTGTAAATGTAGCCCGCCTCATATATCTCCAAATCAAGCTGCCTAATAGTAAATCTGTTTCAGTTGTCCATAGCAATCACAGCTCAGCTGTTATTTTTCAGAGCCCTGTAGACACTGATAGCTGTGCTCTGATTGGTTACTATGGGCAACTAAGACTGACTTATTATTCAGTTTGATAAAAGGGGTGTATTATGTTAAAAAGATGGTGTTGTGCGAAGCTTAAGGAAACGCAAGAGACCTTTGTCGAGAAGTACCCAGGAACAAAACCACCAGCTAAATGTTGTAATCAGAGTCTGGTTTGGAAATGGCATCAAACTGGCTCTGTTGCAAACATGAAAAAAAAACGAAAGAAAGAAAAAGAAAAGAAAAGAAAAAAAGAAAGAAGGAATGAATTATGAGGTACTGGTCCACTGAAAATGCCCATTTGACTCATGAAACACCACTTTACGACCAGAAAGTTGGCGTTTGGTGCACAGCGTCAGGAATATGAAGAGTGGGCCCAATTTTATTCAATGAACTGTGAATACAGCAATTTATCTGGACATCTTTGAACAGTTTTACAACCAACTAACACTAGAAGAAAAAAAATGTCCTGCTTTTTCCAACAAGATGGGGCAACATGCCACACCTCACGGAACTCACTGGCACGGGTTCATGAACGGTTTACGTAGGAGCAAACTGTGAGCAAGGGTTTATGGCCACCACATTCCCCAGACTTATCCACATGCAATCCCCTCGATAAACTCAAGGAAAACATCACATTAACACTATTCACAGCATCACTGTTGAAGAGCTGTAAGCAGTATCAGCCATCAAAATCCTACATGTTCAAAGATTCATAGACATGAATGGGGACCACTTTTAGCATCTTTTGTAACTTGTGGGTAATTAAAAACAAACAATCCACTTGCTCGTTCATCTTGTCATTCTATCGCTGGAGGTGGGATACTTTCTCGTGGGCTACCCTGTAAATTTGGTTGTGCGATGTTTTCTAAAAACGTATTGTGGCTTGCAGAAGGTGCTGGAAGAGTGTCTGCGCATTTCAGCCATTCTTATGTGGCTAAGAATGCCATCATGGCCTTGCAGCAACAGAATGGTCTGCCACTGCACCGCTTGATCCGCGATGTTCCAACTCACTGAAATGAGGGGAGAAGCTAGTAAGAACTGGGTCGACAAGCATGCTGGCAAGCAAGACAAGCTATATACTTGCTTGCTTGCTTATGTACTGGGAGCTATATCATTAACATCAAGCATAATGATAACTACTAGATAGCCATGCTTTTAGATGTTCAATATCAAGGGAAAATGGGGGGGGGGGTGTTTTCCTGTTATTAAAAGGGAGGTAAAATTGCTGTATTAACAGGATATTTATCTATCATTACATATCTATCATTGCGAGGTCTAACCAGGAGCGCTCTCTCTGCCCCCCTGCTGTCACCAACTTCCCACCCTCTCCGCTACCACAAGTAGATGAAGCCATGTAGCATCAGCAGCATCCAGTTTAGTCTGATGAACATGATAAAGAATTTGGCTAACCTCTGGCTAAGACCAATAAATAAATCTGCCATTGCTGGCGATAACTTTTTTTCGCTGGCCCAATCATGTGATGTCTACTTGCCATCATGTTCTGTACTGTATGGCTGCTGCTGCTACTCCCCCTACTGCTACCACCATTACCCCTACATAGCTGCACATCTACTGCCTTGTCTGTTCATGGTGTGCTGCTACTGCTGGCACTACTATGCCACTATTACCTCTATACAGCTTAGCCCTTCCATATCCACATGCACTACTGCAGCAGGCATTTACTACCGTTAAAGCATCATTTTAGATCCTTTTCAGAACAAGCCCCTGTTTCTTCCAAGTGTGTGTATAAACACAGAAAAGCAAAAGCCCTTTGATCTCTTGGCGACCTCTGTTCATTTACAGTGATCACTTTAAAGATGACGCCTGCTCTGCCATAGCTGCCAGGTTTCTGCTGTTTTAAACTTTTGAGGTCCAGAGCTAATGTCCAGAGCAAATGTCTGGGTTTGGCCATAAGGCCAATCACAGACATTCAACTCTCAGATACCAGCAGTGAAAATGAAATGAAGCTGTTACATTACAGTGATAGCGGTCCGAGGAAGAGCAGATTACGTGCGAAACGGCAGTCACCGCCAATCAACACTGAAGGGTTATTCCGCTCCCCAGCCTGCGAACTTTGTCATATATGTGTGAAATAAAGCATTGAAGTATTTTCAAGACAGTGGTGAGTGCCGCAAATCTTTTCATCTACTATTAAATTAATACAAAGTGTCTGCTTGAACCAGCCTTGCTGAGCACCACACAAATCTGTCTGCATGTACTGAGCCGCGGTTGCTGCATTTGGCAATACGGAGTGTTTGTGGCGCGAGCAGCAGCAGTGCCGCTGACTTCTTTTCTGTACCTTGTATAATATACATTACAGTGATAGGCTGGAGTCTGCTTGAAGCTCCGATGTCAACGTTACATTCAGCGGGCAATCTGGCAAACTGGCAAGACTGCTTGTTATAGCCACCTATTGTGACTTTAAAAAAAAGTTAAAAGTTTTTAAAAAATATAGAGAAATAAAAAATAAATAAAAGTCCACCCCCGTTCCCCCAGAATAGAAAAAATCACATAATCTAAAAATATTATTCCCATATACCTCCCAAAAAAGTCAAACACACTCCAATGGTATTAATGAAAAGTACAGATCTCTCTGGAAAAAAACGAGCCCTTACACAGCTCCATAGACACAAATATAAAAATTTATGGGGGTCAAAATATGGCATTAAAAAGAAAAAAAATATTTTTTAAAGAGAGAGGGAGAGAAAATATTCTAGGAGTCCTCAGAGTGTCATATACCAATTTTCAGGCCTTTTAGAGCACTTTTGATTTGGGTAGAATCAACTTGATCCTGAATACGCATTTTTCGACATTTGTTAGAATTAAGCCTAAAGAAAATTTCTATAAATCAGCACATCTCTACTAGGGAAACTTTTTAAATTGCACAGGTTTTTTTTTTATAAATATGGCTATCAAGCTTGTGAAACCAACAATGCTATATCATTTCTTCTGGAAATAAATACATATAAAATGAAACCTAAACTGTAACTCAACTATGGTAGTTTACATCATATTATGCACACTTTGTAATAAACTTTATGTTGGGTCCACAATGAGAAAATGAAAAACTCATATTAGAACACTTAAATGATAAAAACAATTCGGGCACATTTTCTTAAGTGCCATGGAGAAAAAGTGCATGCATGCAGGGCTTTTATTACAGAAAAAAATATGCAGTGCAATCTCCTAGATAGAGTGGTGTACTGGATTTTCAATCCAGAGTACCAGGCTGTATTTGAGGACTTAAATCATGTTTAATTATTAAAAACATACACACTCTATGTGTCTAACATGTAGCATGTGGCCACTCACAGTATGTTTTATTGCACCTCTATCTTCAATTTTATTTTTGATCATTTAACTTGATAATTGTATTTAAGCTTTAGCCCTGTTCATATTAGTTAATAGCTCTGCAACATGTAAACAGTCCATTTATACTTCAGGCCCACTGATGAAGCAGTACATTATCCGTAAAGAGTTGCGGATCCACAAAACATTGATACCGGCCGAGAGCCTTCTGACATTTTTTTTGCCACTCCTTCACAAATGTCCTATCCTTGTCTGCAACGGACACGGAATGGGCTTACAGATGCGGACAGCACATGGGTGAGCAGTCCACATGTTTTGTGGCCCCGTTGAAGTGAATGAGTCCGCATCCAATTCAGAAAAAATGCAGATCCGATGAGGACAAAAAACCACGGTCATGTGCATGAGCCCAGGCTGGAGGTTATTCAACCCCCAATGCTGTAAAGAGTTTTAGGGAATTTAGTGTACATTTGCAATTGTGTTCAGAATGAAATCTTACAAGGACTTTTTAAAGAACCAAATGCAACTAAAATGACATAAATTATTTTTGTAATACAGTATTAAATGTTTTTTTTTTGTGATTTCTTCATTGACACAATTATTCAACCCCTTAAAGACTACCACTCTTAAGAACAGAGGTTCATTCAAGTGTTGTCGATCAGGTAATGAAAACACCTATTGGATGTCAAGGAGCAGCAATCAAACCTAATAAGCACCAATTAGGCAGATTTAAAATGACTGTGATACTCCTTCTAGACATTTACTGGTGTGTTTACAAACATGGTGAAGTCAAGAGAATGGTCCAGGAAGACAAGAGAAGAGGTGATTTATCTTCACGGTAAGGGCAATGGCTATAAGAAGATTGCAAAGATGTTAAATATACCAAGAGACACCATAGGAAGCATCATTCGCAAATTCAAGGCAAAGGGCACTGTTGAAATGCTACCTGGTTGTGGCAGAAAGAAGATGCTGACTTCGACTGCTGTGCGCTACCTGAAGCGCAAAGTGAAGAAAAGTCCCCGTGTGACTGCTGGGGAACTGAAAAAAAGATTTGTCAGATGCGGGAACTTAAGTTTC
Source organism: Bufotes viridis (assembly GCA_033119425.1). Classification (NCBI taxonomy): domain Eukaryota; kingdom Metazoa; phylum Chordata; class Amphibia; order Anura; family Bufonidae; genus Bufotes; species Bufotes viridis. The sequence continues at coordinate 199,120,766 of CM065593.1, read as the reverse complement.
AGCTCAGACAATAAGGCGCACACTGCGTAAAGAAGGCCTCCATGCCAGAACTCCCGGGCGCCACCCCCTTGCTGTCTCCAAAGAATAAGAAGAGTTGACTGCAGTATGCCAAAAGTCATGTGGACAAACCACAAAAGTTTTGGGATAGTGTTCTGTGGACTGATTAGAACTGTTTGGGCCCATGGATCAACGCTATGTTTGGAGGAGGAAGATCAAGGACTATGAAGAAAATAACACCTTGCCTACTGTGAAGCATGGCGGGGGGGGGGTCAATCATGCTTTGGGGCTGTTTTGCTTCTACAGGTACAGGGAAGCTCCAGCGTGTGCAAGGTACAATGAATTCTCTTCAGTACCAGGAGATATTGGATGAAAATGTGATGCAGTCCGTCACAAACCTGAGGCTTGGGGGACGTTGGATCTTTCAACAGGACAATGATCCCAAGCATACCTCCAAGTCCACTAGAGCATGGTTGCAGATTAAAGGCTGGAACATTTTGAAGTGGCCATCACAGTTACCAGACTTAAATCCGATTGAGAACCTCTGGTGGGACTTAAAGAAAGCAGTTGCAGTGCGCAAGCCTAAGAATGTGACTGAACTGGAGGCTTTTGCCCATGAAGAATGGGCGAAGATACCCGTAGATCGCTGCAAGACACTTGTGTCAAGCTATGCTTCACGTTTGATAGCTGTTATAACTGGAAAAGGATGTTGTACTAAGTACTGAGATTGAATGTCACTTGGGGGTTGAATAAAACTGATAATGATGTGATCACAGAAAAGACATTTGTGGTTATTTCATTATAAATGTTATGTTATATTTGTCTGACTTAGAAGTGCCTCTTTGATTTAATTGTAAACAAGATGACTGAAATGATCAAAATCAATGTCAAACTGGCCAAAACACTCAATTTCAGTGGGGGTTGAATAATTTTGAACACAACTGTAAGTCTGCATGCAATAGAGACACGTAAGCGTGAAGTCAAACAGAGGAGAGAGGTCCCACAGCAAGGAATCATGCGTCATATCACCCACCACTGGAGAAGGCCACTTTCAGTTATTTCGGCCCCAGCAGCCAGACAGAGGAGAGAGGTCCCACAGCAAGGAATCATGCGTCATATCACCCACCACTGGAGAAGGCCACTCAGTTATTTCGGTCCCAGCACCCAGACAGAGGAGAGAGGTCCCACAGCAAGGATTCATGCGTCATATCACCCACCACTGGAGAAGGCCACTTTCAGTTATTTTGGCCCAGCACCCAGACTGAGGAGAGAGGTCCCACAGCAAGGAATCATGCGTCATTTCACCCACCACTAGAGAAGGCCACTTTCAGTTATTTCGGTCCCAGCACCCAGACAGAGGAGAGAGGTCCCACAGCAAGGAATCATGCGTCATATCACCCACCACTGGAGAAGGCCACTTTCAGTTATTTCGGCCCAGCACCCAGACTGAGGAGAGAGGTCCCACAGCAAGGAATCATGCGTCATTTCACCCACCACTAGAGAAGGCCACTTTCAGTTATTTCGGCCCCAGCACCCAGACAGAGGAGAGAGGTCCCACAGCAAGGAATCATGCGTCATATCACCCACCACTGGAGAAGGCCACTTTCAGTTATTTCGGCCCAGCACCCAGACAGAGGAGAGGTTCATTCAACTTTGCGTTGCACCGCAAGATCATGGTAAAGTTAAAAAAATGAGGATTCAATAAAGAAGTGCCCCGGAGTACAGGAATACATGGTTGAGGGGGAGGCAGTTATAAATGTCTATTCTGCACAAGGGAGGCACAGGTCCTGTGGGATCCATGCCTGGTTTATTTTTATGAACGTCAGCTTGTCCACGTTGGCTGTGGACAGGCGGCTGCGTTTGTCAGTAATGACGCCGCCTGCCATGCTGAATACACGTTCAGACAAAACGCTGGCCGCCGGGCAGGCCAGCACCTCCAAGGCATAAAATGCTAACTCTAGCCACGTGGACAATTTGGAGACCCAGAAGTTGAATGGGGCCAAACCATCAGTCAGTACGTGGAGGGGTGTGCAGACGTACTGTTCAACCATGTTAGTGAAATGCTGCCTCCTGCTAACACTTTCCGTATCAGGTGGTGGTGCAGTTTGCTGTGGCGTGGAGACAAAACTTTTCCACATTTCTACCATGCTAACCCTGCCCTCAGAGAAGCTGGCCATGACACTGCTGCGTTGGCGACCTCTTGCTCCTCCACTGCTTTCGCCTTGGGCTTCCACCTGTTCCTCTGTGACATTTGGGAATGCTCCCAGGAGCGCGTCTACCAGTGTGCGCTTGTACTCGCGCATCTTCCTATCACGCTCCAGTGCAGGAAGTAAGGTGGTCACATTGTCTTTGTACCGGGGATCCAGCAGGGTGGCAACCCAGTAGTCCGCACACGTTAAAATGTGGGCAACTCTGCTGTCGTTGCGCAGGCACTGCAGCATGTAGTCGCTCATGTGTGCCAGGCTCCCCAGAGGTAAGGACAAGCTGTCCTCTGTGGGAGGCGTATCGTCATCGTCCTCGGTATCCCCCCAGCCATGCACCAGTGATGGGCTTGAGCTGTGTCGGGTGCCACCCCGCTGTGAACCTGCTTCATCCTCATCCTCCTCCACCTCTTCCTCATCCTCCTCGTCCTCCAGTAGTGGGCCCTGGCTGGCCACATTTGTACCTGGCCTCTGCTGTTGCAAAAAACCTCCCTCTGAGCCACTTCTAACAGACTGGCCTGAAAGTGCTAAAAATGACCCCTCATCCTCCTCCTCCTCCTCCTGGGCCACCTCGTCTTCCATCATCGCCCTAAGTGTTTTCTCAAGGAGACATAGAAGTGGTATTGTAACACTGATAACGGTGTCATCGCCACTGGCCATGTTGGTGGAGTACTCGAAACAGCGCAACAGGGCACACAGGTCTCGCATGGAGGCCCAATCATTGGTGGTGAAGTGGTGATGTTCCGAAGTGTGACTGACGCGTGCGTGCTGCAGCTGAAACTCCACTATGGCCTGCTGCTGCTCGCACAGTCTCTCCAGCATGTGCAAGGTGGAGTTCCACCTGGTGAGCACGTCGCATATGAGGCGATGAGCGGGAAGGCCGATGTTCCGCTGTAGCGCAGACAGGCGAGCAGCGGCAGGATGTTAACGCTGGAAGCGTGCACAGACGGCCGGCACTTTATGCAGCAGCTCTGACATGTCGGGGTAGTTGTGAATGAACTTCTGCACCACCAAATTCAGCACATGCGCCAGGCAAGGGATGTGCGTCAAACCGGCTAATCCCAGAGCTGCGACGAGATTTCGCCCATTATCGCACACCACCAGGCCGGGCTTGAGGCCCACCGGCAGAAACCACTCGTCGGTCTGTTGTTCAATACCCCGCCACAACTCCTGCGCGGTGTGGGGCCTGTTCCCCAAACATATGAGTTTCAGAATGGCCTGCTGACGTTTACCCCGGGCTGTGCTGAAGTTGGTGGTGAAGGTGTGTGGCTGACTGGATGAGCTGGTGGAAGCAGAGGAGGAGGAAGCCGAGTAGGAGGAGGAGGCTACAGGAGGCAAAGAATGATGCCCTGCGATCCTTGGCGGCGGAAGGACGTGCGCCAAGGAACCATCCGCCTGGGGCCCAGCCACCACTACATTTACCCAGTGTGCAGTTAGGTAGATATAGCGTCCCTGGCTGTGTTTACTGGTCCACGTATCTGTGGTTAGGTGGACCTTGCCACAGATGGCGTTGCGCAGTGCACACTTAATTTTATCGGATACTTGGTTGTGCAGGGATGGCACGGCTGTCTTGGAGAAGTAGTGGCGGCTGGGAACAACATACTGTGGGACAGCCATGGACATCAACTGTTTGAAGCTGTCTGTGTCCACCAGCCTGAATGACAGCATTTCAAAGGACAGTAGTTTAGAATTGCTGGCATTCAGGCCCAGGGCTCGAGGGTGGCTAGGTGGGAATTTACACTTTCTCTCCAAGGTTTGTGAGATGGAGAGCTGAACGCTGCCGTGTGACATGGTGGAGATGCTTGGTGACGCAGGTGGTGGTGTCGGTGGCACATCCTCTGTTTGGTGGGCGGCAGGTGCCAACATTCCTCCCAAGGCGGAGGAAGAGGCCGAGGCAGCAGCAGAAGAGGGAGCAGGGGGAGTAAGAGTGAGTTCCTTGCTTTTAAGGTGTTTACTAGTGTTGAGCGAACAGTTCGAGAACGTTCAGGTCCGTACCGAATTTTGGGGTGTCCGTGACACGGACCCGGACCCGGACATTTTCAAAAAAGTTCGGGTTTGGGTCCGGTGTTCGTCGATTACTTCCCGCTTTCTGAAGGGCTGCACAGCAGCCAATCAGCTAGCGTTTTACTTCTTGCCCTAAGAGCCCATCACAGCCATGCCTACTAATGGCATGGCTGTGATTAGCAAGTGCAGCATGTGACCCAGCCTCTATTTAAGCTGGAGTCACGTAGCGCCGCACGTCACACTGCTCTGACTAGTGTAGGAGAGGATGCAGCTTCTGTGAGGGCGAGATAGGCAGGGATAAAGAAGCGATTGAATGATCTACCTTTCTACACCTGTGCATCAGAACAACTCAGCTGAGCTGTTCACTGAAAGTCACTATTTTGTTGAGACTGGCCAGAGCGATTTTTACTGGCACATGTAACTGGGCTGACCGGCGGTGGCCATTTTGGGACTTGTGGTGCGCCAGCACTTGCTGCCACAGAGTGTAAACCAAAGCTCCAAAGAAGTTAAAAATCTACACCTGTGAATCAGAACAACAGCGATTCAGCTGCTCAGTCAAAGTCAATTTTTTTTCTGGCTGGGCAGACTGTTTTCTGGCACATGTTACTTGGCTGATAGGCGGGGTTATTTTGGGACTTGTGGTGCTACAGCAAAAGCTGCCACAACGTCCATTAATCTAATGTAATAGTCGATTTTTTCATAGATATAATACATCAGGGGTTTGGCTGTGCTTGTGTCACCCATACTAACTGCAAAGATATTTAATATATCAGTGGTGAAACTGAAAGTAACCCACTTGGATAGCAAATCCCATGAATGTGCTGTTCCAGCTAGGCTAGCCAGTGCCACTACTTTGTCCAATACTGTCAGCCAGAAATATTTTTTTTTTTTATGTGCCAGAAATATAAATTAGAAAAAGCTTTCACCGTAATAATAAAATTATTCTGGTGTTAGACCAGAAGAAGCACTCCTGTTGTAATTAATACTGTAAAAGGCTTAGGCAATATTTCTCCCAGTGTGGGAAATTTATCTAGCAAAACTAGCATTTTAACAATTCCGGTGTTCTGAAATACCAGCAGTCCTCTTGTAATTAATACCGCCAAAAGGCATTATATCGTCCAGTGTTGTAATTTTGGTGAAAAAAGGCCAATTTAATCAATCTGGTGTTTGTTAGACCAGAAAAACTAGGCCTCACGTTTTTACTCCTGTAAAAGGAATTATATCTCCCGTGTGGAATCTATGTACCAAAACTAGCATTATAAAAATCTGGTGTCCAATTAGCAGCAGTGTTCTTGTAATTAATACCGCCAAAAGGCATTATTGTCCAGTGTTGTAATTTTGGTGAAAAAAAGGCCAATTTAATCAATCTGGTGTTTGTTAGACCAGAAAAACTAGGCCTCACGTATTCACTCCTCTAAAAGGAATTATATTTCCCCGTGTGGGGATCTATGTACCAAAACTAGCATTATAAAAATCTGGTGTCCAATTAGCAGCAGTGTTCTTGTAATTAATACCGCCAAAAGGCATTATTGTCCAGTGTTGTAATTTTGCTGAAAAAAGGCCAATTTAATCAATCTGGTGTTTGTTAGACCAGAAAAACTAGGCCTCACGTTTTACTCCTGTAAAAGCAATTATATTTCCCGTGTGGGGATCTATGTACCAAAACTAGCATTATAAAAAATCTGGTGTCCAATTAGCAGCAGTGTTCTTGTAATTAATACCGGAAAAGGAATTATATCTTCCAGTGTGGGAATTTTGGGGCTAAAAAATAATATATTTTATTGTAGTGCGAGTTGAATCGCAACAATGAGGAAACATTCTATTAAGGGACGAGGGCGCGGTCGTGGTGGTGTCCGTGGAGCCTCTGTTGCTGGCAGAGGACGTGGCCGTTCGGCCTCAGGCGCACAAAGTAGTGAACCAACTCCCTCAAGTAGCCGGCAGAATTTACAGCGATATTTGGTGGGGCCCAATGCCGTTATGAGGATGGTAAGGCCTGAGCAGGTACAGGCATTAGTCGATTGGGTGGCCGACAGTGCTTCCAGCACGTTCACCACATTGTCTTCCGCCCAGTCTTCTGCGGAAGCGCACAGGTGGCACCTGAAAACCAAGCCCATCAGTCTGTCACATCACCCCCATGCATATCAGGGAAACTGGCTGAGCCTCAAGTTATGCAGCAGTCTCTTCTTCTGTTTGAAGACTCTGCTCCCACGGTTTTCCAGGGGCGTCCACCTATCCCTTCCCCAGCGGTGGAAGACATTCCATGCACTGACGCACAACCACTTATGTATCCAGATGATGAGGACATGGGAATACCACCACAGCAGAGTGACCGAGTGTCTGATGATGATGAAACACAGGTGCCCACTGCTGCGTCTTATTGCAGTGTGCAGACTGAACAGGAGGAGGTCAGGGAGGAAGACTGGGTGGAAGACGATGCAGAGGACGATGAGGTCTTAGACCCCACATGGAAAAAGTGGCCTACTCCTGTGGTGGTTGACATGATGCCTGATTCTCTGCTGTGGGACCTCTCTCCTCTTTCTGGGTGCAGGGGTCAAAGTCTCTAAAAGTGCCATTCTCCTGTGGTGGTTGATGTAAATCTGATGCTTGTGCTATCTGACCTGTCTCCTCTGTGTCGGTGCTAAGGCCTAAGTCACTGAAAGCGGCCTTCTCCTGTGCTGGCTGATATAAATGCCTGATTCTCTGCTGTGGGACCTCTCTCCTCCGTCTGGGTGCAGGGGTCAAAGTCTCTCAAAGTGGCCTTCTCTTGTGCTAGGTGATGTGAAGCTGATGTTTGTGCCATCTGACATGGTTGCCGGGGTCCTATTAAATGGTGGCCTACTCCTGTGGTGGGTGATCTAAATGCATGATTCTCTGCTGTGAAAACCTCTCTCCTCCGTCTGGGTGCAGGGGTCAAAGTCTCTCAAAGTGGCCTTCTCTTGTGCTGGGTGATGTGAAGCTGATGTTTGTGCCATCTGACATGGTTGCCGGGGTCCCATTAAATGGTGGCCTACTCCTGTGGTGGGTGATCTAAATGCATGATTCTCTGCTGTCAGTCAGTGGCACGACCTTCATTCCATGTGGGGTCTAGGACCTCATCGTCCCCTGCATGGTCTACCACACAGTCTTCCTCCCTGACCTCCTGTTCGGTCTGCACACTGCAGAAAGACGCAGCAGTTGGCACTTGTGTTTCGTCATCATCAGAGACGTGCTGACTGCGATGAGATGGTATTCCCATGTTCTCATCATCAGGAAACATCAGTGGTTGTGCATCAGTGAATTCTATGTCTTCCACCACTGGGGGAGGGCTAGGTGGATTTCCTTGGGAAACCCTGCAAGCAGAGTCCTCAAACAGCATAAGAGACTGCTGCATAACTTGAGGCTCAGACAGTTTCCCTGATGTGCATGGGGGTGATGTGACAGACTGATGGGCTTGGTTTTCAGGCGCCACCGGTGCGCTTTCTGCAGAAGACTGGGTGGGAGATAATGTTGTGAACGTGCTGGATCCACTGTCGGCCACCCAATTGACTAGCGCCAGTACCTGCTCAGGCCTTACCATCTTTAGAACGGCATTGGGCCCCACCAAATATCGCTGTAACTTCTGGCGGGTACTGGAATCCTGAGGTAGTTGGTTCACTAGGACGTGTGGCTGTGGCAGAATGGCCACGTCCTCTCCCAGCACCAGAGGGTACACTAACACCACCACGACCGCGTCCGCGTCCCTTACTAGATGTTTTTCTCATTGTTACCGTTCACCAAGCACCACAATAAGAAAAAAAATATTTGGCCCAATGTATTGATTTCAAATTCAGGCCTTTTTTTACAGGCACCTAACACTATCTGCCGATTTATTTATGTAGCGTATTACACTAATCCAGGCACAGCAGTAACCACTGATTTAGGGGAATATCTCTTTTAGGGCTAGTATTTAGGCCCTGGATGAAAGGTATCCTTTTATGGACAGATTTAAACTAGGCCTGCAACAGCTGGAACACCAGATTCAGGGTATTGCTATCTTGACAATTGAATTTCACCACAGAACAAAATATATGTTTTGGCGGACACTATTATAGTTTGCCAGCCAGTGCTGGGACACCAGATTTAGGGGATTTCTATTTTGGCAGTTGGATTTCACCCCAGAACAAAATATACCCTGTTACGGACAGATTTAAACTAGGCCTGCAACAGCTGGGACACCAGATTCAGGGTATTGCTATTTTGGCAATTGAATTTTACCCCAGAACAAAATATATAATTTGCAGGACACTATGAAACTTGGCCAGCCACAGCTGAAACCACTGATTTATGGTATTGCTCTTTTGGCAATTGAATTTCACCCCAGAACAAAATATATGTTTTGGCGGACACTATTATAGTTTGCCAGCCACAACTGTGACACCAGATTTATGGTATTGCTATTTTGGCAATTGAATTTCACCACAGAACAAAATATATGTTTTTGCGGACACTATTATAGTTTGCCAGCCACAGCTGTGACACCAGATTTAGGGGATTGCTATTTTGATAATTGAATTTCACCACTGAAAATAATCTATCCTTTGCCAAACAGCAGACAGTATTATACTTGGCTAGCCAAAGCTGGAACACCAGATTTAGGGGATTGGTATTTTGGCAATTGCATTTAACCCCTTAATAAAATATAGAAATTGCTATCCTGCGTTTCTAGGGGTGACAATTAGCACAGCCGAGCCCCTGATGTAGGATATAGCAAAAAAAAACTAGTATTGATGGATTGATGGACTTGGTGGCAGCTTGTTCTGGTGCACCACAAGTCACAAAATGGCCGCCGATCACCCCAGAAAATAAGTGACAGAAAAACGCTCTGTGCAGCCTAAAAACCAGTGAGCAAGTAACTAGCAGAAGTTCAATCATTCACAGCTGTAGATCGATCACTTCATTAGGTGCTTTTGCAGACTTTTCCCAGCCTAATCTCACCCTCACAGCAGCTGCGTCCTCTCCCTACACTAATCAGAGCAGCTTAAATAGAGGCTGGTTCACATGCTGCACTTGGCCAATCACAGCCATGCCATTAGTAGGCATGGCTGTGATGGGCTCTTAGTGGAAGAAGTAAAACGCTAGCTGATTGGCTGCTGTGCAGCCCTTCAGAAAGCGGGAAGAAATCGCCGAACAACGAACCCAAACTTTTTTGAAAATATTCGTGTCTGGGTCCCGAACACCCCAAAATTCGGTACGAACCCGAACTATTCTCGAACTGTTTGCTCAACAATACGTATAAAGAATACAAGAGCTTTTACTTCACCCACTGGATCAACGGTCTTTGTCCAGGATATGACATGCTATTGGAACTGAAAATGTATCAGTGCTAGGAGGCTGACAGCAAGAGAGGAGATGGTTGTCAATTCTACACTTTTTGTCTTAGGCCCCTTTCACACGGGCGAGTTTTCTGCACAGGTGCAATGCGTGATGTGAACGCATTGCACCCGCACTGAATCCGGACCCATTTATTTCTATGGGGCTGTGTACATGAGCTGTGATTTTCACGCATCACTTGTGCATTGCGTGAAAATCGCAGCAAGCTCTATATTGTGCGTTTTTCACGCAACGTAGGCCCCATAGAAGTGAATGGGGCTGCGGGAAAATCGCAAGCATCCGCAATCAAGTGCGGATGCGGTGTGATTTTCCCGCATGTTTGCTAGGAGACAATCGGGATGGGGACCCGATCTTTATTATTTTCCCTTGTAACATGGTGTAAGAGAGTGCAAGGTTCCATCATCGACGGAAGGTACGTGTCACTGAGGTTCATAGCCTCGGTGAGGTAAGAGCCATTTTGTCTATGTCATCAGCAGGTAGTGTTACTGACACAATTGCTAGATAGCATGGCTGCAAAGCCGATCCGGGCCGGCTCTTACCGGGAGCAGCTAAAGTGTAGGGTGGGTGGGTGGTTGCTCCCCACGACCCAGTCCTGGTTTTGGGCTGGGTTTAAAAACACAGCCAGCACCAGCAGCTGGGAGAGATTGTCCTGGAGCTGCTGGTAAAGCTGTGGAGCTCTCTGGGCTGGAGGCAAGAACCTGCAAAGAGGATGTTTTTGCCGTGTGTGAAGTAACACTAAGTGACTGTTTTGAGTTTTGTTTTTGCCAGTGTAAAATAAAACACTGTTTGCTGCACTACCTGGACTTCCTTTGCCTCTATACTGCACCCGCACCGCTGTCTACCAAAGCACATTTGGTGGAGGATGCGTGCAAGCGCAGTGAGGCTGGCGTGAACGCCGTAAATATTTTTGTTTTTGCTGAGCGCGACTGGATGTCCTATATTAGGCCGGCAAAATTACAACCGTTGTTATCTGGCAACATGGAGGCCGTTGTGAAAGCTCTCGTGGAGGCTAACTTGCAGCAGGGGGAGGCCAATAAACAACAGCAGGAGACTAATCAGCTCCTGTTACAGCACGTGATGGCACTACAAGCGACAGGAGCATCCCACCACAATGCCCGGAAAGCGGTCCGTGCGGCGATCCCAAAAATGACCCCCCTCGGACAACATCGAAACTTATCTAGCTGTCTTTGAAAGGGTGGCCGTGAGGGAGAAGCTACCCCGGGATCAGTGGGCTGAGGTGGTCGCTCCGTTTCTGGCGTCCGGACCCTAGCAGGTGTTTTTCGATCTGACGGATGCCCAAGCGACTGACTACCCGACGGTGAAAGGGGAGATCCTGGCCAGACTAGGAGTGAACGTGTTGGTTCCGGCTCAGTGGGTGCACCAGTGGGATTTTAAAGCAGGCCAGGCCGCAGTACTACGATTTGCTGCACAGGTTGCAAAAATGGCTGCAGCCTGATGTGTTAAGTCCCACTGCCATGCTGGATTGTCTGCTGGCTGACATGTTTTGGAGGGCCTTGTCTTACCCCCTCCAGCACTGGATCGGCCAGGTATCTCCTGCCAATGCCCTAGAGATGGTCGATCTGGTGGAGCGCTATGAGGCCACAAAATGCCTGCAGGGGGTGCTGTTGGGGGGTCTCCAAACCCGTCCCGACGACCGGTTCCGGAAAAACCTGCCCGGGGTGTACCCCCTGTGGACCCGGCTCCGATAGTTTGCTGGCGGTGTCAGGAGCCTAGCCATGTACGGGGCGACTGTCTCCACCGGGGAGAACCTATGGAAGTGAACTATGGGTACCGCCACTCAATGTACATATGTAGTTGTGTGCAGCGGGTACCCCAGAAGTGTCGGACAATAGCCACCTGTGTCAGGTGGAAGTGGGAGGCACTCTGGCGGTGGCTCTGTTGGACTCAGGGAGTCTAGTGTCCCTGGTGAGAGAGGCACTGGTACGGCCCGCCGAGTATACTGGGCAGAAGGTTGGGGTCGTGTGCATTCAAGGAGACCTAAAGGCCTATCCCACCGCCCTAGTGACTCTGACCACAGAGGCCGGCAAGTGGACCCATGAGGTGGCTGTCTCCACCACACTGTCGTATGAACTTATAATTGAGAAAGACTTCCCAGGTTTTCCGGAGCTGTGGCCTGATATGAAAGTAACTAATAACCATGAGACAGGGGTAACCCTAGCACAGTAATTCAAGTGGGAGCCCAGAGCCCTGGGAGCCTGAGTCCGAAGGGCCAGTGGAGGGGGAAACAACCCCACTGAGTGTAATGGTGGGGGACACGGAGGACTTGCCACCAGGACCTGAATTGGCAGACCTCCACGTCTCTGGAGACAGTTTTGGGACCGCGCAACACTGGGACCAAACCCTAGTCAGGGCCTGGGAGAATGTTGCGATAATTGATGGTAAACCCCAAAAACCGGGGGCTGAGTTAATGTTTCCCCGTTTTGTTGTTCACCAAGAAATGTTATATCGGGTGAACTAAATCTGGGGTGAGTTTATTGAACAGCTGGTGGTGCCCAAAGCATATCGCAAGCTCGTCATGGAGCTTGCCCACCAACATGTTCTTGGGGGACACTTTGGGTGGCAGAAAACGCAGGACCGCATACTGCAGCGATTCTATTGGCCCAGTGTGTTCAGAGAGGTAGGAGAATATTGTAAATCCTGTTCAACCTGTCAGGTAAATAGTCCCCAGCCACATTTCCGTAGTCCCCTGGTACCTCTTCCAATCATTGAGGTTCCGTTCGAGCGAATCACTATGGATCTAATAGGGCCCATACCGAAATCTGCTAGGGGCCACCAACACATTCTGGTCGTTCTCGACTGCGCCACTCAATATCCGGAGGCAGTGCCCCTGCGACATACGTCAGCTAAGATAATCGCTAAAGAGTTAATGGAAATGTTTTCCCGCATGGGCCTACCTAAAGAGGTTCTGACAGACCAAGGGACCCCTTTTATGTCCAAGGCTATGAGGGAACTATGTAAATTGTTGCGTATAAAGCAGTTACGGACGTCCGTTTACCATCCGCAAATGGACGGTCTTGTCGAAAGGTTTAACCAAACTTTAAAAAATATGTTAAAAAGGGTGGTGTCTAGAGATGGGAAGGACTGGGATCTGCTTCTGCCCTATCTCATGTTCGCGGTGCGAGAGGTGCCCCAGGCCTCTACTGGGTTCTGGCCCTTTGAACTACTTTATGGCAGACACCCTTGGGGCCTGTTGGACATCGCCAAGGAAGCGTGGGAACAACAACCCGTCCCCCACAAAAGTGTCATTAAGTATGTTACCCAGATGCAGGAACGGATGGAGAGGGTGTTGCTGTTGGTCCGGAAACATATGGAGGCAGTGCAACAAGCCCAGAGTAGGGTGTATAATCACCAGGCTCGGGTACGGGACTTTAATCCGGGAGATCGGGTTTTGGTGCTGGTACCCACTCTTGACAGCAAGTTTCTAGCTAGGTGGCAGGGGCCCTATGAGGTGCTTGAGAAGGTAGGGGAAGTAAATTACAAAGTACACCAGCCAGGGTGGCGAAAGCCAGAGCAGGTGTACCACGTGAATTTACTAAAGCCATGGAAAGATAGGGACTCGTCCAATGATGACAGCCCCCGGCCAGGGCTTCTAGGTGAAAAGTGTCAAGCCCCTCAGCTCGAGGCCTATGAAGCAGTAGCCACCGTAAAAATTGCAGATAGCCTGTCCTCCAAACAGGTTCAGGAAGTCAGGGAGTTCATCAGTCGGAACACGGATGTGTTCTCGGACCTCCCTGGCCGCACTTCTCTTATCCAACATGATATCGTCACTAAGCCCCAGGCCAAGATCCGGTTAAAACCATACAGGGTACCTGAGGCTCGGCGACGTGCCATCGTGAAGGAGGTGCAGTTAATGCTGAAACTCGGTGTCATTGAAGAGTCTAAAAGTGAATGGGCGAGTCCTATAGTCCTAATACCCAAGCCAGATGGAACATTGCGGTTCTGCAATGATTTTCACAACTTAAATGAAGTATCCAAGTTTGATGCGTATCCCATGCCCTGGGTAGACGAGCTTATTGAAAAGTTGGGCCAAGCCCGATATTTTTCTGTACTAGACCTCACTAAAGTGTACTGGCAGGTACCCTTAACGAAGTCGGCCAAGGAAAAAACTGCTTTTGTTACCCCGCAGGGCCTGTATCACTATAAGGTATTACCCTTTGGCCTACATGGTGCCCCCGCCACCTTCCAAAGGTTAATGGACATAGTGCTGCGACCCCATCGTCGGTACGCCTCGGCCTACCTAGATGATGTCATCATCCACAGCACGGATTGGGAAAGTCATTTACGCAAAGTGCAAACGGTAGTGGATGCCCTTAGGAAAGCTGGACTAACCGCTAATCCAAAGAAATGCGCAATTGGGTTAAAGGAGACTAAGTACCTGGATATGTCATCGGGCGGGGAGTCATAAAACCGCAGGTAAACAAAATAGAAGCGATTTGTAATTCGTAACCTGTCACCACCAGACAGGTGAAGTAGTTCCTGGGAATCATAGGGTATTATATGAGGTTTGTGCCCCACTTTGCCACAATAGCAGCGCCGTTGACAAACCTATTGAAAGGACGAAAGTCCGGAAAAGTCCACTGGAGTAAAAAGGCAGAAGAGGCCTTCTCCGCGTCGGCCCTGTGTGGGTCCCCAGTTTTGGTGACACCCGACTTCAACAAGGAATTTATCGTACAGACGGACGCCTCGGAGGTAGGTCTCAGTGCTGTACTGTCTCAGGAAGTCAACGGGGAGGAACATCCTGTTGTCTTCCTGAGCCGTAAGCTCAACCCGGCCGAGACCAGGTACAGCATAGTGGAGAGGGAGTACCTGGCCATCAAGTGGGCACTCGAGTCTCTCTGCTATTACCTGTTAGGGAGGAACTTCTGTCTGGTGACCGACCATTCTCCTCTCAAGTGGATGAGCCAAGCCAAGGAGAGGAATGCTCGGGTCACCAGATGGTTCCCATCCCTGCAGAACTTTCAGTTCTCAGTGGAACACAGGGCAGGCCACTTGCAGGGAAATGCGGATGCCCTGTACCACGTCCACTGCCTCACATGTGTTCGCCCCCTCAGGTTTGAACAAAGGGGGGGTGTAAGAGAGCGCAAGGTTCCGTCAACGACGGAAGGTACATGTCACTGAGGTTCATAGCCTCGGTGAGGTAAGAGCCATTTTGTCTATGTCAGCATCAGGTAGTGCTACTGACACAATTGCTAGATAGCATGGCTGCAAAGCCGATCCGGGCCGGCTCTTACCGGGAGCAGCTAAAGTGTAGGGTGGGTGGTTGCTCCCCACGACCCAGTCCTGGTTTTGGGCTGGGTTTAAAAACACAGCCGGCACCAGCAGCTGGGAGAGATTGTCCTGGAGCTGCTGGTAAAGCTGTGGAGCTCTCTGGGCTGGAAGCAAGAACCTGCAAAAAGGCGTGCAGTCTGCCTGGAAGCCTGAGGTTGGACTTTCCTGCGGCTGGGCTGACAGCCGAGTGCGAACACGCACCTAAACCATACAGGTGATTTGATCCTGTCCTGGACTTTTGTTTTGCCTCATGTTTTTGCCATGTGTGTGAAGTAACACTAAGTGACTGTTTTGAGTTTTGTTTTTGCCAGTGTGAAATAAAACACTGTTTCCCTGCACTACCTGGACTTCCTTTGCCTCTATACTGCACCCGCACCGCTGTCTACCAGATGTGGGGGGGTTGCTCTGGTAGACAGCGGTGCGGGTGCAGTATAGAGGCAAAGAGAGTCCAGGTAGTGCAGCAAACAGTGTTTTATTTCACACTTGCACAAACAAAACTCAAAACAGTCACTTAGTGTTACTTCACACACAGCAAAAACTTGAGGCAAAACAAAAGTCCAAGACTGAATCAAATTCACCTGTGTGGTTTAGGTGCGTGTTCACACCTGGCTGTCAGCCCAGCCGCAGGAAAGTCCAACCTCAGGCTTCCAGGCAGACTGCACGCCTCTTTGCAAGCTCTTGCTTCCAGCCCTGAGAGCTCCACGGAACACCAGCAGTTTCCAGGTTAAATCACCTCAAATCCTAGGTGTCAGTTCACACCTGGCTGAATGCTCGGCAACACAAAAGTCCACTGACCGTCTTTAAATGGCCTGCTCTCCTGACACACAGGTCTCAGCTTTTCAGCCCAGCACAGGGCTCAGATCCCAAACACAGAGAGAGCCCTTGCATAAACCCA
Organism: Bufotes viridis; assembly: GCA_033119425.1. NCBI lineage: Eukaryota > Metazoa > Chordata > Amphibia > Anura > Bufonidae > Bufotes > Bufotes viridis. Next base: position 199,105,031 of record CM065593.1, on the reverse strand, counting down.
GCTGTTTTTAAAGGCAGCTCGGTATTAACCAAAAACCCGGACCGGCACCTAAAATCCGGTCCAGTATTTACCCTCACCTGGCTGCAATCAACCCAGCAGCACAGGCTGAGAGGAAAATACCTGCTTTTTACCACCAAACCTCTCACTGTGTCACATACCCCCCTTTGTTCAACCCTGAGGGGTGAACACACGCCAGACAGTATACCCAGAACCGGGCACTCGCATTTCCCCGTAACTGCCCTGCTCTGTGTTCCACTGAAAATCTAAAGTTCTGAAGTCACCCGAACCCTCTGGTGACCCAGGACTTTCCTTCTTTGTCCAGATGGGGACAGGCTGCGGCCAACCCCATATCACTCTTTCAGAGATGGCTTGTCGCCGAGCCACGGGCACCTGGTACGGCTTTAACCAGACCTTTGCCTGGGGCTCAGTGACAATATCACGGTGAGTTATGGAAGGGCATTCAGGGAAATCACAGAACACCTCTGTGTTCCGACTAACAAACTCCTTGGCTCTCCGAGTTTGTTCAGTGGAAAGGCTGCCAGTAATTTTATCTGTGGCAGCCGCTTCCCTGTTAGCAGACAGAGGGACCAGAATCTCTTTCCCTAGATAAACCGGCCGCGGGTTGTTCTCAATACAAGTCTCTCTAACCTTCCAAGGTTTCCGTAAATTTACATGGTAGACCGGCTCCAGCTTTTGCTGTCCTGGCTGGTGTACCTTGTAATTTGGGTCTCCAACTTTCTGTGCTATTTTATAGGTCCCCTTCCCCCTAGCGCTGTCCTTACTGTCCACAGGTGGCCCAACAACCAAACCCGGGTCCTTTTGGCTACGGACCCCAGACACTCGATTGCAGGTCCGGGTTTGGCCTTGCTGAGCCACCTTCCTATGTTTTCTACCTATCCTATTTAGGGGGACTGTCTTCCCCTCACCCACCGGACCTACTGTGGGTCCCTCTGCCTTGGGTTTCTGGGGTTCTAACACCTCACCTGGGCTAGGCCTCACTACTGGAAGTTTTCCTACCTGTCTGGGAACTGGATGTACAATGGCCGGCCACAGGGCTGGGAACAATGGAAAGTCTCTTCCTATTATCACATCATAGGGCATACTCGTGGTTACAGCCACCTCATGGACCTGCCTGCCAACACACGTGCTTACAGACAACAGAGCAGTGGGGTATTCTTTTAAATCTCCATGAATGCTGAAAACCCCGACTCTCCGGCCTGTAAACTCCGTGGGTCGCACCAGGGAAGCCCTCACCAAGGTCACCTGACTCCCCAAATCCAGCAGAGCTGCCACTGGAGTGTCTCCCACCTCCACCCGACACAAATGTTCATCATGGATAACCTCTGACACATCGACCCTTCTGGCATACAATGACTGTCGATACCCAAAGTTTACATCCATGGGCTCACCCAGGAGGGGACAGTTGGCCCGTATATGGCCAGGCTCCTGGCACCGCCAGCAGATTATAGAGTCCCGATCCCCAAAGGGCACATCCCGTGCAGTCTTTCTCAGCTCAGGCCGCAGGGTCTGGGGAGGGGATTTTCTGTTTTTTTTTACTCCCTTCCCCAGAGTCCCCCCCTTAAGTTTCTCAGTAGCCCCATAACGTTCGACCAGGTCCACCATCTCCAGGGCACTAGTAGGAGATGTCTGGCCAACCCAGCGCTGGAGGGGTAGTGGCAATGCCCTCCAGAATTTGTCAGCTACAATACGGTCCAGCATAGCAGTGGGACTAAGTACGTCAGGCGGTAGCCATTTTTGTAAGAGTTTTAGCAAATTGTAATACTGGGGTCGTGCTGGCTCAGCTGGGTTAAACTCCCACTGATGTACCCACTGGGCCCTGACCAACACATTCACCCCAGTCTCGCCAGGACCTCACCCTTAACCACAGAGTAGTCTGCTGCTTGGTCGTCCGGTAAATCAAAGTAAACCTGTTGGGGTCCGGACGCCAGAAACGGAGCGATGACCTCTGCCCACTGGTCTCGGGGTAGTCTCTCTCTCACGGCCACCTTTTCGAACATCGCCAAGTAGGTTTCAACATCATCTGTCGGTGTCATCTTGGGAACGGCCATGCGGACTGCTTTCCGGGCATCGTGCACTCCCTGAGGCATCCCTGACTTTTCTAGCACCATTACATGTTGCAGCAGCCGCTGGTTCGTGTCCTGCTGTTGCTGATTAGCCTCTAGCAGTTGTCTGTTCGTCTCTTGCTGCTGTGCGATGGCCTGCTGTTGGACATCCATGGCCTGCTGTAGCTTTAAGTTGGCCTGGACAAGCTGCTTTATCATCTCCTCCATCTTGTCCTGTGTTGGTGGTTGCAGCTTGGCAGGCTTAATCCAGGACATACAACAGTGCCCAAAAAAAAAAAAAAAAGCTACGAAAAGTTTTGGCTTCACGCCAGCCTCACTGCAATTGCCCGCATCCGACACCAAATGTGGGGGGGTTGCTCTGGTAGACAGCGGTGCGGGTGCAGTATAGAGGCAAAGAGAGTCCAGGTAGTGCAGCAAACAGTGTTTTATTTCACACTTGCACAAACAAAACTCAAAACAGTCACTTAGTGTTACTTCACACACAGCAAAAACTTGAGGCAAAACAAAAGTCCAAGACTGAATCAAATTCACCTGTGTGGTTTAGGTGCGTGTTCACACCTGGCTGTCAGCCCAGCCGCAGGAAAGTCCAACCTCAGGCTTCCAGGCAGACTGCACGCCTCTTTGCAAGCTCTTGCTTCCAGCCCTGAGAGCTCCACGGAACACCAGCAGTTTCCAGGTTAAATCACCTCAAATCCTAGGTGTCAGTTCACACCTGGCTGAATGCTCGGCAACACAAAAAGTCCACTGACCGTCTTTAAATGGCCTGCTCTCCTGACACACAGGTCTCAGCTTTTCAGCCCAGCACAGGGCTCAGATCCCAAACACAGAGAGAGACCCTTGCATAAACCCAGCTGTTTTTTAAAGGCAGCTCGGTATTAACCCAAAAACCCGGACCGGCACCTAAAATCCGGTCCAGTATTTACCCTCACCTGGCTGCAATCAACCCAGCAGCACAGGCCGAGAGGAAAATACCTGCTTTTTTACCACCAAACCTCTCACTGTGTCACACAGAGCAACTCCCCGCAATGGTTATAAGGGAAAATAATAGCATTCTTTAATACAGAATGCTTAGTAAAAGGACAATTGAGGGTTAGAAAAAAAATAATCGACATAACACCTAACCCAAACCCGAACTTCAGTGATGAAGTCCGGGTTCGGGTCTGGGTACCAAACATGGCAATTTTTCTCACGCGTGTACAAAGCGCATTAAAACTGTTTGCACTCATGGGGAAAATGTTCACATTTTCCTGCAACGCACCTGCATCTTATCCGGGCGTCAAACTTGACGCCCGTGTGAAAGAGGCCTTACTCTACCTCCTGCACTCTCCATTCATTGCTAAAACTCCATCTTGAGAGAAACAGAGATTAAGGCAGATGTTCAGCTTTAAGGCTCATGCACATGATCGTATTTTGTTTCCACGTCCGTTCCCTTTTTTTGCGGCCCGTATGCAGAACCATTCACTTCAATGGGGCAGCAAACGGAAATGGCTCAGTTTCCATATGTCCCTATGTATGCATGTCCATTTTGCAAAAAAATAAATTTGAAGATGTTCTATTATTGTCTGCATAACAAACAAGCATAGGACTGTTCTATTATGGGCATGCTGTTCCGTACTGCAAAATGCCGAATGCACATAGACAATATTTGTATTTTTCACAGATCTGTGTTTTGGTTGTGTGCATGAGCTCTTACTGAGAGATCAGCTTAGGCTGTAGGCAGAGTTATATTTTTCTGGCAGACATTACAAAATCAGAGATAATTGTGTGAATCTAGCATTATAGCTGCTGCCCAAATATGTCTATGGAGAGAAGAGGGGTAAGAGGAGGAGGAAGCAGCTGCAGAAAGAGGCATAGACACACAAAGATGCGGCTGCATCTATTAAGTGCTTTTCTGTTTCACCCCAGTGCTTGATTTATAGCAACACTACTTTTTCATACTGTTCTCTATGTTGCTGCTGCTTCTTTATATATGGGAGAGAGTTAGAGTACTTTCACACTAGCGTTAAAGTTTTCCAGTATTGAGTTCCGTCCTAGGGGCTCAATACCGGAAAAAAAACGCTTCAGTTTTGTCCTAATGCATTCTGAATGGAAAGCAGTTCGTTCAGTATGCATCAGGATGTCTTCAGTTCAGTCATTTTTATGGTATTTATCCGGAGAAAATACCACAGCATGCTGCAGTATTTTCTGCGGTGAAAATTCCGTAACACTTGCCAGAATACCGGATCCGGCATTATTTTCCATTGAAATGTATTAATGCCGGATCCGGTACCAAGTGTTCCGTAAAAACGGATCTGGTTTTCCGGTCTGCGCATGTGCAGACCTTTAAAAATGTGAAAAAGATAAATACCGGATTCGTTTTTCTGGATGACACTGGAGACACGGATCTGGTATTTCAATGCATTTGTCAGATGGATCTGCATCCAGATCCGGAAACAAATGGTATCCGTTTGCATACGGATTTCCGGATCTGGCAGGTTGTTCCAGCAACGGAATTGCCTGCCGGATTCCTCCAACGCTAGTGTGAAAGTACCCTTAGGGGACAGGATCGCCTCTCTTTGCACAATGCATGGGAGACATCATACCAGTGAGTCTCTGCACTCTCTGGAGCTCAAGAACAACTATTAGAGTCAATAGGCAGCATATGCAACTGTAAGGGCAAAATATTTCAGAAAACAATGAGGTCTGACCTAATCATTAAAATTCCAGGATCATTGTGATCTAATACTATATATTTTAAATGTCCATAAAACTTACCAATAATCCTGTAAACAGAGATAAAAAGCAGGGTCAAAAGTATGAAGGCAGTATTCCACACCCAGATATTTGGATCCACAGCTGAAATTCCCAAAAACATGAAGACAATAGTTTCAGCCCCACTTGCCAACATTTTCATTGTATATCTCACTGTAGTTGCAGATTGCTCTGAAATGTTTGCCTTTACATATTTCTGGCAGAAAATGCCACAAAACGTGATGCTGAAAAAGAAAATATATTGTTATTTTTGAGAAACTTTGCATGCAATACTCATTTGGCAAATACCACTCAAAGTGTAAAATATTCCACTGGAACCTTTTTTTATATCACCTTTAACCGGAACCTTTCACCATGAAAATTCAGTCTGGGTCATGCAAGCATTATGTTATAGAGCAGGAGGATCTGAGATGATTAATATATAGTTTACAGTAAAAGATTCAGTAAAACTTGCAATTTATTTATTTGAACTTCTGCTCATGTGGGTGGCCTCAAGTACTGTTTGACAGCTATCTGTGTTTGTTTAAAAGTGTTTTCCTGGATAGGTCATCAGTATCTAATCGGTGGGGGTCTTACACCTGGGATCCCTGCCGATCAGCTACTTGAGAAAGCACTGGTGCTCCTGTGAGCCCTGCAGCCTTCTCACAGCTTAGCAAGCATAGTGCCATACATTTAACAGCGTCTAAGCTTGCTTTGGCACTCAGCCCCATTCACTTGACCTAGGTTGTGAGAAGGAAGCGACGATACTGCGAGCTCTGTTGTCTTCTCAAACAGCTGATCAGCACATGCATGAGATTACTGTAGTCTCGCTTTACCAGCCACCATCTTGAAAAAGCCATATCGAAGGCAATACATTATAGGAATGTACGGAGCTACGGAGGGATATGAGTTATGTACATGAATGAACCACGTTCATCCTGCTGTGGTTCACTAATCATTCATTTAAATGAATAAATTACAAGTTATACAGAATATTTTCCCATTAAAGTATATATAAATCCAGTCTGGCACAACATTCTGTATTATTGCTAATTATGAAATAAAAGAAGAAAAATTTAATATAGCGGCTCTATTACTTATATATCAATCTGCTCAGCTTCTCCTGCTCTATAACATGGTGCTTTCAGATTGCATTGAATTTTCATGCTGACAGGTTCACTTTAAACATTAAAATGTTTGAAAGTTAAAAAACAAACCTGCAAATGTAATGAAAAAAACAAAAGCAAATTACCTCTTAAGCCTTTGGATACCAGAGATTTTTACATTTTCTTTTCCTGTCTTCCTGGAGCCATAACGTTTATACCTTTCCTTTCACATATCCATATAAGGGCTTGTTTTTTGTGGGACAAGTTGTACTTTCTAATGCCAGCATTTAATATGGCATACAATGTAGTGGGAAGCAGGAAAAATAGGGTGGAATTGTAAAAAAAAAAAAAGCAATTCCTTCAGTTTTACGGGTTTTGTCCATACAACATTCCTTTTGTGGCAAAACTGACCAATGCCATTCATTCTTTGGGTCAGGACAATTACAATGATACCACATGTAGGTTTTATATGTATAAATACTGTAAAAATATATTAAAATTATTATTATTTTTTTTTTATATCACCATATTCTGACCTCTGGCTGATGTCTAACACCTCTGGCGGAGACCAATAAATAAATCTGCCATTGCTGGCGGTGGCTATTTTTCGTTGGCCCGATCATGTGAAAGTCACTGTCTACCTGCCATCATGTTCTGTACTGTATGGCTGCTGCTACTCCCCCTACTGCTACTACCATTACCCCTACATAGCTGTACATCTACTGCCTTGCCTAATCCAAATGTGACCATGGCATCTGAGCAGTGAAAATGAGAGGAAGCTGTTACATTACAGTGCTAGGCTGGAGCCTGCTTGAAGCTCCGATGCCTGTCAATGTTACATTCCAACACAGGCTTTCAGGCGGCAGTACTGCAGTGGAATATACTGAATGCTGTATTCTGTAATGGATAAAATATAATTACAGCATATGATTGGCAATCTAATGACTGCTTGTTATAGCCACCTATTAAAAATATAGAGAAAAAAAAAATAATTAAAAGTTTAAGTAATCCCCCTTCCCCTAAAAAAAAAAAAAATGCACATAATATAAAAATATTAATCCCATACACCTCCCAAAAAATTGAATAAAAAATGGTCAAAAAGTCAAACACACCCCAATTGCCCATGGGGAGGTCCATTCAAAAATGTGTTGTGGGGTTCAGCCTTTTCTAGTTATGTCTCTGGAACCCAGCAAAGCTGATCACACTAAATGCTTACGTTCCTTCTGATCAGGCGACAGTCTAATAACATGGATCTCCACCAATGAAAACGTATACAAATCGGCATAACATGTCAGATATTTTCCTAAACTATAAGTACCCTTTAAATGTTAAACCAAAGGTTATAAATGAAACTGATTTAATTTTCTTATCTTTAAAGCGGTTGGTCATTTTTTGGTTACTTGTCAATGTGTATTTAGGATAACTATATGGCACCTACTAGTATAGCTTTGTTGATATTTTGGGTCGTTTGCTGTATTTCACAAGCCATACCCCCAAATCTACTGTGCAGTCCACCAGAGTACCTGTCATAAGATGGCTGCTGATGGAGGGTCATGTGACCTGACAAATCACCTCCATGTGATGTCTCCTGCATTAACGCTGGGTTCAGACCTGTGCGTTTCTGAGACGCGCGTTTTTGGCAATTGACTGCAGTGTTGTCCAATGACCAAATATCCCTGTCTATATGAAGTTTGGCCTTTTCAGCATGTTGCAAATTCATAAACGCGCGTTCGAACGCGCTTTTTTCAGTGTCAAAAACGCGCAAAATACAAGCGTTGCGCGTTCCCACTGAAGTCTATGGGCCAAAACGCGAGACAAAAGCCCCGAAAAAAGCTCAAGTACTTGTTTATGCGTCGGGCATTTTTCAGCGCGTTCGAGCGCGCTGTAAAACGCGAAAATGTGAACCAGTCCCATAGGGAAGCATTGGTTTGCATTGGCTATGCGTTTTACAGCTCGCTTGAACGCTCTGTAAAACGCGCAAGTGTGAACTGAGGGTAAAACACACTACACCTGCATTAAACTCTCAATAGTGCAAGTGCAGATGGCAAGTGCAGAGTATTTGAATAGAGGAGACATCACATAGAGATGATTTGCCTGGTCACATGATCCTCTATCAGCAGCCTAAATGTGTGTATGTGGGTAAGTAATCACGTGATCCATGCGCATGGGGCGCTCTGACGTCATTCTGGAGCGCCCCGGGAGCCGCACGGACTGTAAGTATAATGCTCCCCCGCTCCCCACTACTACTATGGCAACCAGGACTTTAATAGCGTCCTGGCTGCCATAGTAACCTCAAAGCATTTCGAAGACTGATCAGGATCCTGATCAGTCTTCTAATGCTTTCAGGCGACTTGCGTTCTGACGGATCCGCAAGTGTGAAAGAGGCCTAAGCTGAAGTCACGTAGCACCGCACGTCACACTGCTCTGATTAGTGTAGGGAGAGGACGCAGCTGCTGTGAGGGCGAGATTAGGCAGGGAAAAGTCAGCAAAAGCACCTAATGAAATGATCGATCTACAGCTGTGAATCATTCAACTTCTGCTAGTTACTTGCTCACTGGTTTTAAGGCTGCATAGAGCGTTTTTCTATCACTTTTTTTCTGGGGTGATCGGCGGCCATTTTGTGACTTGTGGTGCACCAGAACAAGCTGCCACCAAGTCATCAATCCATCAATACTAGTTTTTTTTTGCTATATCCTACATCAGGGGCTTGGCTGTGCTAATTGTCACCCCTAGAAACTCAGGATAGCAATTTCTATATTTTATTAAGGGGTTAAATACAATTGCCAAAATACCAATCCCCTAAATCTGGTGTTCCAGCTTTGGCTAGCCAAGTATAATACTGTCTGCTGTCTGGCAAAGGATAGATTATTTTCTGTGGTGAAATTCAATTGCCAAAATAGCAATCCCCTAAATCTGGTGTCCCAGCACTGGCTGGCAAACTATAATAGTGTCCGCCAAAACATATATTTTGTTCTGGGGTGAAATTCAATTGCCAAATTAGCAATACCATAAATCTGGTGTCCCAGCACTGGCTGGCAAACTATAATAGTGTCCGCCAAAACATATATTTTGTTCTGGGGTGAAATTCAATTGCCAAAATAGCAATACCCTAAATCTGGTGTCCCAGCACTGGCTGGCAAACTATAATAGTGTCCGCCAAAACATATATTTTGTTCTGGGGTGAAATTCAATTGCCAAAATAGCAATACCCTGAATCTGGTGTCCCAGCTGTTGCAGGCCAAGTGTTAATCTGTCCGTAAAAGGGTATATTTTGCTCTGGGGTGAAATTCAATTGCCAAAATAGCAATACCCAGAATCTGGTGTCCCAGCTGTTGCAGGCCAAGTGTTAATCTGTCCGTAAAAGGGTATATTTTGTTCTGGGGTGAAATTCAATTGCCAAAATAGCAATACCCTGAATCTGGTGTCCCAGCTGTTGCAGGCCAAGTGTAAATCTGTCCGTAAAAGGGTATATTACACTCAAGGTGTATATACAAGTGCTGAGAGGGTCATCCTCATTAACTTCACACGCTACCGTGCATCTCCCATTGGATTTCTTTCCGTTAAAGGGTATATTACACAAAGTGTTAAAATACAATTGCCGAAGGCATAAACCTACATATTTTTTCTCAGGCTACTGTGCATCTCCAAGTGTAAATTTGTCCATAAAAGGATACCTTTCATCCAGGGCCTAAATACTAGCCCTACAATAGATATTCCCCTAAATCAGTGGTTACTGCTGTGCCTGGATTAGGCTACATTCACACGACCGTATTTTTTTCATCCGTATTTTACAGACGCAAAAAACGGAAGCCATATGTCCGCATTTTGCGGAAGAAGACTTCCGTATGTCTTCCCTTTTTTGCAGATCCGCAAAATACTGAACTGGAGGGAGGAAAAAAAAAAAAAAGAGAGATAAAATTAGTTGTCAAGGAAACGAATGTGGAGAAGTCACATGTTCATTCATTCTGTCCTAAAGATGGCAAAGCAGGGATGCAACAGGCCTTGATAACTATATAAATGACAAAAGACAATATTTTACTCAATACCATATTTAAAATATATGATAAAAAGGGTATACTTACTAAGGCCAGAACGTTTTTCGCTTTTGAATACTGCCCATTCGTCCGGTAAAAGCTCCTGGGCTACTTCCTCCCATGCCTTGTCCTTTCTGACACAGTCATGATAAATATCCTTTCTAGAGTCCCAAATTACAGGCCTGTCTTGGATTAGCACTATGAGCTTGCTGACATCTATACGAGGCATCTTGAATCTATAGTTTTTCTTGTACACAACAATATTTAGCCCAACCCATAGGGGCATGTTCTTCAATAAAATATTCTAATAATAATACGGAAACGGATCCGCAAAATACGGATAACATACGGAAACCTTTCCGTATGTTATCTGTTTTTTGCGGACCCATTGACTTCTATGGGGCTGCGGACCGATTTTTGCGGACAATTATAGGACATGCTTCATATTTTTGCGGATAAAATATGCGGACACACGGATGCGGACAACTTACGCAAATTTTAAAAGGCCATAGAGATGAATGGGACCGTATCTATTCTGCAAAAAACGGAAACGGATGCGGATCGGATGCGGAATGAAAAAAATACGGTCGTGTGAATGTAGCCTTAGTGTAATACGGTACATAAATAAACAGGCAGATAGTGTTAGGTGCCTGTAACAAAAAAAAAGTCCTGAATTTGAAATCAAAACATTGGGCAAAATATTTTTTCTCTTGTGCTTGGTGAACGGTAACAATGATGAAAACATCTAGCAAGGGACGCAGACACGGTCGTGGTGGTGTTAGTGTACCCTCTGGTGCTTGGAGAGGCCACAGCCACACGTCCTAGTGAACCAACTACCTCAGGTTCCAGTACCCGCCAGAATTTACAGCGATATTTGGTGGGACCCAATGCCAGTCTAAGGATGGTAAGGCCTGAGCAGGTACAGGCGCTAGTCAATTGGGTGGCCGACAGTGGATCCAGCATGTTCACAACATTATCTCCCACCCAGTCTTCTGCAGAAAGAGCACAGGTGGCGCCTGAAAACCTAGCCCATCAGTCTGTCACATCACCCCCATGCATATCAGGGAAACTGTCTGAGCCTCAAGTTATGCAGCAGTCTCTTATGCTGTTTGAAGACTCTGCTGGCAGGGTTTCCCAAGGAAATCCACCTAGCCCTTCCCAAGTGGTGGAAGACATAGAATGCACTGATGCACAACCACTGATGTTTCCTGATGATGAGGACATGGGAATACCACCTCATCGGAGTCCACACGTCTCTGATGATGACGAAACACAGGTGCCAACTGCTGCGTCTTTCTGTAGTGTGCAGACCGAACAGGAGGTCAGGGAGGAAGACGATGCAGGGGACGATGAGGTCCTAGACCCCACATGGAATGAAGGTCGTGCCACTGACTTTCATATTTCAGAGGAAGAGGCAGTGGTGAGACCGAGCCAACAGCGTAGCAAAAGAGGGAGCAGGGGGCAAAAGCAGAACAGCCGCCGCTAAGAGAGTTCGCCTGCTACTGGCCACCGCCACCAGGGACCGAGCAACCCAAAGGCAGCTTCAAGGAGTTCCCTGGCATGGCACTTCTTTAAACAATGAGCTGACGACAAGACCCGAGTGGTTTGCACGCTGTGCCTTCAAAGCCTGAAGCGAGGCTTTAAGGTTCTGAACCTTAGCACAAGCTGCATGACCAGGCATCTACATGCAAAGCATGTAGTGCAGTGGAGTAAACACCTTAAAAGCAAAGAACTCACTCTGGCTCCCCCTGCTCCCTCTTCTGCTGCTGCCTCAGCCTCTTCCTCTGCCTCGGGAGGAACGTTGGCACCTTCCGCCCACCAAACAGAGGATGTGCCACCGACACCACCACCTGCGTCACCAAGCATCTCCACCATGTCACACGGCAGCATTCAGCTCTCCATCTCACAAACCTTGGAGAGAATGCGTAAATTCCCACCTAGCCACCCTCGAGCCTTGGGCCTGAATGCCAGCATTTCTAAACTACTGGCCTTTGAAATGCTGTCATTCAGGCTGGTGGACACAGACGGCTTCAAACAGCTGATGTCCATGGCTGTCCCACAGTATGTTGTTCCCAGCCGCCACCACTTCTCCAAGACAGCCGTGCCTTCCCTGCACAACCAAGTATCCGATAAAATCAAGTGTGCACTGCGCAACGCCATCTGTGGCAAGGTCCACCTAATCACTGATACGTGGACCAGTAAGCACGGCCAGGGACGCTATATATCCCTAAATGCACACTGGGTAAATGTAGTGGCGGCTGGGCCCCGGGCGGAGAGTTCCTTGGCGCACGTCCTTCCGCCGCCAAGGATCGCAGGGCATTATTCTTTGCCTCCTGTAGCCTCCTCCTCCTACTCGGCTTCCTCTTCCTCTGCTTCCACCAGCTCATCCAGTCAGCCACACACCTTCACCACCAACTTCAGCACAGCCCGGGGTAAACGTCAGCAGGCCATTCTGAAACTCATATGTTTGGGGGACAGGCCCCACACCGCGCAGGAGTTGTGGCGGGGTATTGAACAACAGACAGACGAGTGGTTTCTGCCAGTGGGCCTCAAGCCCGGCCTGGTGGTGTGCGATAATGGGCGAAATCTCGTCGCAGCTCTGGGACTAGCCGGTTTGACGCACATCCCTTGCCTGGCGCATGTGCTGAATTTGGTGGTGCAGAAGTTCATTCACAACTACCCCGACATGTCAGAGCTGCTGCATAAAGTGAGGGCCGTCTGTGCGCGCTTCCAGCATTCATATCCTGCCGCTGATCGCCTGTCTGCGCTACAACGTGACTTCAGGCCTTCCCGCTCACCGCCTCATATGCGACGTGCTCACCAGGTGGAACTCCACCTTGCACATGCTGGAGAGACTGTGCGAGCAGCAGCAGGCCATAGTGGAGTTTCAGCTGCAGCACGCACGCGTCAGTCGCACTGCGGAACAGCACCACTTCACCACCAATGATTGGGCCTCCATGCGAGACCTGTGTGCCCTGTTGCGCTGTTTCGAGTACTCCACCAACATGGCCAGTGGCGATGACACCATTATCAGCGTTACAACACCACTTCTATGTCTCCTTGAGAAAACGCTTGGGGCGATGATGGAAGAGGAGGTGGCCCAGTAGGAGGAGGATGAGGGGTCATTTTTAGCACTTTCAGGCCAGTCTGTTAGAAGTGGCTCAGAGGGAGGTTTTTTGCAACAGCAGAGGCCAGGTACAAATGTGGCCAGCCAGGGCCCACTACTGGAGGACGAGGAGGATAAGGAGGAGGTGGAGAAGGATGAGGATGAAGCAGGTTCACAGCGGGGTGGCACCCGACACAGCTCAGGCCCATCACTGGCGCGTGGCTGGGGGGATACGGAGGACGATGACGATACGCCTCCCACAGAGGACAGCTTGTCCTTACTTCTGGGGAGCCTGGCACACATGAGCGACTACATGCTGCAGTGCCTGCGCAACGACAGCAGAGTTGCCAACATTTTAACGTGTGCGGACTACTGGGTTGCCACCCTGCTGGATCCCCGGTACAAAGATGATGTGCCCACCTTACTTCCTGCACTGGAGCGTGATAGGAAGATGCGTGAGTACAAGCGCACGCTGGTAGACGTGCTCCTGAGAGCATTCCCAAATGTCACAGGGGAACAGGTGGAAGCCCAAGGCGAAGGCAGAGGAGGAGCAAGAGGTCGCCAACGCACCTGTGTCACAGCCAGCTCCTCTGAGGGCAGGGTTAGAATGGCAGAAATGTGGAAAAGTTTTGTCTCCACGCCACAGCTAACTGCACCACCACCTGATACGGAATGTGTTAGCAGGAGACAGCATTTCACTAACATGGTTGAACAGTACGTCTGCACACCCCTCCACGTACTGACTGATGGTTCGGCCCCGTTCAACTTCTGGGTCTCCAAATTGTCCACGTGGCCAGAGTTAGCCTTTTATGCCTTGAAGGTGCTGGCCTGCCCGGTGGCCAACATTTTGTCTGAACAAAATTCAGCACGGCAGCAGGCGTCATTACTGACAAACGCAGCCGCCTGTCCACAGCCAACGTGGACAAGCTGAATTTCATAAAATTCTCCCTTGTGCAGAATAGACATTTATAACTGCCTCCCCCTCAACCATGTATTCTTGTACTCCGTTGCACTTCTTTATTAAATCCTCATTTTTTTTTAACTTTACCATGATCTTGTGGTGCAACCCAAAGTTGAATGAACCTCTCCTCAATCTGGGCGCCAGGGCCTAAATAACTGAAAGTGGCCTTCTCCAGTGGTGGGTGATATGACGCATGATTCCTTGCTGTGGGACCTCTCTTCTCTGTCTGGGTGCTGGGGCCGAAATAACTGAAAGTGGCCTTCTCCAGTGGTCGGTGATATGACGCATGATTCCTTGCTGTGGGACCTCTCTCCTCTGTCTGGGTGATGGGGCCGAAATAACTGAAAGTGGCCTTCTCCAGTGGTGGGTGATATGACGCATGATTCCTTGCTGTGGGACCTCTCTTCTCTGTCTGGGTGCTGGGGCCGAAATAACTGAAAGTGGCCTTCTCCAGTGGTCGGTTATATGACGCATGATTCCTTGCTGTGGGACCTCTCTCCTCTGTCTGGGTGATGGGGCCGAAATAACTGAAAGTGGCCTTCTCCAGTGGTGGGTGATATGACGCATGATTCCTTGCTGTGGGACCTCTCTTCTCTGTCTGGGTGCTGGGGCCAAAATAACTGAAAGTGGCCTTCTCCAGTGGTGGGTGATATGACGCATGATTCTCTGCTATGGGACCTCTCTCCAATTGATATTGGTTCATTTTTATTAAAAATGTTTTATTATTTATTTTATTTTAATTCATTTCCCTATACACATTTGTTTGCAGGGCATTCACCTACATTTTGCTGCCTTTTGCAGCACTCTAGCCCTTTCCTGGACTATTTTACAGCCTTTTTAGTGCCTAAAAGTTCGGGTCCCCATTGACTTCAATGGGGTTCGGGTTCGGGATAAAGTTCGGGTCGAGTTCGGATCCCGAACCCGAACATTTTCGGGAAGTTTGGCCGAACTTCTCGAACCCGAACATCCAGGTGTTCGCTCATCTCTACCACTGACACAAACACCATTTGGACACAATTGTTTCTGTAAGTGCTGCTACAATCCTTTTTGCTTTTTTATGTACTGGTAACATGTATTTTACCTTCCCACGTGAATAATCTTACATTTGTCAGTGGTAAACCTCATCTGCCACTTCTCTGCCCAAGCCACCAACATAGCCAGATCCATCTGTAGCAGTATACTGTCCTCTTCCGTGTTAATTACTTTACACAGTTTACTGTCCTCTGCAAAATTGATATTATACTGTGCAAGCCTTCTACAAGATCATTAATAAATATATTGAAAAGAATAGTGCCCAGTACTGACACCTGTGGTACCCCACTAGTGACAGTGATCCAATCTGAGTGTGTACCGTTAATAACCACCCTTTGTTTTCTATCACTGAGTCAGTTAGTTACCCACATACACATATTGTCCCCCACTCCACACATTTTCAATTTATGCACTAACCTTTTATGTGGCACTGTATCATATGCAGATGATTTTACAAATCAGAATGATTTGTAAAATTACTATATTTTGCTTTAGGACTGGGAGTATGACTGGTTTGATAGGATTTCTCCTGCTGACAGGTGCTCGTTTTCATTTTATTATGTTTAAAGTATGGTGTAGCCCATTTATGTATGGATATACCCCACATTTGTGGTGTATATCAGTCTCAGATTTTGCCAAAAGTCATTTTGCAACAAAATCTGTAACTTTTTCCCGGCAAAAATCTCAGGCTTATCTCAAATATTCTGCGTCTTATCTCTGTATTCATATCATTCTAAATATTATATTGTGGCAAAAGCATAACGTGATGAGCACAATTTAAAAAAAAATAATTTTTTTTCACATGATAGAGAATACTTACGCCAGAATTGCAGATAAAGAAAGCATCTCTGAGGTAAGGTAGGACAAATATGAAATAACAAAAACAAATCCAGGTTCAATTATCCTCACATGCTTGGTAAATCGAGTAACCAAACTAAGAAGGAATGCAAAAACAATGCCAACCAAAGTTCCTCCAATGCTCACCACAAAAAAAGACACTAAAAGGAGAAAAGAATAACATTGTATCAAATAAAATGAACACATTATAAAATTCATGAACTGACAGAATGGTTTAGTAGTGAAAACCTTTCTTCCGGTGTTGTTTTGAATATATGATTTTCAGCTCTTACTGGTACTTGAGTTAGAAAGTAAATTCATAATAATAAAACCTTATTTCTATTGTAAATCATTTTTAGTTTAGCCAGTAGACAATGTAACTGTTTATTCTAACCACTGGACCATTTTTTTGGCTAAGTGAGCTCACCTTTAAAAATAACATGGGAGATAGTGCAGATCAATTACTTTCGAGGTAGAATGTACAGTACTGTGTAAAAGTTTTAGGCAGGTGTGGAAAAAAGCTGCGCAGTAAGAATGCTTCAAAAAATGTAAGTATTAATAGTTTGCATTTTATTATTTGGTAAAAAATAAAGTAAATGAACAAAAGAGAAATCAAAACAGCATTAATTCTTCTAGGTACATTTGCACACAGTTTAATTAGGAACTCAGCAAAGTGGTTGTTCCAAGCATCTTGGGAAACTAACTACAGATCGTATGTGGATATAGATTTGCTCAATTCTATCTGTCTTTTCCCAGACAAACTCAATGAAATCAGAGCTCTGTGGGGGGCCATATCATCACTTCGAGGACTCCTTTTTCTTTTTTACACTGAAGATAGTTCTTAATGATGTTGGCTGTATGTTTAGAGTCATTGGCTGCAGAATAATTTTTGAACCAATCAGGCACCCCCCTGATGATATTGCATGATGGAAAAGTATCTGCCGGTATCTCTCAGCATCGAGGACAGCATTAATCCTGACCTGAACAAATCCCAAGATTTCTCTTTTGTTCATTCACTTTGCATTGTGTCAATTGATAAAAATAAATTAACACTTTTTCACAGTACTTTAGTTGGAAGAAATGAGGGTATGTTTGGCTGACCACTTTCTATGAGTCGTATCCAAGCCAGTTTTTGAATATATGTCTTTGCTTGGAATGTCACTTTACCGTACAGTACCAGGGCTTCCACCTGAATAATAGTCATCATGAGCAAAAAACTAACAATTTTCTCAGTAATGTGCAATGTGGGGTAATTGTTTTAGAGTAAGTGCATTTCCCTGTCCTTTGCCACATTACAAATGGAAAAAAGCTAGTAAAAGTGTGTTAAAAAGCTCCAAAAAATAGCATGGAACAGCAACCTCCGGCACTCCAGCTGTTCTCAAACTACAACTCCCAGAATCCTCCATTCTGTGGGAGTTACAAGAGCAGCCTAGTATATGTGAATGCAGGGAGTTGTGGTTTCACAGCAGCTGGAGTGCCGAAAGTTGCTGATCCCCGATATAGCGTATTGTTATTGTAAACAAAAATGAAACGCAGTTGGTAGAGTGCATGAAAATGACATGATGCACTCCCACAGACTATAATGTGGGTATTTGGAAATAAATACACACAAAACTTGGACATACTGCGGATTTAGAATACTGACAGAAATTATACGCCCATATGAATATCCCGATTCATTAACATTTCCAGCAGATTCCGGTATATAACATCTCGCCCATATATGGATTGCAAATACACTTGTGTGAAAACTGCCTTTCAGCGCAAACTTGAGCGCTAACAGCAGGGAAATGAGGGGCAGTAGGAAAATAAAAAATAGCAATCTAGAATTCTTATCTACAGTACTACCCATGTAATATTGCAGATAATAGTGAAACAACATGTTGAGAGATCTCTTCAAACAAAAGCTGTAAAATACATAGATTATATGGGAATTTTATAATTTTTTTTTTTTTTAGTTGATTGTATATTTCTTATGGGAGACCACCATTCTGCCTAAAGCCTAGGTCACACAGTCAGTGATTTTGAGCCAAAACTAGTAGAAGATCAAAAACATAGAACAAGTGCAAAACATTTTATGATACCTGATTTTGGCTAAAAAGTACTGATGAAAATCACTAAACAAACAAGGACCAAATCATTGAAGAGTAAACTAGGCCTAAGGCCCCTTTCACACAAGCGAGTTTTCCACGCGGGTGCAATGCGTGACGTGAATGCATAACACCCGCACTGAATCCTGATCCATTCATTTCAATGGGGCTGTGTACATGAGCGTTGTTTTTCACGCATCACTTCTGCGTTGCGTGAAAATCGCAGCATGTTCTATATTCTGCGTTTTTCACGCAGCCCTAGCCCATAGAAGTGAATGGGGCTGCATAAAAAACACATTGCATCCGCAAGCAAGTGTGGGTGCGATGCGTTTTTTTTACTGATGGTTGCTAGGAGATGTTGTTTGTAAACCTTCAGTTTTTTATCACACGCGTGAAAAACGCATCAAAAAGCATTGCACCCGCACTGAAATAATTGAACAACTGAAGGCAATCGCATGCAAAACTGAATGGCTTTGCCTGCAAAATCGCACAGTTTTCACTGAACGCATCCGCAACGCATCCGGACCTAATCCGGACACGCTTGTGTGAAAGGGGCCTAAATGTCCTTTTACACAGGAGGATTAATTGGGAAAGCAAGCACCAATTGACGATGTAAGAAAGCCATTAATATTCACAAGATAGACATATGTATCTTACAATAATGTTTTTTATGCACCTTCAATCATTTGTAACATCACTTGTTTTTTCTCCTGTTTGCATTAACAATGACTAGCAAATGCTTGTTTACGTGCTGAAAAATGAACAAATTAGCGCCGATCGTTTGAACATTTTTGTGCTGGACAATGATAGGAAACGTTTGCTCCTTCTAAGGATTTTTCAGCCTATAATTACCCAGTGTAAAAGGTGCTTAAACGTCCATGAAATTTGCTTTACAGCAGCAACATAAACATTAGAAATTCCATTCAGACAATGACCTATTGACATCTATGGGAGAGGACAGTGTTTTTGTATACCCTGTGAAACATGCAGAGGTCACTGACAATGGAGCTTACACTTAGGCCTCTTTCAGATGGGCATCGCGGGTGAGGGCCGGATGCGATGCGGGCGCATTGCAGGAAAACCGCATGAGTAGGGACACAATTTCAGTCAGTTTTGACTGTTCAGTTTTTTTCCGCGCGAGTGCAATGCGTGGGTTTGGGTTTAGGTTAGGTGTTGTACAGATTGTATAATTTTCCCTTGAAGATCAATTGGATTAGGTGAGTTAATTTTTTTTGCATTTTTTAACCCCTTAAGCCACATTTAAGTAAGCATTCTGTATTAAGAATGCTATTATTTTCCATGTTATAAGGGAAAATAATACAGTAAATTGACTTTTATCAATTTACTTACATCTTCTTCTAGCAACCATATGTGAAAATCGCATTGCATCCACACTTGCTTGCGGATGCTATGCGATTTTTCCCGCAGCCCCATTCATTTCTACGGGGCCTGCGTTGCGTAAAAAATGCAGAATATAGAACATGCTGCTATTTTTACGCAAAGCACAAAATCACCACTCATCTGTATAGCTCCATTGAAGTGAATGGGTCCAGATTCAGTGCGAGTGCAATGCGTTCACGTCACGCATTGCACCCGTGCGGAATTCTCGCCCGTGTGAAAGGGGCCTTAGGGCTCATGCACATTACTGTCACCTATTTTACAGTCCGCAACTTGCGGATCCGCAAAACATGGATGGCGGCTGATATCGCTTTTTGTGGAACGGAACATCTGGGCCATAATAGAGTAGCCCTACCGTTGTCCTTGTCCATAAGACCTGCAAAAAATGCGTATCAGAGGGGGACAAAAAATATGTTTGTGTGCATGATCCCTTAATATCAATGATATAGTCCTGTTTTATCTGCCTGTAGCTTTATAATAGAGTTGTTACTGTTTACATTCCATCTGATTGGGCAGCTAGACCCCTTTTTCTCTTCAACAGTTTTAATGCATCTACCCCACAGTGTGCCATATTTTTGTAATAGATAAAAGATAGAAGAAAACTATTCAATACAGCTGTAGGGAGGTGAACTTAAAGGGAACCTGTCACTTTGAACATGTCTGATCTGCAGGCAGCATGTTATATAGAGCAGGAGAAGATGAGCAGATTGATATATAGTTTTGTTGTAAAAGTTCAATATGACGATATATACAGCATAACTTACTCCTCAGTAATTGACAGCCATCTCTGTATACACACGCATTCAATGTAAGCTGTAGCAGAGATTTAAATAAATGAAATATAATCTTATTAGCTCCTCTTGCTATATAGCATGCTGCCCACAGCTCAGCCACCATATTCAACAAGGCAGGTGTATGTTAGTTATAGGGGTTCTCCCAGAGTTAAGACATATTCCTTATCCATGAGAACTGGGGAGTTGTGGTCAAGCATATGCCATGCTGCCCCAAAGTCTATGGGATAAAGATAGCTGAGGACTGCATGTTAATTTTGTGCTGAATAATTTCATAGTTTATCTTTATAAGATTTGTAGATATAAATTATGTTGCCCTTCACACTGCCTCCAGCCTTAGCATTAATGCACTTTTAAACCAAATTAAAGTTTATTTATGTGAACATACGTACCAACACCTTTGACACACTCCACACCAGTCACATTTTCAGCACCAATGGCAACAAAAGAATCAAACACGTTATACAGTACCTGAAATAAAACATGCATTTAAGATTAGTATGAAAGATACTGTGACTTGTTTTCTAGTATATTGACATTTTTTATTATGTTAGTTCTTGTATGTTTTAATTCAATGTAAAAAGAAATCACCCCACCCCCCCCCAAAAAAAAAAAAAAAATAGCATGAGAAGTTAGTGCTGGTCTGCACCCAGTCCAGGGTTGCCAACCATTCATAAATGTCTGAACAGTCTGTAAAAATAGGCAACTTTGTGTCCATGAAAAAAAATAGATGCATCCATGATTTTTTTGAGGCTGATGGTATTTGACTATGCTATTTAGGTGCTAATTTTCAACATTTTACATCTCACAGTAAATGCTGGCAATTTCTTATCAGTATATTGAGCTATAGACACATATTACTTATAATGTTTATCGATTATTATGATTTTCCAATTTGTCCGTAAAAACGTTGCCTCTCCTTGATTTTGAGACAAATTGTCCAGAAAAAAAAAAAATTCTGGTTGGAAAACCTGACCCCATCTCCATTCGGTTAACTCTCGTCTAATTCAAGGATTGTTTCAGTATGTATGTAAATGTATCGGGAGCAGCGAAACACTTCATTGTCGAACATAATAAAAGTGCTGATTACTGGGTGGCCAACCTGCTGGATCCCCGCTACAAGTACAATGTGCCGTCCTTAATTCCGTCACTGAGCGTGATCAAAAGATGCGCAAGTGCAAGCACATGCTGGTAGACCTGCTGCTGGTGGTATTCCCACCTGACAGCGGCGGCTCAGTGGAAGCACAAGGCAAAGGCAGAGGAGGAGGAAGAAGTGGCCAACGCAGTTGGGGCGCCGGCAGCACCTCAGATGGGAGGGTTAGCATGGCCGAAATGTGGAAAAGCTTTGTCAGCAAGCCTCAACAACCAGCACCATCAACTGATACGGAACGTCTTAGCAGGAGGCAGCATTTCAGCAAAATGGTGGAACAGTACGTGTGCACATACCTACACGTACTGACGGATGGGTGTGCCCCATTCAACTTCTGGGTCTCCAAATTGGGAGCATGGCCTGAGCTTGCCCTTTACGCCATGGAGGTGCTGGCCTGCCCTGCTGCTTCCACCTACACCGCTGCTTCCACCTACACCATCGCCTCCTCAACCTCCTACTCTACTTTGACCTCCGCCTCCTAGTTTAAGATTATTCTTTTTTTACATTCTTTGTTATTTTAAGTTATTTCCCTATCCACATTTGTTTGCAGGGAAATTGTCCTGCTCTTAACTCAATTTTGCTTTCCTTTTGCAGCCCTCACTATGACTATTTTACAGCCATTTTAGTACACCAAAGTTTGGGTCCCTATTGAATTCAATAGGGTTCAGGTTCGAGTTCGGGTCAAGTTCGGGTCCCGAACCCGAACTGTGACCCGAAGTTCGTCCGAACCCAGCGAACCCGAACATCTACATGGTCCGCTTAAACCTAATTACCAGTGCTATGTTTGTGTAATGTATTCTCCTGGGAACACTCCAGCACCATCTCATCATCCCTCTAGCCTCTGCAATGAACTAGAGCTATACCTAAGATATTCTTCACATGGGGCAATATTAAACCCCTTTCTGGTTACTGTTGACCAATGTGTTTGTGAGATGATTATATGGTACTTACTAAGCCTTTGTTAACATTCTGCACCATGTTCTATATTTCATAAGGTATGCTCCCTTTTTTGGAAAGTCTTTTGTGATGTCCACACAGAGGTCTTGTCAATAAAAATGGCTGCTGATGGAGGATCATGTGACCAAACAAATCACTTCCATGTAATGTTTGCTCCATTCAAATATACTGCTCCTGCAATCTGTACTTTACTGTTGGGAGATTAATGAAGGTGCAATGTGTTTGGAGGCGATCGAGTGATGTGGCTGGTCACATTACACTCCATTAGCAGCCATCTTATGGACAGGAGCTCTGTGTGCAAAGCACAAAAGATATGGCAAACAAGAGAACCTGCATTATGAAATTTAGAAAAAGGCATAGAGTTACAACAAAGGCTACAGTAGTAAGTGTCATACAGTCACATACATATAAAGATCAGAAAACACATACTGTATTTTTCAGACCATGCAGAAAATGCACAACTAATCAGAAGAATAATAAGAAATGAAATATTTTTATAGCATATGCCCTAATACCACATCAGTATGCTAGCCATAATTCTCTTTCATTTTTACAGCCACATTGCCAGTCATAGTGCCCTCATCATCTTTGTACTTAATGCCTAGCCTTCCACAGTAGGTCCAGTACATCCCAGGTCCAGGGGATGGGGACAGTAAGGGTATACAGTATATACAGACTGGAGGTGCTGGCAGACCATTATAGTATACAGTATATACAGAGCAAAGGTTATATTGGATGTTGAGGGTATACAGTATATACAGAGTGGATGTGATGGCAGACTATGATGGTATACAGTATATACAGAGCAGAAGTGATATTGGATAGTGAGAATGTACAGTATATACAGAGTGGAGGTGATGGCAGAACATGGTATACAGTATATACAGAGCAGAAGTGATATTGACAGTGAGGATGTACAGTATATACAGAGTGGAGGTGATGGCAGAACATGATGGTATACAGTATATACAGAGCAGAGATGATATTGGACAGTGATTTTATACAATATATACAGAGCGGAAGTAATATTGGACAGTGAGGGTATACTGTATTGTGTAAGGGTCCATTCACACGACTGAACTTCTGGGTCCGCAAAATTGTGGAACGGTTGTGAACCCATTAATTTTAATGGGGTCGCAAAAGATTTGGACAGCCCACCATGCATCCGTAGTTAAATTCCGCACCATTTTGTCCGCCCCACTAAAAAGATAGAGCATGTCCTATTCTTGTCCGCAATCGTGGACATGAATAGGCATTACTATCATAGGGCTGGCCCTGTGCATTCCGCAAAATGCACACATCCAGTGGCCGTGTTTTGCGGATTTGAAATTTGCAAACCGCAAAACCCTTACGGACATGTGAATGGACCTTAATGGGAAATTGGCTACAGATGCTGATGATCATCAATATCAGATTAGTAGGGGTCCGACACCCAGCACCTGACCGATCAGCTGTTTAGAGCAGCCATGTCACTGGAAACTATACTGTGTACGGAGCACAGCTCTGTACATGTCATAGTGGCCGTGCTGGGGTACTGCAGCTCAGTTTCCATTCAAATGAAAAGGAGCTTGCTACAGTATGATGGCATCAGAGTCTTCATATATGTATATGGAGTCTTCTGCTTCATACTCTGTATTGTTTTTGGCGCTATGGCTACAGGAAACAGCTAATCGGTGGCGCTGTGTGTCGGAACCTTCCAATGTGATATAAATTAAGTATTCTGAGGATAGGTGATCAATATCTGCATCCCAGACAACCCCTTTAAAGTGTAACTGACGTTTTATTTAGGGACAGGGGACATTTTTGTAATGTACTTTATTTAGGGAAAATATTTATTTTTAGTAGAAAACTGGGGCTGAAATGTCCCTTAGCAGCACTCTCTTAAATGAGCGTTGCTAAGGGCAATCCGTCTTCTATTAACATAGGAGAGACGGCCCTCTGCCTGCCCTGTTCCCCTGGTGGGCACAGGAGTCTTGTCTGTTAAAATTAAATCTATATTCCCCCTTTTTATTAAATATAATGCACCATTACAATCACAGTAAAATCACTGACCAGCGTGGCCAGCGAGCTTTCCCCTGCACTACTGGCGTGCGGACTAATGAAGCAATAGCCGCGAGCGATGCCTCTGTGAGTCGTAAGCGCTCACTACAGGCAGTGCAGGCAGGGGGAAGCTGCTATACAGTATACAGGTACAGAACTGTCCTTATATACTGTATAAGAGCTTTCTCCTGCCTTCCTGCACTGCCTGTAGTGAGCGCTTACCACTCACAGAGGTATTGCTCCTGGCGTCTGCTTCATTAGTCAGCCGGGAGTTCAGGGGGAAATCTCACTGACAGCACTGGCCACTCTGGTCAGTGATTTTATAGTGATTGTACAACTGCATTATATTTAATAAAAAGGGGGAATGTAGATTTAATTTTGAACACATAAGACTCCTGTGCCCACCAGGCTGTGAGGAAGCAGGGCAGGCCGAGGCCCGCAGCTCCCGCACAGCCCGTCTCTCCTATGCTAATAGAAGACAGATGGCCCATAGCAACGCTCATTTAAGAAAGTGCTGCTAAGGGACATTTCAGCCCCAGTTTTCTACTAAAAATAAACGTTTTCCCAAAATAAAGTACATTACAAAAATGTTCCCTGTCACTGTCCCTACACATTAGCAAAAAAAAAAAAAAAAAAAGGAAACGGCAGTTACACTTTAACTGAATTCAGGCTAATGTGAGCACATTTGTACAACAGTCGGTAAGAAGCACCAGCAGGGAAGAAAAGGCAGTCTCTCCAGACACCCTCAGATGTGCCCTCTTCCCCATCTCTATCTGACTCTGCCTGGGGCAAATACCCCCACTCTTTAGCAAGACCTCTGTGCTCAGATGCAACATATTTAATATGGAAATATACCAGTCTTAGTGAGATTTATAGTAGCAATGCGTTTCCCCCAGCTTGGTTAGCACTTCAACCTAAACTAGAACTTCACTGCTTCTACCAGCCTTTCCTGACTGTTATCTTCGGTTTCTTATTATATCATAACTGGATTTTGCCTGACCCTTGTTATCCAGTACTTATTCTTGCTTGATTCCTTCTCTTAATATTGCATACATTATATTCCAGACATCCCCCGTAGATTAAATATGGTTACTGGTTGATCAAGTACAGACAAAATGGTGCATGAACTATCTCAATGTATGATCCAAAAGGGCACTTCATATTCTAAAGATCCTTTTTCTCAAGTTAGATGAAACTGCCTGATCATTCTTCATGCACCTTGAAAGAGTTTGCAGAGAGTTTATTTTTTGTCGCTCGAAGGTTACCCATGGTATTTTGCTGCAAAAGGGGACAGTTTCATATGGGAAAATAGATGTCATCATAAGGAAGGAGGATTATCTAGAAATACTGAACCAAGAAATCAAGCAAGAAAGTTGAAACGTGGTCATATAGTATCTGTGTCTAAGAATTCCTATAAAGTAGTGCTAAATGTTTAAAAACAACAAAGCAAAATAATTGGAGTAGCCATAACAAAGCCCTGACACGACTGTCACTGAAAACTTGTGGAATTTACTGACAAAATATGTCCAAGAAAAGATGCCTACAAACTAGGCCATCTTACATTAGTATTGTCAAGATAGACGGGTGAAGAACAGACATAGATCGAAGCTTGTAGAAGTCTTCCCCAGAGGTAGATTCAATTGAAGCAACTAAAAAGCAATATCACTAAACAAGGAATTGTATGTAAACCTGGCGAATGTACAGAACAGACATAAATAGTGAGCAGCTTGTGGCAATGTGAAGCAACAGGAATGCAATGCGGTTAAATACAAAGAAATTGTCTCTAAACTTTTGAAAAGCTCATGGAAATAAATAACAAATCCTAATTTTCTTAACACAGAAAGGCTATAGTAGCATGGAATGTGTGGAACATTAAAAATTATGTTTAGTTACTTAATCACTTCAAGAATGAACCAGTTTTCAGCTTCCTGACAGAGCCTAATTTTGCAAATATGAAGTGTCACTTTATGTGGTAGTAACTTTGGAATACTTTTACTTGTAATTCTGAGATATTAGTGGTAAATTTGGGTCAATATGTTTAGAAACTATACTCCTCAAACTGATTTCAGAAACTTTGTTGACCATTTAGATGTTCCACAGAAATTAAAGCAAAATTGAGGTACAATTTAAAAATTTCATTTTTTTTTTTGCAGATTTTCCAATTTAATCAATTTTCCCTGTGGCACAGCAAGGATTAACATCAAAACAAACTTCAATATTTATTACCCTGATTCTGCAGTTTACAGAAACTGTAGTCATAAACTGCTCTATGGGCACACGCCAGGGCTCAGAAGGGAAGCAGTGCCAAATGTATTTTAGAGGACAGATTTTGCAGGAATGGTTTTTGGGCACCCTGTCACATTTAAAGAGACCCTGAGGTTCCTGTGCAGTGAAAACCCCTAAAAAGTGACCCTATTTTTGAAACTACACACCTCAGTGAATCTATCGAGTGGTGTGGGGTATGCTTTGAACTGACAAGCATTTCATAAAATTTTGAAAATGTTGTTTTAGGCTTAAATATTTCATTTTCACAATTAGTAATGGGAGAAAAAGCACCACACAATTTATCAATTTTTTCTGAATATGGCAACATCCCATATGTGGTTGTAAACTGCTGTATGATCACGCTGCAGGGCTAAGAATGGAAGAAGCGCCATTTGGCTTTTGGAGGGCAAGTTTTGCTAAAATAGCTTTCGGGCACAATATCACGTTTAACCACTTCCCGACCGCCCATTGACTATAAATGTTCTGGGAGGTCGGGTTTATCTCTGAATGGACATTCTGGAACATCCTTTCAGTGATGGCAGCTGCACACATGTTGCTGCAGTGCAGCTTCATATTATAATTGCACTTGTGCCCGCTGTCTTATTTGAAGCGACAGTGCTGTGTAATTAGAACTGCTCATCCCTTTCACTTTTATATGGACAGTTGCAATTACACTGCAATGAATCTAGCGAATAATATGACGTGCAGATAATTTTGAGGAGAAAGCAGCGCTCCCATGAGCACTGCTACCTTTTCAAATTGCTGTTCAGTGGCGGTACTAGGAGTTGGACCCCCGACAATCTGATAATGATGACTTATCCTGAGCATAGGTCATCAAAATTAAACCACTGCACAACCCTTTTAAATGAGCTGCAGTACACCAGCATGGCGACTACACAGTGGACAATGCCTTCTGCTTCTAGCTCTGTCCCTTGTTATGTTTCCAGGGCAGTTCTGCTGCATCATTATCTAAAAGGTGAATAATAAGTGGTTATTAGTGTTGAACGAGCATGCTCGGCCGAATACCATGTGTGATCGAGCGCGATGCTCGAGTCTCCTCCCCGCACGTTTGTTGGGTGCTACGCAGCCAATTAACGTGCAGGTAAGTACTGCCACTCACTGTAATGCCGTAGCCATGTTGATTACTGCCATTACAGTGATTTGCTGGCCAGAACGCATCATCGGGTGCTATAAAGCACCCGATGACGCGTGGTTCGGCTCAGTTTTAGTCAGGGAGAGCTGTGCTGTAGAAGGGACAGATAGTGTAGGGAATTGATTTTTATTTTTTTGTTAGGCAGGGTTGGTGTCAGAGACCCAAAAGTCCTTTTAATGACTATTGTTGTGTCTGGCAGCAATATTTATTTTCAGCGCAAACTGCGCAAAATTGCGTACAATTGTAGAGAAGCCCAAAAGTCCTTTTAAAGACTATTGTTATATCTGGCAGCAATTTATATTATTAGCGCAACCTGCGCTAAATTGCGTGCAATTGTTAGAGACCCAAAAGTCCTTTTAAGGACTATTGTTGTATCTGGCAGCAATTTATATTTTTAGCGCAACCTGTGCCAATAGCGTGCAGTTGTTTGGCTTCTGAAAACAGCCACATTATCTGTGCTACATCTCCTGTGTAACGTGTGTGCAGCCTAAAAATATCTGTGACATGCAGTGTACTTTTTCTTTAGACTGTGTCCGCAGCGGACAGTGACATTACCTGCGCTACATCTCCTGTATAACGTTTGCGCATCCTAAAAATATCTGTGACATCCAGTGTAATTTTTACGTAGATGCTGCGGACAGCGACATTATCTGCGCAACATCTCCTGTTTAATGTGTGCGCATCCTAAAAATACCTGTGACATCCAATATACTTTTTTCGTAGACGCTGCAGACAGTGACATTATTCGCACTACATCTCCTGTTTAACGTGTGCGCATCCCAAAAATATCTGACATCCAGTGTACCTTTTCCGTAGACTGTGTCCGCTGCGGACAGTTACGTTACCTGTGCTACATCTCCTGTATAAGGTTTCCTAATCCCATATACCTGTGACATTCCCTGTAATTTTTTATTAGCCGCTGATGACAGCCTTGACATTATCTGCGGGATATCTCCTGTGTGACGTTTCCACATCCCCAATACCTTTTAAAAAAAATTTGCGCATACACTTCCAAATCCTACGCTACTGTATGTGTGACATACTTTCAAGCATATATAACATTTAAAATGAAGAAGATGAGCAGTAAGGGATGGGGAAGTGACTATGATGCTAATGGTGCATGCAGAGGCCGTGGGCGCATTGAAACTGTGCCTGCTGCCAGAGCACAAGAAAATCAATAATCCTCGATAATTAGCTTCATGTCCCAGTTTGCAGGGCGGCGCAGGACACCACTCTTGAAGTCAGACCAGTGCGACCAGGTGGTCAGTTGGATTACAGCAGATAATGCTTCCAGTCGGTTAAGCACCACTCTGTCTTCCACCAAGTCCAGTCTCGGTAGCCAAGGCACTCGCATATGTTTTACAGGGTCAGCTCACCTGCAGGCTCTCGCATATAATATTTTAGAGGGTTAGCTCACCAGCAGGCCCTCACCTACAATCTTTTACAGGGTCAGCTCACCTGCCGGTCCTCGCATATAATGTTTTACAGGGTCAGCTCACCTGCAGGCCCTCACCTACAACCATTTAGAGGGTCAGCTCACTAGCAGGCCCTCACCTACAATCTTTTACAGGGTCAACTCACCTCGCATAAAATGTTTAAGGTCAACTCACCTGCAGGCCCTCACCTACAACCTTTTAGAGGGTCAGCTATCTAGCAGGCCCTCACCTACAATCTTTTACAGGGTCAGCTCACCTGCAGCCCCCCTTCACATATGTTTTACAAGGTCGGCTCACCATATAATTTTTTAGAGGGTTAGCTCACCAGCAGGCCCTCACCTACAATCTTTTACAGGGTCAGCTAACCTGTAGGCCCTCGCATATAATGTTTTACAGGGCCAGCTCACCTGCAGGCCCTCGCCTCTAATGTTTTAGATGGTCAGATCAGCAGGCCCTTGCTCCAAATTTTTTTGAGGGTCACGAGCAGGTCACGAGCATGTTTTAGATGGTCAGCTCAGCAGCAGACCCTCACTCCTAATGTTTTAGAGGGTCAGCTCAGCCGCAGGCCCTCGCCTCTAATGTTTTAGATGGTCAGATCAGCAGGCCCTTGCTCCAAATTTTTTTGAGGGTCACGAGCAGGTCATTAATCATAATTTTTCAAGGGTGTGTATGATGCCCTCCTTTATGTGTAATGAGTGCCGATTCCTTGTAATTTTTGGCAGCCCTTTCACTTAGTGCATAGGCTTTATGAGTGTAGGAGTCCCACTACATGAACAATTGTACCACAATGTGATTAAGGCCCTCCTTTATGTGATATACAGGTTGTTTCAGAGTGCCTCTTGCTTGTAATTTTTGGCAGCACTTGCACTTTATATACAAGTAAATATACAGGAAAAAATGTTTCCTAACGATTTTTTCTCTAAAATCGATTTTATCTTCGGTTTTGTGCGTATCATTGTCAGTCTGTAAAAGTGGCGTACTACTCGGACAACATCGTTCCCAGCAGCGACCTGGGAGTCCAAGATGCATCCAGACATCCTCCACATGCTGGTCCCAAACAATTTCGGAGATGTTTCCATCAATTTCTGACCTTTTCCTATGAACCAGGCACCCTCCCCTCTTCAGAGCAGGGGTGCCTGCCTGTTTTAATGATTGTGTTCTCCCATTGACTTGGGTGCTCGATCAACACTAGTATATGGTTCAATCTTCCTTTTCTTGGCCTGTACTCCTCCTCCATCATATCAACATGCTTAGTAGGCTGCCCATGCTCATAATGTTTTAGAGGGCTAGCTCAGCAGCAGGCCCTCAACCATAATTTTTTCGATGGTCAGCTCAGCAGCAGGCCCTCACCCATAATTTTTTCCATGCTCAGATCAGCAGCAGACACTCGCCCCCAATGTTTTAGAGAGTCAGCTCAGCAGCAGACTCTCACCCCTAATGTTTTAAATGGTCAGTTCAGCCGCAGACCCTCACCCCTAATGTTTTATATGGTCAGCTAAGTAGCAGGCCCTCGCCTCTAATGTTTTAGATGGTCAGCTCAGCAACAGGCCCTCTCCCCTAATGTTTTAGAGAGTCAGCTCACCAGCAGACCCTCACCCCTAAATTTGCTTTAGATGGTAAGCTCAGCGGCAGACCCTCACCCCTAATGTTTTAAATGGTAAGCTCAGCAGCATGCCCTCGCCCCTAATGTTTCAGAAGGTCAGCTCAGTAGCTGGCCCTCACTCCTAATGTTTTAGATGTGCCACCCTATATGAGTGGTGTGTTCAGAAATCAGTAGTACTATTTTTATCAGTTTAATCCCTGTTACGTCCCCTATCAGGGGACGTGGATTGAATGGATTTTAGACAACCCCAAAGAGTTGTCAACAGTTGACACACTGATTGCAGAAATTTTATTCATCTGTGTGTGCGTCCTTCTTGTTATAGTGATGACTGAGCTTGTGCACACATTTGGGAGATTGAATTGAATTGAATCCTTGCATGTGGAGATACAGAAAAAAGCTTGCTCTGTCCGCTTCCTTCTAATTTGGGGCACTGCGCGTGTGCCGTGCAATGCACTGTGCCACCCTATATGAGTGGTGTGTTCAGTTATACTATTATTATCAGTTTATTCCCTGTTACGTCCCCTATCAGGGGGCGTGTATTGAATTGATTTTAGACAACCGCAAAGAGTTGTCAATAGTTGACAAACTGATTGCAGAAATTGTATTAATCTGTGTGTGCGTCAATCTTGTTGTAGTGATGACTGAGCTCGTGTGCACGTTCGGGAGACTGAATTGAATTGAATCCTTGCATGGGGAGATACAGAAAAAAGCTTGCTTTGTTCTGTCCGCTTCCTTCTAATTTGGGGCACTACAGAGAGAACCATTATGACATCATGAAATAATAATTTTGTTCCTCTGAAGTACATTGAGTATACAGCTATACTGTTCTGAGCTCTGTACTTGCTCTGCCAAGGGAATGAGTTCTGTAGTTCTTCCATTGTCACTGAAAAAGTGCCTGACCTACAGAAACCAAATCTGAAATGCTTTATAGATAAAAAAAAATAATTTGATCTAAGGGAATTGCAGTTCATTTTAACACTGACATCAAGATACACCCCTTTTATTAGTTACATATGATTCTAGTAAAACCCAGTAGACTAAGTCACGATGAAGCGGCTTTGGTGCTAGTGTTGGTGGTGGCGGCGGGCGGGCGAGTGGATTCTTGAGAGGTGCCCGAAGCTGAGCTGGAGGTGCGTCAAGGTTCCAAGCGGAAGCTGTAGAAGATTGGGTGTCCTGTGTAAGCCAGTCAACTATGTCGTCAGAATTTTTCGAGTTCAGGGTACGTGGCCTCTGAACACTGGGGATTATTCTAGGGCCAAAGGAAATCACAGCACCACGACGTCCCCTGCGGGGTGGCCTGTCTCTGGCTGTCTTTTTTTTTATTTTTATTAGTGGTACTATGCATGCAAGGTACTGTGCCACCCTATCTGAGTGGTGGGCACAGTACAGTCTGTGGGCCTGACACACACTGGCAGGCAACTGAAATGATATTAAAGGGTAAAAATGAAATGCCTTATTTATCGGCAAGCTACTGTGCCACCCGGTATGAGTGGTGGGCACTGGCAGTGGGCACACTACAGTCTGTTGGCCTGACACACACTGGCAGCAGGCAGGCAACTGAAATTAGATTAAAGTGTAAAAATTAAATGCCTTTTTTTTATGCAAAGTGATGGGCACTGGCAGTGGGCACACTACAGTATGTGGGCCTGCAGCCTCTCACACACGGGCAGGCCAGGCAACTGCAATATAATATATATATAAAAAAAAAATCAATACTGATGTACTACCCTAAAAAGGGCTTTTTGGGGTGCTGTAAGGATGCTGTCCTTACAGCAGATGAGTCTGTGGACACAGAACACTGGCCTAGCTAACACTTTCCCTATGAAATCCAGCAGCTGCACTCTCCCTGCTCTCACTAACACACTGCAGCTTCAGACTGCATCTAAAATGGCTGCCGTTTTTATAGGAGGTGGGAAGGAGGGTGCTGATTGGCTGGAATGTGTCTGCTGACTGTGGGGTACTGGGTCAAAGTTTGCTCAATGATGATGTATAGGGGGCGGACCGAACATAGCACAAGTTAGCCCGCCGCAGCGAACGCGAACAAGCTATGTTTGCCGGGAACTGTTCGCCGGCGAATAGTTCGGGACATCTCTATATATGGATTCAGTGCTTGGTGACATCCAGTGTATTTGAATCAAATTTAGTCTGTATTTCAGAAAGGTTTCTACCGGGTAGAGTTGAGCGAACACCTGGAACTTCCCGAAAATGATCGGGTTAGGGATCCGAACTCGACCCGAACTTCACCCCGAACCTGAACCCCATTGAAGTCAATGGGGACCCGAACTTTTGGGCACTTAAATGGCTGTAAAATAGCCCTGGAAAGGGCTAGAGGGCTGCAAAAGGCAGCAAAATGTAGGTAAATGCCCTGCAAACATATGTGAATAGGGAAATGACTTAAAATAATATAAAATACAGAAAAATAATAAACATTGTAAACTTGAGCCCAAGTGAGTGACAGTGGCACCTGTCACCCAGCAAACAGAGGATGTGGAAGCAACGCCACCACATCTGTCATTGTCAACAAGCATTTCCACCAAATCTCATGGAAGTGTTCAGCTATCAGCTGTCCATCTCC
This sequence comes from Bufotes viridis, assembly GCA_033119425.1. Taxonomy (NCBI): domain Eukaryota; kingdom Metazoa; phylum Chordata; class Amphibia; order Anura; family Bufonidae; genus Bufotes; species Bufotes viridis. The sequence goes on along the minus strand of CM065593.1, from coordinate 199,071,683 downwards.
TAAACACTGGAGAGAAAAAGAAATAGAAAGAGGAAGTACCCCCCTACCTATGGCTCTGAATGCCTCTTTTCAAACTTCCTGGTCCTTTGAAATACTGTCATTCTGTCTGGTAGACAGTTTTAAAAACCTTATGGCGGTGGTCCCTGCACAACCAAGTGGCGGACAAAATAAAGTGTCCACTGCGCAATGCTATCTGTGGCAACGTCCACATAACCAACAACACAGTAGGTAAATGTAGCGGCTGTCCCAAAGGCGGCTAGCATTTTTGCGACTGTCCTTCCGCCCCCGAGGATTGCTGGGCATTTCTCTTTGTATCCTGTTACCTCCTCCTCCTACTCGGCTTCCTCCTTCTCTACGTCCTCCTCATCCACTCAGCGTAACACCTTCACCACCAAAAGCAGCACAGCCAGGGGGAAACGACAGCAGGTTGTTTTAAAACTTGTGTGTTTGTGGGACAAACCCAGCACCGCGCAGGAGGTGTGCACAGACATGAAACAACAGACCAACCATTGGTTGGTGCCACTGAGCCTCCAGCCCGGCCTGGTGTTGTGCGCTAATGGGCGAAATATACTAGCAGGTCTGGGTCTAGCCGGTTTGACACATATCCCCTGCCTGCCACATGTGCTGAAATTCCTAAACACAAGACAGTAAAAATCAATTCAGTTAATCAAACATACACAACCCCCCCAACACCCCTTTCACTCGAACCATTAACAAACTTTTTACAAATTTTCTTAAAAACATATTAAAATAACTATAATGCAGCTAAACTTACTATATAAACAAACAAAACTATATACACGCCTTATCCTTAACTTAAGGCCAGTGACATCCAAGTGGCTCGAAGGGTGGGTTCCTGCACCAACATAGTCTCTGGCCTGGAACACAATTGTCCAGCCAGGGCACAGTTCTGGAGGATGAGGAGGATAAGTAGGATGAGGAGGAACCGTGTTCTCAGCAGGGTGGCACCCAAGCCAGCTCACGGGCAGCTGGGTCACCATCAGCACCTCAGGAGGCTGGGTTAGCATTGGCGAAATGTGGGAAAGCTTTGTCATCACGCCACAACAACCTGCACCACCAGCAGATCTGGAACGTCTTAGCAGGAGGCAGCATTTCAGCAACATGGTGGAAGAGTACACTGATGGGTTTGCCCAGGGGCGTAGCTACAGGGAAGCATGTGAAGCACACTGTTTTGGGTCCCTGACCTAGAAGGGGCCCATCCAGGAGGAGGAGGACTAAAAGACTTTGTCAGGACCCCCTCAACAGTATTATACAATTAAATTAGATACAGTGGCAGCATAGACAGTGTAGAAAGCGGATGGAAAATAAACCCAAACAGCCTCACACCCTACACACTCAACACCCCCTTCTTTCACTCAAACCATTAACAAACTATTTACAAATTTACTTAAAAACATATTAAAATAACTATAAGGCAGCTAAACTAACCATATAAAGAAACAAAACTATATACACACCTTATCCTTAAAGGGGTATTATCATCTTAATGATCACTGTTAAATCTGGTAATATATTTAATTAACTAATTCCCACCCCTTAGAAGAAATTTAAGATATACTTACCTGACTGTTGTCTTTCGTCTCCCCTGGTTACGGCCACCGCTCTCCTCCCGAATCGCGGGGGCCGCGCTTGCGCAGACGACTTCTTCTTTTCTCCCGGCCGGGCCGCGAGCAATCCTGAAAGCGCACGCCGACGCCGCGCATGCGCTATGGTGACTTCATCCTGGCCAGTATAGTATACTTGCCAGGAAGAAGTCACCAGGGCGCATGCACGGCGACGTGCGTGTTCAGTCCAGCACGCGGCGCGGCCGGAAGAAGACGTCAATCAAGAAGGAGCCCGCCCCCAGCCAGAATCCAGGAAGTGAACGGAGCCCGGGAGCAGGTAAGTATGAAAAGGCATCGTGGGACAACCCCTTTAACTTAAGGCCAACCAAATACAAGTGGCTCGGAGGTATTGCTATTTTGGCAATTGAATTTCACGCCAGAACAAAACCTATCCTTTGCCGGACACTATTAAACTTGGCCAGCCACTGCTGGGACACCAGATTTAGGGGATTGCTATTTTGGCAATATAATTTCACCCCAGAAGAAAAGCTATCCTTTGCCAGACACTATTAAACTTGGCCAGCCACAGCTGAAACCACCGATTTATGGTATTGCTATTTTGGCAATTGAATTTCACCCCAGAACAAAATATATCCTTTACCGGACACTATTAAACTTGGCCAGCCACTGATGGGACACCAGATTTAGGAGATTGCTATTTTGGCTATTGAATTTCACCCCAGAACAAAATATATATTTTGCTGGACACTATTAAACTTGGCCAGCCACTGCTGGGACACCAGATTTAGGGGATTGCTGTTTTGGCAATTGAATTTCACCACAGAAAAAAATCTATCCTTTGCCAGACAGCAGACAGTATTACACTTGGCTAGCCACAGCTGGAACACCAGATTTAGGGGATTTCTATTTTGGCAATTGAATTTAACCCCTCAATAAAATATCGAAATTTCTATCCTGAGTTTCTAGGGGTGATAATAAGCACAGCCAAGCCCCTGATGCAGGATATAGCAAAAAAAAAACTAGTATTGATGGATTGATGACTTGGTGGCAGCTTGTGCTGGTGCACAAGACACAAAATGGCCACCGATCACCCCAGAAAAAAGTGACAGAAAAACGCTCTGTGCAGCCTAAAAACCAGTGAGCAATTAACTAGCAGAAGTTGAATAATTCACAGCTGTAGATCGATCACTTCATTAGGTGTTTTTGCTGAGTTTTCCCTGCCTAATCTCGCCCTCACAGCAGCTGCGTCCTATCCCTACACTAATCAGAGCAGAGTGACGTGCGGCGCTAAGTGACTCCAGCTTAAATAGAGGCTGGGTCACATGCTGCACTTGGCCAATCACAGCCATGCCATTAGCAGGCATGGCTGTGATGGCTTCTTAGGGCAAGAAGTAAAACGCTAGCTGATTGGCTGCTGTGCAGCCCTTCAGAAAGCGGGAAAAAATCGCCGAACAACGAACCCGAACCTGAACTTTTTTGAAAATGTTCGGGTTCGGGTCCGTGTCCGAACACCCCAAAATTCAGACTATACAGTTCAGGTTTGCTCATCCCTACTTTGGATTTGAAATCACGTCCTTCTGCATTAGAGGCAAGCATCTTAACCATTGGGCTATACAACCCATTGATAAACTCTGCTGGAAAATACTGCACCAAGCACCGGGGCACAATAGAAGTCAATTGGAGAACCCGATCATTAAACCAGACACCCCCTGCTCTGAAGAGGGAAGGGTGTCTGGTTCACATGAAAAGGTCCGAAATTGATGGAAACACCACTAAATGGTTCGGGAACAGCATGGGGAGGATGTCTGGATGCATCTTGGACTCCCAGGTCGCTGCTGAGAACGATGTTGTCCGAGTAGTACATCAATTTTACAGACTGACAATAATACGCACAAAACCAAAGATAAAATCGATTTTAGAGGAAAAATTGTTAGGAAACATTCTTTCCTGTATATTTATTGTAGGGCCTCATTCACATTATGGTATAATTGTTCAGGTAGTGGGACTCCTACACTCATAAAGCCGATGCACTAGATAAAAGGGCTGCCAAAAATTACAAGGAACAGGCACTCCAATACACCATTTATTACACATAAAGAAAGGCATTATACACACCCTTGAAAAATTATGATTGATGCCTTGCTGATGACCCTCAAAAACATTTGGAGCAAGGGCCTGCTGGTGACCCTCTAAAACATTATGGGTGAGGGCCTGCTGCTGAGCTGACCATGTAAAAAATTAGTGGCGAGGGCCTGCTGCTGAGCTGACCATCTAAAACATTAGGGGTGAGGGCCTGCTGCTGAGCTGACCATTGGAAAAATTATGGTTGAGGGTCTGCTGCTGAGTTGACCCTCTAAAACGTTTGGAGTCTGTCAAAGTGCACGGCAGCTCCGACGTGTGGAGCTGTAACTACGGTCAAGGACAATATATGTCCGTTATGGCCCTTTGGGTAAATGTGGTTCCTGCCCAGCCAAACAAGCAACTTGGCCAAGTGACGACGCTTCCGCCTCCAAGTTCTCACACCGTTGGTGTTGCAACAATGTCCGCCTCTGCCTCCTCATCCTCCACCATGACCTCAGCCTCCACTGCAGGGACAAATCACAGTGCCCCTCCAGCATTCCACATGTGCAGGGCACGGCGGTGTCCCGCTATTCTACACCTCGTTTGCCTGGGCGAACGGAGTCACACAGGGGAGGAACTGCTCCGTGTCCTTCATCAAGAAATCGAATTCTGGCTTTTTAAGCGACAACTCAAAATCGGAGCCGTGGTGACTGACAACGTGAAGAACATGGTGCCGGTGCTGCATCAAGGAGGGCTGAGCCATGCGCCCTGCACATGTTCAATCTGGTTGTCAAGCGGTTCATGAAGTCTTCCACCCATCTGCAAGATATCCGAAAAATGGCCTGTAAACTTTGCATGCACTTCTGCCACTGGTACACCACCAAGCACACCCTCCTTGAGCTGCAGTGGCAGAACGGGGTCCCCCAACATAGGCTGAAATGCGATGTTTCCACCCGTTGGAATTCCACCCTCTATACGTTGGACCTACTATAGGAACAGAAAAAGAGTACTCCCCTATGTAAATTCGATGTCAGCCAGTGGCAGCTCATGCATGACACCTGCCGTTTGCTCAGGCCCTGTGAAAATGCCATGCTATTTGTCAGTCGCCAGGAATACGGGATGAACAACGTCATTCCACTGCTTTATATCCTGGAACAAATGCTGGTACATCTGGCTGGTCAAGGGACTGGAGAAGTGGCGTCTACATCTCACAGCCACATGAGCCCTGTGGGGGCTGAATTGAAGGAAGAGGAGAAGGACATTGGAGCACAAGCAATGTGTAGTGAAATGGTTGGTTTTTCTACAGGTGACAGGAGAGGAGGAGCAGGAGCAGCCGTAGGAGCAATAGGGAGATGAAAATGAGGCAGATGACCCAGGCACACGGTGGCAGTATGCAGTGGAGATGGAGGCAGGGAGTCCTTCCGAGTCACTTGCACAAATGGCCCGCTGCATGCTCAGTTGCTTGGGTAGTGACAGCCGAATTGTCACAATTCGCCAGAGGGATGACTTCTGTCTCTCCACTGGTCCAAAATGGGAGCCTTCTTTACACCCACTGAGCGGGAGGACAAACTGAACTACTATAGAGACATTCTATGTAGTCAGTTGCAGTTGGCCGCTGCCTATCTGCGCCATTGTTCATCTTCTTGCAGGTCGGACCGGGGGGCCCTCTGCACTCTCATTCCACTGTCATGGCCGCCGTGGCGGGGTGTAGGTGGGGGTGTAGTAGCAGTAGCAGTACCAGATCCATCAGCAGCAGCTTGAGTCTAGAGTTGATGATGAGCCCACCCAAAATGTGGAGAGACTGGCCTTTGTCAAGATGAATCAGACGTGGATCAGCCAGGATTTCCACCCACCAATGCCTGATGCATCAGATTAGATCATCCATGCTGCCTCACCCAAACCTTGACAAAAGAGACCGGTTTCTTCTGGCTACCTTCCTTAGCTACTATTCTTATGCTGCCACCCGCCTGATGACATATGATGCAAAGTACTCCTTCTTACACCCATCATCATCAGCAGGTACTGTTATTGCCACCCACCTCCCCACTCTGTCACCGAGTCACTCTGTGGTCTCCTGATGCTGCTGCCACCTCACCACTCGGGTCTCCTCATGCTGCTGCTGCCATCTCCACACTGTCACCTTGCCACTCTGTGGCCTCCTCATGCTGCTGCTAACTCAACACTATGTCAACTTGCTACTCTGTGGCCTCCTCATGCTGCTGCTGCTGTCAGCTCCACACTATGTCACCTTGCCACTTTGTCGCCTCCTCATGCTGCTGATACCTCTACACTATGTCACTGGGCCACTCTGTTGCCTCCTCACGCTGCTGCTAACTCTACACTATGTCACTGGGCCACTCTGTGGCCTTTTCATGCTGCTGCTGCCACCTCCACACTATGTCAACTTGCCACTCAGTGGTCTCCTCATGCTGCTGCTACCTCCACACTGTTATTGTGCTTTTCTGTGGCCTCCTCATGCTGCTGCTGCTGCCACCACCACACTATATCACCTTGCCACTCCGTGGCCTCCTCATGTTGCTGCTGCCACCTCAACACTATGACAACTTGCCACTCTGTGGCCTCCTCATGCTGTTTCTGCCGCCATCTCCACACTGTCACCTTGCCACTCTGTGGCCTCCTCATGCTGCTGCTAAAATAAACACTATGTCACTGGGCCACTCTGTGGCCTCCTCATGCTGCTGTTGCTGCCACCTCCACACTGTCACCTTGATAGTCTGTGGCCTCCTCATGCTGCTGCTAACTCAACACTATGTCACTGGTCCACTCTGTGGGTTCCTCATGCTGCTGCCACCTCAACACTATGTAAATGGTCCACTCTGTGGTCTCTCCATGCTGCTGCCAGCTCCCCAATATGTCACTGGGCCACTCTTTGGTCTCCTCATGCTGCCGCTACCTCAACACTATGTCATTGGGATACTCTGTGGTCTTCTCAAGCTGTTCTCCCACCCTCCCCACTCCATGACTGGGCCACTATTTTGCCTTTTTGGCCTGGTTGACATCATCATTTATTTGACCCTTCTTCTTATCTGTCAGAAGGAAGGAAAAATGAGACTTACAACGGATCCTGTATGTGTAGCAGCTTTACGACCTGTATGGTCCCATCAGAAATGACTTATGATTTGGTAGCCAAAAGCAGGGGTGGGTACAATTCCATTCACATGTCATCTCTGTTTTGGATATACTCCAGTTTTTTTTTTTTGGCTTTAGCAATACTGATGGATTACTGACCAAATACTGACCGAGTGAAGGCGGATGCTCACAGACAGGATCTGTTTTTTGGGGGGGTTATTGTTCTGACGGATCAGAGGAAGGGCAAAATAATCAGTGACGTCAACACAAACTTACTGCTGAGGGGGGCTCTACTTGTATAAACGTTTAATAGAACAGGTTCTGAAGACATCTATGTGGAATCAGCTTACAACGGTGTAAAAGGAGTGTGCTCTTTCACGCTACAGTAGGATCTTGGGCCTCTGCACAGTTCTTTATACCTGGCGCTAACATCGACCTGTAAGACTGAATTCACACTTGAGTTATTTGGTCAGTTTTGGCCCCGTAACTGCCCCAATCAGTGAAGTGTGCATTGATTCTAAGAGCGACGCCTGTCCTCTGCATGTCATACGGACTCACAGTATTGTTTCACTACCACATCAGACTCCCTATGCGTGTTACTGCAAGGCACAGTGTTCTACACCACTATACAGGCTCTTTTTCAGCCAGTAATTAGCTGTTTTTTAATGTGATTTGCCGCGAATAAATTTGTATCGAATCAAATCTTTTCGGAAAATTCGTCAAACCAGCAAAATTGAATTGTTGAGAAGTGAAATTGAGTGAAACATCTCAAGCCTAGGGAGGCAAATAGTGTCTATATAAACCATTAGAAAGCATTTGCATTTGGGCTACAAGCCAGAAGTCTAGCTACAGGTGTTCCACTGACCTCATCCCACTGAAATTCTGAGAAGAGGGTATGCAAATGAACTCTCACCGATTTAATTAAGCACTCTCTGCTCTGAACTGATGAGGGGCAATCGCCCCGAAACAGCAGTCTGCAGATAAGGTGCTGGCTTAATTATTATCCAAGTCATGTCTCAAGGCCTTTTAAAAGGTCAAACATTGACTTATAGGATAACGACCTTACATCTAGTGGCATTAGAGGCAGAGCTTGCTAAGAGCTCATTTGCATACCATCTTCCCAGAATTCCAGAGCAGAGGAGTGTACTCAGCGTGCGTTTCTTTTCTGATGCAGCTCTCTCCCTGTAAGGGCTGTTTCATATTAATGATAAAACAGATCCGGCAGGCTATTCCAGCCAGGAACAGCCTGTCGGATCTTTCCTTGACGGGTGCAGCCATGCGTTGCCGGCAATACGTCCGACCCCATTGACTATAATGAGGTCCAGCAGAGATCCAGCCGCAACCCGGCAAATATTCCAAGGAGCAAATGGACAAATACCACTGCATATAGCAGTTTTCATCTGGCAGCTTCTCAAATGGCATCACAGCATTACAGCATCAAACAGGAGATCTGGCTTGAGGCAGTTGAAGGATTAAACCGAGCGTATTTCCACCTCAGGCAGGTGGACAGAGAAAAAAGGAGAAAAAGAGCAGGTGGTGCTGCACAGATAGAATTTATTGAAAAAACACAGTAGCTATACTAAATTTTTTATTATATCCAATTACATAAGTATTCCGATCCAGTTGCTCTTTTGAAAAATGTAGAATGTTTTCCATGGGACAGCCTCTTTAAAATATGAACATCCAACTGGGCATGTGTATGCCCAGCTTTACAATCAGAAGTCAACCGTTGAAATGGTTCTTCCGTATTTGAATCAATAAGTAGATAAGACAGGAGTAAATATTAGCTGACCTAACTAAACTTACAAAGGAAATATTGCGTATAGTGGGGAGATTGTGTTGGAACATTGCACATCTAACATCTTACAGTAGATGCCAGGTGGTGGCTGCTTCAACAGAATAGAGGTGGCTGGGCACATTTCTCACCATTATACTGTAGTCTATTGTACATATTATAAGTGACAGTGCTTCTGGTTTGTAATGCATTAAGGTCTCATGCACACAGCTGTGTCCATATTTAGGTCAGCAAAAATGGATCCATGAAATAGGTTCCTGCTCTATAATTTGCAGAACGACCACTGCAAAAAATACTGATATGTGCCTCATAGAAATTGATGGGTCAGGTCAAAATGCAGATAACACAAGGATGAAAATTATGATTGTGTGCATAAAGCCTAAGAAAGTCAACTCCAAGCAATATAAATTATGTATTCTTCTGTACTGTATTTGCACTGAAAAATCAAATGAAGTGAAAAGATGATGGGTTAAAATACAATGCCTGTTAAATCATAGTACCATGACTAACCAAGGAAGAACAGTGGTATATGCCCCACAGTTTTGTGATAAGTAAAAATGGTAATAGCAGATGATGATGTACATTATATGATAATGTAAAATTAGACATCATATAGTAGATGACAATCTCTTTCTAACAAAGCTAGACGCTGTCCTGTACCTCACATGGATTCACAGATCTTCTCAGTCATTTCTGCAATTGCTCTGCTAGATTTATATCAAGCTGGCAGGTCAAGGGGAGTATCTTTTCTGCTGCAGCCTAGGGGGTATGTCTTTTCTGCTGCAGCTCTCTCCCTATCACAGCTCAGGAGGCAGTTGAAGGATGAAACTGAGCATGTGTGGCCTTCTCAGTGAGCCGGACAAAGAAATAAGAAAAAGAGGAGGCAGCAAATGGCATGATACAGATACATTTGGTTGAATAACTCGGTAGCCATACAACGTTTTAATGACATGTAATGTAGAATATTTTTAAAGAGCCTCTGTCAGCATGATCAACCCTATTGAACTAGGCATACTGTGGGTGGGGTTGATCATGCTGATTAAATAGAAGTGATATCTGCGTTTTATTGATATGTGAATGATCATATTGGAGTACCAGGAGGTGGGGCTGAATTCTTGGAGCACTGATTTTTTAATGTCCCTGTGCTCTGCATACTCCTCTTTCCCCTTGATTGACAGCATGCTGAGGGGAGAGCTGTGTCCTACAACTGTTTCCTAGCATGTATATATCATATATATTACTTACTATAGCCTTATCACATTGAGAATAGAGGTTTTCTATACTTCTAAAGCTAATACATATTACTGGTTTATTCACAGACACAATATATGATTAAAAACAACCTTAATATGTAATAACTTTTTAAGTATAGAAAACTAATCTTCTCAATATGATTAGGCTAAAGCCTGCATGAAAGTAGTCAGCCTTCCATGTAGATGCCCAAAGTTCAAATCCCAGGAGAGATTTCTAGATTCTTTTTCTTCAGTTATTCTTTTTTTCTTCTTCATTTAACCCATTTAAGCCCTCGGAGGCAATTTTTGTTTATGGCTGAAAATCATATTTTCAGTTGGCCTTTATTAAAAAATATTGAGCTGTTCTGTAACAAAGGGTTAACTGTTTTTCTGTGTGAATGGTACTGTCATCTAATAAACCTCTAAACTACTAAGAGGTCATAAACACTTATTTAAGCCACATTCTTATCAGTAAGATGCTAGAGCATCTCAGTTATGTAGAGAAATAAAGGACTCCATATTTTTAGTAAAGACCAATTTAAAAAAAAGATTTTTAGCTCAAAATGAGTACAATGCACTAATAAAAAGAATTGCCCCCAAAGGTGTACATAGCCTTTGACTCAAGACTGTAGCCATATAATATTGAGGAGATTGGTTTTCTATATTTAGAAAGCTAATACATATTACTAATGTCTTTATATTCATATAGTGTGCCTCTGAATAAAGCAAAGTAGTAATATGTATTCGTTTTCTAAGCATAGAAAGCCTCTATTCTCAAAATGGCAAGGCTAGTTTCACACTGCCATTAGAAGATTTAGCAGGCTGTTTAGGCAGAACAGTCTGCTGAAGCTCTGTATTAGACGTTGCCAGATGTTACCAGAATGCCCACCTATTGTCCTATTGACTGTAATGTGATCTGGTGAAGTTCTGACTACTACCTGGCAAATATGCCAGGATTTGACAGCACAAAAACTGCCACAAAAGGGGCCTAATGCTATAGTAAGTAGTGTATATGACATTTACATGCTAGGATACAGTCATGGGACATAGCTCTGCCTTTAACATGCTGATGTCTAGTCCTTTCAATCAAGAGAAAAAGGGATTGTGCAGAGCACAGGGATGTTACAATAGCAGTGCTCCAAAGATTCGGTCCCAATATCTCTGTAGCTGTTTAACATATAACAAACTAATGCCTGGTTTAGTAGGGTTGATTATTCTGACAGAGTCTTACTAAGGTAAAAGTGATATATAATATAAATATTTTAATTCTTTAATATTATAGTAATTTCTCTTTATTATTGGGGACGCCCACAATTTTCCTGCATTCCAATGAAGCAAGAATGTGTTCTTTATGGCAGAGTAGGAGTACAGAGATCATATATGTTATTAGGGGTTCATTTATTATGTTAAAGGACATCTGTCGGCAGATTTGCACCTATGAAACCGATTGACCTGTTGCATGTGCGCATGGAAGTTGAAAGCATCTGTTTTGGTCTCATGTTCATCTGTGCCAACATTGCTGAGACAAATTAAGTTTTAATATATGCAAATGAGCCTCTAGGAGCAAAAAGGTTATTGCCATTACTCCTAGAGGCTCCATTTTTCTCTGCAATTGCTGCTCCCACTGCACTTTGATTGACAGGTCCAGGTGTGATAATGTCAATGAAAGTGCAGAAAATGTGGCAGTTGCAGATAGAGCTGAGCCTTTGAGTGTAACAGCAACACCCCAGTTGTTTCTAGAGCCTTCCTAGAAGGTTCAATTAGAATTTTTTTTTTAAACTTCATTTTTCTCAGCAAAGTGGGAACATGGGACCAACACAGATGCCTTCAGCTGCCAAGCGCACATGCAACAAGTCAGCCAGTTTCATAGGTACAAATCTGCTGACACATGCCCTTTAACTGTTGTGAACATGACTGACTGTGCATAATAGAAGTCTATGGCCTGCATAACGAATCCATCCCGTTTCCATTATGCAGGAGAGGACTCCTCTGCATAACGGAAATGGGACAGATTTGCTATAAATTGAAAAACTACAAGTACTAAGCTAAATCTACTGTGTGTATCATAGGCTGCTCCCAGGATATATATAGGAGCAAGTGGCCTGTGTACACACCCATATACTCAGCTACATCAGCGGTCAGTACCTTAAAGCCCTCAATACTGATATTGACAGTTCATGGAACATTACTATGCAAAGTTTCCCCCTTTTTAGGCAAATAATTGAATAAAGTTTGTTTGTTATTTTATTTTAGCATCCCTATAACAACTGTGACTCTGACCTATTGGTGACGCAATTGTGCATATCCATTAATAATTGCGGTGAAAATTGGTTGATTTTCCCATGTGAATACACCCTAATATTTCCATATAGCTTTAGGGTGGGCCCCCAGTATCAATTTCTCTGGTGGGCCCTAGGCACCCAAGTCGGACACTATGCTTATACCTTCCCCCTTTATAGCTAAAACAGCTTCCACTCTTCTGGGAATGGTTTCTATAAGATTTTGGAGTGTGTCTATGGGAACTGTTCCCCATTCATCCAGAAGGTCATGTGTGAGATAATGTTGGACAAAGAGGGCCTGGGTCACAATCTCTATTCTATATCAACCAAAAATATTTGTTGTGGTTGAGGTCAGGGCTCTGTGTGGGTCACTGAAGTTCTTCCACACCAAACTCACACAGACATGCCCATATTGACTTTGCTTTGTGCACTGGGGCACATAGACAAGCTAGAACAGAAAAGTGCCTCCCCAAACTGTTCCCACAATGTTGGAATTATACAAGTGTTCAAAATGTTTTACAGTCTGAAGCATTTAAATTTCCCTTCATTGAAATTTAGAGGCCTATTCCAAACCCTGGAAAACAATGTCGTAGAATTATTCCTCCTTCAAACTTTATTTATAGTTGGCACAATGTAGTCAGACAGGTAATGTTCTCCTGACATTTACCAAACCATCAGACTTCAAGATATAGCAGCATAATTCACCACTCCACAGGACGTGTTTCCAGTGCTCAACAGTCCAGTGGTGACATGCTTAATACTACTTTATCCAACGCTTGTTATTTTGCTTGGGGATGTAAGGCTTGCATACAGCTGCTTGGCCACAGAAATCTATTAAGCTTTCAGTGCACAGTTTCTGTTCTCATGTTAATGCCAGATGAGGCATGGAACTGCAAAGCATTGAATACACTTGGGCACTATGAGCCTCAGTAAGCGGTAACCCTGTAACTCTGTTGTGGTCTGCTACTTCGTGGCTGTTTTGCTATGGTTCCAAAACGCTTCCACTTTGCACCACTCACAGTTGATCATGGAATATGTAGGAGTGAAAAAATTTCCTGAACTGACTTTATTGCAATGGTTGCATTCTGTGGCCGCACCATGCTTGAATTCAGTTGGGCCTATAAGATGAACCATTCTTTCACAAATGTTTGTAAAGGCAGACTGCACGGTTAGGTTTTTGATTGTATATACCTGTCTGCATTTTTTTAGAGGGACTGGGGTCTATATTTGATTAGGAGAGTTTGGGCTTTGTATATGTTTAGGAGGTCTGGGGTCTGTATTACTTTAGGGGTCTGGGGTCTGTATTACTTTAGGGGTCTGGTCTGGGATCTGTATCATATTAGGGTGTAATAAAGGGAGTTATATGGGGGTGTGAAAAAGGTGGTTATATGGACTGTTTGTGATTCAAATACTGTAGGTTAAGGGGGTTCTATATAAATATCCTCTTAAGGACGAAGGGCGTACATGTACGCCCTTCGTCCGCACTTTAAAGATGGCGCCCGCTCCCGCACGGAGCGGGCGCCCGAGCTGCGGGTAAAAGCTTGATTCATCAAGCTGACACCCGCAGCTCATGTCCGCGACCGGCAGCGATGCCGATCGCGGACATTTAACCTCAGATGCCGTGGTCAATCCTGACCACGGCATCTGATCGTGCAAAACCGAAAGTTTCACTTTCGGTTTGCTCCGGCTCCTGATGGCCACAAGGGGAGCCAGAGCATGCATGTAGTACCCTAGGTTTCTGTGAATGAAACCTAGGGTACTACTAAGTATTCCTATGGAGCCTATGACTGTAATAGGCTCCATAGAAATATGCGATTTTCTCATATATTCCAATGCTATTGCATTGGAATATATGAGAATAGCAATCTGATGATTGCATCTTATAGTTCCCTATGGGAACTATAAGAAAGTGGTAAAAAAAAAAAAAAGTTTAAAAAATAAAAATTAAATAAAAAAATATAAAAATTCAAATCACCCCCTTTCCCCAAAATGAAAATAAAATAAATAAAAAATAAAAAATTACACATAATGGGTGTCGCAATGTGCGAAAACGCCCATACTATAATAATATTAAAAATATTCACCATACGGCAAACATAAAACGGAAAGAAAGCGTCCAAATGGCTAATTCGCCATTTTTGGACGCTTCATTTCCTAAAAAAATGAATAAAAAGTGATCAAAACATCATACGCACCCCATAATGGTATCAATTAAAAGTTCAGATTGCCCCTAAAAAATGAGCCCCTACACTGCTCCGTACGCATAATTACAAAAAAGTTATAGGGGTCAAAACATGGCGACAAAAAAATAAAATAAAAAATTCCCACTTTTAATTTTTTTCACTATCAAAACGCAAGAAAAACTATACATATTAGGTATTGCCGGATTCGTACTGACCTGAAGAATAAAATTAACCAGTCAGTTTTATCGCAAATCGAACGTTGTAATTTAAATACCCGTAAAACTGTGGTGAAATTGCTTTTTTTTTGCAATTTCACCCCATTTGGAATTTTTTTCCAGTTTCCCACTACATCACATGCAAAAATAAATGGTAGCGTTAAAAAGTACAACTTGTCCCGCAAAAAATAAGCCGTCATATGGCTATGTGAGCGGAAATATAAAAATGTTATGGCTTTTGGAAGGCAGGGAGCGCAAAACAAAAACGCAAAAATCCCAAAACCCCCGGTCCTTAAGGGGATATGTGTCAGGTAAAATTTTTGTGTGGGCTGCTTCTCACATATAGCTTTTCAGAACCTCAGTGAAGTTACTTCTAAAAATTTGGATGTGAATATGCTAGGCAATATTTACCTCTTATTTGTTTACTTACTGCTTACTAGTTGCCAATATTTAAGCTTAACGCCATTAGGGTAAAGCTGGGAAATGTAATTTTTATATTTACAATGCGTGAACTTAAGAGTTAGGAACAAGTGTGATAGGGCGGGAAGGATAACATCCATAGGGAGCAATATTGGTATGCAATGCACATTTATATATTGAATATCGGAAGTTAAAAACTGATCTTTTTTATCATATACAGTAAACATACCTTAATATATAATCTTAACAAATACAAGAAATTAGATTTGTATGCAAAGAGGGAACCTGTTCCTACCAGTCTCTTTGACTAGACATTGGGTGGTTTCAGCAGTAGTGTGCACCAGCATGACATGACTGTGCTGATACTGGAGGCTGGAAGTTCTGGAAATGGAGCTGGGTTTACTCCCCTTTCAATAATAGATGCGGTTAGCTGGGCAAAGATGAAAGACCTGAAGGGGGGAACCAGTGCTGCACAACATACATGGCTGACTTGCAGTACAATACAGACTAATGTTTTTTTTTTTTTTTCCAAAATCCCATCCCATGTCCAGGAAAAATTGTGCATGGAAATCAAAGGAGGCTACAAATTTTCATACACACATCAGCCTTATTCTGTTGCAGAAATGCTGTGGATCGTCACCACAGATTTCACCCTCTGAAATGCATTTGCAACCAAATTCACAGCAAAGTCTGCAATAGAATTTGCATGTAAGAACAAAGGGGGACATTAATGAAGACCGGCGATTTAGATGCTGGTCTTTTTCCCTCCTGCGCCAGTTTGACGGGTGCACTCCTGTCAATTGGCCGTTAAAAATGGGGTCCGCACGGCCGTGGAAACGGCCAAAAATAGGACATATCCTATTTTTGGACGGACACTATTCACTGGCCGTTAAAAGAACGGCCATGTGAATAGCCCCATAGACTTTCACTGTCGTGTGTATGTAGCCTAACTCAATGTGAACAATAGACGATTAATTGTTGTACTATAATCTCAGCCTGCTAGAGAACGTTTAAAATGAAAATAAAAAATATATTTATTGGCAAACCTACACTAAAAACTGGAGCACTCATACCCACAAATTGTGCCAAAAACAGGCTATGGGTGCAAAAAATTATAATGAGCAGCGCGTCTATAAATATCACCCTCAATCACATTGCCCCCCACCACATGCAGATGAGGCACTATAAAGCAGTGATCTAGCGCTGCAGAGTGTACAGTGTGACAACGCTAACACAAAAAATAGTGCTGTTCTCTCCGGGTTCAGTTATGTACCCAAAAGCACTATCTCCCTGCAAGTGGATAAATTGCTTCCTATTAAGAATTCACAGTGCCCGATCAGCCTGTGAATGAATAAGCTACTCAATAGTGATGAGCGGCAAGGGCAATATTCGAATTCGCGATATTTAGCGAATCTGTGGGTGAATATTTGTCTTAAATTCGAGAATTTGCGATTATTTTCTTGATGGCAAAAATGTAATAAGCGCATATTGCACGCGCAATACAGACGTGGGTCAATTTTGCTACATTTTTCAAGCTGCTAGAAGTTTCCTGAGACTGGAGAAAATGGTTGGCATGGCAGAACATTACAATAGCTTTATATGCAGCTAGAGTGCTCCAATATATTTTGGCGCAATATGTGCAACTTCACATTTTAGCAGGTCTCACTACATATTACTGATTGATGCATTAAGTATTGTTGTGAACTTGTGATATCACAGCACTATGTCTGTAGTATGTATGTATGTATGGACAGCAGAACCTATCAGCTACACCAGGGATGCTCAACCTGTGGCCCTCCAGCTTTTGCAAAACTACAACTCCCAGCATGCTCTAATAGCTGTAGGCTGTCCAAGCATGCTGGGAGTTGTAGTTTTGCAACAGCTGGAGGGCCGCAGGTTGGGCATCCCTGAGCTACACTAGCCTACACTGACTATCTCCCACTAACTATCTGTAATTATATATATATATATATATATATATATATATATATATATATATACTAACTAACTATCTAATGTAATGACACAGCAAAGCACAGAGCACAGCAATTACACTGCTGTCTATCTCAGAGCTGCAAAAAACTGCAGAAAATGGCTGCTGGGGAGGTTCTTATATAGTAAGGAGTAGGCAACTTTCCTATTGGTTGCTAGGGATGTTGCTAACCTCAGACAAAGACATTGCTGCCTTCTCATTGGCCCACAAGCAAGAAGCCGAGAGGGATCATGGGTTCAGAAGAAAAAAAAAATCTAGAATTTTCGTGAATAAGAATATATAGCACTATATTCTAAATATTTGCGAAATCTCGAAGTGGTGATATTTGTGAATAAAATTCGCGATTTGAATATTCGCGCCCAACATATATATAGACATGGCGCTCATTATCATTTTTGGCACCCATAGCCTGTTTTTGGCATAATTTGGGGGTTTGAGTGCCCCAGTTATTAGTGTAGGTTTACCAATAAATATACTTTTTGTTTTCATTTTAAACGTTCTCTAGCAGGCTGATCTCCGTATTGTACCCTTCAGTGCCTGCTCTGACCTCGAAACATTTGTCATATAGTTCATACTCTGCCTGCCCTAACCTCGGCCTGCCCCCAAGTATGATTTTTGCCTGACCCTTGGTGCTCTGCACCAGTGTCTCTGACCCTCGTGGGTCAGCTGTCAGTCACACAGAGATGACTCCAGGAGGTAGTGGCCTGCTGGTTTCCATGAAGTGAAGTCCAGATCCCTGTACAGGAGTTAAAGGATGAAAACCAGAGGACTGCCAGAATAATGCCCTTATGTTTAGTCGAAAATCAAATCTGTTGGTTGAGACAGTGGTCCAAACCCACTGCCGTAACGAACATATATACTGAGAGCACTGCAGGGGGCTATTATTTATAATGAGGGCATCGCAGGGAGACATTACACTACTCACAAAAATTTGGGATATTTGGCTTTTTTGTCATTTTTGTGGAAAACATGAAAAGTTTACGCCACAGTGATTATATCATGAAAGTAGAGCATTTGAGTAGAAGCATGCAATGGTGATTTCCTCATCTCAAACAATTTATTGAAACAAAAGCCAATAACCGTGGTGGGTATACCCCCCACAAAAATGTCAATGTCTCAATAACTTGTCATGTGGCCTTGAGCATTAATTACAGCTTGACAACGATGTTGAAGGGGAAGATGGCAGCACAACGCCAGGTCTAAAATTGTGGGTGTGGCGTAGAAAATGGTCTAAGGCTGGGAACACACCTAAGCGTTTCTGAATCGCGCGTATGACGCGCGTTTTACGCACGTTTTTGGATGTGCGTTTTTGTAACTAAGAAACGCGCGTCATACGCGCGATTGAGTGACTCTCCCCTATGGCATCATTGTCCATAGGCACGTTAAAACGCCTCAAAGAAGCTCATGTACTTGTTTGGGCGTTGGCCGTTTTACAGCGCGTTCAAACGCGCTGTAAAACGCCCAAATGTGAACCATGCCCATAGGGAAGCATGGCTTTTCACATGTTGTGCGTTTTACAGCGCGTTTGAACGCGCTGTAAAACGCTTAGGTGTGTACCTAGGGTCAATGTAAGACAGATAGGAAGCTGTCTTACATTTAGAACTGGCGCTGGATGGGCCTCTTCATAATTTTGGCGAATCCTCTGCCAGTTTAGGGGCTTTATTAAGACTTCATAGATGTGCCCCATAATGTATATTGCTACTCTATGCTACCCACAAACATACACACATTACATGCATTATATATATATATATATATATATATATACACACACACACCCCTTAATTACACAAATACTATACACACATTTACACACATGTGCACAACTAAATGCCCATACACACACTTATATACATTCAGTGTCGTACTGGGGTGCTTAGGGCCCATCAATAAAATTTATTTTGGGGGCCGACCGTACGGATACATTCAAATATATAACCTGCTCACACTGCAGCAAGATACTACCAGATGATTGAATATGGGGGTCCCTGCAGCAGCTTTGAGAAGGTAGGTCCTGGGGAAAAGAGGAAACTGGTAACTTTCCCCTACACCTAGATGTCATCTCAGCTACCTGATCGTGTCTATAATAATAAACAGTGGAGCTTCTTTAATAATTTATCACGTTTTTTATATGAACATAAGTTGGTTGAGGAGCTGTACATTGAATACATGTATGTAGTGTGGAAATTTCACTGTGTTATGTGTCACTTGTGCAGGGGGTGGGAGATTAGGGGCCCACCTTGCTCAGGGACCCACCGGGGGATTCCCCTGTACCCCTGTGGGCCAGCCCGAGCCTGTATACATTATAGGTACATACACATTGTACACATACATTACACATACTGTCATATATTAGCAGTATGTTGAGTAGAGCATAACCTGGTCCTGCCTGCACCCCTTCCTCTTCTGTCAGTCCTCACTGAGCTGCTGTCTGGAAAAATAATCTAAAACTGCTAATAGGAAGCTCTGGTTGTTGTAATTTTCTGCAGTATAGCCAGAAGAAAGAGGGGAAAGCCAAGACTTCTAGGACCCATGTCCCATCCATAGCTCTACCTGTCTGCCTCTGGGGTCAATGCAGAGGCTGTCACTCACCCTCACTATACTCCTGGTGCCTAAGAAAATAATTGTAAGCAGGCTGCTGGGAGGTGTAGTTTCTCAACATCTGGAGAACCATAGGTTGGAAATCATTCCTATAAAATGTATACAAGGTGTAATAAAAAAATAAACATGTATTTACCACTGTAACTGCATCATTCAGGAGAGATTCGCCAAAAACAATGATAAATAAGACATCATTGACATGGACTTCTTCAAAGACAGCAAGAACTGCAACTGGGTCAACAGCAGCAATGAGGCTTCCAAACAGAAGAAACTCCAAGACACCAATCTGTAGATCCCCTGTAGGAGAAACAAAAAATAGCCAGATTATCACATGTAAATTGATAGAAGACAAGTAAGGCCTTTTTCACACAGTGTTCGGTCAGTGATTTCTATCAGTGGTTGTGAGCAAAAACCAGCTGTGGGTATAAACATAGAACAGGGGCATATCTTTAACTTATACCTTATCACTGTGTAGGCTCCAAACCTGGTTTGGCTCACAATCACTGATTGAAATCAGTGACAAAACACTGACTGTGCCAGTGGCCTAAAATACAGAAACCATTTCAATTATTTTTATTATACAAAAGAATACACGATTACTGCTTCTACAAAGACTTAAGGGGGTTGTCTCACTTCAGCAAATAGCATTAATTATGTAGAAGAAGTTAATACAAGCCACTTACTAATGTATTGTGATTGTGGGGTACGATGACGGGGGCAGGGCTATTGCAGCTCCCTGTCATTGCACCCGCTACTTACAAAAAAATCCGCTTCATGATGAAGTAATTTGTCACAAATTGAATTTTTTTGTAAAATTCGGCGAATCAGCTGAATCGAACTTTTCATAAATTTGCTAATCTTTAATATTAATATTATTGCTTGCAGTCAGGACAATTCTTGGGAAAAGGGCATACTGGAATAGATAACTCTCATAGTATGACTTGCGTTTTTTCTTTTCTGGCATAAAGTCCGTCATAGGGGCTCTATACAGGAAAAGAACTGATCAGTTTTATCCCCATGCATTCTGAATGGAGAGAAATCCATTCAGAGTGCATCAGGATGTCTTCAGTTCAGGTCTTTTTGACATTTCAGGACGGAGATAATACCGCAGCATGCTGCGGATCTCCGTCCAAAATTCCGGAACACTTGCCGGATCTTGAATTTTTTCCCATTGGAATATATTAGTGCCGGATCCGGCATTCAAAATACCACAATGCCGGATCAGTCATGCGCAGAAAAATGTAAAAAAAAAATTGTTAAAAATGTTAAAAAAAATTTATAACAGATCCGTCTCTCCGCATGATAAGCGGAGAGACGGATCCGTTCTTGTAATGCATTTGTAAGACGGATCCGTAGCCGGATCCGTCTTCAAATGCTGTAAAATTTGCATGCAGATTGACGGATCAGGCAGTTCCGGCGACGGAACTGCTTGCAGGATAACTCTGCTGCAAGTGTGAAAGTACCCTTATTTAAAATTGTTTTTATGATGGATATTAGTTTGTGTTTATTTTCCAAATTTTTTTTTTTACAAATCCTGAAATGTTGCAGTTTTTACATTAAACAATTAGCTTTATTATAAGTTGACTGTTTTTGTTCTGTAGTAATCATTTGTCGGTAATCATCTCACTATCATCAAAAGCAGGATTACAATAAAACGTAACACCAATGCTCCTCAACACTGAAATTGCAACACCATAAAGGACAAGCCATAAGGTTATGCAAATTGAACAAGCGGCAAGTGTTGCTAATATCTGCAAATGATCAAATGTTCAAGCACCCAATTCCAATCTTGGGCATTTGGGAGGGTCATAGAAGCCAGATTGAAAGTACAGCCTCACAACTAGGATCAAGTCATGCGATGCCTCTTGTTTTTTGACATGCCAGTTACAGCCACTTGTCGCAAACTGAGAGACACAGAATCCTTGAATTGAGAGACCTTGGTTCATCACTCTGGCAAATCACTACATGCCTAGGCTGAGATGTCAACATTGGATGTCCTGGTGGCTGGTGTTTGGGAAAACAACAATAAACTGGAAGGACAGCAAGAGGTGCACAGAGGTGAACTTTTGCATGGACAGATCGTTTGATTAGAAGAATGGCATGTACTGATCCATTCTGTATTGCATGTGAAGCTTAGGGTGACTGCACAATCCATCAGTAGGTGTTTGCACGACATTAGGATATAACCCAGATGTCCAACTACAGGTTTCCTATTGACCTTATGCCTCCTCACTCAAAGGTTATCATGGTGCACAGCAAGACAGCAATGAAGGCTGGAATGGAGGTCTACCCTCTTCAGCGATGAGTTCCGCTTTTGCCTCAGGCGCAATGATAGCCAGAGATTGGTCTGGACACTACATGGACAGTGTCCATGCAATTTCACGAGGGTTCTACTCCCGGGATTATGGTATGGGGTAATGTACGGTAGCCAGAACCCACTAGCATTCATTTCAGGTACCCTATCAGCTCAGTATTATATTGATATGGTCATGGAACCAGTGGTACGCTTTCTTCTAAGTGTCCCAGGGAGTGGCGTACCTCCAATGAAGGCAGACCACACTGCTGCTATGGGGAAGGGGGCTTGGCGGTAGTGGAAAGGCACCTCCTCTGAATAGGGTTGAGCGGACACCTGGAAGTTCGGGTTCGCCAGGTTCGGCCGAACTTTCCCGCAAAGTTAAGGATCGGGACCCGAACTTGACCCCGAACTTGATTGAAGTCAATGGGGACCCGAACTTTGGGGCACTAAAAGGGCTCTAAAAAAGTCATGGAAAGGGCTAGAGGGCTGCAAAAGGAAGCAAAATGGGGGTAAGAACAGGATAATTGCCCTGCAAACAAATGTGGATAGGGAAACTACTTAAAATAACATAAAATACATAAAAATTAAAAATAATAATCTTAATCTAGGAGGAGGAAGAGGTCCATATGGAGTAGGAGGTTGAGGAAGCGGTGGACGTGGCAGTGTAGGTGGAAGCGGTGGTGGAGGAGGTAGTCGGCAACACTGTCTTTTTTTTTTTAAACATTTGGGTAGACCCAAATAGAAAAAAGAATACAAAAAGAAAGTGCGCCGGAGTAACAATGGCTATGTGAGGCCGGTATACATGTCTATTCTGCACAAGGTACAGACAAGTCCTGTGGGATCCATGCCTGGTTCATTTTAATGAATGTGAGCTTGTCCCACATTAGCTGTGGACAGGTGGCTGCACTCATCTGCAATAACGCCCCCTGCCATGCTAAACACACGTTTAGACAATACACTGGCTGCAGGGCAAGCCAGCACCTCCAAGGCGTAAAGGGTAAGCTCAGGCCATGTGCCCAATTTGGAGACCCAGAAGCTGAAGGGGGAAGACCCATCAGTCAGCATGTGTAGGTGTGTGCACACATACTTTTCCACCATGTTGCTGAAATGCTGCCTCCTGCTAAGACATTATATATCAGCTGGTGGTGCTGGTTGTTGTGGCGTGCTGACAAAGCTTTTCCATATTTCGGCCATGCTAATCCTGTCTTCTGTGTTGGCAACTTCTTCCTCCTCCTCTGCCTTCGCCTTGTGCTTCCACTGGGCCACCGTTGTCAGATGGGAATGCCATCAGCAGCGCGTCTACTAGCGTGCGCTTGTAGTCGTGCATCTTCTGATCACGCTCCAGTGAGGGAATTAAGGACAACACATTGTCCTTGTAATGGGGATCCAGCAGGGTGGCCACCCAGTAATCAGCACTAGTTTGAATGTGGGCAACTCAGTGGTTGTTGCGCTGGCACTGCAGCATGTAGTCGCTCATGTGTGCCAGGCTGCCCAGGGGCAACGACAAGCTGTCCTCTGTGGGAGGTGTATCGTCTGTGTCCTCCGTATCCCCTCAGCCACGCTGCAGTGATGCCCATGAGCTGCTTTGGGTGGCACCCTGCTGTGAACACGGTTCCTCCTCCTCCTTATCCTCCAGAACTGTGCCCTGGCTGGACAATTGTGTAACTGGCATATGTTGGTGCAGGAACCCACCCTCCGAGCCACTTGTGAATGACTGGCTTGATAACCGTGGAAATGATCCCTTTTCCTCCTCCTCTTCCTCCTGTGCCACATCCTGTTCCATACTCGCCCGAAGCGTTTTTTCAAGGAGACATAGAAGTGGGATAGTAATGCTGATCACGGCGTTATCGGGCACTGGCCATGTTGGTGGAGTACTTGAAACAGCGCAACATGGAACACAGGTCTCGCATGGAGGCCCACTAATTGGTGGTGAAGTGGTGCTGTTCCGCAGAGTGACTCACATGTGCGTGCTGCAGCTGAAACTCCACTATCGCCTGCTGCTGTTCGCACAGTCTCTCCAGCATTTGCAAGGTGGAGTTCAACTTTGTAGGCATGTCACATATGGGGCGGTGAGCGGGAAGGCCGAAGTTACACTGCAGCGTAGACAGGTGAGCAGCAGCAGGATGAGAACGCCGAAAGCGCGCACAGATGGCCCGCACTTTCTGCAGCAGCTCTGACATATTGGTGTAGTTTTTTAGGAATTTCTGCTCCACCAAATTCAACACCTGCGCCAGGCAAGGGTTGTGCGTCAAACCGGCTAGGCCCAGAGCTGCTATGAGATTTCGCCCATTATCGCACACAACCAGGCCGGGCTTGAGGCTCAGTGGCACCAACCACTCATTGGTCTGTTGTTCCATGCCCGTCCACAGCTCCTGCACGGTGTGGGTTTTTTCCTCCAAACAGATGAGTTTCAAAACAGCCTGCTATCATTTCCCCCTGGCTGTGCTGAAGTTAGCGGCTGAGTTGATGAGGTGGTGGTAGAGGAGGAAGCGGAGTAGCAGAAGGAGGCAACAGGAGGCAAAGAGAAATGCCCTTCAATCCTCGGTGCCGGAAGTAAATGCGCCAAACTGCTATCCGCCTCAGGCCCAGCCACCACTGCATATAGGGAGATATAACATCCCTGCCCGTGCTTACTGGTCCACGTATCGGTTGTTATGTAGACCTTGCCACAGATGGCGTTGCTCAGTGCACACCTGATTTTGTCCACCACTTGGTTGTGCTGGGAAGGGATGGCTCGCCTCGAAAAGTAGTGGCAGGTGGGAACCACGTACTGTGGGACAACCACTGCCATAAGGTTTTTGGCCCTGCAGCCTTTCAACAAGCTTTATTAAACGGCCGAACACCGAACTCGAGCCCGAACTTTTACGGAAAAGTTCGGGTTCGGGTCTGGGTACAAAAAACTCTAAAGTCCGGTACGAACCCGTACTTCAAAAAAAGAGAAAAAAAAAAGGTAGAATCCCACATTTACAAGCTCAGCTTCTGATCTTTAACTGCTTCTCAGCTAAATTAATATCGCCTCTCGGCGCAATAGTTACTGTACTGCCCCCTATACTGCATGCTATATAAGAAGCATTAGTGTACATTTTGATCAAAAGGCATAAGCCCACTCACCGCACCAAGGTTGCCTCTTTGAGTGGGTCCTACTCTAAATTTGGCGCAGCACCGCCCGGCGACTGCCGCCACCAGAGCACCGCATTAGCAGGCGGCGGGATCAAGCAGCCAAACAGCACCCCTGCCTTCTGGCAATGCCACCATGGCACCGGGTCCCGCCAACCCTCCAGCACCGCGCCACAGCAAACAACGGCCGCCACGCAGTACTGCACCATGTGAACAGTTGGTAATGCTCACTTATCACATGCTCTCAGGAACTAAGTCTGAGAGCTAGTTGAACCCTTTTGCTCTTTATAGTTCGGGTTCCGTCAACACTACCCCTGAATTAAACTTTATCTGGACTTCCACCCCTAGTCCCTTCCCCTGCTGGGACCTGCCTTCTGGCTCCCGGCTACTCCTGTGAGAAAGCGCTCTTTTTTCTCTACTCTCTACTTGGTTGGCCAATCAGCATTAGCAGTGCTAGTGGAGCCTAGTGTTGACTGGCTGGCCTAGCACCCAGCAGAAAATAAATTAGTGAGTTGTGGACTTCATTTGTCTGCCAGCACTGAGTAAACACCTTTGCTTAGGCAGTAGCTGTGCTCTAAGGAAAACACACACAAACCTCAGCCATCCAAGCACACCTACAGCTCTTTCATAAGTAACTGCAAAGCCCATATTTAAGCTTTAACTAATTATATCCTCCACTCTACCTCAGTCCTTCTTTTCAAACTGTGGGCCAGTGAGTGATGACCTCACTGTGACCCCTGACACTACAAGGAGTAACAGCGACAGTCTCTTTAACAACGTGTGATATACTGTAGTATAGTGTACATATTTATAAGGCACATAAAATGCAATAAACATATTTCTGGTACCATAGCTATGTAGTACATTTGCTTCTGATAATATATATTTGTAGAACATTTGGTTCTGTTATTGCTTATATCCAGTAACCTTGGTTCTGCTACCCTAGCCATACATTAAAGGGTTTGTCCAGCTTTTAACAAATGATGGCCTATCCTGACGACAGGCAAGGGTGCACCTAGCCTTTCTACTGCCTGAGGCAAAAACTGAAACGGAGTGCCACCACTGACCCCCCCCCCCCCCCATGCAAATTTCTTAACCTAACTCCATCTCTACTGTTAAAGATATACTTGGAAAACATTACATACATAGCTACAAAACATACAGGGTAAAACAGTGCCACATACTGTTCCCACTGTGCTTCCCAATGCTTTATTGCAGAAACAGATAATCCCCCTGAAAATACTATTACCACACAGACAGTTCTCCTACAATAATTATTGGCACACGGTGCCCTAAAAAATAACTGTGCCCAGCAAATAGTGTCCCTGAAACTTAAAGTGCCGTAAATTTAGTGTCCTCCAAAAATAATTGTGCTAAGCTGATACTGTGCCAGGGTGCCTCCCAATGTAACAGTCCTCCCAAAAGTCCCACCAATAGTGGTAACAGTGCACCCAATAGTAACTATGTCCATTCTGCTGTCAATAATGCAGTGCAAGTCACAGACCTCTTCTAGTCTGTGCACTGAGCTCTTTGCAGCCCGGCTCAGGCAGCATGACAACGATGACACCAGCCTCCGATAGGCTATAGAAACTAGGACTAAAGCCTATTAGAGGAAATGGTAGGCTAGGGAGACACCACTCCCATGCCCCGTCGTAGCATTTAATTGTGTTGCTGGCCTGATGAGCGTTTCCACAATGAAAGTGTTTCTTATTGCCCATGGCCCTTCCGCTGCCCCCTCTTCCCCTACGTAGAGATGAGCGTTTCCACAATGAAAATGTTTATTGCTCATGGCCCTTCCACTTCCCCCTCTTGCCCCTACTTGGTGCTGCCTGAGGCAATAGCCTCACCTTGTCTCATTGGTGGTGCACCCCTGACGACAGGCCACCACTATCCAACCTCCTGCACTCTCACTGATCAGCTCTTTTGTAAAACTTCCAGTGCCAGAAGTGGGCACCTGAAATACACCTCACTGTCCAGTATATAGTGGATGGATCTGGTTACTGTAGCACTGCTGATGAGATCATGATGGCCTGTGCTCAGGATGGGCCATACTTTATAAGAAGCAGGACAACCCCTTCAAGCATCAGATCATTTAAAAACTTTAGACTGGTGGGGGGCCCACACTGTTTATGCTTCTCAAGGCCTATGATAGCCTTAATCCGCCCCTGCTCCATGATGTGAATTGATCTGCAGTGTACACTACCCTGAGCCCTCACTGCCAGCACGCATCACAGAGTAAGTCATCTCTGAAGATTTAAAACAAAAGTTCAACGAGCTGGGATCGGAAGGCTGTGGATGGTGGGGAATGGTTTTAGACTTTAGAGGCTTCATTGGGAAAGGTAGGGGGGATTGCATATATATAAAGCAGCAACGACAGCAGGCATAATTCATGGGGGGTATGGCACACTATATTATAGGAATGTCACGTCGGCGGTCCATGTCTGTCGCTGTCTTGCTGTCCCAGGCAAGTGTGGAGGTTGCTCTACTCTCCCTGTGTGAACTGGGATAAGTGCTCAGTGAACTCTTCTTCAGAACTGCTCGCGTTAATATTTTCTTTGTGTTCACAGCCCCGCTGTTGATTTAGGAGCTGATCAGCCTTCCTACTTATCTGGGCTGTCGATTCACCTCCTCACCTGAGCTTTGAGGTTTTCTAGTCTCTAGAAACCAGAGAAGGTGAGCTCTTATCTGAATACCCATATACCAAATAGTTATGAGCGGCACAGGCAATATTCGTTTTTGAGATATTTTGCAAATTTTTTGCATAATATTCGCAATAAATTTGCAAATTCTAGAATTTGCGATCTCCAGTCATTTTCGCGATTGCGCAAATCGGCACTAATGATGCGCATTTTTTGGCGCAATACATGTAACTTCACATTTTATCAGGTCTGAGTAGATATTACTGATTGGTGCACTAAGTATTGTTGTGACATCACAGCACTGTGTCTAACAGAGACACTAATCCCTATCACAGCACAGTAATTCCTATCGCACTACTACCTAACACACTGTACTAGAACCTAGCTACACTATATCCAGGGGCGTAGCTATAGAGGGTGCAGAGGTAGCAGTCGCTACCAGGCCCAGAAGCCTGAGGGGGCCCAAAGACCTTTGTGCTGCATAAGAAGACACCTGTGACTTCCGGTTCCAGCGCGCACATGTAAAGGTGGGAGTGATCTCGGCTCCCCTAACCTCAGCCACTAAATCGGGTGCTAGCAACTCTAAGGGACTCTGAATCCTAAGCAACACCCCCTGCTAACATGGGGAAGCTCCTATGGAGAAATTTTTGGCACGGTGCGGCACCCCAACGGCTCCACTATCACCCACATCTAGCAGAGGAGAGAAGCAGCAGCGCGGCAAGATAGCGCCGGCAGAGAAAGCTACGAGACCTACGCGGTCTGATTCACAACTTGCGGCGCGGGAGCTGGAACAGCCAACAGAGGACATTGCTGGGGATGAAAACCTTCTCCCAGCGGAGCCAGCTCTGCCGGTGTCCTGTAAGGCAATGGCGATTGAGGTAGCCAGGCTCCTAGCCCCCGACATCAAGGAGACATTAGAGGCTACGGTGTCCTCGGCCCTTCAACAACTACAGGGGGAAGTACAGAGGCACTCATCTCAGCTAACGGAGCTGGAGCTCCGGGTAGAGAAGATGGATGACGCCATGAGCAAATCACTATCTACAATGAGAGACTTGATCCAGACCTAGCCAAGAGAAAAAGTTGATAACCTGGAGAACCGCTCCAGGAGGAGTAATCTACGGATCGTGGGTCTCCCGGAGTCTATTCCCCCAGGCCAATTGATGAGACTCTGTGCGATAGAGATTCCGCAGGCTTTGGGTATGCAGAAGGAATGTGTAGTGGAGCGGGCACACAGATTGGGCCCACAGAGGCCTGCTGACCAAGATCTCGGCCCGTCACGACCAAGAGCGGTAATTGTTAAGTACTTATATTATGCGGCCAAGGAAGCGATACTGACTAACTATAGGCGATCATCTTTACCACTGCTGGTGAGAGGCCATAAGCTGCTGCTGTTCAGCGATTATTCAGCAGAAGTGTCTAGACGCCGGCGAGCTTTTTCATCTGTCTGCTCAGCACTAGTGCATTGCAAGCTTAAATTCACCCTGGCATACCCGGCTTCCCTGCAGGTATACCGACAGGATGGCAGTATTGACACGTTTACTTCCCCGAAAGAGGCAACGGTGACCTTGGAGAATGTATACGAGGGACTCACCTTCCAATCTGCTCCTCATCAGCGGTATCTGGTGGCAGGGAGAGGGCGAAGAGAGAGGACCCCGGATCACAGAGCGTCGCCGAGACCACTCAACGAGGAAGATGGGCAGGCTGAGATCCCGCCACAGAGTCAATGTTTTGGGACTGACTGGTGACCGAACTTGTTGCAGCGCACATGAGAGTACAACGGCTTCCTGACTTGTATTTTATTATGCCGAGTGTTAAGTTGTAAAACTGCTGGGAATGTTATGGTATTTCTTTGAGGGAGCTTTGGGGAGTGGAGAAAGGGAGGAGGTAGTCTTTGGTACGGTATTATGGGTGATGGTGGGGAGCAACTGTTCGTTTACTACAGGCTGAGTGGAGGTGGAGGGACGGGAATTGGGATATAGGAAGAGCAGAGAGAGGGTCTAGAGTCGGAGGATTTGACCTATTTTGTTTGTCACTGTCGATTGTGCGAAAAAAGTGAGGTTCAAGATGGTTAACCGTTTGTTTGGGTTTTTGTTTATGGTTGCTGGGAGAGGGCTGGGAGGGTGGGGGAAGAGGGGACACTGTGATAACTCGTTCCGTATTAAGTGGACAATCCATCTTTACAATGATAGGAGAGGGAAACGTCGCTTGAGAGTTGGGCCTCCTGTTGACACCGTAACATTAGCTGCGACATGAGAGTAGTCACATGGAAGTCCCAATATAAAAGGATGGCGGTATTGAGACAGTTGAAGAAGCTGAAGGCTGATGTTGCCCTGTTACAGGAGTCCCATATAGGGGAGGGAGACTACTGGAGATTGCGTAAGTTTTGGGTAGGCCAGGTGTGTGGCTCTCCATCCGTGGGAAATAAAGCGGGAGTGATAATTCTACTTCATCGAAACCTGCAGGGGACAGTTAAATCCATAGTCCCGGATCAGGAAGGGAGGCGGTTGAAAATTGTGCTGGATACACCTTTGGGGACCATCACGATTTACAACATCTAAGCTCCTAATACAGCCCAGCAAGAATTCTATCAGGCACTGGAGACAGCAATCCTTTTAGAAAAGCAGGGGCCGGTATTGGTGGCAGGTGACTATAATAGGGTGCATGATGAGAGGGAGGACAGGCGTTCATTATCAGACAAGGTGTATTCTAACCCGAGATGACCTCATACTCTATTTCCCTTTCTCAGTGCAATGGAGCTTATAGATGTCTGGAGAAACTACATCCAGCTGACAGGGAATTTTCTCATTTTTCCCCATGTCCACTCATCGTGGTCTCGTATTGATCTCGCCCTTCTGTCTCCAGACCTGGCCTCAAAAGTATCAAGGGCAGACATAACAGACCTGGTCATATCAGACCATGCCCCAGTGCTTGTCGACATCCAGGATAAGATACCTAGAGGGTCCGACTACATTTGGAGACTGCCACAACATCTCATGAAAGAGGAAGATTTTCCTGATAGGTTTAAAGGTTGGTGGTGGGAGTATAGTTCGGATACGAGCAACATAAGCATGAACCGGCCCTGTTCTGGGACACGGCCAAGGTGGTGATCAGGGGAAAGATAGCTGCATATGTATCCGGGAAAAAAAGGGAGGTTACCCGTAAGTACGAGGAGGCGGTGATTAGCCTAAGAGAGTCCAATACTACCTTTCAGCGAGACCCCACGGTTAGAGATGAGCGAACAACTGGAAGTTCGGGTTCGGGAAGTTCGGCCGGACATTGACGAAAATGTTCGGGTTTGGGATCCGAACTCGACCCGAACTTTATCCCGAACCCGAACCCCATTGAAAATAGTCCAGGAAAGGGCTAGAGGGCTGCAAAAGGCAGCAAAATGTAGGTAAATCCCCTGCAAACAAATGTGGATAGGGAAATGAATTAAAATAAAATAAAATAAATAAAAATTAACCAATATCAATTGGAGAGAGGTCCCGCAGCAAGGAATCATGCGTCATATCACCCTCCACTGGAGAAGGCCACTTTCAGTTATTTCGGCCCAGCACCCAGACCGAGGATACAGGTACCACTGCAAGGAATCATGCATCATATCACCAATCACTGGAGAAGGCCACATTCAGTTATTTCGGCCCCAGCACCCAGACAGAGGAGAGGTTCATTCAACTTTGGGTTGCACCGCAAGATCATGGTAAAGTTAAAAAAATGAGGTTTCAATAAAGAAGTGCCCCGGAGTAGAAGAATACATGTTTGAGGGGGAGGCAGTTATAAATGTCTATTCTGCACAAGGGAGGCACAGGTCCTGTGGGATCCATGCCTGGTTCATTTTTATGAATGTCAGCTTGTCCACTCTGGCTGTGGACAGGCGGCTGCGTTTGTCAGTAATGACGCCTGCTGCCGTGCTGAATTTTTGTTTAGACAAAATGCTGGCCGCTGGGCAGGCCAGCACCTCCAAGGCATAAAATGCTAACTCTGGCCACGTGGACAATTTGGAGACCCAGAAGTTGAATGGGGCCGAACCATCAGTCAGTACGTGGAGGGGTGTGTAGACGTACTGTTCAACCATGTTTGTGAAATGCTGCCTCCTGCTAACACATTCCGTATCAGGTGGTGGTGCAGTTAGCTGTGGCGTGGAGACAAAACTTTTCCACATTTCTGCCATGCTAACCCTGCCCTCAGAGGAGCTGGCCGTGACACAGCTTCATTGGCGACCTCTTGCTCCTCCTCTGCCTTCTCCTTGGGCTTCCACCTGTTCCCCTGTGACATTTGGGAATGCTCTCCGGAGCGCGTCTACCAGCGTGCGCTTGTACTCGCGCATCTTCCTATCACGCTCCAGTGCAGGAAGTAGGGTGGGCACATTGTCTTTGTACCAGGGATCCAGCAGGGTGGCAACCCAGTAGTCCGCACACGTTAAAATGTGGGCAACTCTGCTGTCGTTGCGCAGGCACTGTAGCATGTAGTCGCTCATGTGTGCCAGGCTCCCCAGAGGTAAAGACAAGCTGTCCTCTGTGGGAGGCGTATCGTCATCGTCCTCCGTATCCCCCCAGCCACACACCAGTGATCGGCCTGAGCTGTGTCGGGTGCCACCCCGCTGTGAACCTGCTTCATCCTCATCCTCCTCCACCTCCTCCTCATCCTCCTCGTCCTCCAGTAGTGGGCCCTGGCTGGCCACATTTGTACCTGGCCTCTGCTGTTGCAAAAAACCTCCCTCTAAGCCACTTCTAACAGACTGGCTTTAAAATGGTAAAAATGACCCCTCATCCTCCTCCTCCTCTTGGGCCACCTTCTCTTCCATCATCGCCCTAAGCGTTTTCTAAAGGAGACATAGAAGTCGTATTGTAACGCTGATAACGGTGTCATCGCCACTGGCCATGTTGGTGGAGTACTCGAAACAGCGCAACAGGGCACACAGGTCTCGCATGGAGGCCCAATCATTCGTGGTGAAGTGGTGCTATTCCGCAGTGCGACTGATAAGTGCGTGCTGCAGCTGAAACTCCACTATAGCCTGCTGCTGCTCGCACATTCTCTCCAGCATGTGTAAGGTGGAGTTCCACCTGGTGGGCACGTCGCATATAAGGCGGTGAGCCGAAGGCCGAAGTTCCGCTGTAGCACAGACAGGCGAGCAGCGGCAGGATGTGAACGCCAGAAGCGCGCACAGACGGCCCTCAGTTTATGCAGCAGCTCTGACATGTCGGTTTAGTTGTGAATGAACTTCTGCACCACCAAATTCAGCACATGCGCCAGGCAAGGGATGTGCGTCAAACCAGCTAGTCCCAGAGCTGCGACGAGATTTTACCCATTATCGCACACCACCAGGCCGGGCTTGAGGCCCACCGGCAGAAACCACTCGTCGGTCTGTTGTTCAATACCCCGCCACAACTCCTGCGTGGTGTGGGGCCTGTCCCCCAAACATACGAGTTTCTGAATGGCCTGCTGACGTTTACCCCGGGCTGTGCTGAAGTTGGTGGTGAAGGTGTGTGGCTGACTGGAGCTGGTGGAAGCAGAGGAGGAGGAAGCCGAGTAGGAGGAGGAGGCTACAGGAGGCAAAGAATGATGCCCTGTGATCCTTGGCGGCGGAAGGACGTGCGCCAAGGAACTCTCCAACTGGGGCCCAGCCGTCACTACATTTACCCAGTGTGCAGTTAGGGAGATATAGCGTCCCTGGCCGTGCTTACTGGTCCACGTATCTGTGGTTAGGTGGACCTTGCCACAGATGGCGTTGCGCAGTGCACACTTGATTTTATTGGATACTTGGTTGTGCAGGGATGGCACGGCTGTCTTGGAGAAGTAGTGGCGGCTGGGAACAACATACTGTGGGACAGCCATGGACATCAGCTGTTTGAAGCTGTCTGTGTCCACCAGCATGAATGACAGCATTTCAAAGGCCAGTAGTTTAGAAATGCTGGCATTCAGGCCCAGGGCTCGAGGGTGGCTAGGTGAGAATTTACGCTTTCTCTCCAAGGTTTGTGAGATGGAGAGCTGAACGCTGCCGTGTGACATGGTGGAGATGCTTGGTGATGCAGGTGGTGGTGTCGGTGGCACATCCTCTGTTTGGTGGGCGGCAGGTGCCAACATTCCTCCCGAGGCGGAGGAAGAGGTTGAGGCAGCAGCAGAAGAGGGAGCAGGGGGAGCCAGAGTGAGTTCCTTGCTTTTAAGGTGTTTACTCCACTGCAGTTCATGCTTTGCATGTAGATGCCTGGTCATGCAGGTTGTGCTAAGGTTCAGAACGTTAATGCCTCGCTTCAGGCTCTGATGGCACAGCGTGCAAACCACTCGGGTCTTGTCGTCAGCACATTGTTTAAAGAAGTGCCATGCCAGGGAACTCCTTGCAGCTGCCTTTGGGGTGCTCGGTCCCTGGTGGCGGTGGCCAGTAGCAGGCGAACTCTCTTGGAGGCGGCTGTTCTGCTTTTGCCCCCTGCTCGCTCTTTTGCTACGCTGTTGGCTCGGTCTCACCACTGCCTCTTCCTCTGAACTATGAAAGTCAGTGGCACGACCTTCATTCCATGTAGGGTCTAGGACCTCATCGTCCCCTGCATCGTCTTCCACACAGTCTTCCTCCCTGACCTCCTGTTCGGTCTGCACACTGCAGATAGACGCAGCAGTTTGCACCTGTGTTTCGTCATCATCAGAGACGTGCAGACTCCGATAAGGTGGTATTCCCATGTCCTCATCATCAGGAAACATCAGTGGTTGTGCATCAGTGCATTCTAAGTCTTCCACCACTGGGGAAGGGCTAGGTGGATTCCTTTGGGAAACCCTGCCAGCAGAGTCTTCAAACAGCATAAGAGACTGCTGCATAACTTGAGGCTCAGACAGTTTCCCTGATATGCATGGGGGTGATGTGACAGACTGATGGGCTTGGTTTTCAGGTGCCACCTGTGCGCTTTCTGCAGAAGACTGGGTGGGAGATAATGTTGTGAACATGCTGGATCCACTGTCGGCCACCCAATTGACTAGCACCTGTACCTGCTCAGGCCTTACCATCCTTAGAACGGCATTGGGCCCCACCAAATATTGCTGTAAATTCTGGCGGGTACTGGAACCTGAGGTAGTTGGTTCACTAGGTCGAGTGGCTGTGGCAGAATGGCCACGTCCTCTCCCAGCACAAGAGGGTACACCAACACCACCACGACTTCGTCCGCGTCCATTACTAGATGTTTTCCTCATTGTTACCGTTCACCAAGCACCACAATAAGAAAAACAATATTTGGCCCAATGTATTGATTTCAAATTCAGGCTTTTTTTCTACAGGCACCTAACACTATCTATTTATTTATGTAGCGTATTACACTAATCCAGGCACAGCAGTAACCACTGATTTAGGGGAATATCTCATTTAGGGCTAGTATTTAGGCCCTGGATGAAAGGTATCCTTTTATGGACAGATTTACACTTGGCCTGCAACAGCTCGAACACCAGATTCAGGGTATTGCTATTTTGGCAATTGAATTTCCCCCCTGAACAAAATATACCCTTTCACGGACAGATTATCACTTGGCCTGCAACAGCTCGAACACCAGATTCAGGGTATTGCTATTTTGGCAATTGAATTTCACCCGACAACAAAATATATGTTTTTGCGGACACTATGAAACTTGGCCAGCCACAGCTGAAACCACTGATTTATGGTATTGCTATTTTGGCAATTGAATTTCACCGCAGAACAAAATATACCCTTTTACGGACAGATTAACACTTGGCCTGCAACAGCTGGGACACCAGATTCAGGGTATTACTATTTTGGCAATTGAATTTCACCCCACAACAAAATATATGTTTTTGCGGACACTATGAAACTTGGCCAGCCACAGCTGAAACCACTGAATTATGGTATTGCTATTTTGGCAATTGAATTTCACCGCAGAACAAAATATACCCTTTTGCGGACAGATTAACACTTGGCCTGCAACAGCTGGGACACCAGATTCAGGGTATTACTATTTTGGTATAAACCATCAAAAAATGTTGTGATAAGAAAGCAGGATGCGCTCATACCCATATGCAGTTGTGCATTTCTATAGGGGAGCACATCCTGCACTTGTAGTCCGTTGCTAATGGCAATCACCAGCAAAAAATGCATACAATGGATGATGCCAGCAACGGACTACAAGTACCACAATGGACATCCTACATAAGATGAAATTTATGTGGATGTGGCAAGAATTCAGAACAAACACAGAACCAGAGATAGGTGCACACTGCCGTCACACTAAACCCTCACACTGATGTTAAAAATTGAGAGGTCAGTTCGACATATCCTACTAGGAGGACATGTCTTAAGCCTCGGGCACCAGCGTCAAGGTCTCTCAAGTAGCCCGTGGGCCCTAACACTCACCTACCTGCGCCATATGGGCGATATCAGGGGCCAATGGGCAATTACAGGAGCATTAGGATGTGCTCCCCTATAGAAATGCACAACTGCATATGGGTATGAGCGCATCCTGCTTTCTTATCACCACATTTTTTGATGGTTTATATATATATATATGTACGGAGGTGTATAAACTCCAATTTAAATGTGCCTGTTTTTCATCTTCAGCTCACATTTGGGTGCACCTGCTAGGCTTTGGGCTATATCAGTCAGTCTTGGGTGGGGCTCACAGACACCTCCCACCTCCCATTGCAAGCATGGCTACATGCTGGAGGAGATGTTTGTGAGTCGTCTTAATGCTCCTGTAATTGCCCACTGGCCCCTGATATCGCCCATATGGCGCAGGTAGGTGAGTGTTAGGGCCCACGGGCTACTTGAGAGACCTTGACGCTGGTGCCCGAGGCTTAAGACATGTCCTCCTAGTAGGATATGTCGAACTGACCTCTCAATTTTTAACATCAGTGTGAGGGTTTAGTGTGATGGCAGTGTGCACCTATCTCTGGTTCTGTGTTTATTACTATTTTGGCAATTGAATTTCACCCCACAACAAAATATATGTTTTTGCGGACACTATGAAACTTGGCCAGCCACAGCTGAAACCACTGATTTATGGTATTGCTATTTTGGCAATTGAATTTCACCCTAGAACAAAATATACCCTTTTACGGACAGATTATCACTTGGCCTGCAAGAGCTGGGACACCAGATTAAGGGTATTGCTATTTTGGCAATTGAATTTCACCCCAGAACAAAATATACCCATTTACGGACAGATTATCACTTGGCCTGCAAGAGCTGGGACACCAGATTAAGGGAATTGCTATTTTGGCAATTGAATTTCACCACAGAAAATAATCTATCCTTTGCTAGACAGAAGACAGTATTATACTCGGCTTGGCAAAGCTGGAACACCAGATTTAGGGGATTGGTATTTGGGCAATTGTATTTAACCCCTTAATAAAATATAGAAATTGCTATCCTGAGTTTCTAGGGGTGACAATTAGCACAGCCAAGCCCCTGATGTAGGATATAGCAAAAAAAAAAAACTAGTATTGATGGATTGATGGACTTGGTGGCAGCTTGTTCTGGTGCACCACAAGTCACAAAATGACCGCCGATCACCCCAGAAAATAAGTGACAGAAAAACGCTCTGTGCAGCCTAAAAACCAGTGAGCAAGTAACTAGCAGAAGTTCAATCATTCACAGCTGTAGATCGATCACTTCATTAGGTGCTGTTGCTGACTTTTCCCTGCCTAATCTAGCCCTCACAGAAGCTGCGTCCTCGCCCTACACTAATCAGAGCAGTGTGACGTGCGGCGCTACGTGACTCCAGCTTAAATAGAGGCTGGGTCACATGCTGCACTTGGCCAATCACAGCCATGCCATTAGTAGGCATGGCTGTGATGGGCTCTTAGGGCAAGAAGTAAAATGCTAGTTGATTGGCTGCTGTGCAGCCCTTCAGAAAGTGGGAAGTAATCGCCGAACAACGAACCCGAACCCGAACTTTTTTTAAATAGTTCGGGTTCGGGTCCGTGTCCCGGACACCCCAAAATTATGCTCGAACTGTTCGCTCAACACTACCCACGGTTCAAAATAAGGTTAAATGGGTAACTGCGAAGCACAACTTCGATCTTTGGTCAAAAGGGAAAGGAAAAGTGGTGGGAGGATCGGAAAAAGGCAGAACTCTTTAGGTTCGGAAATAAAGCAGGCAGATTATTGGCTAACTTAACAAGACCGGTACAATCTAATTCCCGGATTTATCCCTTGAGAGACGGAGACGAGTCCCTACAATCTCAGCCAGAAAAAGTCCTCAAAATCCTTAGAGATTATTTCCAAAACCTTTATGCACAAGACGCCCATCATGAGGCCAGAGCAAAAGAACTTTTGGAACAGGTAAGGCTACCCCAATTGAGGCCTTAGCTTTACTGAACAGGGAGGTCAGCAAAGAGGAGGTGCGACAAGTTATTAAGAGCCTACCCAACAACAAGGCCCCAGGCCCGGATGGTGTCCTGGCTGAGTTCTACAAGGGGACCGTGGGGGAGCTCACCGCAACCCTGACGTCCTTGTTCAATAGGCTACTAGTGGGGGGAGGAGTTCCAATTTCGAGCAAAACTGCCTATATCAAAGTTTTGCCTAAGGAAGGGAAAGACTTGTCCTTGTCAGGGTCATTTCGACCTATTTCCCTCATAAATCAGGACATTAAAATTATGTCAAAACTCATGGCGAATAGATTGACGGGAGTTCTGCCTGACATCATAGGCCCCCATCAAGTAGGATTTATGAAAGGGAGATCGGCTGTTATCAATATCAGGAGGGTGCTGACTGCGCTGGATGGACAGAGGGGAGGTGAGGAGGGAGAGAGCCCGGCCCTGCTGGCGTTGGACGCTGAAAAGGCCTTTGACAACATCAGCTGGGCATGGCTAGATATGGCTATGTCGGGGCGTATCAGGAGGAATTTCCGCAACTATGTTGTGGCAATATACGACAGCCCCAAGGCGAGGGTGAGCCTGCCGGGATTCATATCTGAACCCGTAGTTTTGAGTAAGGGAACGAGGCACGGCTGCCCCCTGTCTCCTCTTCTCTTTAATATAGCCCTGGAGCCACTGGCACAATTGCTATTACAACAGGAGTTCTTTGAGGGTATGAAGATAGGCAAATTGGTATTAAAACTTGCCTGCTTTGCAGACGATATATTATAAAAATATGCAGTCACCCAGCAAGCATTTGCATAAGGTCCTAGAGGTGTGCGAGTACTATGGATCGGTTACGGGTTACAAGGTCAACGCAGCCAAGTCAGTTACTGTGGCTACGTCCGAGACAACACAACATAAATCTCCACACTGCAGTAGAGGTCAGGACATACATATTACATATTTGGGAATCAAAATAGGGACGACCCCGCAGTCGATATATACGTTGAACTTCCCCCCTCTCATCAGTAAAATAGAGAACGAGCTAGTGCGATGGAAAGATCTACCCCTAACGCTAGTAGGGAGAGCCCAGCTTATTAAAATGGTAAGCTTCGCTAGGCTTCTATATCCATTACAAACGATACCCCTATTGCTAAAACATACGGATATAAGGAGATTACAGACAGCCTTTGGGGCCTTCTTGTGGAAAAGAAAGCGACCCAGAATATCTTATGCCAAACTAACTCTGCTAAAATGGGAGGGGGGCTCCAATTACCTAATCTGAGACACTATAACCTGGCGGCTTTGCTGAGACATGTTAGAGACTGGGTCTGGAATACGTCCTACTTCTCAGAGACTCGACTAGAGCAGGAGATTGGGGCTCCATGGTATTTGGTGGCACTTCTTCACACCAAGCTCAAGGACTTACCCATTGGGGTTAGGCGTTCCTATTATTAAATGACACAATCATGGCATGGAAAGGTACGCGAAAGATATACCGGCTTCCAATTTACCTCTCACCATACATGCCTTTATGGTCATTGCCAGCTTTTCCTCAGGGCAGGGATACTCAAATGTATACGGTCTGGAGACAGAAGGGCATCAAGACCTTGAGGGATCTACTAGACGATACAGGACGGAAGATTATGACCTGGTAAAATTTTTGTCCTAAATTCTCGGTCTCAACAGCCCACTTTCTCCCCCTGCGCCAGATCCACTCTTACTGTGACGCGCAGTCAGAGACAATGGGGGATCCGGAGCGATTAACGTGGTTTGGGGCCCTGATGAGACATAACGCCATGTTACTTCCTTTATTGGCGTTCTACCGTAAGGTGCAGGATACGCAAACGATAGGACTAGTATCGACCACTTTTGCCCACTGGGAGAGGGAAATAGCAATCCTAGATTTGTCTAAGCTGATCAGGAATGGCTATGATTATGTTCGGAAAGCTATATATAGCGAACTATGGAGGGAAACCCAATTAAGAAATATGCATAAGGCAACATATGCCTTTGATCTCTCCTACAAAGATGCCCCAGCACATTATCTACGTGAATGTCCAAAATGCTCTTTGGCAAAGGCAAATATCTTGCATGGTCTTTGGGGCTGTCCGGATATACAACCCCTTTGGTCTCGTGCGAAGGTATACGTGAGGGATGTGTGGGGAATAGAAGTAGCCCTTAAACCGGAGCAATGTATTTTCCACGGCATTCCAAAGTCTCAGGAAGGGGAAGCAGGAGCAGAGGTGGGGGAAAAGGGAGTTCGTATTTTGCTAATGTCAGTGAAAAAAGCCATTCTGAGGCATTGGTTGCAGAGAGAGGTTCCTCAGTGGGAAGAAGTGGTAGGCCTGATAAAAACCGTTTTGTATCTGGAACGGTTGGAAATGGAAAAGCATAGAGAACAGTCTACAGCCAAATTCTTCAAGAAATGGAGAAAATTTATTGAGCATGCCTTGCCTGATGATAAACTGAAGGAACTTATGTCACCTTTCCGCCATACTCCGTGGTATCTGGAGTCTCAGCTGAAGGGTAACTTGGGAAGGTTGGGAGAGGAGGTTGGAAACAAATGGATTGGTGTAGGAGAAAGCTTAATATGGAATGCAAGACGAAGGAACGGCTAAGTATTTGAGTTCAAGCAGTGTCGGGGGGGGGGGGGGAAGGGGGACGTTTCAAGGGAGGGGATGGTGGAGATTTGGGTGGGATGGGTCTGGGGAGAAAAGTTGAAAAATGTTATTTAATTCTCTGGACATTCAAAAATGCAATTGTTGGATAACCAGTGTCGACTGTACTTCTGTCTGTATTGCACAGAAATTATACCTTGCCTGTATTGAAATGTCTGGAGATCAATAAAAATTTTATTTAAAAAAAAGACACCTGTATTATAGAAAGTGCATGCTGGTCAAGTTACACCATTGGCTGGAGGGAAATGGTTACGTCGAGAATTTGGCATGAGTAAAGAGGGGCGGGGTGGCTGTTTCAATTTTTTGCCTTGGGCAGAATTTAGGCTATGTGCTTCCCTGGCCACAAATTACTGAGGGAAGGGGGGCCCAAGGTGAACTCTTGCACCAGGGACCATGAGCCTTTAGCTATGCCCCTGACTATATAACTATCTAACCTACACTGACTATCTCCCACTAACTATCTGTATTATATATATATGAGCTAACTAAGTATCTAATGTAATTAAATCGCTG
Organism: Bufotes viridis; assembly: GCA_033119425.1. Lineage (NCBI taxonomy): Eukaryota > Metazoa > Chordata > Amphibia > Anura > Bufonidae > Bufotes > Bufotes viridis. The sequence continues at coordinate 199,030,692 of CM065593.1, read as the reverse complement.
CTGGGGAGTTTCTTATATAGTAAAGGGGTAGGCAAATTTCCAAAGATATTGCAGCCTTCTCATTGGCCCACAAGCAAGAAGCAGTAGTACGGATGAAAAGAAAAAACTAGAATATTCGCGATTAAAAATATATAGCACTATATTCTAGATTTTCGTGAATTCTCGAAGTGCTGATATCCGCGCTAAAAATTTGCGATTAGAATATTCGCGATCAACACTAGTACCGAACCGTTTCTGCTCCTTGCTGTCTGCTCAGAACTTGGAACTATGACCTGGACTACACACGTGCCTGATTCCTTGGTGCTTTGCACTTTTGACTCACAGTGGGTCAGCAGCCAACTACACCAGGACTACTCTAACCCTGGGTTCAGACCTGAGAGTTCTAAAAATGCGCGTTTTATGCGTGTTTTTGTCGCGCGTATTTCAGCGCGTTTTTGCAAATAGGAAACGCGCGTTCAGCACAGCGGTTCTTGTGATTGACTACTGTGGTGTCAATCACAAAACGCGCGACAAACGCCCCAAAAAAAGCTCAAGTACTTGTTTATGCGTCGGGCGTTTTACAGCGCATTCAAACGCGCTGTAAAACGCTCAAGTGAGAACCAGGGCCATAGGAAAGCATTGATTTTCATGTGTTGAGCGTTTTACAGTGCGTTTGAACGCGCTGTAAAATGCTCAGGTGTGAACTAGCCCTAAGCTCAGGTCTGAACCCAGGGTTAGGGTAAGAGGTAGCGGCCTGGATAGTTCTCAGTGGCGAAGTCCAGATCTCTGTACAGGGGTTAAAGGGTAAATACCAGGGAACTGCCTGGACAGGTTTAGTCCAAAATCAAACTGGTTAGTTTGCAGAGATGATCCACACCCACTACCCTGTTAAAACGAAGAGCAGCAGGCACAGTTCATGGGAGGGCATAGGACACCATATAATACACAGCAGGGGAAAGGGGAAAAGCCAGGTCAGGTAGTGGGAAGGGCCATGGGACAGTTAGTGGGAGGGACTAGGAATGGGGCATGGGGATCCAATTCAGATTCTTGCTATGGGGCTCAGTGATGTCTCTGTACACCCCTGGTCCCAGGAACCATTTTTAAACAAAACAATGCTAGTGCTCCTGTTACTGTGGGCAGCCTGTGTGGCCTAAATGTGCTACCATGGTCTGCAGTGTCTCCAGACTTGTCTCCCATCGAGCACAAATTGGAAGTCATTAGTCGGCAATTGCAAAGGGAGCTGTTAGCAGCAGATCTTAATGAATTGCGTACCCAAGTGCATTCAGCGTAGCAGGACATTCCTCAAGCAACCATTAATAACCTCATTTAATGCATGTATTTCTCTTTGTGCCTCTTATACTGGATACTGAATAAACTAAGATGTTCTGACTATTTGGTTTCCATTTTTTATCATTTGCAATATCATTAACATGCTTCACGATCCTGTGATTTCCATAATTCCATGACATGTACAAGTCAGTATGATTATAGCATTACCAAATTGTTATAGTTTTCCTTATGCTTTACCACATAAAAAAAAAAAAAACTTTGAAACCTTTTTAGATTTCCATCTACAGAGCTGTGTGAAAGGTTTTTTTTTTTTTTTTTTTGCAGGGCAAGCCGTAGTTTTTTTTATTATTATTATTTTGGAGTGCATACATCTTTTTGATCACTTTTTTAAAAAAAATGTTTTCCAGGGGTTATGTGAAAAAAGAGCATTTTTATTTTTAGCCTGAAACAGGAAAAATAATTGTTTGGAATCTTTCAGGTGCAGCAATACCAGTTATTTTTTTTTATGTAATATTGGAAAAGAGTTCATTTGACATTTTATTAATTTTTATATTTAAAATAATATCTTTCTCTTGCTTTTGTTTTTAGTCCCCCTGGAGAACAGCTTTTCAGCCACTGCTCCAGTCCCCTCTCCTCTCCACTTCCTGGTCTTGGGCTTGACATGCAATAAAACAGCTTGAAATGCCTGCTAAGCTAATCAATGGCTGAAGTGGGTCACTGCTGCAGCCAGTTACTGCATGAGCGGGCAGTCCATGCAATTTAGTGCATGGCTGTCCTAGAATCAGGATGTGGGAAAAAAAAACTATTGTTAATTAACTCATTTCAACCACATTTTTGAAAGAAATGATTGTTGTTTGTTAAGCATTTTAACATTTTATTTATTTTACATCTACGAGGGGACTAAACCATGTAATTTCTGATTTGATCAAATAATACACTGCAATAGATGTACATAGATAATTGATGAATAGTTTATTTCCTAAACTTTGAAGTTGTTATTTCACGAAAAGCATTATGATCTAATGATGATGACTAGTGTTGAGCGAGCATGCTCGGTCGGCACATGGCGGTATTCGGCTGAATAACGGCATGTGCTCGAGCGCAATACTTGAGTCTCCTCCCCGCACGTTTCTTGGCTGCTACGCAGCCAATAAGCGCACTTGTAGGTACTGCCCTGACTGTAATGCTGTAGCCATGTTGGTTACTGGCATTACAGTGATTGGCTGGCCGGAATACGTCATCGGGTGCTATATAGCACCCGATGGCGCGTTTTCGGCTCAGTCTTAGTCAGGGAGAGCTGTGCATAGGAAGGGACAGACAGTGTAGGGAGTGATATTGGACTATTTTTATTAGAAAAACTTTTCAGAGACCCAAAAGTCCTTTTAAGGACTATTGTGTGTGACAGCAGCAATATATATTTGTAGCGCAACCTGCGTTAAATTGCTAAAGCTTTACAGACCCAAAAGTCTTTTTAAGGACTATTGTGTGTGGCAGCAGCAATATATATTTTTAGCACAACCTGCGCTAAATTGCTAAAACTTTACAGACCCAAAAGTCCTTTCAAAGGACTATTGTGTATGGCATATATTTTTTTATTTTCTGCGCTAAATAGCGTCTAATAGGCTGCTGCAGACAGTTCAATTATCTGCGCCACTGTCCGCTTCTGACAGTGACATTACCAGTGCCACATCTCCAGAGTACCGTGTGCGCTGAAAAAATTCATCAGTGACATACAGTGCACTTTTTCAATAGACGGTGTCCGCTTCTGACAGTGACATTACCAGTGCCACATCTCTAGTGTACCATGTGCACTGAAAAAATGTATCTGTGACATACAGTGTACTTTTTCAATAGACGGTGTCCGCTTCTGACAGTGACATTACCAGTGCCACATCTAAAGTATAACGTGTGTGCTTAAAAAATGTATCTGTGACAGACAGTCAGAAGCGGACACTGCTAGACGGTGTCTGCACCTGACAGTTACATTACCAGTGCCACATCTCCAGTGTACCGTATGCGGTTAAAAAATGTATTTGTGACATACAGTGTACTTTTTTAATAGACAGTGAGTGACATTACTAGTCCCATATCTCCAGTGTACCGTCTGCTGTTAAAATTTTTATCTGTGACATACAGTTTACTTTTTCAATAGATGGTGTCCGCTTCTGACAGTGACAATACCAGTGCCACATCTCCAGTGTACCGTGTGTGATTAAAAAATGTACCTGTGACATACAGTGTATGTTTTCAATAGACGGTGTCGCTTCTGACAGGGACATTACCAGTGCCACGTCTAAAGTATAACATGTGTGCTTAAATTTTTTTTCTGTGACAGACAGAGTACTTTTTCAATAGACGGTGTCCACACCTGACAGTTACATTACCAGTGACACATCAAAGGTGTAACGTGTGCGCTTAAAAAATTTATCTGCGACATACAGTGTACTTTGTCAACAGACAGTGTCCGCTTCTGACAGTGACATTATGAGTGACTCATCTAAAGTGTAATGTGTACGTTTAAAAAATGTATCTGTGACATACAGTTTACTTTTTTAATAGACAGTGTCTGCTTCTGACAGTAAGTGACATTACCAGTCCGATATCTCTAGTGTACCATGTGCGGTACATTTTTTTATCTGTGACATACAGTGTACTTTTTCAATAGACGGTGTCCACTTCTGACACTGACATTACCAGTGCCACATCTCCAGTGTACCATGTGTAGTTAAAAAATGTACCTGTGACATGCAGTGTACTTTTACAATAGATGGTGTCCGCTTCTGACAGTGACATTACCAGTGCCACATCTCCAGTGTAACATGTGCGTATAAATTTTTTTATCTGTGACATACAGTGTACTTTTTCCTTAGATGCTGCGGACAGTGACATTACCGGTGGTACCTCTCCTGTATAACGTTTTCTCATCCCAAATATTTATTACATTCTCTGTAATTTTTTATTAGCTGCTGGTGACAGCTAATAACCATGGTAAGATGGACCATGTGATTGGACCATGTGATGTGACGTCATCACAGGTCCTGTAGATCTTAGATGCTGCAGGGAAAGAGAGGACAGATCGCGACTACGCGATCAAGTGGCTAAGTTAAGTTAACTTTTATTATTTTTAACCCCTTCCTCTTCATTTAACAATGCATTCTTTATTAAGAATGCTATTATTTCCCCTTATAACCATGTTATAAGGGAAAATAATAGAGATTGGGTCCCGTTGCTAAGCAACAATGCGGGAAAATCGCAACGCATCCGCACTTGCTTGCTTCTATGGGGCCTACGTTGCGTGAAAAACGCAGAATATAGAACATGCTGCGATTTTCACGCAAAGCAGAAGTGATGTGTGAAAATCACCGCTCATGTGCACAGCCCCATAGAAATGAATTGGTCCGGATTCAGTGCGGGTGCAATGCGTCATCCTCACGCATTGCACCCGCGTGGAAAACTCACCCGTGTGAAAGGGGCCTTATACTTTCCTGGCATTCTAGCACCTGAAGAAACATGACAGGTGCTCAGAAAGTCAGAGCTGCTTCAAAATGCGGAAATTCACTTTTTTGCACCATAGTTTGTAAACGCTATAACTTTTACCCAAACCAATAAATATACACTTATTGGATTTTTTTTTTCATCAAAGACATGTAGAACAATAAATTTTGCGAAAAATCTATATAGAAATGTAGTTTTTAAAAAAAAATTACAACAGAAAGTGAAAAATGTCATTTTTTTTGCAAAAATTTCGGTAATTTTTGATTAATAGCAAAAAAATTAAAAATGTCAGCAGCAATGAAATACCACCAAATGAAAGCTCTATTAGTGAGAAGAAAAGTAGGTAAAATTCATTTGGGTGGTAAGTTGCATGACGGAGCAATAAACGGTGAAAGTAGTGTAGTGCAGAATTGTAAAAAGTGGCCTGGTCATTAAGGGTGTTTAAGCTAGGGGGGCTGAAGTGGTTAAAGAGGTATTCCAGCTTCAGGCCTCTTTCACACGAACAATAAGGATTGTGTTAGGATCTGTTCAGGAAAAAACTGATGGTTTTGCACGCAAGTTCAGTCAGTTTTGACTGCGATTGCATTCAGTGTTTCAGTTTTTTCTACGCAGGTGCAATCAGTTTAGCTGGGTGCACACGGGCGTTGCGGGAAAAGATGCGAGTGCGTTGCGGGAAAATGCACGATTTTTTACGAGCAAGTGCAAACCGTTTTAATGCACGCGTGAGAAAAATCGGCATGTTTTTTACCCAGACCTGAACGCGGACTTCTTCTCTTTGGGTTTGGGTTAGGTGTTGTGTAGATTTTATTATTTTCCCTTATAACATGGTTATAAAGGAAAATAATAGCATTCTTTAATTCAAAATGCTTAGTAAACGGTCAATTGAGGGTTACAAAAAAAATTAACTCACCTCCTCCAATTGATCGTGTAGCTGCCAGTCTCCTGTTCTTTGTTCAGGACCTGTCAAAGGACCTGTGGTGATGTCACTGTGCTCATCACATGGTCCATCACTATGGTGATGGACCATGTACTGAGCGCAGTGACATCACTACAGGTCCTTTTCCTGCCAGGTCCTGAAAATAGAAGAAGAAAGAAGCCAAGCTGCGCGAACAAGTGGATTAGGTGAGTTTAATTATTTATTTTTTACCCCCCATCTTTAATTTACTTGGCATTCTGTATTAAGAATGCTATTATTTTCCCTTATAACCATGTTATAAGGGAAAATAATAAAGATCGGGTCCCCATCCCGATCATCTCCTAGCAACCATGCGGGAAAATCGTACTTGCTTGCGGATGCTTGCAATTTTCACGCAGCCCCATTCACTTCTATGGGGCCTGCATTGCATGAAAAACGCTGAATATAGAGCATGCTGCGATTTTCATGCAACGCACAAGTGATGCGTGAAAATCGCTGCTCGTGTACACAGCCCCATAGAAATGAATGGGTCAGGATTCAGTGCGGGTGCAATGTGTTTACGTCACGCACTGCACCCAAGTGGAAAACTCGCCCGTGTGAGTATGCATTTTCACGCGCATGAAAAAAAACCTGAAGAATAAAATCTCCCAGCAACCATCAGTGAACAATTCATCCATTGCATTTATTTTTCACGCAAGCTCCATTTACTCCTATGGAACAAGAGCTGCATGAAAAACGCAGAATATAGACTATGATGTTTTGTTTCCTAATCTTTGAAATGATACATGAGAAACGACACTCAAGTACACAGACCAATTAAAATGAATGGGTCAGGATTCAGTGTGGGTGCTATGTGTTTGATTCACGCATTGCAACCGGACGGAAATCTTTCTCGTGTGAAAGAGGCCTTAGACAACTTTTTAAATTTATCCAGTATTGCACTTGCACTGTACCTAAACTGAGAAATCCATTCACTTGCTCCTCACTGCTCTAGTGTAGAGGCTCCTCTTAGAGATGCTTCAGATTTCAGGCCTGTACATATCCACACAGTGTCAAGTGCACTGCTGCAGTCATTCACTGGCTTCAGTAGTGATATGTCCACAGGCAGCATGTCACCGCTGGGTCATCTGCATTTGGGGATATTGAGGCCAGTGAATAGCTGTCTGAATACATTATGTACAGGTCCGATCACAGGAAGCATCACTGAGAGAAGCCTCTGTATCGGAACTGTTTGATGGGGAGCAGGTGAATGAACTTCTTTGTTTAGGTACAGAGCAGTACTGGCCAAATGTAAAAAGTTGTCTAAAGCTGGAATAATGCTGGTCAATGGGACAGAGTTGATGGAGCTGTCAGCTTGCAGCGCCAGAGCTATTGTCAAACAGCTGATCAGAAGGGATGCTGATCATCTCCTTTAAGGCCCAAAGAGGCCTGTTCATTAAGGAGTTAAAGTAGCACTTAGCATATTATTGGCTGGTTGTTAATAAATGGTATAAGAGAGGAAAACTTACTACTGAAAATGTATTGTAGCACACACAGTGACTAGTTGTGTTAATAAATGATTTTATCTGTAACTTTTTTGAATTATTATTATTTTTTGGTAGCAAGTCATTTTAAGTTTTCACAAATTTACAGTATTTCTACATATATATTTTAAGAAGAAAAATTTATAAAATAGAACTTACCCATTATTCCAGTTAGGTAAACTCCATACAGTGAAAGACCTGTTGTGGCAGCATTCCACACTGTTCCAATAACTGCATACAGAAGAATGGTACCCAGATTTCCAAAGAACAGCCTATTTGGCATGAAGTACCCAGCGTCCAGTACAATGGGTGGCAATAAGTAAAAGAAGAATACTGTTGGTGTTAATGTGAAGGAAGCAATGTGATCTGCAGCCCATACTATACCACCCAGCAGCAGACCAAGCACGATCAGAAGACAGCTCTCTGGCACCACAGAGGTCACTTTGTGGGATATGTGGAATACTGTAAAAAGAAAAATAATAGCACTTTTGTAATATTAGTTCATTGTCCTTCAATCAGATTGAATAAATGTCTTAAATTAAAATGTAGCTTTTGATAATTACATTTTCCAAAACAATGATACTGGAATGATGCCGGTAAATGGTACAATTCAATATTTGGTACAATTATATGTTTATGTGCAGGCCCTGAGCTGGTGAAAATCAGCTGATGACATTTCTGATTAGTACTGGTAAAAATAAAATGCTGATGTTCATAAAACATTTCGTTCCGCTTCAATTTATCATCAAAATGTAAATGTGAAAACAAAAAAAAAACAAAATTTTTTTTTATTTAAAATGTAAAAAATAATTAAAAAGCTAAAGTAAATGAAAAACTAAAAAATATTTTCTATTTCAGCATTTTCATTTTTTATATATATTAATATTTTTAATTTTAGTTTTTCTTTTTTATTCATTTTTTAGTTTTACATTTTCCATTCAGTTGTTTTTTTCATTTATTCATTATTTTTTTTTTTCATCATTTCGTTCTTAATTTTTTTAGTTTTTCATCCTTCATACCCAGTATTGCCCAGTCTTTGCGAACAGAAGGACCTCAGTTCCACACTGCATTCTATGTAAGACTGAAACCAGCATCAGAACGCACCACTGACGATGTGCATCCCAAGATACATCAGCTAAAACCCCTCCTATATAACTTTCAATTACAGAATATTCTAAAATATTTCATATAGACAATTGGTTGGTATTTTATTTTCTAACCATGATTTCTATATTTACATATATATTTTCTCATGTTTTATATATTTCATACTGTTAAGTATTGTGAGTTTTGTGAGTATTGTGGTCAGGGCCGGAACCCAAACCTGGTTGGAAGGGAACTTTCATTGGCGGCCGGCGCGGCGCCCCGCTTACATGCTGCGCCGCCTGAGTGCTCTAAGAATCCCACCCGGCGGCCGGCTGTTGCGCTTGCGTGTGTGCACGTGCGCCGGCCGGCGGCCGCTCACTGACCCAGCAACACGGCCGGACCCAGACGGTCACATGATGGGCTGGGCTCAGGGTGGCTGGGGCCTGGGGGCGTGACTGCACACCGGCAGGAACTTGGAAGAGCCGGGGCAGCTAGCCTAGAGTGCCTGAGGCGATGCGATCTCACTCTCTGACACTCACCAGCAGTCAGCCAGAGAGAGAAGAAGTAGAAGCTAGAAGCCACCCAGCAGCAACTCAGGACAAGACAAGGACAGCTGGTAGGAGCTACTTAGTTGTTCAACTAGAGTATGTCTGATGGATCATTATACATCAACATACATCAATATAAGTTGCAGGCATATAGCCTAGGCCTAGCTGCCTAGCCAGGACCTAAAGAGTTGCAAAGCTATAACCCTCAACATGCCCTGACAGGCTCAACAACAGATTATAAGAGAATGCTGAGGATTGTAGTATCACAGGGATATAGGAGCAGTAAACATGGCAGATGGAGCAGTCACAGATCTTATATGAGGTCATTCTGGCCATTTGGGGCCACTGGGCAGGCTATATCCCTGCGATACTACAATCCTCAGCATTCTCTTATAATCTGTTGCTGTCAGGGCATGCTGAGGCTTAGGCCGCAGATGCACACGGCCGTGAGCAGTCCGTGGTATCCGAACCTGGAATCCCGCAGAGAGCAGGAGCGCACAGCATCATTGGTTGCTATGACGCTGTGCGTTTCGTGTCGCCGCTACAGTACTGTAATACATTAGTATAGATTATACCAGTGTATTATAGTACTGTAGCGGCGGCATGAAGCCGTGAGCGGTCCGTGGTATCCCGGCCTGGAATCCTGCAGAGAGCAGGAGCGCACAGCGTCATTGGTTGCTATGACGCCGTGCGCTTCGTGCCGCCGATACAGTACTGTAATACACTGGTATGATCTATACTATTGTATTACAGTACTGTAGCGTCGGCACGAAGCGCACGGCGTAAATTGTGCAATTTACGAGTAAGCGAACAATCTAATACACAGGCTTGTTTCTTTAGCTATGGCTTAAGTTATGGTAGTTATTCTTCACCAGTCTTAATAGGGGGCTTTATTACAACATATAACTCTCTTTTAATTTAAATGCTGAGAAAGGGGTGGAACATATGTGATGTCATGATATGGGCAGATCATCTGATAGGGGGGGGGGGGGGGCGGCAATTTTTAGCTTGCCTAGGGCGGCAAAAATCCTTGCATCGGCCCCGTTTATGGTCCAGTCTGACTTTTATAATCATTTATCATTGAGGAGTGTTACATCAATATATTGAAAACATGGAAAATCCAGTCCATTGCTTATTTGTTATTCATCGATATAAAGCAAGTCTGATGGAGATCAGCTATATGTTCTATATGCTCCCACATAAAGCGCATCATTATTTCCTTGAGCACAACTACATGCTGCAAGTTTAACAGGCGGAATCATTTCAACATTGACAATATTATATATAATATTATATATTATTATGATGGAAAAAAACAGAACCATTTTTTGTGTCCATAGAAATGTATTACAATGGAGCAAAATGGAATGCCTCTTAAATAGTTCTGTTTTGCATTCCTTCCTAAAATTCCGTTATAACCCTGTTATAATGGAACAGTATAAAGCAATTACTAACGCTTATGTGAACCCTCCCTAAGTGGTAAGAAGCGTATTGACACCAAACTCTTCATTAGCTTTACTGATGAACGGAGTATTCATAAATTTGATTTTGCTGCTTCGCTGAATTTTACAAAAAAATCCACTTTGTGGCGAATTACTTTGTCACAAAGCGCTTTTCTTTGTAAGTAGTGGTTGCAATCATACGTCACCAGACACGGGATTTCAGCCAAGATCTTCAAGCAAGATTGCGACGCTTGGCCAATCGCAAGTAAATGGATCAGGTATTTTTTTGTTATTTATACTATTTCAGTTTAAATGGTTTTGCTACCGTGAAGCATAAGGAAATTTAGTTTCGCGCCAAATCAAATGTATCCTGAAATTTGGATTGAAGTCCACTTTGTGGACTTCAATTCACTCATCACTAATTTGCTTCTTTAACTTACCACTAGGGATGAGCGAATCGACTTCGGATAAAACATCTGAAGTCGATTCGCATAAAACTTAGTTAGAATCCTCTACGGAGCGAGCACTCTGTACAGTATTAGAATGTATTGGCTTCTACCTCACAGGGGGATTTTGCCTTCCTCTGGATCAACTAGCAGGATGACAGGCTGAACTGGATGGACAGATGTCTTTTTTCGGCCTTATGTACTATGTTACTATGTATTGGCTCCTATGAGCCAAAGTTATTACTTTGTGAAGTCTCACAAGACTTCAGGTAATAGCATCAGAAATTAATTTCTTCTGTAAAAAACCACGTGGAACCGAAACTGAGTTCGGTAAAAGGTTTTTAACAGTAGAAATTAATTTCAGAAGTTATATTACCCGAAGTCTTGCAAGACTTTGACTGATAGGAGCCAATACATTCTAATACTGTACGAAGCGCTTGCTCCATACAGTATTCAAAGTTTTATGCAAATCAACTTCGGATGTTACATCCGAAGTTGATTCACTCATCCCTACTTACCACATATGTATATTATATGGAAAATTGCTTATGAGATTAATTGTGCCTATCACAGACAGTAGATTCATCTGTGGATGCGTAATATGTACATTAAGTTTAAATATCAGTATCAATACACTGAATTACTTATTGGCCTATTGATTCATTATTCAGCAATTTATACTGATGTACATTTGCAATTTATGTATATATTTTAAGTATTTTTAAGCATCTTGAGATCTATTAATATGTTCTTAACTTATGTGTAAGTGCTGTTGCTAGTTTGGGTCCCATAGTGAGCAGCTATAAATCCGGATGGACCAAACAAGTGTTATCTGTCAATATATATGGTAACACACATGTTTATATTTTAATACATACTGCATGCACATGGGAAGGAAAAATACATCACCAGTACATACTAAATGGTAAAAGACTGGGTAACACTGACATGGAAGAGTGTCAGGCAGCTGCTGCCAAGGCCAATAAGATAATGGGGAACATCAAAAGGGGCATAGATGCACGTGATGAGAACATAGTCCTGCCACTTTACAAAATTACTAGTACGACCACACATGGATTACTGTGTACAGTTCTGGTTCATGGTTTGGAGCTGCATGAGTGCTGCCAGCTGTGGAGAGCTATAGTTTATTGTGGGAACCATGAATGCCAACATGTACTGTGACATACTGAAGTAAAGCATAAACTCCTCCCTTCAGAAACTGGGGCAAAGGGCAGTATTCCAACATGATAACGACCCCAAACACATCTCCAAGACGACCATTGTCTTGTTAAAGAAACTGAGGGTAAAGGTGCTGGACTGGCCAAGCATGTCTCCAGACCTAAACCCTATTGAGCATCTGTGGGGCATCCTCAAACGGAAGGTGGAGGGGCGCAAGTCTCTATCATCCACCAGCGGCCATACAAATATTGACACTTTGGGCACAATTTTTGCCATTTTGACTTAGGGGTGTACTCATTTTTGTTGCCAGCGGTTTAGACATTAATTGCTGTGTGATGAGTTATTTTGAGGGCACACCAAATTTACACTGTTATACAAGCTGTACACTGACTATTTTACATTGTATCAAAGTGTCATATCTTCAGTGTTGTTCCATGAAAAGATATAATAAAATATTTACAAAAATGTGAGGGGTGCACTCACTTTTGTGAGATACTGTATACACATACTACACACAGACACACGCAGTGCCTTGAAAAATTATTCATACCCCTTGAACTTTTCCATATTTTTTCACATTAAGCCTACACATTTAAATTTATTTTATTGGGATGCTATGTGATAGATCAACACAAAGTAGCATTTCAGTTTGTATCGATAACACAAAGCTTTTTAGAAAACTTAAAACCTAGTGTGATTGTAAAATACTCATAAAGACCTAGATAAGCTGGCATCATGGGCAAGAATGTGGCAGATGTATTTTCAAGTTGATAAATGTAAAGTAATATAACTAGGCCACAGTAGTTGAATGGCTGCATGCATATTAAGGCCTCATGCACATGACCGTGTGCTGGCCATGCCCGTGCTGAGGATGGCAAATTGTGGTCCGAAATGAACGGCACGGACCATGTGCCCACCGTCTGTGGACGCGGACCCATTCACTTGAATGGGGTCCTCAATCCACACCTGATGGTCCGCACTGCAAAAGGTAGTGCAGAATAACCGATGGAAGCACTTCGTAGTGTTCTGCGGGCTTCCGATCCGTGCCTCCTTTATGCACAGTATCTTTCAAATCGAATGACTGAATGGCGGGCCACAATATGGGCACGGTGGCGCACGGTCGTGTGCATTAGGCCTTAATGGAATAAAACTGAGGACAACAGAAAAGAAAAAAGGACTTGGATATTCTAGTTACACATAATCTAAGAAGCAGTACTCAATGTCAGACAACAGTCCCAAAATCAAACAAGATTTTAGGGTGTATATAAAAGAGATAAAAACCTGTGATCCCAATTTAATATTATCTCTTTTAAAAATGTCTTGTAAGTTCTGGAATATGGGATTCAGTTTTGGGCTTCACATGCTATACAGTGTATAGCAGAGCTAGAAAGGGTTCAGAGGTGGTGACCAGATAATTAATGGAATGGAAGTATTCTCTTATAATGAGAGGCTTAAAAATTGGTCTTGTTCCCCTTGGTAAAACAACGCCTTAGGCTAGTTTCACACCTCTGGTGTGAAACTCTGGCAGACAAACGGAGAATCGTCCAGACACAAACTACAGTATGCTTGTCTGGTAGAACAGTGTATGGATCTCAGCTGGACCCCTTTATACTTAATAGGGCCAGTGGACATTCCGTCTGCATCCGGCAGTGCAGGATCCTGGGTATTCCGAGAGGAATTCATACTGGAGGTGTGAAGGTAGTCTTAGAGGTGGCCTTATTTGTATGTGTGGTCAATACAAAGAACTGGCACATGTTTTTTTCATTCTAAGGGCTTCACAAAATACCAGAGACATTTGTTTGTGTGGAGGAAAGGTGATTTAGACATGAACATTGGAAAGGATTCTTATAGTTACCATTCATAGTATGGAATGCCCTACAGCATGAGGTAGTAATGTCAGCATTTATAAGTGGACTAGATGCCTAGGCATAGCAAATGGTATTGATGGCTACAATTAATATAACAATTAACTTATAATTTATCTGAGAAAGGCTGAACTTGATGGACTTCTGCCTTTTTTTTCAACCTATGTAATATGACCTCTAGGCGAGTCCCAAATATGTTAGTTATACAATTCTTAATACGGGTACATTGGAATGCATAATCATAACAAGAGATGAGCAAATCGAATCAGACCAAGATGAATTCAATACGAATTTCAGGAAAAATTTGATTCGCAACGAATGCGAATTTCCTTGCGCTCCGTGGTAACGAATCGCAATTTTTCCTAAAATGGCAGCCACACATGTGAGGACTGAAACATGGGACAAGGAACTCTGAGAAGGCGGGATCACCAAGATTAACATGCATGCATGCAGCCAATCAGCAGCCAGCCCTGTGACGTCACAGCCTTATAAATACGGCAGCCATATTAGATTCTGCCATTTTCCAGCATTCTGAGTGCAGGGACAGATGTGAGAAGGCACTAGGGACAGCAATTGGAAAAAGCCAATTGTGAAAAAATGTGCAGAGAAAGGATAGAGAGGAATCTTTTCACAGCATCTAAGTGCAGGGAGAGATGTCAGAAGGCTCTAGGGACAGTGCTAGAAAAGCGATTTACAAGTGCAGGGAATCCATTTACAAGTGCAGGGGATACAAATAGCCATTATACAGCTCTGTAATTCCAGCAATTTGTTCATTAGTGGCTTATATCTGTGGAAAAAGAAAAATATATGCACAGTTCACTTCTGAAGTTATATGTGGTGAAAGCGTTTAGTGACGTATTTCTGTGCTACAAGAAAAATATATACGCAGTTCACTGTTTCTGTTATTTGCGGTAAAAGCGTTTAGTGGCCTACTTCATTACAAAAAGAAAAATATATACGCAGTTCACTTCTCCAGCTATATGTGCTGAGAGCGTTTAGTGACATATGTTTGTACTACAAGAAAAATATTTACGCAGTTCACTTTTGCAGTTTTTGGGGTTGAAAGCGTTCAGTAAGGTATTTCTGTAATACAATAAATATATATACGCACTTCATTGTTGCCGTTATTTGTGGTGAAAGCGTTTAGTGGCCTATTTCATTGCAAAAAGAAAAATATATTTGTTGCTTTTAGGGGTGTTCTAATCTGCTTTTAATTTATTTTGTTCAGCTAAAAGTATGTCTGACAGAGAAGTGACAGGCCATGCACAGAGAAGAGGCCTAAATGTTTCTGGCGCAGGCAGAGGCAACAGAAGAGTAATGGGGCATGGCAGCAGGCGTTGCGGCGAGAGGCCTGAGCTTCCGGTGTCATCTAGCGGTCGTGTCTTGACCAGCAACCCAGCGGTTCTTGATTGGTCAACTCCGTCATCTACTTCATCCCAAGTGACATCAGAAACCCCCAGCCAACAGTCGGTGGGTTCGTCAGACACAACCCTTAGTTGGCATGGCCCGGGAGCAGGCCCTGTGCCCTCACCTCTCCTCAACCTGCCTCTGTCCTTTTCTGTTCCCTCACCGCGAGAAGTAGTATATGCTGTAGGCTCAAATACACTTTTCAGCGAGGAAGAGCTACTAGAGGACAGTCAGCAGCTATTGCCCAGCCAAGATCTGGAGGAGACATCCACCACTTCCACTGCTAGGCGAGCAAGTAGTGATGAGGAGATTGGCGTGGGTGGTGGTGTTGTGAGCGGTCAGGCTCCTGACCCAGAGGCCGTTGAGGAGGACATCAGTGATGTGCAGACACTACTCGATGATGATGAAGCTGATCACACTTGGGAGCCGGTTGCAGAAGGGGCTTCATCATCATCAGGAGAAGAGGTTGGCAACTGGCCTGTGAGGCAGCGGCTGAGCCAGCAAAGTGGTAGCATGGCTGGGAATAAGCAGTGTGGCAGCAGTGGGAGGTCGGGAGCCAAATGTGCACGGGGTTAACCAGTTGCTTCGCAGCAGCCTACCTGCCCTGGAAGTAGTGGTGCAGGGGTTCACGGAGGCAGCGGGGGTAGCAGTCAGTCAGTGCAGATTGTTGGGGGGAAAAATCACCTACTCGGCGGTGTGGCAGTTTTTTTTTCAAAGTGCCAGGGGAGGTGAACGTGGCTATATGTCGAATCTGTGGGCAGAAAGGGAAGCGTGGCCAGGGTGCCAATGTTGGCACTACGGCCCTGCATCAACATATGCAACGTCGCCATGCAGTGGCCAGGAAGAACCATGGCTCCAATGTGGTGCCCTGCCTGCAGCAGCAATCACTGCATCATCCAGTGGCAAGCACCGGCTTTCGGGAAGTCAAGGCTCCACCACCTCAGCTGAAGGGAGCTGTCTGTCATTCCCATCTTCTGCTGGTCCAGATGCTCCTGCTCCTCATCTTCCTACTCCTCGTCAGTCATTCTGTCAGCAATCGATCACCGTACTGATTGCCAAGATACAGCAGTATGCGTGCAAAAGCTTAATGTGCTCCTGTCCAAGTTGCTGGCGCTGCAGTCCCACCCTTTCCAAGTGGTGGACTGTGCACCTTTCAGAGAACCGATGGCTTGTGCCGAGCCGAGATGGAGAGTCCCAAGCCGTCATTTCTTTGCCAAAAAGGCAGTACCAGCCCTGCAAAAATACTTACAACCGAAGGTAGGCCAGTCCTTGGGCATGTCGGTGTCTGCCAAAGTGCACAGCAGCTCTGACATGTGGAGTTGTAACTACAGTCAGGGACAGTACATGTCCTTTACGGCCCACTGGGTTAATGTGGTTCCTGCAGAGCTACACCAGCAACTTGACCAGGTCACGCTACTTCCGCCTCCACGTTCTTACGCCGTTGGTCCATAAACAATTTCCGCCTCCGCCTCCTCATCCTCCACCATGTCATCAGCCTCCACTGCAGGGACAATTCACAGTTCCCCCCCAGCATACCACATGTGCAGGGCATGGCGGTGTCACGCTGTTCTGCACCTTGTTTTTACCTGGGCGAACTGAGTCACACAGGGGAGGAACTGGCTTTCTCAGCGACAACCGGAACCATGGTGAGCAACGGGAAGAACATTGTGTCAGGGCTGCGTCAAGGAAGGCTGAGCCATGCGCCCTGCATGCAAAATGTGTTCAATCTGGTTGTCAAGCGGTTCCTGAAGTCTCCCCCCCCCCCATCTGCAAGACATCCTAAAAATGGCCAGGAAACTTTGCATGCACTTTGGCCACTCGCACACCCTCCTTAAGTTGCAGCCATCTCTCAACATAGGCTGATATGCAACGTTTCCACCCATTGGAATTCAACCCTCCATATGTTAGACCAACTATACAAACAGAGAAAGGCCATGAACGATTTCTTGATGATGCAAGCGGATTATCGCTGGCAGGCTGATGACTTTTTAAAAAATCAAATAAAAAGCCATCTAACACATTGTATTTATAAATATAATGTGTTAAATGGCTTCTGTGCTCTCTGCTGGGTCCTTTTCGTCAGTTGGTCCCAGCAGAGAGCACATGTGACTGTGAATACACCAAGCACCACATTTTTAGCCCCAGACCACCCCCCATCACCCCAATTAACCCCTTGATCACCCCTGTCAATCACTAGTGAAAGGGAAAAAAGTGATCAGTTTAAACGGGCGCTTTTTTTTTCACTAGTATTGACTGTTCGGTTTAGTTTAGTTTTTAGGCCCCTTTAGGTATTCAGTTAGTGTCCACCGCACCACATTCGCTGATTAGCGTAGCGCTAATCAGCATTGGTACTTTGGTACTAGTATCTGTAAGTGATCAGAACTGATCACAGTCAGATCTATAATCCATAGATCTGAAAAGTAAAAAACAAAAAAAATTGAACAGGTAGCAAGAAAAAGAAATCTTGAGTTAGTTTAGGTTTTAAAAGTTTTATGATGTTCAGGTTTTATAAAGTTTGTAACATTCAAATTTATGAGCCTGCTGCTTGTTTATTCTTTTTTTTTTTTTACTAATCACCCTTTACTTTCCAGCTGGACCAACGGACCAACCGACGAAAACGCTGCAGCACTGATGTGCATTCTGAGAGAAGCATTGCGCTGCTGTCAGTTTACATGTGAAGTCGGTGTATGCGGCGCTGCAGGACGAGATTTCTTCTCCGCAGTACAGGTACGTTTGCCCAGGCATATGAGCTGAGGAGAGGTGTTGGAGTTCATATGCTTTGGCAAACACTTTGTATCAAAAATCAGGCAAAGATGTCTTCCTCCACAACGATCGATTGATCGATGTGAATGGAGAAATCACGTTTGCCAGGACATTGGAGCTGAAGTGGGTATGGATGTTTAGGCGGAGCCCCTATGTACTGGCAATCGCCAGGACCCTTTTTTTTTTTTCTTGCATATTTTTTGGCTGAGATTTTTTCATCCACATTGATCGATGCGAATGAAGAAATCTGTGCCGTTCATTTTTTTCTTTCAGCCCAGAGGCTGAACGGGAAAAAAAAAAAACTCATTACCCATATGCTCCATATAAGGAGAATAGCAGAAACTCCTAATGCTGGCCATACATGTAATGATTGCGGAGACCCTCAAATGGCAGGGCAGTACAAACACCTCACATGTGACCCCATTTTGGAAAGAAGATACCCCAAGGTATTCGCTAAGGGGCATATTGAGTCCATGAAAGATAGAACTTTTTGTCACAAGTTAGCAAAAAGAGAGACTTTGTGAGAAAAAAAAAGGCAATTTCTGCAAAAAAAAAATCTTCTATGAACTCGCCATGCCCCTCACGGAATACCTTGAGGTGTCTTCTTTCCAGAATGGGGTCACTTGTGGTGTATTTATACTGCCCTGGCAGTGAGAAGACGTCTGGAATCCAAATGCGTAAAAATGTCCGTCTAAGGCCTCATGCACACGACCGTTGTTTGGGTCGGCGTCCGAGCCGCATATTTCGCGGCTCGGCCGCGGACCCATTCATTTCAATGGGGCCACAAAAGATGCGGACAGCACTCCGTGTGCTGTCCGCATCCGTTGCTCCGTTCCGTGCCCCCGCAAAAAAAATAGAGCATGTCCTATTCTTGTCCGTTATGCGGACAAGAATAGGCATCTCTATAATGGGCCGCGTTCCGTTCCGCAAATTGAGGAACGGAACGTGGAGCAGCTTCCGTGTTTTGCGGATCCGCGGTTTGCGGACCGCAAAACACCCACGGCCGTGTGCATGAGGCCTAAAAGGTACTCTTTGGAATTAGGGCCCCTTTGCGCATCCTGGCTGCAAAAAAGTGTCACTCATGTGGTATCGCCATACTCAGGAGAAGTAGGTCATTGTGTTTGGGGTGAATTTTTACATATACCCATGATGGGTATATGTACAGATTGACAACACTTTCTTTTGTTTGTTTTTTGAGTGAGCTAATTTACATAGAGAATAATGTTGACATGATGAAATTTAAAAGGAAAAACAGTTTTCAAAGTCAGAAATGTCATGCAGTATCTAAGACCTTTGGATGTAAAAGAAATATTGCTGTGAACTTCAAAACTCTTAAATTTTACGTAACTGCATATGTTGAAAAATACAGGTCCATCATTTTCAGCCTTTCCAAGACCTAAAAACAGAATTCCAAGGGTGATAATAGACAATAGAAAAATAAACTGTCCCAGATCATTTTACTGGATAAAGCCAGGCTGACATCACCACTTGTTGTTCTGCTACATTAGAGGATTTAAACAGTGGAAAAATGGAAGTGCCAGATAGGTCACATAACTGACCCGAATGAAACTGATAAGCCTCCATTGATTACAATGGAGAACGTACAGTTTCAGTTTGGAATCCTGTTTTACATCCAGTCTTTTTAATAGAATCTGTGACGTAAGCTCCCTAAATTAAAATCTGTGACAACTTTCAAAGCATTTGACACTGTGCCACATAAAAGGTTAGTATATAAAATGAGGATGCTCAGACTGGGAGAAAATGTCTGTAAGTGGGTAAATAACTGGCTGAGTTACAGAAAACAGAGGGTGGTTATTAACGGTACACACTCAAATTGGGTCACTGTCACTAGTGGGGTACCTCAGGGGTCAGTACTGGGCCCTATTCTTCTCAATATATTTATTAATGATCTTGTAGAAGGCTTGCATAATAAAATATCAATTTTTGCAGACGATACTAAACTGTGTAAAGTAATTAACACTGAAGAGGACAATATACTGCTACAGAGGGATTTGGATAGATTGGAGGCTTGGGCAGATAAGTGGAAGATGAGGTTTAACACTGACAAATGTAAAGTTATGTACATGGGAAGGAATAATGCAAGTCACCCGTACATACTAAATGATAAAACACTCAGGAACACTGTCATGGAAAAAGATCTAGGAATTTTAATAAACAGCAAACTAAGCTGCAAAAACCAGTGTCAGGCAGCTGCCTCCAAGGCCAATAAGATAATGGGTTGTATCAAAAGGGGCATAGACCAGTCAGACCACACATGGAATACTGTGTACAGTTCTGGTCTCTTGTGAACAAGGCAAACATAGCAGAGCTGGAGAGGGTTCAGAGGAGGGCAACTAAAGTAATAACTGGAATGGGGCAACTACAGTACCCTGAAACATTATCAAAATTAGGGTTATTTACTTTAGAAAAAATACGACTGAGGGGAGATCTGATAACTATGTATAAATATATCAGGGGTCAGTACAGAGATCTCTCCATCATCTATTTATCCCCAGGACTGTGACTGTGACGAGGGGACATCCTCTGCGTCTGGAGGAAAGAAGGTTTGTACACAAACATAGAAGAGGATTCTTTGCGGTAAGAGCAGTGAGACTATGGAACTCTCTGCCTGAGGAGGTGGTGATGGTGAGTACAATAAAGGAATTCAAGAGGGGCCTGGATTTATTTCTGGAGTGTAATAATATTACAGGCTAAAGCTACTAGACAGGGGTCGTTGATCCAGGGAGTTATTCTGATTGCCTGATTGGAGTCCGGAAGGAATTTTTTATTCCCCTTAAGTGGGGAAATCGGCTTCTACCTCACAGAGGTTTTTTGCCTTCCTCTGGATCAACTAGCAGGATGACAGGCCGAACTGGAGAACAGATGTCTTTTTCGGCCTTATGTACTATGTTACTTATGTACTATATTAAATACCCATAAATTTACAAAGGATATTAAAATAGGAGGTAAGGCCCAGGTTTATTGCTCTGGCACATCATTAAAAAAAGATACACTTTTGTACTGGTTTGCAGTAATACAACTGTGACAGAAGCAATACACACCATATTTCATTACAGCAAATCTAACTTGGTGATAACCACAGAATACACAGTATTTTAAAAGAAGTATGCCACCAAAAATTTTATCTGCCAGTTAAAACCAGACAGGAACACATATCCTTTTTTTCTAATTTGTTTTCATTTTCTGATTACAGATTTATTTATTCTATTTCCTGAACATGATTATAGGGCAGCCATCTTGTCTGAGCTGTTCTTAATATCATTTAGAAAGCATTAAGATAATTGCTTTTACGGCAAACTCATGGGCCATAGACACAATTGACTTCTATGGAAGAGTTTTCTAGGCATGTTCTGTGACCGGAGCAGAAGTCATTTTACAAGGAAAGAATAGATAAGCTCTGACAATCACCTATTGTAAATGGTGAATCCTGTCTTATGTAGATGCTGAGGCAATACTGTATAACAGGCAGGATTAGAATGACACATAAGCAGGTAACTGCAGTAAAGTGATCTGTACAGACTAAGAAGTGGCGCCTATTATTAGGCTTAGTGACCAGTGTGAAAACTGCAGGATTTTATGGTTTTTGTTTAACTATAGATATTTACATGGAAAGTTTAAAATAATATTTAAAAAATCATAAAAAATACGTTAAACATAAAAATGTGATTTAAGCAAAAGTTCATTTTCTGATTACATATTTCCTTTAAAGAACATTCTTGTATTACAATCGTTTGAAACCTATATGTACTCAGGGTCACATTTCATTTACCACTAGGCAATGGATGACTGCATAGGGCAGCACCTTGCAGGGACCAGTACCATCTAACCCAATAGAAAATGTGAACTTTTTTTCAGCAACCCATGTCCTATCTCCTACTGACTTACTGGTGAGTCCTTTGTTTTTCAGTGCTGGGGGTTGTTTGATGGAGGCAGGGCCGGGCCGACACAGAGGCTGGGGAGGCTCCAGCCTCAGGGCGCAGGCAGGGGCAGGCCAGAGGGAGAGGGACTGACAGGGGGGAACCGCTCAGCGCTCCCTCCGGTCATTCCCTGATTGTAGCGTGACCGAGCTCTGTCCGGTCCGCAGGTACAGAGAGCATCAGTCTCCTGTACCCGGCCGGACTGACAGGAAGTGCGCACACAGTTTGCACTTCAAGTCAGTCAGGAGACAAAAGCGTCTCCTACTGTACCCGCGGAGGCGCAGACCATGCAGAGCTCGGCCATGCTACAGCAGAGGTAGGAGGAGAGGAGGGGGAGAAGAAGGAGCATGACAATATGGGGGAGAAGAAAGAGCATGACAACATGGGGGGCAGAAAGAGCATGACAACATGGGGGCAGAAAGCATGACAACATAGGGGGAGAAGAAAGAACATGACAACATGGGGGAGGGGGAGAAGAAAGAGCATGACAACATGGGGAGGCAGAAAGAGCATGACAACATAGGGGGGCAGAAAGCATGACAACATGGGGGGGAGAAGAAAGAGCATGACAACATGGGGGGGGGAGAAGTAAGAGCATGACAACATGGGGGGGCAGAAAGAGCATGACAACATGGGGGGGCAGAAATCATGACAACATGGAGGGGCAGAAAGCATGACAACATGGGGGGGAGAAGAAAGAGCATAACAACATGGGGGGGTATAAAGAGCATGAAAAGATGGGGGAGAATGACAGGGGGGCAAAGAGCATGACAAGAAGAGGGGATTATGACAAGAGGGGGAGAGCATGACAAATTACTATGTGGGGGCACTGCTGTGTGGTTGAAGGGGGTTTGGGGACATTACTGTGTGGGGGCAGTGTGGCGGACATTACTGTGTGGGGCAGTGTGGCGGACACTACTGTGTGGGGGCAGTGTGGCGGACACTACTGTGTGGGGGGCAGTGTGGCGGACACTACTGTGTGGGGGCAGTGTGGCGGACACTACTGTGTGGGGGGAAGTGTGGGGACACTACTGTGTGGGGGGCAGTGTGGGGGACACTACTGTGTGGGGGGCAGTGTGGGGGACACTACTGTGTGGGGGCAATGTGGCGGACATTACTGTGTGGGGGGCAGTGTGGCGGACATTACTGTGTGGGGGGCAGTGTTGCGGACATTACTGTGTGGGGGCAGTGTGGCGGACATTACTGTGTGGGGGGCAGTGTGGCAGACATTACTGTGTGGGGGGCAGTGTGGCGGAAATTACTCTGTGGGGGGCAGTGTGGCGGAAATTACTGTGTGGGGGGCAGTGTGGTGGACATTACTGTGTGGGGGGCAGTGTGGCGGACATTACTGTGTGGGGGACACTACAGTGTGGGGTGGCATTATACAAAAGCTCTGCAAATGCAACTCCCATGTATTGGGTCACTACAATTTGGGTGGTCATTCACTAAATGAACCCTGTTATGGGGAGAATGGATACGAATGCCAGGATAGTATAAATACCCCCCAAATGACACCATTTTAGAAAGAAGACACCCCAAAGTATTCGCGGAGGGGCATGGTGAGTTCATGTATGATTTCATTTTTTTTGACAAGTTAGCGGAAAATGACACTTTCTGAGGAAAATAAATAAATAATAAAGTTTCCATTTCTGCTAACTTCTGGCAAAAAAATAAAATCTCCCACGGACTCACTATGCCCCTAAGTGAATACCTTGGGGTGTTTACTTTCCCAAATGGGGTGAGTTGTGGGGCGTGTTTACTGCTCTGGCATTTTGGGCGGGGCTAAATTGTGAGCAACCCTGTAAAGCCTAAAGGTACTCATTGGACTTACACCCCTTTACGCACCTAGGCTTCAAAAAAGTGGCACACATGTGGTATCGTCGTACTCAGAAGAAGAAGGGCAATGTGTTTTGGGGTGTATTTTTACATATACCCATGCTGGGTGAGAGAAATATCTCTGTAAATTGACAACTTTGTATAAGAAAATTTCAAAAGTTGTAATTTACAGAGATATTTCTCACACCCAGCATGGGTATATGTAAAAATACACCCCAAAACACATTGCCCTACTTCTCCTGAGTACGGCGATACCACATGTGTGACACTTTTTTTCAGCCTAGGTGCGCAAAGGGGCCCAAATTCCAATGAGTTTAGGAGGGCATTTTTACGCATTTGGATTCTAGACTTGCCAGGGCAGTATAAATACCCCACATGTGACCCCATTTTGGAAAGAAGACACCCCAAGGTATTCCGTGAGCGACATGGCAAGTTCATATTAGATTTTTTTTCTGGCACAAGTTAGCAGAAATTGACTTTTTTCTTACAAAGTCTCATATTCCACTATTTGTGACAAAAAATAAAATTTTACATGAACTCACCATACCCCTCACGGAATCACCATACCCCTCACGGAATACCTTGGGGTGGCTTCTTTTTAAAATTGGGTCACATGTGGGATATTTATACTGCCCTGGCATTTTAGGGGCCCTAAAACGTGAGAAGTAGTTTGGAATCCAAATGCGTAAAAATGCCCTTCTTCTCAAGCTGTAGGGCCCCTAAAATGCCGAGGCAGTATAAATACCCCACATGTGACCCCATTTTGGAAAGAAGACACCCCAAGGTATTCCGTGAGGGACAAGGAAAGTTCATAGAAGATTTTTTTTTTTGGCACAAGTTAGCGGAAATGTATTTTTTTTTTCTCACAAAGACTCCCTTTCCGCTAACTTGTGACAAAAATTTCAATTTTTCATGGACTCAATATGCCCCTCAGCAAATACCTTGGGGTGTCTTCTTTCCAAAATGGGGTCATTTGTGCAGTGTTTTTACTGCCCTGGCATTTTAGGGTCTCCGCAATCATTACATCTAGGAGTTTCTGCTATTCTCCTTATATTGAGCATACGGGTAATGAGATTTTTTTTTTCTCGTTCAGCCTCTGGGCTGAAAAAAAAAAAATGAACGGCACAGATTTCTTCATTCGCATCGATCAATGTGGATGAAAAAAACTCTGCCAAAAAATGTGCAAAAAAAAAAAAGAGGGGAAAGGACATAGGAGTGCTTGCGAAGTAAAGCTGCGATCGCTAAAAAAGATCCAAACAGCTCAAAAGTGATCTTTATAGTGCTACAGCGATTTTATGGTGTTTTTGCAATGATAAAAAAATAAAAAATGTTGTCAATGCGGCGGGGCGGGTGTGGGTGAACGCACGTGTGGGCGACCGATCAGGCCTTGGGTGGAGGGCGAGCTATGGGCGAGCCATATGGCATTTTCAGTATTTTGCGGTCCGCCCAAAACGGATCCGCAAACAATATGGTTGACGTCCATGTGAATTTCGTTTTTTGCGGAACGTAACAGCTGGCCCCTGATAGAACAGTACTATCCTTGTCCGTTATGCGGACAATAATAGGACATGCTCTATCTTTGAACGGAATGGAAAAATGTGAATATGGAAACGGAAGGCATATGGAGTACCTTCTGTTTTTTTTGTGGACCCATTGAAATGAATGGTTCCGTATATAGACCGTATATGGACCGTATATGGAACGCAAAAAAGATCGCTAAAAAATATCCAAAAAGCTCAAAAGTGATCTTTATAGTGCCACAGCGATTTTATGGTGTTTTTGCAGTGATAAAAAAATAAAAAATGTTGTCAATGCGGCGGGTGTGGGTGAACGCACGTGTGGGCGACCGATCAGGCCTTGGGTGGAGGGCGAGCTAAAATGACACTAATACTATTATAGATCTACATATACTATAAAGTACCAACGCTGATTAGTGATACGCTAATCAGCGAATCAGTGACTGCAGTGCGGTGCGGTGGGCTGGGCGCTAACGGAAGCTAATTACCTACCAAAGGGGGCGTAAACTAAGCTAAACCTAAAAGTCAATACTGGTGAAAAAAAAAAGTGACAGTTTACACTGATCACCCTTTTCCCTTTCACTAGTGATTGACAGGGGTTAATTAGCGTGATGGGGGGTGATCTGGGGCTAAATATGTGGTGCTTGGTGTACTCACTGTGACATGTGCTCTGTGCTGGGTCCAACCGATGAAAAGGACAGAGCACAGAAGCCATTTAATGCATTATATTTAAAAATATAAGGCATTATATGGCTGATGATTTGTTTTTTTAAAAGTCACCAGCCTGCCAGCGCTGATCATTGGCTGGCAGGCTGGTGACCAACTTGCCCTGCGCCTTTCCCTACATTCACTGCGCCTGTCCAGGCACACAGATCGCCGTCGCTGAGGAATAACCCGGCCGCCGTTTCTGCGTGAGGCGGTCCGGAGCTGGTTAATTGTGTTCTATGTTTTAGACTTGCATCTGGTTTTGCTTAACAATTACTGATGGACATCATTAACCAAACACTGACCAAAACACTGATGTGTGAATAAGGCCTTATTATATTACTATATAATCATATGATTGTCAAAACAGAAATAGGCCTGAGAAAGAAATACCTATTGTTTTGGACTTAATTGCTGTAAGTTCACTTTCATGTGCATAGTTATTGAGTCTACGTTTGTTTGCAGGAAATGTTCAACTAAAACTCCATCCAATGTGTTAACAAACCAATCAGCATAAATGTTCTTCGTCTAACAAACAAGAAAAAAAGGGGTTTCGGCCTAAATTGTTTATTGGCTCATATCCTCTTTGTTTTATTGTAAAATGCCAAACTGAATTGCTGTTGAATGCCTGTGTTTGAGTTTGTGTCTGCTACCATAATTGCACAATTTAATAGGGTTGGCTGAGTCGAAATGTATTGCATCTGTTAAATACAAAGATAAGCCACTTAACAACAGATTGTATTGCATTCTGAACATTAACCCATGTAAGAAAGTAGGAAAACAGATTTCAGTGGTAGTCGGTGGCTATCTTGTACAGAGACTGTAGAGAGCTGGCTGTGTATCGCTTTATCTATGCTGGGTAGTAGTTATAATGAATGTATCATCAGAAAATTACCTGTTGTTTAAATAAAGTTTTTATGTTAAATATATTTTTAAAGACGTTTTGGTGATGTTATTTTTAATTTTCCATATCACTTTTTATATTAACAAAAAAAATCAAAACTTCTGCAGCTTTTGCACTGGTCACTAAGGATAATAATAGGTGCCCCTTCTTGCTCTATACAGATCACTTTTGCGCAGTTATCACCTTCAGTTATCATTACAGGCAGCATTAGAATGACAGCTAGCAGCTTTATATATACTGTAAATAACACAGGATCCACCATTCACAATAGGTGATATCACAGCTTATCTACTTCCTCCTGGCCTCTGCACAGGTTATAAAGCATGCCTAGAAAACTTTCCTATAGAAGTAAATGAGTCAGCTCCTGGCCATTATTTTATCTATAATTGGATGCTCTAAAAAAGGGGGGCACAACCTTTTCTGGTTGGGGGCCACATTGTCAGCCTGAACCAATTCCAAGGGCCGAAAATAAAACTTAAAGGGGTATTACCAACTGAAATACTGTATTTCTGTCATATCGAACATACAGTATATACTATAAATGTCTAGTTACAGTTCTAGGACTCCCATCTAATTGGAGAATACATGAAAGATACATGTAAGAAGCCATAAGATATAGACCTGCATGTCTTTTACTAGATGTTTGGGGGCCGCACAGAATGGTATCGAGGGCCCCAGGTTGTGCACCCCTGTGCACAAATCTATAAATGCTGTTATCAAGAACTCGGTCAAGAAGGCAGCCCTATAGTCATGTTCAGGAAACAGAGTAAAAAAAATCTACAATAAGAAAATAAAAACAAAGAAAAAAAGGATGTGTCACTATCTGATTTTAACTAGCAGAAAAAAATATAAAGAAATATACCTTGAAGATTGACAGGAAAGGTGTCCTCCAGACAACCATGCAGCTGTTGCAAGATCATGGCTTCTGGATAAATTATAAAAGGTCACAGCTAACAGCCAACTCAGGAGCCGAAGTGGTTTCATCATGAACTCTCATCAGCTCACAATAGAGTTATCAGAGAGGAGAGACGCAATCATAAAGGGGGTAGTCACCTTTTTTCTTACTCCAAAGTATCCTTTTGCTATGCCATAAAAATGTTGGATCTCCTTACTTCATCAATAGATGCAATTCTATGCCCGGAACTCATGTTTGCTCCCTCCAAGACAATATAGACACTTCATGGAATTGGTGTCGCAAGAACCGGTCCTAGACTAAAGGCTGTATTAGACAGGCAGATTGTCTGCCAGATGATGGCTAATGAGCGTTCAAAGTAATGCTTGTTAGCGATGATCTGGCAGTGTAATACTGCCACTGATTACCCGATACTTATTCATCAGGCATTCCAAACCTTTCAACAGGTTTCAAAAATTATCGTTTGCAGTCGGCAGATCGTTCTGTGTAATCACAATCTGTTGCTGGCAAACAATGATTAATTATAGGGAAGAGCGATAGCATCGCTCCTCCCTATACTGAGGAGGAGATCTCTGCATGCAATCTCCTCTGCTGATGAACAGGCGATTGCTGGGAAGGAACGCTTCCCTTCCAACAATCACCTTCCTGATCTGGCTGTCTAATACAGCCTCAAGGACTTTTGGGTGTATTCATCAACTTGTCAAGAGCTGAATTGGTGGCTTATACCCCAGCATCTGCTGTGTGGCAAATCTGATTCTAAGGCCTAAAGTCTAAGGCCTATTGCACACGACCATATGGCATTTTCAGTATTTTGCGGTCCGCCAAAAACGGATCCGCAAACAATATGGTTGACGTCCATGTGAATTTCGTTTTTTGTGGAATGTAACAGCTGGCCCCTGATAGAACAGTACTATCCTTGTCCGTTATGCGGACAATAATAGGACATGCTCTATCTTTGAACGGAATGGAAAAATGTGAATACGGAAACGGAAGGCATATGGAGTACCTTCTGTTTTTTTTGTGGACCCATTGAAATGAATGGTTCCGTATATGGACCGTATATGGAACGCAAAAAACGGCCCATAAACTCATAAAATAAACGTTAGTGTGCATGAGGCCTAACAGAGGTCATAGCTAGTGTTAAGCGAAGCGAAACATTTCAAGCGGAATTGGGTCTAAAGTTTAGGAAAATTTGATTTGCAACAAATCCAAATTTCCTTGAGCCTTATGGTAAGGAATCAGGTTTTCCTAAAATGGAGGATGCACTTGTTACAAAGTGAAACTAAGTGCAGAGGAGACAAACCCAGGGATGCATCATCCATAATGCAGTGCAGCCAGCCAATTCATAGGTAGAATTCCTCTGTGATGTTGCAGCCCTATAAAACCCTCATCCCCCGTGGCCTCTGCTATTGTCCTGTGAGCTGAGCATAGGGAGGGACGTGGCAAGCGCTCATGCACTAAGGACAGTGTTGCAGAAAACGATTAATAGAATAAATCAATACCAATAAGATAGAAGCCTTTATTATTAGAGTGCCCAGCATGTCAATCAATACTATCTAGTCTGCACCCCTTGGGGGGAGGGGGGCAGTTCTTAATGATGACCATCCTCATCTTTTGCTGGTTTTACTTCCTAGAAAAGTCAACAAGATGCAGAGGAGGAGCTGGATATTCCTAATGATATATTCTCATCGATATTAGACAATATGGAAAAGGAGGAAAATCATATGGCAGAAGCAGGGCTCCCACTTGTAGGGCAGGAGAGCGCTGGGGTTGGAGAAGTGGGTATGCCAACATATTGTGCCCCCACCTAACCAGCCAAACCTCATATCAGCAACAGCCCCTCTTTAAAGGTGCTGCTCGGACATTAACAATGAAGACCGACTATACAGTGCGGTCTTCATTGTTAAATGTAAGGCAGCTGTGGTCTAATTAGCCATGCAGTTCTTCACCGCATCATGGCCCTCTGCCGAACTGCTCCGTATGGCCATATTCTAAGGCCTCTTGCACACGACCGTATGGCTTTTTCAGTGTTTTGCGGTCCATTTTTATCGGTTCTGTTTTTTCGTTTTTTGTTTCAGTTTCTGTTCCGTTGTTCCGTTTTTCCATATGGCATATACAGTATACAGTAATTCAATAATTAAAATTTTCAATAGATTGTTCAGCAAAAACGGAACGGATACGGAAGACATACTGATGCCTTTCGTCACTGAACGTGATTTGTGGACAAGAATAGGACATGTTCTTTATTTAAACTGAACGGAAAAACAGAAAAACGGAAATGGAAGGCATACGTAGACACTTCAGTATTTTTAGCAGACCCATTAAAGTGAATAATTCAGTATACTGTCAGTATACTGAACTGAAAAAAATGCTAGTATACGGTCCGCAAAATACTGTCGTGTGCCCAAGGCCTCATTAACACGTCTGCAAGTGTTCCACGGATCCGTGGATCTGCAAAACACGGACATCGGCGATGTGCGTTCCGCAATTTGCAGACCTCACATCGCCGGCACTATGTAGAAAATGCCTTTTCTTGTCCGCAATTGCAGACAAGAATAGGACATGTTCTATTTTTTTCAGGAACGCAATTGCAGACCCGGAAGTGCGGATCCGCAATTGCGGACCCGGGAGGGACATAGTCTGTCCCCATAGGAATGAATGGGTTCGCAATTCCGTTCTGTAAAATGCGGAACAGAATCGCGGACGTGTGAATGGGGGCTTAGGCAGAGTGCCCTGGGTATTCCTGATTTAAAGCTAAATTTAAAAAATGGATCCTTAATTTGAGCCTATGTTGTTCTCATTTTGCATTTATTATTTTTGAGGGAAGAAAAAGTTCTGATGCTCAAATTAAAGGTTTAGAAGAACAGAAAAACTAAATGGTCATGTAAACGCAGCCTTAATATACAGAAGGTGCAGAATTGCACAAATAATTGATATGCTGTGGATGAGAGCATAAAACAATACCAGCAAAGTGAATGAGATTTGACAAATTTTCTTTTCTTCCATTTTTTGCATGCCTAGTATTAATTTAGAGTAAAGTATATGCCCTCTGTAGAGCTGTATGGGAAAAAAGCCATGAAGAAGGCCCTGCAAAAAGCTATGCAACATACATTGCATATGTGTTTTTTTTTTCTTTTGAAGCTGCAAAACAAAACTAATGGGGGTATGGGAGAAAAGCAACACTAAATACAGAGAAATAGCCAAAGCAGTATATGCCTGGATTAGAAAAAAATAGAAAGCATCTCAAAGGTGAATAAACAACACTACAAAAGAATTCCTGTTTGTTCTGCATTTAAGTGGTTGCCTGAGATAATTAAAAAATCTCACACAAGCCCGCCAAGAGCTTAAAATAAAAATCATGAAATAATCACTCCAGCACACCTCTCCAGCTCGTGGGCACATCAGAATGTCTTTATAGAGAAGTCTATAGGCAATTTCTGAAAAAAAAAAGTGCTATACACATAGCATGCTGTGTTTTGAAAAAAAAAAAAAACATGGACCTAAAAAAAAGCAACATAAGTGAAGAAAAACATAATAAAAACACTCTCATATTTATTTTAATGTTCCTAGTATCTCTTTAAAAAGTGGCACAAATCGGCACAATGTTGGTGCAATTTGACGCACCTATTGCTTCTACACTTTTTACAACTTGCTTGGAATTATTAGGAAGTGAACGGGCTTAATAAGAAAGGGGTCATGGCCTAAGACTTGCTGTTTTGCGGCGAAGTGTTAAATTCTGTCTCAAAGTAAGCCAACCACTAGTTGACAGAGTTGCACAAAAGTGTATCTTCTAAAGCTTGTCTTCTGTGACAGACACAAACGCTTGTTGAAAGGATTGTGACAATAGCTGTCAAAGACAGGTCATCATCACAGTCAGCCACTGTAGGACCAAGGACCAATCAAAATTACCCTGACCTGGTGACTGCTATTAGTCAGTCAACGATGAGAAGTAGGGAGGCAGGCGAAAGAGCTGGTCTCAGTTATTCCTATGAGAAGGGCTCAGGAGAAGAGAGCTGAATAGGTCTGTCCTACCTGTGCCCCCTGTGTCCTCAGGACAGTGATACAGATGGATGTCCTACAGGGGAGAGGCGTCTCCCTTCCCCATTCCTTTAATGGGCTGCAGGCACTAGGTGTCATGACGTCTTCGCACCGCCTGAGCCGTACAGCCGGAAAAGGCCTGCAATGCATCGCTGCCAACCTCATGGAGGAAAGTATACCGATGTAGCAGGGTTAACACACGTGCTTTATGAGACATGTTATCTAACTAAATGCAACTAAATGTGTTAAGCAATTGCTTTTCAATGGCTTTTGTTTCAAGATAACGCGATGAGTTATGAAATTTGAGTTAAGAGTGTGTGTGTTACCCCTGTTACATCCGTAAGTGTTTATATTTTTTATATGGAACACAATGCAGAGAGGAGCATTATGGGGGCATCTAGGACACTCTTACTGGCACATTATAAGGGGCACTATCTGGGCACAAAAGTATTTTATAGGGGGGCGCTATGGGAGCATCTAGGGCACTCCTTACTGGCACATTATTGGGGGGCACTAGCTGGGCACAAAAATTGTATTTTAAATGGGGGCACTATGGGGGCATCTAAGATACTTCTTACTGGCACATTATTGGGGGCACAAAAGTGGTATTTTATATGGGGGCATCTAGGGGCACTCCTTACTGGCACATTATTGGGGGGGCACAAAAGTGGTATTTTACACTGAACAAAAATATAAACGCAACACTTTCGGTTTTGCTCCCATTTTGCATGAGCTGAACTCAAAGATCTGAAATATTTTCTGCATACACAAAAGACCCATTACTCTCAAATATTGTTCACAAATCTGTCTAAATCTGTGTTAGTGAGCACTTCTCCTTTGCCGAGATAATCCATCCCACCTCCCAGGTGTGGCATATCAAGGTGCTGATTAGACAGCATGAATATCACCCAGATGTGCCTTAGGCTGCCCACAATAAAAGATCACTCTGAAATGTGCACAGTTTTGCCTTACTGGGGGGGGGGGGGGTCAGAAAACCAGTCAGTATCTGGTGTGGCCAACATTTCCCTCACGCAGTGCAACACATCTCCGTCGCATAGAGTTGATCAGGTTGTTGATTGTGGCCTGTGGAATGTTGGTCCACTCCTCCTCAATAGCTCTGCGAAGTTGCTGAATATTGGCAGGAACTGGAACACACTGTCGTATACGCCGAATGGAGAGAATACCTGTAATTACACTGCACCGACGTTGCATGGGAGATCGAACAAGATGTCCCAGCAGACGTGTTGTTCGATTGCTTGTTGGGGATTGCTCCTTCCCGCGCAACGTGGATTAAGGTGGAGTGCCGACTGGATCCCTTTTCGTTGCATGGGAGATGACACACATTGTAATAAAGAGGAAACAGGGCTCAGATGGAGCACCGTCTCCTCTTCAAACAGATACACACTTTTGTGTATATAGGGTTAAGGTGACTAGTATTTTTCTTTGTGGGCTTGTGACACATTTTGATGGATCATATTTTGATCGGTCCTCCGAAAATAAGACATTGATAACCTATCCTGAGGATAAGTCATTAATATATACTACCTGCACAACCCCTTAAAATATTTACTGAAAGATAAATGCCCTAAGGCCCCTTTTACACGGGCGAGTTTTCCGCGCGGGTGCAATGCGTGACATGAACGCATTGCACCCGCACTGAATCCTGACCCATTCATTTCAATGTGTCTTTGTACATGAGCGTTTTTTTTTAAAGCATCACTTCTGCGTTGCGTGAAAATCGCAGCATGTTCTATATTCTGCGTTTTTCACGCAGCCCTGGCCCAATAGAAGTGAATGGGGCTGCGTGAAAAACGCAATGCATCCGCAAGCAAGTGCGGGTGCGTTGCGTTTTTCACTGATGGTTGCTAAGAGATGTTGTTTGTAAACCTTCAGTTTTTTTATCACGCGCGTGAAAAACGCATCAAAACGCATTGCACCCGCACGGAAAAAACTGAACGACTGAACGCAATCGCAAGCAAAACTGAATGGCTTTGCCTGTGAAATCGCACAGTTTTCACTGAACGCATCCGCAACGCATCCGGACCTAATCCGGACACGCTCGTGTGAACCCAGCCTAAGGCTCCTTGCAGACCAGCGTGAGCGGATTAGGTCCGGATGCGTTGCGGATGCGTTCAGTGAAAAATGCGCGATTTCACATGCAATTCCATTTAGTTTTGCCTGCGATTGCGTTCAGTTCAGTTTTTATTGCGCGGGTGTAATGCGATATAATGAGTTTTGCACGCGCATGATAAAAAACGGAATGTTTACAAACAAAATCTCTTAGCAACCATCAGTGAAAAACGCATTGCATCCGCACTTGCTTGCGGATACAATGGAATTCTCACGCAGCCCCATTCACTTCTATGGAGCCAGAGTTGCGTGAAAAATGCAGATTATAGAACATGCTGCGATTTTCACGCAACGCACAAGTAATGCGTGAAAACCAACACTAATGTACACAGACCCATTAAAATAAATGTGTCCGGATTCAATGCGTTCACATCACGCATTGCACCTGCGCGGAATACTCACCCGTGTGAAAGGGGCCTAACAGTGGAATGGGCAGTTTGGTACATATAAGTACTGTGCCTTAATGTAGAAAAAAATCTAAAGATGCTAGAAAACGTGACCTGTTCAAGAACTGTTTTTTTTTTAACCCTATGGCCTAATTCCTCGGTTACAAGAGCAAAAGTGGGATCCATCAAAATATGTGTGACAAACCCTCAAAGATAAATACTAGTCACCCTAACCTTATATACACAAAAGTAAGTTATGATTGAATACAGGCATGATCCAACACAAACAAACATATACTACTAATGATATCTACAGCAAATGTAATTATACACCTCACTTAACTATCGTTTTACAAGAAGCAATTCCTTTAATAGTTCCTTATGAATGTATGAGTGTCAAGGCTATTAACCTTGGCTAGAAAATGATCAAACTTTATATCTTCAAATGTAATTTATTTGCTGCAGTATATGCTAACTTTAGTTTTATTTGGTCTTTAAAGACTAGGTCAAGTTAGGTTCTTTCCAGCTTTTCAAGGCTAAACGAGTATGAAATTAGCACTTAAAATGCGTGCAACATTTAATGAGTTCACTTAACAAGCAAGCATTCTGACTTGTACATTCACTGTTACATTTAGAAAGATGTAACATTTTAAAGGAGCTATATAGTTTTAATATGCCTGTCTCATAACTTATTTTGTGGGTTCCACTACAAAAATCTGATTATTATGCTTTATTGTTATTGCTGGGAGGCATCTGATCAGCTGCTTGTCCAGGAGCACCACAATAAAGCAAGGCATAAAGCTGGATTCAAGCACAGAGGGGGAGAGTTATCAAACTGGTGTAAAGGAAACTGGCTTAGGCTTCTTTCACACTGGTGTTAGGCTTGTCCAGCTTTATGCCAGCAGGGGCCGGATCCGTACTAACATTTGCACACGTGTGCTGCCAGAAGTCCGCCCCGGCCCCATTCACTCACTATAATGGGGATGCCACAGCACGGCAAACATGCGGACTTCCAACTGCACATGGGTGCAAACATTAGTATGGATCCAGCAGGTTATTCCTTTGCCGGACAAGCCTAATGCCAGTGTGAAAGAAGCCTTAGTGGCTCATAGCAAAGGAGCTCTAAAAAAGGAAAGGTGGAATCTACACCAGTTTTGATAAATCTACCCCACAGTACTTTGCAATGTTATGTTTTAGCCAAATAATGCTGTGGACAGGTATTTGCTGTTACTCTATAGTAAAATTTGAATATCTCAAAGGGTTTTTTTCAGGTTTAGAGCTGAACCGAGACATAAGCTTCCCTTCCCTCATTTAGCCTGTATGAGTGGCGCATCAGAGCACTACTAGCTCGATGCTGTCATGTAGTGATGGGGGAGAGAACCTCACACCGACAACAGGAGGGAAGGGGAAAGGTACTAGATCTGTAAACTAGGGATAGGGGGATGGTCACCACCTAGTTAGTCCATAATCCATAATATGAACAGACTTTGATGGTAGGAAAGTTCATACCCTGGAACCTAAGTCCTATCTCACCCTAACAGGGCCCTGGAGATAGTGGTGTCAGGACAATGGATAGCCTGTTACTTCCCAGCTGAAGGAACAGGATACCCCTCAGGCCTAACACCAATAGGGAGGGGAAAACGACAAACAATAGGAAGGAAAGAAACTTTACTTGGAAGTATGCGGACGAGCTGTAGCTCAGAGTAGAATCACAGCCAAAAGTAGCTATTAACCGCATAGCATTATGGGTGAGGCCAGACTAAATAGGAGTTGGAATGACCACTTAATCTACACCTTTACCATAAAGACCTCTCACTTTTCTCAGGACAATCCTACTTTTCACACTTATAGAAACCTACACTCCATTAACTGCCAGAAAATTATTAACACCCTACCGCTAGCTCACTTTCCTCCCCTGTCCAGACTTGGCTGCCAATCATTTCAACCAGACCCTCAAAACCACACTAGATGAAGTTGTTCTAATATCAATCTGACGCTCCCGACACAGAACACAGCAGCCCTGGCACATACCTGAACCACGTTTTTTCTAGCGCTGCTCCAGATATGCAGAACGCTTATGGAGAAAATAGCGAATATCAGAAGACTTCCTCCATTATAAATGAATGCTCAAAACATACAATTCGGCTCTCAACATTGCCAAACAAAAGTACTTCACCTCTCTCATCTCCTCACTCTCAAATAGCCAAAACGACTGACACTTTTCATTCCCACTTTTTATTCCCTTCTAAGCCCTAAAGCTCCAGAACCTGCCAGTGACCTTTGCGCTAATGGCATGGCTACTTTCTTCAAAAACAAGATTGGCAGTATCCAGCAGGAAATAATCTCTCAGTCCCCAAATAATTTCAATCCTACTCCCTCCAATTCCTCCACATGCTCTCTCTCCTCTTTTGACCCTATAATTGAGAAAAAAGTCTCCAGGCTTCTCTCTTCTTCTCTACCCACGACCTGTAGCAGTGATCCTATTCCATCACACCTCTTTCAGTCCCTCTCCCCGGCTGTCATCACTCACCTAACTACAATTTTTAACCTCTCTCTCTCTTCTGGTATCTCTCCCTCCTCTTTCAAACACTCTGTTATAACCCCACTACTAAAGAAACCTTCTCTTGACCCGACCTGTGCTGCTAACTACCGACCTGTTTCTAACCTCCCCTTCATCTCTAAATTCCTTGAACGTCTTGTCTACCCTCGCTTAATAAGCTATCTCTGTGCACACTCTCTTCTTGACCCCTTACAATCTGCCTTTCGCCCTCTTCACTCTACAGAAACTGCCCTTACTAAAGTGTCTAATGATCTAACAGCAAAAAGAAATGGGGTCTATTCTGTACTGATTCTGCTGGATCTCTCTGCATCATTTGATAACATAAACCATAAACTCCTCCTCACTATGCTCCACTCAATTGGCCTTAAGGACAATGCTCTCTCTTAGTTCTCTTCCTATCTCTCTGGCACTCCTTTAGTGTCTCATTTGCTGGCTCTTCTTCTTCTTTCCTCTTCCTCTTGATGTTGGCGTTCCTCGGGGCTCAGTACTAGGTCCTCTACTCTTCTCCCTCTATACAGCCCCCATCGGACAGACTATAAGTAGATTTGGCTTTCGATACCATCTCTATGTTGACGACACCCAACTATACACTTCATCCCCTGACATCACCCCTGCTTTACTACAAAAAAAAACAGTAATTGTCTGTCTCTAACATCATGTCCTCTCTGTATCTAAAACTGAACCTCTCAAACTAAACTTATTGTCTTTCCCCCATCTACTAACACACCTAAACTTGATATATCAATCATAACTCCTGTGCAACATGGGGCCACATTTGACTCTGACCTTTCCTTTGATCCCCATATTCAATCACTTACACGCTCTTGTCATCTGCACCTCAAGAAAAATCACCAGAATCTGCCCTTTTCACATGGTGTAAATGGCAAAAACTCTTGTTGTTGCCTTGATTCATTCTCGTCTTGACTACTGCAATGCAATACTAAACGGTCTCCCTCTCACTGAACTCTCCCCCCTTCAGTCTGTTCTAAATGCTGCAGCCAGGCTCATCGATCCATCCATAACTATACTGATGCTACTAGTCTGTGCCAGTCACTTTACTGGTTGCCCATCCACCACAAAATACAGTTCAAACTTCTCACCCTTACCCACAAAGCTCTCCACAGTGCTGCACCTCCATATATATATCCTCCCTCATCTCCATCTACCACCCTACTCATGCTCTCCAGTCTGTTAGCTACTTAGGATTAATAACCTCCATAATTCGTGCCTCTTACTCCCGTCTTCAAGACTTTTCTCGAGCTGCACCTACTCTCTGGAATACTCTGCGCCGGAATATTAGGTCAATTCACAACTTCTCCACCCTCAAACGTGCCTTAAAAACAAACCTTTTAGGCAGGCTTATCAAGCTACCTAAAATTACCTTTCCCCGACTAAACCTTTCCCCACCAACTAGTAGTCCCAAACCCAAAGCAGATCGGCCAGCACCACTCCTGTCAGTTCAATAATAGCTTGAATCCTACTTATCACAACCAACTACCTTATATGTCACCCCTAATTCCTCATATATTGTAAGCTCTTGTGAGCAGGGACCTGACTCCTAGTGTTTCAGTTGTATATTAGCCAGTTACTTTTGTTTTGTACATGAACCCTATGAATCTGTAAAGCGCTGCAGAATATGGTGGTGCTATAGAAATAAATATTATAATTTATGATTATTATCTGAGACCAGCAACAACAATGTGAAACCACAGAGGCTGTCAGATGACATCACATGCAGCCAGTCTCTTAGATCTTCTGAATGGAGAGACCATGACAGTCCCCCCCCCCCCCCTTCTACGAATGGCCTCCAGGCACCAAGGACCGACCTTATCCGGATGAGCTCTGTCGAAGGCTCTGACCAGACGACATTAACATCAGCCACTGGAACTCACATCCTCTCCTCTGGTCCATAACCCCTCCACTGAATGAGGTACTGGAGGGATCTACGAAGAACTCGGGTGTCCACTATCCCGGAGATCTGAAATTCCAGTCTACCATCCACCATGACAGGAGCAGGAGGCAAGGAGGACGGTTCAACAGGTTCAACATATCTCTTCAACAACGACTTATGGAAAACATTATGAATTTTCAAAGCCTGAGGAAGTTCAAAATGAAAGGCTAGTGGGTTAATAATGGCAGTGATCTTATATGGCCCGATAAACCTTGGACTCAACTTCAACGTAATGTTTCTTGTGGACAGCCACACAGAATCCCCCACTCTCAGTTCCGGACCATTTATACATCTCTTGTCAGCCACAGGTTTATACTTGTTACCCATTTTTTTTAGATTATTTAGAATTTTCCGCCAAATAGATGACAAAGAGGAAAATCGTTCCTCCTCCGGTATACCAGAAGTCTCCATACCAGAAATTGTGCCAAATTGTGAGTGGAACCCATATGCCCCAAAAAACGTCAACTTATCAGTGGGATCCTGTGGCAAACTCAGCTAAAGACAAAAATGAAGACCATTCTTCCTGGTTCTCTGAGACAAAACATCTCAAATAAGTCTCCAGATTCTGGTTAGTGCGTTCAGTCTGTCAGTTCGACTGAGGATGAAAGGCGGAAGAGAAGGACAATTGTACCCCCAGACGAGTACAGATCGCCTTCCAGAATTTAGAAACAAACTGCGTCCCCCTATCAGACACCACATCAGAAGGAGTTCCATGTAATTTCACGATGTTGTCGATAAACACTTGTGCAAGAGTTTTAGCATTCGGTAGACCAGGCAATGCTATAAAGTGCGCCATCTTACTAAAGCGATCAACAACTACAAAAATTAGTTTTTCCTGAAGAATTAAGATAAAATCGATGGATAAATGAGTCCAAGGTCGGGATGAGATGAGCAACGGAAGTAAGATCCAGAAGGCCGAGTGTGTGTCACCTTGGCACAAGTACTACAAGTACTACAAGCTGACACATATTTCTCAACACACTTACGCAACCCCGGCCACCAGAATCTACAAGAGATGAGATTGATAGTGGATCTGCTCCCAGGGTGTCCTGTGAGAACCATACAATGATGTTCCTCAAACATGTTGTGACGTAATTTAGAAGGAACAACCAACTTCCCCGGAGGACAAGAATCCGGTGCATCCCCCTGGGCCTCCAACACCTCTGCCTCAAGGTCTGGATATAGGGAAGATATAACTACCCCTTCAGACCATATCGGACCAGAATCTTCCAAAGGCCCCCCCCCCCCCCTCCAGAAAAGCTACGCTCCAAAACATCAGCCTTGACATTCCTAACCCCATGGTCATAGGTGACGATGAAATTAAATCTGGTAAAAAACAGCAACCATCTGGCCTGCCTTGGATATAGTCATTTAGCTGGCTCCAAGTAAGCCAGATTTTTTGTGATTAGTACGCACAGTAATAGGATGAATTGCTCCCTCCAACCAATGGCGCCACTCCTCAAAAGCCAATTTAATAGCCAGCAACTCTCCATTACCTACGTCATAGTTTCTCTCTGCGGCCAAGAGTTTCTTAGAGAATAATGCACATAGGCGTTATTTACTAGGTGAAGGACCCTGCAACAAGACTGCTCCTACCCCTAACTCAGATGCGTCAAGGCAGGCCAAAGAAATCGGCAGACAGAAGAAATCAGGTACTACCAGTAAATAACAAAAGTAAGTTCTCCGACGCCTTGACGTTGAACGTGAGCACAGATATTAGCAAAATGTCCCCTTTTTCCGCATGAAAAACATACTCCCTTCTTATGACTAAAACCCTTGCATGCAGGCCCAAGGGTAGCTTCCCCTAACTGCATAGGTTCGTCATCAGGCATAAACTCAGGAGTTTATCCACCTAAAGTGTGAGAGGAAGCCTCCACACTGAGAGTAAGGGACCTTAGATCTTTCTCTCAGGCATCTATCAATACTTACGGCAAGGGACATAGCTGCTTCCAATGACTCTGAATTTTCGTGAAAGGCCAACACGTCCTTTAGCCTCTCGGATAATCCCTGACAGAATTGGCTACGGAGAGTTGGATCATTCCACTCCTTATCCGTAACCCATCTCCTTAATTTACACGACTTTCTGAACTGAATGAAATTGTCGCTTCCCCTCGAAAATCTGTCCAGAAGTGCAACCTTAGGTACAGGATAGGCCTGGAAACTACTATTAGCACCTGCAGCCTGTGATCCCTGGATCTGCGTGCGGAGGTCAGCCACCTCCAAAGACAGACCCTGCAATTATCTAGCCAGTGCAGCGATACGATACATAGATTCGCTGACACAAACAAAAATGGTGGTTTTCGGCGGTTGGTAATGTCACGTAGTGATGGGGGAAGGGAACCCCACATCGACAACAGGAGGGAAGGGGAAAGGTACTAGGCCTGTAAACTAGGGATAGGGGGATGGCCACAACCTAGTCCATAATCCGAGCCCTGACTACTATGAATATGAACAGACCTTGATGGTAGGAAAGTTCATACCCCGGAATCTAAGCCCTATCTCACCATAACAGGGCCCTGGAGATAGTGTCAGGACAACGGATAGCCTGTTACTTCCCAGCTGAAGGAACAGGATACCCCATCAGGCCTAACACCAAATGCTAGGGGAAGACACTTAACTCCGAAGTATGCGGATGAACAGGAACTCAGAGGAGAACTAACACGACCGCTTCCGCAGCCAAAAGGAGCTTTAGCATAGCATGATGGGTGAGCCCAGGAGTAAGGAGTTGGAATGATCACTTAATCTAAACCCGAGACAAGAGGTGTGGTCATGACCAGCAACAACACTATGAAACCATAGAGGCTGTCAGATCACATCACGTGCAGCCAGTCTCTTAGACCTTCTGCCCCCTGTCACTGAAGAGACTGTGTCAGAATGGATCTTTGTGTGTTTTTTCTTTACATGATAGTCAATAGGTCACAGAATATGTTCAGCATAGTAGGCTACTCTGGGTTTCTGGCCAATATATATGGGTTGTCTTGGCGTACTGTTTCTCATTACAGAGAGCGCCTAGTACGTGTGTGGATTTTTGTGGGTCAGGTAATGCCCCTCTGGGTTTCTGGGAAAGATATTCAAATTAGCTATTCCTTTCTTTTGGGAAAGGAGACTGGCTTGCCTGTCTCTTTTCCACAGAAGCATTATGTGGGAATACAAGGAAAGCAATCTTTCCAAACTGAGAGCAATACTGAGCATCTTATACTAGGAACCAAACTCTCTAGGTAACTACCCTTTAGAATAGCTGAGCAATGAAAACTTGCTTGGCTGCTTGAGAGGCCTTGGTTTGCTGCATTATTTCTGCTTTCAAGCATGCATGAGGAGTATCATCGATTTGTAAGCCTGTCAATTTTCTGAGAAAAAAAATGTGAAAATTGGCACATCTTATGTCTGCTGCTGGCAATAGATAGGCTTAGGGAAGCTAATTTGAATATCTTTCCTAGAAACTCAGAGGGGTGTTGCCTAGCCTACAATACTCCACACACGCGCTACGCCTACTAGGCACTATCTGTAATGAGAAAGAATACCCTCCAGGCAACTCCTATATATTGCCCGGAAACCCAGAGTAGACGAGCACAGCATAAAAGTTGAGATAGTTTGCCAAATCTTGCATAAAGCAAGTGATAAATTCTGCCCATTGTTTTTCTGAGGCTTTTTTGGTGGGGTAATTTATGAAAACCGGCATTTTAGACACCGGTGTTAATATCCCCTATAGCTTGCGGTGGATCCTCTGGAGTTATGTAGAGGTGCCCCAGCCTCTACATACCTTTGGTGGATCCACTACCGCTTCTAAATGTAAGACAGCTTCCTAGCTGTCGTACATTTATACAATTTTCCATATACCTAAACCAGGTAAATCCCCGCCCATGCCATGCCCACTTTTTTAGACCTGGCGTGAGCAGGCAAAAGTAGCAGATCACGGCACAAAGGACCTTTGAGACGCAATTTGTGCCAGAAATATGACTAATTTAGGCATAT
Organism: Bufotes viridis; assembly: GCA_033119425.1. NCBI lineage: Eukaryota > Metazoa > Chordata > Amphibia > Anura > Bufonidae > Bufotes > Bufotes viridis. The sequence goes on along the minus strand of CM065593.1, from coordinate 198,987,903 downwards.
TTCTGGTTAATAAATGACCCCTTATGTTTTTATATGCTTTTTGGCTGTCAAATTTTTAGGTGTTTTTCAAGTCCAGTGAGAAGCATGTGAGAAAATGTGTGCCGAAAAACATTAACATGCTGCATTTTAAAAAAAAAATTACATGAACCCAAAAGACACACCAACAACAAGTGAAGAAATATACAAAAGACAAAACTGCATTGTTTGCAGTTTGAATATATATTTGAATATGGCAATTTTCTCCTCCCTAAGGGTATGCAAAATACTGAGCAAATAGATTGGAGGCTTGGGCAGAGAAGTGGCAGATGAGGTTTAACACTGACAAATGTAAGGTTATGCAGATGGAAAGGAATACTGCAAGTCACCCGTACATACTAAATGGTAAAACACTGGGTAACACTGACATGGAAAAGGACCTAGGAATTTTAGTGAACAGCAAACTGAGCTGTAAAAAACAGTATCAGGCAGCTGCTGCCAAAAAGGTAATGGGTTGCATCAAAAGGGGCATAGTCACTAAGTTCTCATCATGTGCATCTATGCAGCATAGATGTACATGATAAGAACTTAGTCCTACCAATTTACAAATCACTAGTCAGACCACACATGGAGTACTGTGTACAGTTCTGGTCTCCTGTGAACAATGCAAACATAGCAGAGCTGGAGAGGGTTCAGAGGAGGGCAACTAAAGTAATAACTGGAATGAGGGATCTACAATACCCTGAAAGATTATCAAAATTAGAGTTATTCACTGTAGAAAAAAGATGACTAAGGGGAGATCTAATAACTATGTATAACTATATCAGGGGCCAGTACAGAGATCTCTCCCATCATCTATTTATCCCCAGGACGGTGACAAGGGGACATCCTCTGCGTCTGGAGGAAAGAAGGTTTGTACACAAACCTAGAAGAGGAATCTTTATGGTATCAGCAGTGAGACTATGGAACTCTCTGCTTGAGGAGGTGGTGATGGTGAGTTCACTAAAATAATTCAAGAGGGGCCTGGGTGTATTTCTGGAGTGTAATAATATTACAAGATATAGCTACTAGAGATAGGTCGTTGATCCAGGGAATTATTCTGATTGCCTGATTGGAGTCGGGAAGGAATTTTTTTCCCCTTAAGTGGGGAAAATTTGCTTCTACCTCACAGGTTTTTTTTTCCTTCCTCTGGATCAACTTGCAGGATAACAGGCCGAACTGGATGGACAAATGTCTTTTTTCAGCCTTATATACTATGTTACTATGTTACGGTCTGCATGAAAGTAGCCTAAAGGTATGTTAACATCTGCGCTACCTGAATGGTAGTCTGTTCTACCAGAGTACCAGAGAAACAGACTACCAGATTTGACTGTCTACTGCTGTTCCCCACCAGATCCTATTGACTAGAATAGGATCTGGCCAGTTTGCAGTATAAAAAGGTTTTTACCCAGCTAAAAACCGACACTCATACCAGAAACCGAAAAATTCCAACCCATTATAGTTAGTATGCGGCTATACCAGCATGGGCGTAGCTATAGGGGGTGCAGAGGTAGCAGTCGCTTCCGGGCCCAGGAGCCTGAGGGGGCCCAAAGACCCTTGTGCAGCATAGGAAGACACACAAAGCACTAAGGGAAGGGGGCCCAAGCTGAACTCTTGCACCAGGGCCTAGACTAGAAAGAGTTCTAAGCACAATTCAAAGAAAATTTTCTTTAATATAAAACAACTCTGAAGAATATCACATACATGATAGAATTAAGTGTATGAAGAACAATTTTGAAAAATTAAACATTTTATATTGGTTAATGAATTTCATTTTTGCCCTATACACAGACATACACATTTAAAGCACTCTTACATAACTTACAAGATTACTCAGCCTGACCTAAAAGACACGTTTTTAACTGCAGTTAAATAGGATATGTAACATACAATAAACTTTAATCATTTACAAAATGAAGCAATTATTTCCACATCATTAACTGGAAACTGCTCCAATTACAAGAATTTGTATTAAGAGTTTAAGACGGGTCATAATGAGCATGTTTAACCAACCATAATGTGTGCAAGACCTGTTGGGTCTGTGCAATATTACCCCCAGAAGTAATGCTTGCAGGGGAAAATATCTCCATACTAAACATGGGCAAGTTTCTTGAAATTTGTTTAACGTACGGTTCTAACAAATTGGTCCAAAAATTTTATTTGTGTCTGAATCGATTCTACCCAAATCAAAATTGCTCCAATTTGCCAGAATATTTGTATACTGTATGACAATCTGAGGTCTCTTATAACTCATGTTTTTTTCTCTTGTCTGGAATTATGGAAAGCACAGGATTGATTGATAGATAGATAATGATTTGCAAATGATAAAAAATTGAAACAAAACATTAAAAGAATCTTCAAAAGATTCATTCTGTATCAAGTATAAGCACCATGAGAAAAAATACACAAACTTGCATGCCTTGGCATACCATCATTGAGGTTATTAATGGTTGTCTGAGGAATGTTCTGCCACACTGAATTTACTGAATTATGTTCCAGATGTGCTCAATGAGAGAAAGTTGCTCCATGCAGCGGCAGCACATTTAGGACGCACAGGCTGCTCACATACGAGCAACATACAGCCTGGAGTTGTCCTATTCGAAAACGATTCCTGAACGCCATACCACAATCTCCATGACAAAAATCAATGTAATGCCGAACTGTTAATGTACCTGAAATGAAGACTAGAGGGATACATTATGCTTGCCAACACTACCTATAATCCTGGAATAAGGATCTGTGTGAACTTCCCCCTTGAAGGCCTTTCATTTTATTGCCTACATGGTCTCCAGCTATCACTGCATCCATGATAAAAGTCGGATTCATCACAGAAGAGGGCAGATCTCCATTCCAGCCTTGCTGTACACCATGATAGCCTTTAAAAGTGGTGGTGTGAGGCCAAGGAGACACCTGTATCCAGGACTGGTGCAAGGATTTTTGCCACCCTAGGCAAAAGCTAATTTTGACACATATAAGTTGGCATTGTTTTACTGGGGCCTTAAAGGGGTTGGTCAATCTCACACATTGGTGGCATGCAGTATCACTAGGCAATAGGTGGAGGTTAAACCTCTGGGACACGCACCTAGCTTACTGCAAGCTGGTCCACCCTTTATTCACTTCAATAGGAGTGCCGAAAATAGTTGAGCGTGGACTCTACTACCAGAACTCCCATAGAGGCGAGTGTAGAGGTGAACGTGGGGGGGGGGGGGGGGGGAATGGGTGTTTTGCCTTCATTATATGGTAAAACTACAGGGGTCATTTATGATGAGAGGTATGCCACTTTTTGGTGTACTTTTGTTGCAGATTCGGTGGCGGAAAAAGGGGGCGGGCTGGCTGGCCTGTCTCATTTATCATTTTTGTGCCTGTTTTTGGTGTAGAAAATGACTTAAATCTACCCCATCCAGGCAGCTGGCATAGATTTTAGCAAGTCACATGGCCAGTGCTTACGTTATGTAGAAGCCTGTGCCTTTACATAACTTCGGTGCATCAAACGCCAGAGCAGGATTAGTAAGAGCAGCGTCTAAAATGCATGTTTATTTTGCACTTTTGCAGGTCAGTACAATTATGGTTTTAGTATAACCATACAATAAGACCCATCTTTTTTTTTTTTCAAACTGTTGACAGTGTTGTGGGCTTGCTTTCTGCAGGGTGAGCTATAGATTTATTGATACCATTCATGACTTTGAATCATTTTTATTAAATTTTATCTGAGGAGGTGAGGTGACTGAAAAACAGCAATTTTTGCACTCACTGTGCAGAATAAATAACATAAGATATTCATATTTTAAGAATTTTCATCTGTAACTATAGTAATTATGTTTAACCCTTTTCCCAGCAGGGGTGTTTGGACATTTTGCACCTCTGGTAGCCAGGTATTTCAAAAGTATGACACTCGAGTTCGACACATCGCGGACCGGGTTGACAGATTACTGGGAGGGGCTGGAGAAGATCCAGTGGGCATGGTCCATATCGGAACCAATGACAAAGTTAGAGGTAGGTGGAGTGTCCTTAAAAATGATTTTAGGGATTTAGGTCAAAAGCTTAGAGCAAAGACCTCAAAGGTAGTATTTTCCGAAATACTACCTGTACCTGGAGCCACACAAGAAAGGCAGCGGGAGATTAGGGAGGTTAACAAGTGGCTCAAGAACTGGTGTAGTAAGGAGGGGTTTGGGTTCCTGGAGAACTGGTCCTTTCTTCTCCGTCAGCTACAGGCTCTATCGTAGAGATTGGCTGCACCTCAATGGGGAAGGGGCAGCTGTGTTGGGGTTGTTTAAACTAGGGACGGGGGAGAGGGAAATTACACTATAAGATGGGAAGACAGTGCAGATAGAGACCAGGGGCAAGGTAGTGGGATTGTGGGAGGAATGGAAGGAGGGACTAGAACAGTTCAGAAGGAAAGGTGTAGGGTAAAAAAATATATATAAATCTCTTAAATGTATGTATACTAATGCCAGAAGCATGACTAATAAAACTGGGGAACTGGAATTAGTGATGTGTGAGGAGGACTATGACATAGTGGGAATCCCTGAGACATGGCTGGATGATAGCCATGACTGGGCAGTTAATGTACAGGGTTACAGTCGGTTTAGAAAGGATCACCAAAACTGGAGAGGGGGTGGGGTCTGCCTTTATGTAAAGTCCTGTCTAAAGCCCACAGTCCAAGAAGATATAAGTAAGGGACATGAACATGTGGAGTCACTGTGGGTAGAAATACATGGAGGCAAAAACAATAATAATAGGATTTTATCATGAACCACCTAATTTACCAGAGTCCACAGAAAATCTACTACTAAATGATATAGACAAGGTTGCAAATCATAATGAGGTTGTTATTATGGGGGACTTTAACTACCCAGATATAGACTGGGAAACTGAACCCTGTACTTCTCATAAAGAAAGCAGGTTTTTGGCAATAACCAATTACCTTTCCCAACTGGTTCAGGACCCCACTAGAAGGACAGCCATACTGGACTTAGCATTAACCTATAGACCTGACAGAACAACAGATGTGCAGGTTGGGGGCCATCTGGGAAATAGTGACTATAAAGTAAAAACCTTTCCAATTATCATTCAAAAGAGTGTTTCTTCAGGGAGGAACAAAAATACCAAGCTTCAAAAAAGCTGAATTTTGTTAACTAAGAGAGGCCATAGGCCTCACTACTTGGGACAAAGTCCTCAAAAATAAAAATACAGCCACAAAATGGGGTATTTTTAAAAGCATCCTAAAATCTAATTGTGAGAGGTACATACCTTATGAGAATAAAAGGTTAAGTAACAATAAGAAACCAATATGGATAAATAAAACTGTAAAGAAAGCAATAAATGACAAAAAGAAAGCATTTAAATCATTAAAATATGAGGGTAGAGACGAAGCACTGAAAAACTATAGAATATGTAAAAAACCAAACTACCAAACTAGAGACCGAGAGATTAATTACCAAAGAGAGCAAAACTAACCCTAAACTGTAGAAAAATAAACTGTCAGATGAAATGCAGAATGTAAAAGTAAATTCCCCATTAAAAGTGCTCCGTCTGACCCAGGAAGAAGTACAGCGGTGACTTAAAAAGATTAAAATAGACAAATCGCCAGAACCAGATGGCAGACACCCCATATCCTAAGAGAATTAAGTAATGTCATAGCCAGACCCTTATTTCTGATACTTAAGGACTCTATACTGACAGGGACTGTTCCATAGGATTGGCGAATAGCAAATGTGGTGCCAATATTCAAAAAGGGTCCATAAACAGAGCCGGAAACTATAGGCCAGTAAGTTTAACATCCATCGTGGGTAAACTGTTTGAAGGTTTTCTAAGAGATGATATCTTATAGCATCTCAATGAAAATAAGCAAATAACGCCATATCAGCATGGCTTCATGAGGGATAGGTCATGTCAAGCTAATTTAATCGTTTTCTATGAGGAGGTAAGTTCTAGACTTGACAGCGGCGAATCAATGGATGTCGTATATCTGGACTTCTTTAAAGCATTTGACACTGTACCGCATAAAAGGTTGGTATATAAAATGAGAATGCTCGGACTGGGAGAAAATGTTTGCATGTGGTAAGTAACTGGCTCAGTAATAGAAAACAGAGGGTGGTTATTAATGGTACACACTCAGATTGGGTCACTGTCACTAGTGGAGTACCTCAGTGGTCAGTACTGGGCCCTATCCTCTTCAATATGTTTATTAATGATCTTGTAGAAGGCTTGCACAGTAAAATATCAATTTTTGTCAGGTGACAGTAAACTGTGTCAAGTAATTGACATGGAAAAGGACAGTATACTGCTACAGATCTGGATAGATTGGAGCCTTGAGCAGAGAAGTGGCAGATGAGATTTAACCCCTTAAGGACCCATGACGTATGGGTACGTCATGGGTCCGGTCCCTAAGGATGGCGCCCGCTCCGGGCACCATCGCTGCGGGGGTCCGGCTGTTTCATGTAGCTGACCCCCGCGGCTAATGATCGCGGTCAGCAGCGATGCCCATCGCAATGATTTAACCCTGCAGATGCCATGGTCAATCCTGACCACGGCATCTGCGTGCGCTAAAACCGAAAGTAAAACTTTCGGCAGCGCTCCGGCTCCCCCTAGTGGTGATCGTGGGAATCGCAGTGCTAGATGTAATAGCCTCAAATTCAATGAATGATTCGAGGCTACTACTTACTATTTCCTATGCAGCCCTTGTTAGCAGTAGGGCTTCATAGGAAAGTAGTAAAATCCTCATAAACTCCAATACAAGTGTATTGGAGTTTATGATAGAAGCAATCAGATGACTGATTTATATAGGTCCCTATGGGACCTATATAAAAGTGTAAAAAAAAAAAAGAAAAAAAATTCAAATCACCCCCCTTTCCCCAAAATTAATAAAATAATAAAAAAAAATATATATATATATATATATATATATATACATATATATATATATATATATATATATATATATACACACACATCATGGGTGTCACTAATGTCGAAAACGTATAAAAATATAAAAATATATTCCCCATACGTTAAACATAAAAATGGAAAAAAGCGCCCAAATGGCCGATTCGCCGTTTTTGGATGCTTCATTTCCTCAAAAAAAATTAAAAGAAAAGTGATCAAAAAGTCCTACACACTCCATAATGGTACCAACTAAAATTTCAGATTTCCCTGCAAAAAATAAGCCCCAATAAAACGCCATACACTTAATTACAAAAATGTTATAGGGGTCAAAATATGGCGACAAAAAAAAAAAATTTCCCACTTTAGAATTTTTTTGTTACTATCAAAACGCAAGAAAAACTATACATATTGGGTATCGCTGGATTCGTACTGACCAGTAGAATTAAACGAAATGGTCAGTTTTAACGCACATCAAACGTCGTATTTTAAAAACCCGTAAAACTGTGGTGGAACACTGACATGGAAAAGGACCTAGGAATTTTAATGAATAGCAAACTAAGCTGTAAAAAACAATCTCAGGCAGCTGCTGCCAAGGCCAATAAGATAATGGGTTGCATCAAAAGGGGCATAGATGCCCCTGACGAGAACATAGTCCTACCACTTTACAAATCACTGGTCAGACCACACATGGAGTACTGTGTACAGTTCTGGTCTCCTGTGAACAAGGCAGACATAGCAAAGCTGGAGAGGGTTCAGAGGAGGGCTACTAAAGTAATAACTGGAATAAGGGATCTACAATACCCTGAAAGATTATCAAAATTAGTGTTATTCACCATATGTTACTAATTATGTGCACTCCCAAAACACATGGGCGTAGCTATAGGGGGTGCAGAGGTAGCAGTTGCTACCGGGCCCAGGAGCCTGAGGGGGTCCAAAGACCCTTGTGCCGCATAATTATTTCAATGGGTCCGAAAAAAAACAGAAGTTACTCCATGTGAATTCCATTTTGGTATGTCCGTATTTCCATTCTGCAAAAAAAAAAAAAAAATATAACATGTCCTATTATTGTCAGCATTACGGACAAGGATAGTACTGTACTATTAGGGGCCAGCTGTTCCGTTCTGCAAAATACGGAATGTACACGGATATCATCCATATTTTTGCGGATCCGTTTTTTGCAGACTGCAAAATACATAAGGTCATGTGCATGAGGCCTTACAGTGCTATACCTCTGGTTCCGATGAACCACAGGAGGTCTGGGTGTTGCATCCATAATGCGGATGAAAAACAAATCCCAGTAATACACCCCTCAACAATACTGTTTAAAAAAAAAAATTTACTATGGTAATTGAAAATGATCATTTATACTGACAGTCAGTGAGTAAAAATGTATTTTCTGACTGATGAAAATCTTTTCAATCTATCAGAGACATATTAGAGATTCCTCTGTAGTGATAATCGTTATCACTGTTAATCATTATGTAGACGTCCGTGGAACACGGCCCGTGAGATACCGGACTGGCATCCTGCTGCGTGCAGGAGCGCACAACGTCATTGGTTGCTATGACGCCATGCGCTTCGTGCTGCCGCTGCTGTACAGCCGTATAGATGATACGAGTGTATTTCTGTACAGCAGCGGTGGCACGAAGCCACGGTGTCATAGCAACCAATGACGCTGCGTGCTCCTGCACTCAGCAGAATGCCAGTCCGGTATCTCACTAACTGTTCCACGGCCGTCTGCATGAGGCTTTACTGCAGGGTGTAATGGGTATTGCTAGAGAAGTAGTCTGTATTTTACTCTATAGACCATGTACTGGCGGGATAGGGACAGTGTATAATGTAAAGTTTATTGATGTATGTGTTTTTGGGTGTGGTTGGTGCAACTCGGGAGCTGTGATCTGGACGCTGGTAATTGTTTGGGTCATGGCTTTATAAAATGATCTTCATCACAATCCTTTTGTGGTAAAAAAAAAAAAAAAGACCTCTCTCATATGTGACAATCAGAGAGAAAGTATGCTTAGTATGATAGGGGAGAGAGGGTAGATAACATATGCAAATGCTCATGTTATCCTTCTCCTGGGGACATTTACAGTTACACAAAGAAAAGAGAAAGCTCTGTGGTTTTCTCTCCTTTAAGCAGCCTGTCAGAACTCCCCCACTGCCCCCCTCCTCGACCACATTGGCTGACATGTTAGATGGTTCAAGGCACGGTGGCCTGCTTTCTGCTGGCATATCCCAGGCTGTGATTCATGCCAATACTAAGAAGCTCTAGCCATGGTAAATTGTGAGTTAGAGAACTTCGAATTTGGGTTGGGAATGAATGCTGTAGGTATATGCAGTTTTCACTGGGACCATTTTCTAAGTGCTCTTATTTTAAAGCGGAAAATGTCAGATTTGAAACAAGATTGCCAGATCAATTTAATGCTAAGATCAATTTTCAATTAAATTTGCCAAAAACTGCTCCAGTTGTGATGTACTACAAGCCCATGACATCATGTCCTTGTGTGTTTTGAACGACCTCCCTCTCCTACAGACCCAGGAACAAATTTGCATATGAGGGCACCCAAATCCTTGAATGTAAAGAAGTTGTGAACAAGTATTTATTACAAGATGTTATGAGTCTATTTTCGTATTTATTTATCTGGGATATGTGGTTGTTTGTGTTATGCTAATTACTATCGAGACAATGATTATATATTTTGTCTAGCAGCTATGGTGATCTTATTATTAATTAGCATACGGTATACTGTGTTATGCTAATTACTATTGAGACCTTAATTCTATATACTATCTAACAGCTATAATGATCTTGTTATTCAGTATAATAATGGAATTTGAATTCCCTAGATTGGGATTACATATTACATTCTTTTGGGTCATTATTTACAATTCTTTTTAGAGACTCCCTAAACGCATAGGATGCCGCATTGTCTGTTTTTAGGTCCCTTTACACGGGACAATATACCAGCAGATTGTCGGGAGGGAAGCGTTCCTTCCCAACAATCTGCTGCTTGCTAGCGGAGGAGACCGCTGCATTTACATGCAGCAATCTCCTTCAGAGATGGGGAGGAGAGATCGCTAATGCCATCGCTCTTTCCCAAAATGACTCCTTTCCTGGCAGCGAATCGGGTTTACACAGTACAGTCTGCTGTTGGGAAGCGAGGATTTTTGTGTTCACACAAACTATCCAATTACCCTATGAATGAGTGTTTCACTCATTCATTCATCGGGTAATCAGCGGTATATTTACACTGCCAGATCATCGCTGAAAAGTATTACTATGAACACTCATTAGTGATGATCTATGCGATTCTCGGCCCGTGTAAATTGCCTTTTAGTGTATATAGGGAGTGACACTCTTAATTGTTCGTGATCTTACTAAAACATTTTCACTAATTGGAAGGACTGTTGAAACTAAAGAAAGTTGATACATTTTTTAAATAATATGGAGGAATGTTTCCTTTGTTCCCTGTTTTTTTTTTTGTAGGATATACATTAAAGGATTTTTTAAAGAGAAGCTGTCACCATGAAATGCAGTGCAATCTGCTAGCATCTTGTTATAGAGCTTGGTGAGCTAAGCAGACTAATATACGATTCTGTTGGAAAATATTTAGTAAAATCATCTTAGCAGTGACTGACAGCTATCTCTGTAAACACACTGAATGTCCCTTTAAGTAGGACTATTATCGGGCAGGTTACAGGGAATGAACATTTGTAGAAATGCTCATTCCCAATAATTGGCTGATGTAGAGGCTCGGACTGGGCTACATGTGAAAAGGTGAATCCCCTTGTGAGGCAGTGAGCAAGGTTGGCCCCTTGTCTTTCCCCCCCTGCACAAGTGGCTCATATCACAGTAGCCTGACTGCACTAAATATAGATATGCCTCATATAGCACTGCACCTCAATCAGCCTATGTTCGTATAAAAAGTTAAGATTATTTAAATGCAGATTGTAAGTCCTCTGACAAGCAGGTAATTATTGGAAAAGAATGGTTCCTCCAGGATCATTGCTTGCTCAGTTAGTACGTGTAAACAAGCCATTACACAGGGAATAATATCAATCACTGATAGTACAGCGTCCAAGATCAGAAAGTGCAGAGATTTATGTATAAGTTGCAAGTTTTACTGACTCTTTACCTACACAACTATATGTCCATCCACTCAGCTCCTCTTGGTCTATAACATGCTGGCTGCAGGACAGACTCCATGGGGGAGATTTATTAGGACCAATGCTTTCTGTGCCAGTCTTGTTATCCCCTGAACTGCAGGAGGATGCACCTAATTTATGACTAGGCTGTATGCCTAAACAGAAATTTTTGGCTTGATCTGCACCAAAAAACTGGTGTAAATTAAGATAAGTTTGTCATGACTTCTGGCCATACCTCCTTCCTGCCCTTGCCAGGCCCCTTTTCTGAAAGGTGGAGAGAGCGGCGTAAATACTAGGAGATGCTACAATTTAAAAACAATTGCAGTTAAAAAGTCACAAATGCGTAGTTTTCAACTTTTTAACTCCACTTTTCAAGCGCTTGGGTGATAATTCTACCCCCATGTTCAGTGTGGCAAGTTCTCTTTATGGATTGATTCATAACAGTTTTGTGGTGTAGTATCCACATATAATATGTATAACCCAGGGGCGTAACTATAGGGGAAGCAGGGGAAGCGGCTACTTTGGGCCCTGACCCAGAAGGGGCCAATCCAAGAGGGGGAGAAGTACTAAAATATTTTGTCAGGGCCCCTCAACATTATTACACAATGAAATTATATACAGTGGCAGTATAGACAGTGTAGAAAACGGATGGAACAGCTGCCGGGCCTGGTCTGAGAGAGTGATCTTTACTAGCCACAGGAAAGGGGGCGGCATGAAAGGAAGGGGTTGTGAAAAAATTACTGGGGGAGGGGGCCCCATTCAAAAATTTGCTGTGGGGCCCAGTCATTTCTAGTTACACCACTGGTATAACCTGAATAATGGGTCCAGGTTTACTCATTTTGGCTAGGATATATCAGTATTCGGAAGCCCCAAATGGAGAGAAAATTACTTTTAAATACTGTATACAACAAAAATAGTTTTTCTTTGAAAATGCATTAAATGCAAACATATGCATCTGAATACATAATACAAGGTTCAAACAACTGTCTATATGACTGGTGGCATGCAGTAAAAACCTTGGACTAGATGTATCATAGACTGGCAGCATAACCAGGCTCGCTGCCAGATGCTGTACCCAATTTATGGAGAGTTGTACACCTCATCATGCAACAGTTTGCAACTTTTTCAATCTACAAAGGTGGTGCATTTTAACAATAAATCCAAACATTCATTAAACTGATGTGATAGCTTGTATGTAGATAGTTGAGAACATGAACAAGGATTTGGTGATGGTGATTAGTAATCTGACCACTTGCATCTCTATCCACCTGAAAGCCCTGTTTAAACTATCAGACCCTCAAGAAATCCAGATAACTTTTTATCTGCATACTATACACATAAAAAAAAGCCAGACAAATCAGCATTTCCCCAGGATCTGTGGTGACCATCTTAGTGGTCTGCACACAACCATATTATTGCTCATAAGGCATCAGATGTGTATAAGTCCTTTACTGTAGTTTTATATGTCTCTAAATTTGATACAGAGGCATACAGAATCCATAAATTTTCTTTTGGAAAATCATTGCAGGCGCCCATGAACTTTTCAGTATGTCTAGGGGAGAATATCTCACTGCATAGAGAGTTCAGTGAAACTTGTACAGCAGTTCAGGGAGCCTGTATGGCACTGATGTGAGAGCTCCATGCTAGTGAGTAAATATGTCTCTAAAATGTTCCTTAGGGCAAATATTAAGGCAAAGACAGATGAGGCATGATGGATTTAACATAACAAGTTCTATCCTTTGTTCTTGTGATAGATAAGCCAATGCAAGGTGGCTTATGCCACTCTCCCTATTGGAATAAACATTCTCAACCATTCAAGCTTTATGTTGGAGTCAGGACAAATGGCTGTTGGTGGACAGCTAGTTTATATGTATGTCTGGCTTAGCATTGGGTACATGCTGTCTTCTGGCTGCATTACATAAGATTGCAATGTTGCGCTGTACATTATAACTAGTGATAGTAAATGAGGTTGCATAATTGCATTGCAACCAACAAGTTCCTGTGACATGACATGGCAGACATTCAGAACTGCTAGATGTCCAGGAGACCACATTCACAATCTTTAGCTGGACACAGCAATCTTATGTCATGCAGTCCTGTCGCTGTAAAACTTAACAGTGGGTTACTATGTGTCAAATGTGTCCGATACATCTAAAAAAAAAATCTGTAAAAATATATGCATATAATGCAGAAGCAACCCCATTTAGATGTGTGGAATAGACTTTTCTATAATAAATTTGCCACATGTGAACAATTAAAGGCAATGTTTCTGATGTTTTTCTGTAATGGACGAACGTTCATCTTTAAATACGTTAAAAAGGTTTGTTCGCAAGTCAAATTGCACAAAAAATATTTTCCAGGATATGAATGATTTTTTAAATAGAAAACTGTATAGTGAGAAATATTGTACTATTTCCATTACCAATATATAGTAAATTAAATGCTCCAACTGTAATGAAGAACTAGAACAATTTTGAAGCGTAAAAGATCAGCATACTGCCCAACAGAGCAGACATTTAAAGGAGCTTTATTTAGCATCATCTATATAAACTAGGTATAGATACAGATGTAACAATGCTGGTTAGTAATAACTTACCATTCTAAAATAATTTGTTTGGTAATAGTAACCTCACATAGGGATAATCGGATCATGTCTGAACCTGCAGCTTGATATAGCATCATCCCAAAAATATGGGAAAACCTACAAGTGGCCAAAACGCTTAAAGCTAATACAATGGCTAATAAAACATGTAATTAAGGGGTTTCCAGAATTAGGACTTACCTATTTTAGCTAAACTTGCCACAAGAATCCATAAAGCGATAATGTAAGGTTCTTGAACATGATGCCATTTAAATGTGACAATCTGGAGACTAGTAGGTACTTCTGGAGTGTGACCACCACCACCATCAGAGGAACTTCCACTTTTGTGGTCTTTGTCCTGTAGTGCTGCACTGATCAATGGATAGGCTAAACATATAGCCAAAGAAACGGCAATCTTTTTCATGGTTCTAGCTATTGAATGGCGCAAGAAGATCTCACTTGAGATACACTTGGTTACCAATGGCTACCTTACTAGGACTGTGAGACTGGTTCTGGAGTAAAAAGTCCTTCACCTAGCCATTTAGCACAGGACTCTAGGCAGTCCAATGAATCCTCTTTTATCAGTCTTGCTGGTCTTGGGTATTGCTTCTCAGGTAGCTAAGTTATATTACAGCAGTGACACAGCTGCGCACGGGGCCTGAGGTGCAGACCTCCTTTTATGCTGCCCGGGACCGGGGACTGTTCCACCCCCTCCCTCCTAATGAGCAGGTACTGCTGATCACAAAAAGGTCAAAGCTGGAGACCGTTCTCCAGTACCTTGTGAAACGAAACACCTTTTCCGTTTACATAAGAATGTAATGTGAAGCAATGTCGTACTGTATAACCTGCATTTGTTGTTTGGCGCTTCCTTGCGCCTTATACCAAGACTTTCTCACAGCAAGGCTATGATTTACACACTATAGGCGTCTTGTCCTATTGTCCATATGCATGAGCTGTTCTATCAGAAAATGATTTGCTATAAGAAATGTTTCAGTGTGTGAATCAGAATTAATTTCCTTTTCTCTCCTGTTGATTGGAATCTGCACATTTCCCCCAAAATGTGGCAGCAGCAAGAATACCATGAAAATGCCCTCTTCAAACCTGGTATTACTAAATGTTATTGTTCCTAGGTTCCATGTCTATAGCTCTCACCCTGTCAATAAAAGTAATAATAATATAATAAAATAATATCCATTTTATTATATCTGTATATTTCATTTATTTTTCCACACCACTGTACAATAGCAGGGTTATTTCACATGGCATTTTGTAGAGTCCATGGGACTTAGGGTACTTTCACACTTGCGGCAGGACGGGATCCGTCCTGCCGCAAGTGGCCGTGCACTGCCGTGCTGCCGCTCCGCCCCCATTGACGGCAACGCACGGCAAAGATCGCCGGACTGAAAAGTCGGACATGCAGGACTTTTAATCCTGCGATCTCCGGCCGCGCACTGCCGTGCTGTAGCTCCGCCCCCCACCCCATTATAGTCAATGGGGACGGAGCGGCAGTGCACGGCCACTTGCGGAAGGACGGATCCGGCAGGCTGAATAGCCTGCCGGATCCGTCCTGCCGCAAGTGTGAAAGTACCCTTAGACATCAATTTTGGAGGGTCTCTAGAATATACCTCAGACAAATGTCACGGTATGGGCACATAGTTAGGTTACATCACTGTTGCTAGTCAATCAGTGGCCTGAGTGGTGACAGTGACTGAATGTCATGTGACCACTAAAGATGAGCGAATGGAAGCTGATAAAGTGGAATTCGATCTGAATTTCAGGAAAAATTCGATTTGCACCAAATCCGAATTTCCTCACGCTTCTTGGTAACGAATCACATTTTTTGCTAAAATGGCTGCTGCATGTGTGATGACATGGAGCAAGGCACTCCGGGAAGGCGCGATCACCCACAATGCCATGCATGGAGCCAATCAGCAGCCAGCCAGCCAGCCCTGTGATGTCAGAGACCTATAAATAGCGCCAGCCATCCTAGATTCTGCCATTTA
This sequence comes from Bufotes viridis, assembly GCA_033119425.1. Lineage (NCBI taxonomy): Eukaryota > Metazoa > Chordata > Amphibia > Anura > Bufonidae > Bufotes > Bufotes viridis. The sequence goes on along the minus strand of CM065593.1, from coordinate 198,972,273 downwards.
CCAGTGTACTTAGTACAGGGAGAGACGTCAGCAGGCACTAGGGACAGTGTTAGAAAAAACTTAATTTTGCTAAAAAAAAACTATTTACAAGTGCAGGGAAAGATTATTCAAGGTGTAAGGAAAGGATAGGGAGGAATCAATCCACAGCATTTATGTTGAACAGGGTTCAGTACGGGAGGTGACAGCCTGGGTAATAGGAACAATCCTATTACACTTTGCTGCACTGACTGGGGACCCAAATTGCCATCATACAGCTCTGTAATTCCAGCAAACCATTCTTGTCTTATTGGGGTGCAAGTGCTGTTTGATACAGCCATTAACAGGGTTTATTATAAGGAAATATTTCTATGTCTTATTTGCCCTTGTGCGGCGCACTTATATGTTCTAAAGCATTTCTTGGCTTGTATTAGTGGGGAAAATAGGGCATATTAGTCGGTATGTGGTGAAGTGCAAAAATGACAGCCCTTTTTGTTGTGTATTAGTGGCAAAAGAAAAATATATTTGCTGTTTAGCAGTGCAGTTATATGTTCTACAGCCCTTTATGTTGTGTATTAGTGACAAAAGTAAAATATCTTTGCCGTTCAGCGTTGCAGTTATATATTCTAAAGCCCTTTTTGTCGGGTGTTAGTGACAAAAGTAAAATATATTTGCCGTTTAGTAGTGTAGTTATATATTCTAAATCCTTTTGTGTAGTGTATAAGTGGAAAAAAGAAAAATATATTTGCCGTTCGGCGGTGCAGTTATTTATTCTAAAGCCTTTTGTGTCGTGTATAAGTGGAAAAAAGAAAAATATATTTGACGTTCAGCGGTGCAGTTATATGTTCTAAAGCCCTTTTTGGCGTGTATTTGTGGCAAAAAAAAAATATATATTTGCCTTTCAGCAGATATGTTATAAAGCCCTTTTGGCGTGTATTAGAGGGGAAAAAGAAAAGGTGCTTATTGGCCGTTGTGTGTTGAAGTGAGAAAATTACAGCTCTTTTTGGTGTGTATTAGTCTATAAGCAACTTGCAGTTTGCCCTGGAAAAGCTGTCCTGCCCGGCCAGTATTGTGGCATCAGAGCGGGTGTTTATTGCGGCAGGGGCCATAGTTACCCCACGAAGAGCTCGCCTGTCCACCCAAAGGAGTGGTTCACACTTGATCGTTTTACAGCGTGTTCAAACGCGCTGTAAAACGCTCAACACATGAAAACCAATGCATCCCTATGGGAGTGGTTCACACTTGAGCGTTTTACAGCGCGTAAAAACGCGCTGTAAAACGCCCGATGCATAAGCTCGTTCAGGAGCGTTTTTTTGGGCGTTCGTCGCGCTTTTCCTCCCATAGACTTCAATGGGAACGCGCGTTTAACGCGCGTTAAGTGTAGAGATGCCCTTTTTTAATTGGTCTCCAGACCAATTAAAAAAAGTCTCCAGAGTCACGAACGCGCGTTAAACGCGCGTTTACTATTGCCAAAAACGCGCATAAAAACGCGTGACTAAAACGCGCGTCTTAGAAACGCTCAGGTCTGAACCCAGTGAAAATGTGCAAAGACCGACCTTTGTCAAGATTAATCTGACGTGGATCAGCCAGGATTTCTACCCATCAATGCCTGATGCATCAGACTAGATAATTCACACTAACACTTTCACAAAAGAGACCGGTATCTTCTGGCTACCTGCTTCAGCTACTATTCTGAGGCTGCCACCCGCCTGATGCCACACATCTGATGCCAAGTGCTCCTTCTTTCACTTCAGCTGGTACTCGTATTGCCACCCACCTCCCCACTCTGTCACTGGGTCACTCTGTGGTCTCCTGATGCTGCTGCCACCTACACACTATGTCACCTTGCCACTCTGGTCTCATGATGCTGCTGCCACCTCCACACTGTCATTGTGCCACCCTGTGGCCTCCTCCTGATGCTGCTGCTGCCACCTCCACACTCTGTAATTTTGCCACTCTGTGGCCTCCTGATGATGCTGCTGCCAGCTCCACACTCTGTCATTGTGCTGCTCTGTGGCCTCCTGACCCTGCCGCCACCCCCACACTCTGCCACCCAATTATTACTGGACAGAAGTAAATTGCAAATTGTTGACTCACGAAAGGCGAAGCCATATATATCACCCAAAAATTGGACCACAATTTTCAGCGAATGAAAATCGCATTTTTTTTATTAACAATGATAAATACATACATGTTAAAACAAGGCAGCACAAAGGTGGGACACAAGGATGAGGAACAGTAACCAAGAAGGGACTGGGAGGTCAGCACACCAAAAAACAGGGAGAGAAAAAATTGCTAATAGAGCAGAAATTAATAAATGAAACTCCAAGGCTCCAATGTGCAATAAACCCCGGGCAAATATTGCAGCAAAGGTAAATGTAGGAGCAAAAACTTGGAGTTTGGAAAAAGGTAAGTAGTCATATCCTGGATGGCGTGTCGCTCTCTCAGCTGCCTCCTGACCCGCCTCCTGACGCTGGGTCACACTGTGGTCTCCTTATTCACGTGTCATCTCTGTTTTTGATCCACTCCTGTTTTTTTTTTGGCATTAGCAATACTGATGGATTACTGACCAAATGCTCACCCAGTAAAGGCAGATGCTCAACAGACAGGATACGTTTTTTGGGGGTTATTGTTCTGATGGATCAGAGGAAGGGCAAAATAATCAATAATGTCAACACAAACTTACTGCTGACACCCCCTCCGCTCTGCCGGGTGACTCTACTTGTATAACTGTTTAATAGAATAGGTTCTGTAGACATCTATGTGGAATCAGCTGACAACTGTGTAAAAGGAGTGCTCTTCTTCTTGGCGCTAACATCAACCTGTAAGGCTGAGTTCATACTCGAGTTATTTGGTCAGTTTTGGCCCCGTGACTGCCCAAATAAGTGAAGTGTGCAGTGATTCTAAGAGTTACGCCTGTCATCTGCATGTCATAGGGACTCTCAGAATTATTTCACTACAACAGCAGACTCCATTTGAGTGTTACTGCAAGGCACAGTGTTCTGTGGCACTATAAACGCTCTCTGAAGACAGGAAATAGACGTTTTTTAATTAAATTCGCCGCAAAGAAATTCGTATGGAAACAAATTTTTTCAAAAAATTTGGCAAACCGGACAAATCGAATTTTTAAAAAATTCACTCATCTCTAGTGACCACGGAGTAGGACCGTACCTTGACCGAAAAACAGCTTGGCCACACAAATCCCACTAGGCCACGTACACCATTATCCCCCCCACCCCTCCCCTAGTCCAGCATGCAACGCACACCGCAGTGGATATCCCTTTACACGGGCAGGCCCCTAGCCAGTTACCTTACAGGGCATCTGTCAGCAGATGTTTACCTATGAAACTGCAGACCTGTTGCATATGTGCTTTGCAGCTGAAAACATCTGTGTTGATCCCATGTTCATATGTGAATGCATTTCTGAGAAAAATGATGTTTTGATATGTGCAAATGAGCCTCTAGGAGCAATAAAGGCATTGCCATTACACCTAGAGGCTCAGCTCTTTCTGCAACTGCCAGGTTTATGTAAAATAAAAAATAAATTAAAAAAATTAGAAAACGCCAGAACACTCCTTACTGCAGCTTTTCGCCCAACCCCCAGAAATCACAACCCATATATCCTCTATATGAAACTGACCATTATAGAAAGGAGAAATAGTTTTTTAAAAAAGTATTTTACTTGCACTTTCAGCTATTAAAAGAAATTAAAAATGTGGAACAGTTTTCACTTTTTTTTTTAGATTTTCTAAAAAAATAAAATTTTCTATAAAATAAAAAAGCAAAAAAAAACTAAAATAAAAATAAAGTCCAATGTATCACCGAAAAAAGGCACAAAAATTATTTACATAAGGGCTCATGCACATGAACATATTTTCTTTCTGTGTCTGTTCCGTTGCATGTACATAAAGTACAATGTGTGTAGAATGTTATGTCATGTAGGAGTAGCAATCTGTGGCTCACTCACCAACCTGAATGGATTAGGCTACGTTCGCGCGACAAAAAGTCGCACTATTGTCGCGCGACAATTTTTATAATGGGAGTCTATGGTGTCGCATTGCGACATGCGACATGCTGCGACTGCGACACGACAGTTGGAAAAAATCCATCCCGGATGGGTTTTTCTGCAACTGTCGTGTCGCAGTCGCAGCATGTCGCATGTCGCAATGCGACACCATAGACTCCCATTATAAAAATGGTCGCGCGACAATAGTGCGACTTTTTGTCGCGCGACAAATGTTGCAGTGAAGTTGTGCCCTATTTGTCGCGCGACAATTGTCGTCGTGTGAACGTAGCCTTAAGGTGCTCACCTCAGGATACACCCGTCTCCAACAATAGTCGTATATAATCAGTAATGGAGGGGCACACTTTATCAGAGATGGACAATTTGTACGAATGAATAAGAATAATAAAATTTATTGAAAATCCAATTATATATCTGAAAAAACTACGAACAATTTATATTAGACCATCGAATGAACCATAAAACCATTGGGACTGATAATAGCGTCCAGATATTTATAAGGCAGTATTCACACTTATATAAATGATATAGGTGGAATTCTCACAATGTTTGTAAAATAACAAGACGCTAATAGCAGTGTGCGAAAAAATCTATAAATTTCAATAGTATATAAAGTGCAAATAGTTCATTGAAGTATACTGTGCAGCCTTAAATTATCATGTAAAAAAACTAAAATAATGTGACCAGTGATTATTAGTGAGTATATTTCCACTCTATGAAAACAATGACCAATGTTCATAAACTGTCTTTATTCCAGACGCGATTTTAACTCCATAAATATATGCCCAAGTTCACTCTGCAATCAATCATAAGTTCAAATTGCCGCAAAACAAATTGTATGCTCCTTGGATCTGATGGATGTCCACTTTGCAGAGGCAAAGGCCGTAAATATCTTTCATGCAGACGCTACTGCCAAATATATTGCTCCCTGATGGATGCTTAAGCACCAATAAATCAAGCCTCTTTTTATCAACTCCGAAGAGGTAGCCAAAAGTATTAAAAGTTAGGAGGCATACATGACCACCATCATGCTGAACAGTCGGTATGAAAAACTTCTTTGCCACTCAGATCTTCGGTGTCCCGTATGGTCTGGGTCTAGCGTGGCGTCCCACTTGACCTAGCGGCTGACGTAGTGAGCCTTGCTGCTTCCCAGAGAAGTTTACAGCTGGGTCCTAGAGTACACCGGATGATCAAGCGCTGCTGTTATGTACCATTTTAATGGCTCCCCAAAGTCTAGAAAGTGCACGAGCTGCAAGGCAATGTAAATTCCCAAATAATATATGGTTTTGCCGTCACTACCAAACTCGTTTCGGGGGCATCTCCCCCTTCCTCAGTGGTCATGACAGCAAGTAATGCCCTTCACCTTTTATAAGGCTACATTGTTAGCAATAGGTTCTGGGATGACAGGTATGGACTAAAATGTGGGCTGGATCATTTATTCAAACCTATATAATATAACAATAAAAACAATAAAAATTATACACAGCACCCAAAAGATCCCTTCTCTAAAAAATGTGGAAAACTTTAAAAAACTTGTGTAAAAAAGTAACTTCAGAGGCGGATATTCTCGGGAGATCAAATTACCAACCATAGTAGCTGAAAAGACTTGATATACGGGATCAGAGCTTAATAGGGATCAAAGCTGAACGGATGGACGATGGATGATTTGGATGAAAAATGGAAAGGGCGGTCTGGAGGGAAGGGGGAATCCAAGTGCCTGACTTGGATACCGCATCACCACCATACAGCCCCCTCAAAAGGAATCCAAACCGTTCCAGTTCAGCATTGAGTCTCCTAGGTATGAGTATCAAATTCGAAGATTCTGCGTGACTCTTGTCTTGACATAGACATCACATGATCGCCCCCTCTCCACGACCTATGTATTTTCTCAATGGCTGTAAAAACTAGGGAGGATGGATCGCAATTCTGATGTTCTTTAAAGTGTTAGGACACTGAATGAGCCTCGTAACCAGTCCTGATATTCGAAACATGTTCGCTTATTCTCTTTTTCAAAGGCCTCTTGGTCCTTCCAATATATTGTCTCTGACATGTGTATGCATCCAGCACTTTTCGGTGCCTGATGGAGCTGTGTTTTGGAGACCTAAATTTCTAGTCCATCATGATCTACCTGTATGACATTGCAGTGTACTCCAGTGTCCTTGAGGAGCATCTTCATCATTTAAGGACTGTCTTTCCCCTGTTGAAGAAGTGCGGGCTAAAGCTCAAGCCTGAGAAGCCGTGGATCGGGCAGAGACAAATTAAGTACTTGGGCCATGTAGTCTCCTAGGATGGGGAGGATCAAGACCCTGAGAAAGTAAATGTCATGGTGAAATGGACGGTGCCGAAGACAATAACTGAAGTGCAAGCCTTCCTTGGCCTAGTAGGGCTCTATCACCCCACTCTACCAACTACTAATCTGCAACCCCCCCCCCACCCAAGCAAGAGAACAACTGGTCAAACAGACATGATTTTGCATTGGACAGAAAACCAATCAGCTTTGAAGGATTAAAAAACAAAGTTTGCCACAGCTCTTGTGTTGGAATTCATGTATTACACATTGATATTTCAGTTGAGCACAGATGCAAACCTACAGGGCTTAGGGGGTGGTGCTGTCACAGATGCAAGTTGAAAAAGAAAGATTAATTGCATATGGCAGTCAAAGTCTGAGGTCCATGGAAAGAAATAATAGCTCCTTCCCCATAGAACTGTTGGCCATCATCGGGGCAGTCACAGAAGAAATTTGGCGAGTATCTAGCAGGAAGTCAAGTGGAAATGTATATGGACAACAATCCCTTGCCCTACTTGTCGACAGTGAAGTTGGGGACATTGGAGCAGCATTGAATAGCCTGGTTAGCCCAGTTTTTGTGATCTGGTATAAGCTTAGAAAAAAAAAAAAAAGAAAGTCTGACCCCCTCTCGTGAAGACCACTTTTATGACTTAGGCCCCAAAGTGTATGAACAGCTTGAAGCAGTCGAAATACCTCTGATACGGACTGCACGAAGCATAAGGATGTGTAAGGCTATGGCTGTGGCTGTTGAAGCTGTGGCCTCTGAGTTACCCACTAGGAGAGAGTGGGAGGAAAAACAGGGCAATAACCCAGACACACATACCAGAGGGAATCAGATGAGTCTGACCCCTGGGGATGTGTCCCCCTTTAACAGTGGGAGAGCATATAATTTTGAGAGGAGATGCTCTATCAGTGAATCTGGATTCGCAGGGAACATTGTGAAGTATGGCAAGTAATATTGCCCCTAGAAGCGGTGGCAGACATTTGACTGTTGCTCCACAACAGTTCAGGCCACTGTTATACGGAAAAGACTTTTCAGTTGCTGAAAAACTATTTCTTTGAATCACGGGTGGAGCAAACCCCAGAGACAGTGTGCAAGACTTGTCCACAGTCTGCTCTGCAGAGTGGTGGAACAACATGCCCCATCACTGATTATCATGATGAATGAACCGTTTGAACACCTAACTACAGACTTCTTGACAGCACAAGCTGTGAGTTCCAAATACTGTATGCACTTGTCTTTGTCGACCACTTTTCCAAATTCACGGTGGTCATGCCAACTTATGACTTATGCAAGGAGTTCAACTGGACACTTCTGGGAATGTTCAGCACGTTGGGAGAAGAGTATCAAGAGCACTGGCCGGAGTTTGTGGACAATGTGGTCTGGGCATACAATCACACTATTTATAGCACCATAGCTAACACCCTCTACCAATTGTTGTTTTGACTTTTAATAGCCTGTCCTGTAAATATTCCTGAGGGTCGCACATGCTTGCCGGCAAGTGCCACTGCCTGCTGATCTATATATACAGTATATAAGCAGCACAGCACATGACCAGGAGTCAGTTTTCTGAGAGACATTGCCCGCCAATGTATGAACATCGGCAGCTGCCACCAGGCAGCTGGAGCCCTCAGAAGTATTAAAACATTAGTGCAGGCTAGGACCCACCGAGGATTCACAAGCTCTCTATGGGCCAATCCCATCTTGAGCAAAAACTCCTAAAATGTGCTACAAAAGAGCTGATCAAGTCAGATTTTTTAAGGCTTTTTTTTTTTAGACAAAATAAAACACCAGGAGCAAAAACACCATAGAAACAGCTTGCATTCTTTCATACCACATTCATTTTTTATTGTGGTGTTAAGGTACTTTCACACTAGCGTTAGAAAAATCCGGCAGGCAGTTCAGTTGCTGGAACTGCCTGCCGAATCCGGAAATCTATGTGTAAATGGATATCTTTTTTTCCGGATCAGTCTTTCCGGTATCATCCAGAATAACGGATCCAGTATTTAATTTTTTCAAAGCTAGAAAGAACTGCGCATGCACAGACCAGAAAACTGGATCCGGCAATATGGCAATTTCCGGAACAATTGGTATCGGATCTGGCATTAATACATTTCAATGGAAATTAATGCTGGATCCGGCAAGTTCGGTAGTGTTTCGAGATTTTGGCCGGAATAAATACCCCAGCATGCTGTGGTATTTTGTCTGGTTAAATACCGTACAAGGGACGGAACGGAAGACATCCTGATGCATACTGAACAAATTGCTTTCCATTCAGAATGCATTGGGACAAAACTGAAGCGTTTTTTCCGGTATTGAGACCCTTTACTGGATTTCAATACTGGAAAAGAATAACAATAGTGTGAAAGTATCCTTATTTGTTTATTTCAAAACAAATGTCTGGATGGCATTTTTATTTAACGTTATTGATTCAACTTGCTGTGTTTAAAACACCAGAGATACAATACCACCAAATAAAATAAAAAAAACACCATTAGCCAAAAAAATCATGTTAGTCCTGCATTTTTTATTTGCCATAGATGTTCAGCAAACATCTGGAGGTGGCGTTTTTGCAACAAAAAACACTCCAAAAATGTCAATTAAAAAAACTCCACTTAAACTGCAAAAGTGTAGAAAATAGAAAAATGTGTGGATTTACCCATAGGCTGATGTCACGCAGTTTTTTTTGTGCATTCTTAAGGGGTTTTGCGGTTTTTGGTGCATTTTTTGCTGTGTTTTTAGGCAAAAACACAAGCTCCAAAGGGAAATATTAAACGCAGGGCAAACAGGAGTGTTTTTTGTTGTAATATGTTTTTTTACCCTTTTGACCCATTTTTTCTCTCCATTTTCCTAATACCGTCTCACAGAGGAGGAAGTGACTTTACAGAGGCTATATATTTTCTTATAACTCCTTTAACCTGAGTTTACTGCTGCAACTGGGTAAGGCCCCTTGCACACGACAGTATTTTGCGGACCGTATACTGGCAGTTTTTTCAGTTCAGTATACTGACAGTATACTGAACCATTCACTTCAATGGGTCTGCAAAAAATACTGAAGTGTCTCCGTATGCCTTCCGTTTCCGTTTTTCCGTTTTTTCTGTTCCGTTTAAATATAGACCATGTCCTATTCTTGCCCGCAAATCACGTTCAGTGGCTCCATTCAAGTCAATGGGTCCACAAAAAAAACGGAAAGCATACTGAAGTGCATCCGTATGTCTTCCGTATCCGTTCCGTTTTTTGCTGAACAATCTATTGAAAATTTTAAGACCAGCCCAATTTTCATTATGAAATTAATATACTGTATATGCCAAACGGAAAAACGGAACAACGGAACCGAAACGGAAACAAAACGGAAGCAAAAAACGGAAAAACTGATCCATTATAAACGGACAGCAAAACACTGAAAAAAAAATACGTTCGTGTGCAAGAGGCCTAAGTAGAGCCTGGAAGTGAGTTCCAAAGCCGCAGGACAGGATCTGTCAGGTTACCTGTCCTTTATTTCGGGTGTATCCCAGGAGTTGTCCATTTCCCTCCTGAAACCAGACAGCCACTTTAAGTTATACAGTCTTATCTTCCAGTTTCTTAATGCTGTAGTTTCTCAGTGTATTCAACAGGAAGTTAAATTTGCTAATAGTTTGTTCTGATAAGTGTGATGAGCTAACTGTTTTGCATTGAAAGGAATGCTGAATTTGATCTGATTTCCAAGTGATTAGGATTAAGTAGAGAGATTAAATACAATAGTAGTAGAGTCTTTGGTGTTGTTTACATCTTGCTCATACGTACGTTTTTAATTTGCAGTTTTCAGAGTGCATGTGAAACAAATAAACATGATAATGTACGGCATATAATTTTTCCCAAGTGTTTCCTTCACACCATACAAGAACACTAGCATGCAGGCACAAACAATGACATATAACCAAAATACTTCCACACAATACTAGATATCTACTAAGAACCTTTTATGCACATGATAATACATTGATACATTTTGGTTCAGCAGGCAAATGAAATTAAATAATTTTGTCCTCTTTCTTGATATTTAAGCATACAGAAAAATACTGAACATTAGTTAGGCCGGATTCACATCACCGTTTATTTCTCTGATCTGTCAGAAGAAAAAAAAAGAAAAATAAAGAAAAAAACAGATCCTGTATTTAAAGCATCCGTTATGCACATTTGTCATCCGTTTTAGCCATTTCCGTCTGAGATCCGTTTACTTTTTTTTTCTCTAAAATGTGGGATCTCAGACGGAAATGGCTAAAATGGATACCAAATGTGCAACATACTTTAAAGTGTAACTGCCAAATTTTTAATTTTTTTGCTAACTTGTAGAGACAGGGATAGGAAACATTTTTGTAATATACTTTATTTAGGGAAATTGTTTATTTATAGTAGAAAATTTGAGCGTTGCTAATAGAGAGCCATCTTCCTAACAGCACAAGGCTGCGCTGACTAGGAAGATGGGCAGGGATAGGAGCTGCTGGGCCATTGCCCTTAGTGCACCCTCACAGACTGGAAAATGAAACATATTTACACACTTCTGGGGTAATTTAATAATACCGACATTTTAGACAGTCTTAAGAACCCCATGCAATGGCTGCTCTAAAACAGGTGTAGGAAACGATAAATGAGACGGACAGGGATGGGAGCTGGTGGGCGTCTGCCCTCACAGACTGGTGGGGACATTACACTAATAACTATACATGAAACATATTTACACAGTTATGGGGACATTTATTAAGACCAGCGTTTTAGACACTGGTCCTAATAACCCTGCACAGGCACTTCATATGCCTAAGTTATGAAGAGGCGCGGGCCTCTACATAACTTAGGTGCATCCACCACAGGCATACAACAGCCTTAGGCCTCTTGCACACCAATGTATTTTTTTTTTTAGTGTTTTGCTGTCTGTTTAAACCGGATCCGTTTTTCGCTTCCGCTTTGTTTCCGTTTTGGTTCCGTTCCGTTTGGCATATACAGTATACATTAATTCCATAATGAAAATTGGGCTGGTCTTAAAATTTTCAATAGATTGTTCAGCAAAAACAGAACGGATACGGAAGACATACGGATGCCTTTCCGTATGCTTTCCGTTTTTTTTGCGGACCCATTGACTTGAATGGAGCCACTGAACGAGATTTGCGGACAAGAATAGGACATGGTCTATATTTAAACGGAACAGAAAAAATGGAAAAACGGAAACGGAAGGCATACGGAGACACTTCAGTATTTTTTGCAGACCCATTGAAGTGAACGGTTCAGTTTACTGTCAGTATACTGAACTGAAAAAACTGCCAGTATACGGTCCGCAAAATACTGTCGTGTGCAAGAGGCCTTAAATCTATGCCAGATCCCTTGCTGGTGTATATTTAGATAATTTTCTACACCAAAAACTGGTGTAGAAAATGATACTGTAAATCAGACGGGCCTGCTGGCCTGCCCTCTTCTAACAGAGCAGAACAACGGAAAAAATTTCAGTGAACCCATTCTTACTTAAGTCTTTTGGACCTAGGTTTTTAAAGAGGACCTTTCATCACTTCTAAAGATATTAACCAACGATGCTCACATGTAGAGCGGTGCCCAGGGATGTCCCTGCACTTACTATTATCCCTGGGCGCCGCTCCGTTCTCCCGGTATAGGCTCCGGTCTCTGTGCTCACAAAGTTATAGTAGGCGGGGACTTGGGGGACTTGGTTATAGTAGGCGGAGCCTGCCCTTCATCTCCTTCTCCCAGGCTATAGCGCTGGCCAATCTCAGTGCAGAGCTAATAGCCTGGGAGTTATTTTTCTCCCAGGCTATGAGTTCTGCGCTGCGATTGGAAAAGGAGATGAAGGGCAGGCTCCGCCTACTATAACCAAGTCCCCGCCTACTATAACTTTGTGAGCACAGAGACCGGAGGCTATACCGGGAGAACGGAGCGGCGCCCAGGGATAATAGTAAGTGCAGGGACATCCCTGGGCGCCGCTCTACATGTCAGCATACTTAGTTAATATCTTTAGAAGCGATGAAAGGTCCTCTTTAAAGCTACATTCACACGACTGTATGTCTTTGTGGTCCGCAAAACACTGATCAGCAAAAAATACGGACAAGATCCTTTTGGTATCCGTATTACATCATTTTTTTTGGGCGGATCCATTGTAACAATGTCTATCCTTGTCCGCAAAACTGACAAGAAGAGGACATTTTCTATATTTTTGCGGGGCTACGGAACGGACCTGCGGATGCAGACAGCACACAAAAAATGGAACGGACACAGAAACAAAATACCTTTGTGTGAATGTAGCCTTAGCTTCAGGTTCCATACTTCAAGCTAATTTTTGAACCTTATTTTTAGTTTATACTCTAAAATCATATAGGGCAGAACAAAACCCCAAATACACAGTATATTGGCTTCAAGGGGATTCTGACCCCACACTTAAAGGGGTTATTCCGTTTGTTAAAACTTTTACCGATGAGAATAGGTAACCTGTACCCCTCAGAGCACTCCGAAATGATCGGAGTGGCAGGTTGGGCATGAGCACCGTTGCTCCATTTATCTCTTTGGGAGTTCTGGAGACAACCGAGTACTTTGCTCAGTTATTTCTGGAACTCCCATAGCAAGGAATAGAGTGGCAGTTCTCTAGGGTACACTCCGAGGGGTACAGGTTACCCATTCTCATGATCAGTAGGGGTCCGAGCGGTAAGCCACCCTATTGATCTGATAGCTATCCCCTATTCTGTGAATATAGGATAACGTTTAACATCTGAATACCCCTTTAACATATATAACTTTAACCACCTTCTGCCAGTATCTGAAAAGTTTTGGACAGTACCATTTAAGTGGATCCAATCTACCTCAAATCCATACATCTTGAGCACTCATTGGAATCCTCAACTTAATAGAGTAAAAGAATTTTAGTAGAATGCCGAAGAAGGATTCTCCTAAGCAGCCCTTGGTTAGAAGGTTTCTAAGGGGAGACTTTAGTTTTCTGAAGAAAAAAAAAAAACATAATTCCCTACTAAAGTATATTACAAAAACACAAACTGTCTTCATTGTCCAAACATAATTAAAAAATTTTTTTAATGAAAGTTACACTTAATATCTGCTGCGCTATCCTCCATGTCTGTCACTTTAAATATAAAGAGGGTCATTTATGAAACAGAAATTTTCTGGCACAGATTTTGGCGCAAAGGTCTAAAAAAAAGTTGGTGTGGCATCGGTGGGAAAGGGAGCGTGGCGGTAGGCTTGTTCCATTTATCATTTTCTACGTCTGTTTAACATAACTTCGGCTGATCCACCAAAATCTTTCACAGATAACGTATGAGCATTGATATCTTTAGCCACTGGAGTCAGGGGCAGACTGGCCATAGACCCTACAGGGAAATTTCTCCATGGGCTTATGTACAGGGGGCCACCCCAACACTCCTCTCTGAAGCTCGCTGGTTACATAATGAGCTCTGAGTGACAATTAACGCTCTGAGAATCAGGTACTCATGTACCTGATGAGTGACCACATATGTCTTAAATTCAACTGCTGTGGTCCAGATGTCACTTCCTAAGTCCCCCTGCTCCATATCTTAATCGGAGAAAACTGTAGGATGAGAACGGAAAATGGCAGCTATTCATGGCCACCAGAGAGAGAGCTTTTGGGGCAATATATTGTGCTGTACTGTGGTATATGGTTCTGCTGAGACAGTAACTTGTGTATCAGTGAAATGGTATTCTTGACCCTGCCTACTTGTGTTGTCCCACCTTCTGTCAATTTTGACCCACCTTCAACATGGGGCCACTGTTTTTTTTTCTCCAGAGCCACTAGTCTGTCCCTGACATCTTCGTTCCTGTTCAAACTATTTTCTGTGTCATCTAGTCTGTCTCTAAAATTAACTCCAGAGATTTGAGATGAAATATCGTTTAGAGAGTGTCACCAGGATCTAATTTACAATTGATTCACCAGTAGTGATGAGCGGCAGGTGCCCTATTTGAATTCGTGATATTTCACGAATATTCGCCAAATATTCGTTATATATTCGTGGATTTGTGACTTCGTTATATCTGTGCAATGTTTTTTTATCGCGAAAAATCGTCATTTAAATATTCGTGTGCGCATGCGCATATATGGGTGTGGCTTAGTCTTGCGTGTCTTTTCAAACATTCGGTTTGAAAGTAGTCTGGAAAAGATGGTCGAATATTTGCGAATTCTAGCAAGTCAACCTAATAGGAAAGTTGCCTATAACCTGCCCTTACTCGATTAACGCGCATATTACATTGCCGATTTTTCGCGTAAGATAAAATAAATTAAATAATGAATATTCTAATTCACTACTGACAGATATTGCAGCCTTCTTACATTGGCCCACAAGCAAAATGCAGGCAGGTAATGGGCTATTACCTGCCTGCTTCTTGCTTCTGGGCCAATGTGAGAATGCTGCAATATCTTAGTCTGTAGTGAATTAGAATATTCATTATTTAATTTATTTTAGTTTATGCGAAAAATTGGCAATGTAATATGCACATTAATAGAGTAAGGGCGGATTATAGGCAACTTTCCTATTGGGTTGACTTGCTAGAATTCGCAAATATTCGACCAAACTGGAGAGGTCATGGTTTAAAAGGGGGCTGTGTAGGAAGAAAGGGCACCATTTTATAGGAGAAGGCAGCGAACCTATTTAGCTCTGCTACATCTTGCCACCTACATTCTCCATGGCTGAATTGGACGTGATCCTCCAGCAGTTGAGGGCGGCAGCGGAGTCTCGGGGTCCTCAGTGGCTCCAGGGGCAAGTGCAGAGTTTGCTGGGGGCTGCTGAGGTGGATGCCACACCACAGTTAGGGGTGCGACGGCTGCGGAGGTCCCTGCCTCTGGCGCGCTTAAGCCCAGAGGTTACCCCCAAGGTCCGGCGTCAGGTTAGTAGCCCCTCCAGGGACCCTCTGCACCGGGAGGCTGGGAGACCACATTCTCCATGGCCTCCCCAGCATGGGAGGAATCCTGTATCGCGGCGGGACCCAGGAAGGGGGCAGGTGTCAGTAGTGGATCTTCTTCCCATGTGAGGTCTGCCCAGCGTCCATCAAGAGGTCACCGGATCCCCTGAGAGTTCAACAGCGGCGAACAGAGAAGATGGCCGATTCAGGCCCTGTGGCTGCTGGGTTCACAGCACCCAGGCAGCTTGGTGAGTACGCAATGGGTCAAATTTTGCTGTGGACGGCGGGTTGGGGGGGGGGGGCAGCGGGGTTGGCATCGGGTCTGGGAAGTTAGGGAGAGGTTTAGTCCAGCTGTTGGGGGGCTTAATCAGCTTGTTAGCAAGGGCTGTGGTTTAGCAGCCGTCTCCGGCTCAGGCCTGGGGCGTCGGTGGGTCCAGTGGGTGTGCTGGGGTGGCGTCCGGTTTGGCATCTGGAAGTGTTGGGGGTCTATTGTGGCGGGGTCGGGGAGTTCTGTGTCGTTACAGACTCAAGCGGCAGGTTCTGCGGAGGAGTGTCCACTGGTGGATGACGCAGCGAGAAGTGAGGGAGATGGTTTGGAAAGGGGAGTATATGGATATATTTTATCAGGTGGGACTATAAGGATATTGCTTTATGGCTCAAGGTGACGGCACCTGTTAGGTCTGGGCAGTCCTTTGGGGGGGGGGGGGGCTGTGGGCTGGTTGGATGCAAGTTTGGAGCTAAGTACAAATTCAAGCACGAATGCTCCTCCTGTGGGGGGCAATCATGGGGCGAGTCGGTGTTTTGAAGGGACAAGGCAAAAATGGGGAGATGCCTCTACAAAAGAGGGTGATGCTGGTGCTACTGGAAAGGATGGGACTGTTTCCAAATAGATATCCTGATAAGGAGGCGGTGTTGTTGTTGCGCGAGGGTTTTCAGTTTGGTTTTCGCATCTGTTTGTTCCGTCGGGTGCAGTTTTGGCCGTCAGGAATTTTCTGTCAGCCTAGGGAATATCCTGGGGTGGTTACTGATAAGTTGGAAAAGGAGGTGCAGTTGGGTAGGATGGCAGGTCGATTTGCAGTGCTTCCTTTATCAGATTTAATAGCTCGGCCTAGGAAAGAACTGCACACTCCAACTCCTGAGTGTAGGTAGCCACTACTCGGTGTAGTGCCTAAAAAAAGAGCCAAAAAAATATCGTCTCATTCACTATTTATCATTCCTGCATGGCACGACGGTCAATGACGGTATCGACCCAGAGCTTTGTTCTGTGGTCTATACTTCATTTGATGAGGCAGTGGAATGGGATAGGCAACTGTGGGCTGGGGCATTGCTTGCGAAAGTGGATGTGGAAGAGGCGTTTTGCTTGTTTCCAGTGCATCCAGAGAGTATGCATTTGTTGAGTTGTTACTGGGATGGGAGTTATTTTGTGGACCGCTGCCTTCCTATGGGGTGTTCGCTGTTGTGTGCATACTTTGAAACTTTTAGTACGTTTCTGGAGTGGGTGGTGATTGACGTTTCAGGTTGCCTGTCTATCATGTATTATTTGGATGATTTTTTGTGTTTGGGCCCTCCTGGTTCAGGGGTCTGTTCGTTATTGTTGAACACTTTGAAGTCAGTATTTGCAGGTTTCCGGGTTCTTTTGGCGGCAGAAAAAACGGTGGGCCCAGTCACGGAACTTAACTTTATCAATGACAGTACCTAAAAAACTAAGTTGAAGTGTCGTTTGTCAGAGGACAAGTTTTTGGGGTTGTAGCCGGGGTGGGTCAGAGGAGGAAGATTCGGCTGTGGGAGTAAGCTTAATTTTGCCTGTTGCATTATGCCGATGGGCACATTTTTTTGCAGAAGACTGGCAGCAGCTACTGCTGGTGTGTCTTCCCCCTATCATTGTGTTCGATTGAGTCAGGAGTTGAGGGGGGACTTGAAGGTTTGGGCTTCATTTTTGGATTTTTTTAACTGCGACACAATGGTTATGGCAGGAGTAGTGGATTCTTTTGACTGAGCTATTTTCTGATGCGGCTGGGGGAGTGGGGTTTGGGCTGTATTATCAGGGTCAGTGGTGTACAGAATGCTGGCCTAAGCAATGGGTTTCCAGAGATTGGGTGAGGAATTTGGCGTTATTGGAATTATTCACAATTGTGGTGGCGGTGACTCTTTGGGGGAATCTTCTCCAGGACAGAAAAGTGCGTTTTCACTGTGACAATTTGGGTGTGGTGAAAGCGATTACTAGTTTGTCCGCTCCGTCCCCACCGGTTGTTCGATTGTTACAGCATATAGTGTTGGCTTGTTTGTCGTTGAATGCTTGGGTGGTGGCAGTGCATGTACC
Source organism: Bufotes viridis (assembly GCA_033119425.1). Classification (NCBI taxonomy): domain Eukaryota; kingdom Metazoa; phylum Chordata; class Amphibia; order Anura; family Bufonidae; genus Bufotes; species Bufotes viridis. The sequence goes on along the minus strand of CM065593.1, from coordinate 198,954,770 downwards.
AGGTGTTCAAAATTGCATTGCTGATGCCCTTTCTCGTTTGCAGTGGGAGAGGTTTAGGCAACTGGTGCCAGAGGCAGACAAAAAGGGTTTGGCGTGCCCGAGTTTTCTTTGGGACCTTCTGGAAGAATTGTAGCTAATTTGATTAAGTCATCTTTGTCACTGGGTACGTGGGTACTGGGAGGTTTGGTGCGATAAGTTGGAGTGTCAGGGGAGGACTTAGAAGTGCCACTGTTACTGTTTTTGGGAAATTGTAAGGATGAGGGGTGGTCTATGGCAAATTTGAATAGGTGTGTAGCCGGTCTGGCATTCGGTTTTAAGTTGCGTGGGTTGCCTGATGCCACAAAATCATTTTCAGTGGCACAAGCATTAAAAGGATGGTGGGGTATATGTTCAGGTGAGGACCGCCATAGACTGATTTCGTTTCAGCTGTTGCTGGAGTTGGGGGCTTGTTTGGGGGAAGTATGTCATTCAGACTTAGAGGTCAGACTCAAGCTATTTCGCTTAGCATTTGCGTAGGCTTTTTCGGGGCTCTTCGGCTTGGAGAATTAGTTAGTGGGAATATTAATCGTCCAGGTGGGTTGTTTGGGGAAGATGTCGACCTTTATGGGGACCGGGTGGAAATTCGGATTAGGAGGTCGAAAACAGATGTGGAAGGTTGAGGTTGTTGTGTGGTTCTTTTTTCTGTTCTGGGTTGTGATATGTGTCCAGTGAAGTATTTAACGGGGGTTGTTGGGCGTCGGGTGAGTTCACCATTGTTGGCTCATGCAGATGGGACGTGTTTGTCTCGTTTTCAGTTTGTGGCGGTTTTTCGTTGAACGTTGTCGTTGTTTGGGGTGGATTCCAAGGAGGAGGTCATTGTCCGATTGACCATTGGGAATCGAGGAGATTCTGCTCTTACGTCCGGCTGGGCGGGGCGCGGGTTGTGGGTTCTGTGTAGGATATTTTATGGTGGTTTCTGCTGTTTGGTGGCGCTAGTGTGTTCTTTTTATTGTTTCTTTTCAGGTTCCTCATCGGCTCTCATATGGATCTTACGACATTCGCATGTGTTTTGGGGAGCCTTAAGGACAACGGTTCACTCAGAGGGATGCCAATTGGGTTTTTCGAGGGCGGCAGAGTTATGCTGTGGAGTGGGGTTTTGCCAGAAGTTCATCACTTTGTGCGGCTTGATCTCCCCTGGATATATTAGTTTTGCTTGTTGGGGGGAACGATCTGGGTTCGCGAGTTAATAAGGGATATAAAATTTGTCCTGTTACACTTGTGGGCTTTATTACCAGGGATGTTGATAGTTTGGTCAAACATAGGGCCTCAGAAGGTGTGGAGAGAGGCTCGGTCTATGGAATGAATTAACAAGTCCAGAATCAAGGTAAATCGTGCAGTGGGTAGGTTTTTGGCTCGGAACGGGTAGTGTGGCATCCGGAATTGGAACAAGGTGTGGCTGAGTTTGGGATGGGGCGATGGGGTGCATTTAAATGCTGTGGGTATCGACCTATGGTGTTTGTGGTTGCAAGGGGGCATTGAGACAACCCTATCTATGTGGAGGAACACACAGGCTTAAGGTTTCAAGACTGCGTGTTGGTGGCGGTGGGAGGTCCTCGAAGTTGCCAGGTTACTGAGGAAAGGAGGACCCTACAGTTGGGGCTGGACTCCCTTGGTTGGTTGCAGATTTAAGGGGTCCATCAGTTGTTGCCTCCGAGTTGGTGTTTAACGGCTGGAGGCAAGGTGGAGTTCCCCATATGGGATTTAATTATTTTAGGCTTTGAGGACCTTTCCTCGTCAGTAATGTTCATAATTTGTATAAATGTAAATAATAAAACAGCTGCTGTGGCTGATTAAAATCTACCGCTGTGTCAGAGTGGTTATTGGGGAAAGGAAAAACCGATCCCGAGACATAGTTTGGAGAGGTAGTGGACCAGTAACCAGTACCAACTTTAAGAAATGTATTTATTTTGATATGGTTCTCAGCTTTAGTTGTATTCTTAAAGGGAGAATCCACCTTTGTTAATATGGGTTGCTTTTTTTAGTACTGTAACAATCCCCTCAGTAACATTTTTGATCAACATATGCAGTTTGTAAAGCTTCTCAAACCCTTTAATGCCCTCCGCTTTAAGCTGTCAAATGTTTTTAAATTGTCAGCACAAAGAACAGAAGAAACAGAGCGATTCAGTCAAATCAGTGTAGTTCATATAAATGTTATATAAATGTTAAAAAGTATAAATCTGAAGGTGTCGGCCCTTCAAAGAGTAATGAAGGGGGAGTTTCAGAGAGCGACGAGGAGAAAGCAAAGCTGTTAAATATTTTTTTCTCCAATGTATTCACTGAGGAAAATAAACTGTCAGATGAAATGCTGAATGTAAAAATAAATCCCCCATTAAAAGTGTCCTGTCTTACCCAAGAAGAAGTACAACAGCGACTTAAAAAGATTAAAATAGACAAATCGCCAGGACCAGATGGCATACAACCCGTATCCTAAGGGAATTAAGTAATGTCATAGCCAGACCCTTATTTCTGATATTTGCGGACTCTATACTGACAGGGAATGTTCCACAGGATTAGTGCATAGCAAATGTGGTACCAATATTCAAAAAGGGTCCAAAACAGAGCCCGGAAACTATAGGCTGGTAAATTTAACATCTGTTGTGGGGAAACTGTTTGAAGGTTTTCTGAGAGATGCTATCTTAGAGGATCTCAACAGAAATAAGCAAATAACGTCATATCCGCATGGCTTCATGAGGGATCGGTCATGCCAAACAAATTTAACCAGTTTCTATTAGGAAGTAAGTTCTAGACTTGACAGCGGCGAATCAATGGATGTCGTATATCTGGACTTCTCCAAAGCATTTGATGCTGTACCACATAAAAGGTTAGTATATAAAATGAGGATGGTCGGACTGGGAGAAAATGTCTGTGGGTAAGTGGGTAAGTAACTGGCTGAATGACAGAAAACAGAGGGTGGTTATTAATGGTACACACTCAGATTGGGCAACTGTCAATAGTGGGGTACCTCAGGGGTCAGTACTGGGCCCTATTCTTTTCAACATATTTATTAATGATCTTGTAGAAGGTTTGCATAGTAAAATATCAATTTTTGCAGATGACACTAAACTGTGTAAAGTAATTAACACTGAAGAGGACAATATACTGCTATAGAGGGATCTGGATAGATTGGAGGCTTGGGCAGAGAAATGGCAGATGAGTTTAACACTGACAAATGTAAAGTTATGCACATGGGAAAGAATAATGCAAGTCACCCGTACATACTAAATGGTAAAACACTCGGTAACACTGACATGGAAAAGGAATTTTAATAAACAGCAAACTAAGCGGTAGAAACCAGTGTCAGGCAGCTGCCGCCAAAGCCAATAAGATAATGGATTGCATGAAAAGGGGCATAGACGCCCGTGATGAGAACATAGTCCTACCACTTTACAAATCGCTAGTCAGACCACACATGGAGTACTGTGTACAGTTCTGGGCCCCTGTGAACAATCAGACATAGCAGAGCTGGAGAGGGTTCAGAGGAGAGCAACTAAAGTAATAACTGGAATGGGGCAACTACAGTACACTGAAAGATTATCAAAGTTAGGGTTATTTACTTTAGTAAAAAGACGACTGAGGGGAGATCTAATAACTATGTATAAATATATCAGGGGTCAGTACAGAGAATCTCTCCCATTATCTATTTATCCCCAGGACTGTCTCTGTGACGAGGGGACATCCTTTGCGTCTGGAGGAAAGAAGGTTTGTACACAAACATAGAAAAGGATTCTTTACGGTAAGAGCAGTGAGACTATGGAACTCTCTGCCAGAGGAGGTGGTGATGGTGAGTACAATAAAGGCATTCAAGAGGGGCCTGGATGTATTTCTGTAATAATATTACAGGCTATAGTTGCCTGATTGGAGTCAGAAAGGAATTTTTTACTCCCCTTAAGTGTGGAAAATTGGCTTCTACCTCACATGTTTTTTTTTCGCCTTCCTCTGGATCAACTAGCAGGATGACAGGCCGAACTGGATGGACAGATGTCTTTTTTCAGCCTTATGTACTATGTTACTATGTTACGGAGGAATCACTAAGGTAATATCAGTAACTCATCGCCTGGTATGTCTGCACTGAATTTTACTGCTCCATCCAGCTTTCTCCAAGTCTGATTGTCCACACATGTCATCTTTCCTTTTTCTCATCCCCTGGTATGTCTGCACTGAACTTTGATGTCTCCATTTTCCTGCTCGATTTATTGAATATTTGTTAACATTCACCATTTCAACCCTGTATCTGGTCCTCCTTTGATTAGATCAAATGGTGCCCCCTCCCCTTTTGTTCACAACTAATTGAACACTAAGTACATAGGTCTTTGAGACCATGGTCTTTTCAATGCAACATCTTTTAAGTGCAACTCTTTAAGTGCACATATTGAATTGTACCAGAATTGAACCAAAGGTAATGTGGGGAGTCGCTCTGGTAGATAGCGGTGCGGGTGCAGTACAGAGGCAAAAGGAGTCCAGTAAGTGCAGCAAACAGTGTTTAATTCACACTTGCACAACATAAACAGCATACAGTCACTTGGGGTTAATTCACACCCAGCAGAAAAACGTGAGGCAAAACAAAAAGTCAAATACAGGTTCCAGTCACCTGGGAGGTTTAGGTGCGGATTCACACCTGGCTGTCAGTCCAGCCGCAAGACAGTCGACATCAGGCTTCCAGGCCGTCTGCACTCCTCCTTGCTGGGCTCTTGCTTCCAGCCCAGGGAACTCCCAAACTCAAATGTTTCCACAGCCAACAGCAGCTCCAGGACAATCACCCCCATCTGCTGGTGCTGGCTGTGTTTTTAAACCCAGCCCAAAACCAGGACTGGGTCGTGGGGAGCAGCCACCCACCTTACACTTTAGCTGCTCCCGGTAAGAGCCGGCCCGGATCGGCTTTGCAGCCATGCTATTTAACAACTATGTCAGTAGCACTAGCTGCTGCTGACATCAAAAAACGGCTCTTACCTCACCGAGGCTATGAACCTCGGTGACACATACCTGCCATCCACGACGGCACCCTGCACCTTACCACAGTAACTACAGAAAAAGTTAATGCAAACAATGTTTACATTTTTTATATTACTTTTCCATTTCCTACTGAAATACCCCCACATCCCTTCACCCAACAAGAAACTATTTATTTCTCCCTCCATGCTACTTGCACAAACCTGTTTGGCAACATAAAGGACTTTCTTACCAAACACACACAGATACCTCATGCCCCCTCCTACTCCCACCTACTAACAATTTCTCTGCTTCTCCTTATTGCCAGTAATATCTCTCCAAATCCAGGCCCCCCTCAGCAAATGCCCACTATCACATCTACCTCCCACTACCGATCTCCTTCTACAAATTTCTGCAACTCCCTAAACCTTAAAACCATACCCGTGACCCCTACTCCCTTGGTCCCTCTTGCGGAGCATTATGGAACTCTAGCTCTGTCTGGGATAAACTCACCTACATTCATGACCTCTTCAATCTCTCACAAACTTTCCTTTCTGGGACTAACAAAAACATGGCTGACACCCTCTGACACTGCTTCTTCTGCTGCATTCTCTTATAGCAGATTTCATTTCACTCACACCCACCACCCTGGCAGAAAACATGGTGGAGGAGTTGGTCTTCTCCTTTCAGACAACTGCCCCCACAGCCCAACCCCTCTATTACTCTCCCTTTATTTGAAGTATACTCTGTTTGCATCTAGTCTGCGTTAGAGATGTCGCAAACATAAAATTTTCCGTTCGCGAACGGCGAACGCGTACTTCCGCAAATGTTTGCGAACGAGCGAACCGCCATAGACTTCAATAGGCAGGCGAATTTTAAAACCCACAGGGACTCTTTATGGCCACAATAGTGATGGAAAAATTGTTTCAAGGGGACTAACACCTGGACTGTGGCATGCCGGAGGGGGATCTATGGCAAAACTCCCATGGAAAATTACGTAGTTGACGCAGAGTCGGGTTTTAATCCATAAAGGGCATAAATCACCTAACTTTCCTAAATTGTTTGGAATAACATGCTTTAAAACATCCAGTGTGTATATACGATCAGGTATGATGTTGTATCGATCAGGTAGTGTAAGGATTACGCCCGCTTCACAGTGACAGACCAAACTCCCCGTTTAACGCACCGCAAAGAGTTGTCAATAGTTGACTCACTCATGACATAAATTTTATTCCTCTATGCGTCAATCTTGGTGTAGTGATGACTATGCTCATGCGCACGTTCGGGAGATTGCAGGCGATGGCGGTTATTCAAAAACTATGGTCGTACTGAGGTAGTTCAGTGAGCGTTAAGTGACCCAGAAAACAATGATTCTGCAGTGTGGGCCCATTGTTGGCCTAGTAGGCTTTAATGATCACCTTAGATGATCGAAAATAAAATTAATGTTTTTTCTATGAAAAATTATCCAGCCGATCGCTTTTGGTCTGTTCACAATGAAGCAACGACCTTATCTGGGGTGTGCCAACATTGCCAACACAGTCATAGAGGTGATCGCTTCATTGTGATATGCAAGCCCCTTCACCACAACAAGGTAACGATCACGAAGGGGAATTGACACATGTATGTGCCTTTTTTTTGTTTTGTTTTAGCAGCCACAGTGCAGCACCAGAGGCCAGAAAAATTAGGCATGTACACATGCCTGAAAAATTAGGTATTGTTGCAGCCGCTGCTGTAGTAGCGGCCGGAAAAAATTATGTTTTCCAGGCAGAAAGTGTACTAAAACATTGCAGCTTGAACCGTAGTTGGTGGCGGAGAAGTCATGCAAGTCATCCGGCATGCAGAGATTAAATACAGCAGCGTGGGGACCATTTTTAGCCCAAGGCATCTCATTAGGCCTTTTTTAGTCAAATGCATCCCCCACTGTCAGTGCCTTCGGGATCCATGCCTCATTCATCTTAATAAAGGTGAGGTAATCTAGACTTTTTTGACCTAGGCGACTTCTCTTCTCAGTGACAATACCTCCTGCTGCGCTGAAGGTCCTTTCGGACAGGACACTTGAAGCGGGGCAGGCCAGAAGTTCTATCGCAAAATTGGGATAGCTCAGGCCACAAGTCAAGCCTGCACACCCAGTAGTCAAGGGGTTAATCGCTACTCAGAGTGTCGATATCTGCAGTTAAGGCGAGGTAGTATGCTACCTGTCGGTCGAGTCATTCTCTGAGGGTGGACCCCGAAGGGCTGTGGCGATGCGAAGGACTTAAAAAGCTCTGCATGTCCTCCATCAACAACACGTCTGTAAAGTGTCCTGTCCTTGCCGGCGTGGTCGTGGTAGGAGGATTACTTTCACCTCTTCCCCTGTCTGATTCCCGTTGTGCTGTGACATCACCCTTATACGCTGTGTAAAGCATACTTTTTAACTTGTTTTGGAACTGCTGCATCCTTTCCGACTTCCGGTAATTCGGTAACATTTCAGCCGCTTTCTGCTTATACCTAGTAGCATGGCCACCCAGTACAGGTCATTCTCCTTCAGCCTTTTTATAAGAGGGTCCCTCAACAGGCATGACAGTATAAAAGACCCCATTTGAACAAGGTTGGATGCCGAGCTACTCATGTCCCGTTCCTCGTCCTCACTGATCTCATTGAAGGTCTGTTCTTCCCCCCAGCCACGTACAACACCACGGGTCCCAGATAGGTGACAACAAAGAGCACCCTGGGATGCCTGCTGTGGTTGGTCTTCCTCCTCCTCAAAGCCACATTCCTCCGTCTCCTCTTCCTCAGACTCCTCTTCCAGCGTTGGTGCAGGTCCAGCAAGCGATGATAAGGCTGTTTCTGGTGGTGATGGTGACTACAACTCTTCCTCTTCACGCTCATCTACGGCCTGATCCAGCATTCTTCGCAGGGCACGCTCCAGGAAGAAAATAAATGGGATGAGGTCACTGATGGTGACTAGGTTTGTCACCTCCTCAAAAGGACGCATGATCCTACAGGCATTACGCATGAGCGTCCAGTAACATGGCAAAAAAATACCCAGCTCCGCAGAGGCTGTCCTAGCACCCCAGTCATGCAAATACTCATTGACGGCTTTTTCTTGTTGGAGCAGGCGGTCGAACATTAGGAGTGTTGAATTCCAACGTGTCAGGCTGTCGCAAATCAAGCACCTCACTGGCATGTTTTTTCGCCGCTGAATATCGGAAAAGTGCGCCATGGCCGTGTAGGAACGCCTGAAATGGCCACACACCTTCCTGGCCTGCTTGAGGACGTCCTGTAAGCCTGGGTTCTTATACATAAAGCAGTGTACGATCAGATTCAACACATGTGCCATGCACGGCACATGTCAACTTGCCCAAATTCAATGCCGCCAATAGATTGCTTCCGTTGTCACACACCACTTTGCCGATCTCCAGTTGGTGCGGGGTCAGCCACTGATCCACCTGTTAGTTCAGGGCGGACTGGAGTGCTGGTCCGGTGTGACTCTCTGCTTTTAGGCAAGTCAACCGCAAGACGGCGTGACACTGTCGTATCCGGGATGTGGAATAGCCCCTGGGGAGCTGGGGGGGGGGTGCAGTTGATGTGGAGCAAGAGGCAGCAGCAGAAGAGGACTCAGCCGAGGAGGTTAGCTAAGAGGATGGAGTAGGAGGCGTAGAGGAGGTGGCAGCAGGCCTGCCTGCAAGTCGTGGTGGTGTCACCAACTCCGCTGCAGAGCCACGCATTCCATGCTTGTCAGCAGTCAGCAGGTTTACCCAATGCGCAGTGTACGTGATATAACTGCCCTGACCATGCTTTGCAGACCAGGTATCAGTGGTCAGATGGATCCTTGCCCCAACACTGTGTGCCAGACATGCCATGACTTCCTTTTCCACAATAGAGTACAGGTTGAGGATTGCCTTTTGTGAAAAAAAAAATTCGGCCGGGGACCTTCAACTGCGGTGTCCCAATAGCTACAAATTTTTTGAAGGCCTCAGACTCCACCAGCTTGTATGGTAAAAGCTGGCGGGCTAAGAGTTCCGACAAGCCAGCTGTCAGACGCCGGGCAAGAGGGTGACTCTGTGACATTGGCTTCTTACGCTCAAACATTTCCTTAACAGACACCTGACTGTGGGCAGATGAGCAGGAACTGCTGTAGGTGAGAGGCAGAGTGGCGGGTGGTTGAGAGGGGGAAAGGAGGACAGCAGTGGTTGACGTGGCTGAAGATGCTGGACCAGGAGGAGGATGGTAGCTTTGAGTTTGTGTGCTGCTTGTACTCATGTGTTGATCCCATAGGCGTTTGTGATTTGAGATCATGTGCCTTCGCAAAGCAGTTGTACCTAGGTGGGTGTTGGACTTCCCACGACTCTGTTTCTTTTGGCACAGGTTGCAAATGGCATCGCTGATATCAGAGGCAGACACACAAAAAAAATGCCACACTGCTGAGCTTTGCTATGACAGCATTCTGGTGGTGGCAACAGCATGCGTTGATTGGCGTGCTGTCTGGCTGACCCCAGGTGCCGATACATGCTATCTGACTGTGCCACTAGCTCCTGCGACGACCTCCCCATGCTTCCAACTCATCTCCTCCTCCTCTCTGTCTGAACTTTCCTCTGTCTGAACTTTCCCCCTGTTGTTCTCTTTGAGCGGGCACCCACATGACATCCACGGACACAGTCATCATCAACCGCTTCACTTGTATCTGACAACTCAGCAAAGGAAGCAGCAGTGGGTACAACATCATTATCATCACACCGTACGTCCATGTGTGTAATGCTGCCTGACTGAGACATATCCCTGGTATCTACATCCTCTGGCAATAATGGTTGCACATCACTCATTTCTTCCAACCGATGTGTAAATAACTCCTCTGACAGGTCAAGTTAAGTGGCTGTGGTGCTAGTGTTGGTGGTGGCGGCGGGCAGGCGAGTGGTAACTTGAGAGGTGCCCGAAGCTGAGCTGGAGGAGGATGGTGCATCAAGGTTCCGAGCAGAAGCTGTAGAAGATTGGGTGACCTGTGTAAGCCAGTCAACTATGTCCTCAGAATTTTTCGAGTTCAGGGTACGTGGCCTCTGAACACTGGGCATTATTCTAGGGCCAAAGGAAATCACAGCACCATGACCACGACGGCTCCTGTGGGGTGGCCTGCCTCTGCCTGTCATTTTTTTTTTTGATTAGTGGTAATATGCGTGCAAGGTACTGTGCCACCCTATATGAGTGGTGGGCAGTGGACACAGTACAGTCTGTGGGCCTGACACACACTAGCAGGCAACTGCAATTTTATTAAAGGGTAAAAATTAAATTACTTTTTTATATGCAAGGTACTGTGCCACCCGATATGAGTGGTGGGCACTGGCAGTGGGCACAGTACAGTCTGTGGGCCTGACACACACTGGCAGGCAACTGCAATGATATTAAAGGGTAAAAATTAAATGACTTATCTGCAAGGTACTGTGCCACCCTATATGAGTGGTGGGCACACAGTAAAGTCTGTGTGCCTGCAGCCTTTCACACACTTGCAGGCAACTGCAATATATATATATATATATATATATATATATATATATATAGAAAAAAATAAATAAAAACAGACTGGAATGTGTCTGCTGACTGTGAGGTACAGGGTCAAAGTTTGCTCAATGATGATGTATAGGGGGCGGATCGAACATCGCATATGTACGCCCGCAGCGGCAAACGCGAACAAGCGATGTTCGCCGGGAACTGTTCGCCGGCGAATAGTTCGGGACATCTCTACCATGCATCCAACCTCCAAGTAGCTGTTATTTACCACCCCCCAGGCCCAGCCACCATCTTTCTTGACCACACCTGGCTCCTACACTTTCTTTCTGCTAACATCCCCACTATGATCATGGGTGACTTCAACATCTCCATTGACACTTGCCACTCAGCTGCCTCTAAGCTTCTAGCACTCTCATCTTCCTTTTGCCTCTCACACTGGTCCTCCACTCCCACCCTCAAAGATGGTCAGACTCTGGATCTTATCTTTACCATCCTCTGCTCCCTATCTAGCCTTTCTAACTCGCCTCTCCCCCTATCCGATCATAACCTACTCACATTCTCCTCACTGGTCTCTCCAGCTTCTCCCCAGGTCCACACACTAACACACCCCCGCAGGAACCTTAAATATCTTGACTTTTGTTTGCTTTCTGGTTCTTTTATGTCACTCTCTAACATATGTTCTCTCCAGGACACATATGCTGCCACCACTCTCTATAACAGCACAATAACTACAACTCTGGACTCTGTTGCCCCCCTCACACACAACAAAACCAGAAAAATCAACAGACAACCCTGGCACACTAGCCTGACCAAACAACTGAGACAAGCTTCCAGGGCTGCTGAGCGACGATAGAAGAAATCCCATTCTAAGGAGCAATTCACCACATACAAACAATCCCTCCTCATTTTAAAATTCTCAATTGCTTCTGCAAAACAGGCCTGCTTCTCATCGCTCATATCTTCCCTGTCTCATAACCCTAAACAACTGTTTAACACTTTTAATTCTCTTCTCCGTTCCCCAGCGCCCCCACCCTCACCTCTAATCTCAGCTGAGGACTTTGCCACATACTTTAAGCAAATACACAAAAAAAATTCGAATAAAACAACCAGTCTGTGGCCCCAAAACAACTACAACACCATACTACCATAAATATTAATTACTATCTTTATTTTAAATACATCCGTAAAAAGTTACAATACATAATGTTAATCATCAGTAAAAATGGATCCCAATGTGGCAGTAGGCGGTGGAACAGTAACAACGTAGGTCACATAATCAAAGAAAAAATAAGGAGAAATTATATAAGTATAACTACATAATAAGTATAAATCCCTCCCTGCGGCTTCACATCTCCACTATACATGCCATCAAAGTAAGCAAGCAGACAAAAGTAAAGGGAGGTGTTGAGGTACAATCCCCCACATACTCCCCACTATATAAACAGGTAGACAAAAGTCTATCCTGTGTATCTAAACCACCTATGCAATAATTAGGTATATCAGAGTCTAACATAAGTCACAGGAAATAAGCAGCAAAAAGGAAACAATCAAAATGAATACAGACCGCAGCGCTACAGGACCACCACGGCTTCCCCGACCTTCGGCCTGGGACAGCTCATAGAGTCCCATGGCTTTCACTATCACTTTTATGCTGATAACACAAATTTACCTCTCTGGTCCAGACATCATCACTTTATTATCCAGAATCCCTATGCCTATCTTCTATATCTTCCTTCTTCTCCTCTCACTTTCTAAAACTTAACATAGATAAAACAGAATTTATCATCTTTCCTCCATCTTGCTCAACACCGACCCCCCCAAACAGACCTATGCTGCCGTGAAGTAACCTTCTGCCCTGTCCTTCACACCGCACATCCAAGCCCTTTCCACCACCTGCTGCCTCAAAAATATCTCCTGCATCAGCGCATTTCTCAACCAGGAATCTGCAAAAATGCCTGTGCATGCCCTCATCATCTCCCGCCTAGACTACTGTAACACTTCTTATGTGGCCTTCCATCTAGCTCTCTTATACCCCTCCAATCTATCCTCAATTCTGCTGCCCAACTAATCCACCTCTCACCCCTTTACTCCTCTGCCTCTCTCCTCTGCCAAATCCCGTCACTAGCTCCCCATTGCCCAGCCTATTCAATTTAAAATACTTACAAATACATATAAGGTTGTCCACAACCTGTCCCATCCATAGCTCTCTGAGCTACTTTCCCGATACATCCCCACATGTAATCTCCGATCCTCACAAGACCTCCTTCTCTCCTCTTCTCTTATCACCTTCTCCCACAATTGCCTCCAAGATTTCTCCCATGCGTCCCCCATACTCTGGAATTCTCTACCCCAACATATCAGACTCTCACCTGCAGAAAAATCCTTCAAAAGAAACTTGAAAACCCACCTAGTTCAGACAAGCCTACAACCAGTGACCCTGCTGCCGCTATACTGCGTGTAACAGCTGTACTCTGCATGTAACAGCAGCGGCCTCTTCCACTGACGAGCAGGCGATTGCCGGAAGAGAACCCTTCCTTCCCGACAATCACCTGTATAATCTGCCTGTCTAATACAGCCTTAAATCAGCAAAATTATTTCCCACATCCTCTGCTGCTTAACCCCTTAACTCATAATGTTGTACATTGATGGCATTACAAGCCTGCATTTGTATGAAGCAGGCTGCTGTGGTAGGCCCACTCCATACACAGCGGGTGTTGGCCTTATAATACACCAGGCACCCGGTCGCAATGACAGGAAACAGTAATTATGCCGTACCCTGTAATTTAACCCCTCAGAAGCCTCAGATGCGGCTCCCTCTGCCTTTTAATTGGAGCCCCCACAATAAAATCACGGGGCTCCAATTGGTTACCATGGCAACCTGGACACTTCTAAAGCAGGCCTACCATGCTAAGCTCCCTGCTGTGCTGTGCACAAGACACAGCCCAAGGACACCATATCATTTTTAGTGCACAGTGAATGCCGTGATGTCAAAACCCCAATAATCTTGGTGGAATTGTGGGCAGTTTTAAGTTTTACCGCACATATTTTTTTTCCCCATTTTCCAAGACCTGATAAATTAAATGGTGGCATTAAGAAATGCATCTTGTCCCGCAAAAGATAATCCCTCATATGGCGATGTGAACAGAAAATTAAGAGTCATGGCTATTGGAATGTGGGGAGGAATAATCAAAAATGCAAAAAAGAAAACAGGCCCAGTTTTAAGGGGTTAGGGCTAGTACCTCACAGCCTTTACTGTTACATGTTATTATGAGGTCGTTTTACCTACAGTACATAAGTTGATAGCAGTCCAACCCAGACGTTGTGGCAAGGCAGCTGGGAAAAGGATATGCACGCTGTGTGAATCTGCTACATCTGTGCTGCTGTATTCTGGCTTGCTTGTGAGGTATGACCTGTTCAAGACATTTAGGCAGAGACGCCAATAGGCAGCAGAGGCAGAACAGGAGTGGTAAAAATGAATGGATAGCAAGGGGGGCAGTGGTGATTGGTCAATGGTGATCCACCCAGCAATACTTAAAGGCATATGAGCATGGAAGCTAGCACGTACTTGAGGAGAAGGAACACTCTGAGTATCAAATTAGAAGTTTTGTGTTAGCCAGGACTTCAGGAGAGAATGTTCTAGGGGTCCTGATATCAGACACCGCAATTATGGCTATACAAAATGTATATAGTTTTTTTTGTTTTACTACTTTTTTTTTTTTAATAAATAACAAACTAAGCTGTAAAAACCATTGTCAGTCAGCTGCTGCTAAGGCCAATAAGATAATGGGTTGCATCAAAAGGGGCATAGATGCCCGTGATGAAAATATAGTCTTACCACTTTATAAATCACTAGTCAGACCACACATGGAGTACTGTGTACAGTTCTGGGCTCCTGTGAACAAGGCAGACATAGCAGAGCTAGAGAGGGTTCAGAGGAGGGCAACTAAAGTAATAACTGGAATGGGGCAACTACAGTACCCTGAAAGGGTATCAAAATTAGGGTTATTCACTTTAGGAAAAAGACGACTGAGGGGAGATCTAATAACTATGTATAAATATATCAGGGGCCAGTACAGAGATCTCTCCCATCCTCTATTTATCCCCAGGACTGTGACTGTGACGAGGGGACATCCTCTGCGTCTAGAGGAAAGAAGGTTTGTACACAAACATAGAAAAGGGTTCTTCACGGTAAGAGCAGTGAGACTATGGAACTCTCTGCCTGAGGAGGTGGTGATGGTGAGTACAATAAAGGAATTCAAGAGGGGCCTGGATGTATTTCTGGAACGTAATAATATTTCAGGCTATAGCTACTAGAGATAGGTCGTTGATCCAGGGAGTTGTTCTGACTGCCTGATTGGAGTCGGGAAGGAATTTTTTTCCCCTTAATTGGGGAAAATTGGCTCTACCTCACAGTTTTTTTTTGCCTTCCTCTGGATCAACTTGCAGGAAACAGGTCGAACTGGATGGACAAATGTCTTTTTTCGTTACTATGTTACTTGTGCAGTAAAATTATTTGTTTTGTGTCACCTAGCTTTTTAATTTTTCCATTAAAGGAGCTATGTGAGGGCTTCTTTTTTGATGAGCAACCTGTAGTTTTTATTGGCATATTCTTGGGTACAGATGTTTTGAATACTTTTTTCCATTTTTGGAGGTGACAAAAAAGTTGTTTTTAGCTCTCTGTTACCTCAGCTCGTGTGGAACCACTGTGCCAACCAAAGTATTTGACTTAGGGCTAAACCTAAGAATATTATACTGGCAGTTCCCTGGTTTTCGCTCCTAACCCCTATACAGGGATCTGGACTTCGTTGAAGGGAATGCACTACGCCACTACCTCTCGGAGTAGTCTCTGTGAGGTTGGACGCTGACCCATGCGGATCAGAGACACTGAGGTAGAGCACCGAGGGGTCTGGCAAAATCGTAGTCAGGAACAGGCCAAGGTCGGAGCAGGCAGAGTAGGGGAAATATGGAGATTGGGCACAGTACAGGTCAGTCTGCAGAGGGTTGAAAACTAGGAATTGGGCAGTGGTTGATACATGGGCAGCCGGCAGAAATCCTTTGCAGGATCTAGCAAGCTAGTAAACTTTTTGCTTAGGCACCTTCCCACAGGGGATGGTGCCTTAGGTTCCCTGAGGTGCCCAGCCATTGGCTGGAGAAAATTAGGATTTGCACACTGGCCCTTTAAAAGATGAGTTGCGTACACACCTGATATGAGCAGACTGAAGAGGTCTAGCTAGAAAGCTCAGGCTATGGCCTGCAGGAACAGAAGAAGTAAAAGATCCGGGTGACCAGACCCTCCAAGGAAACTGCGAGAGGTTGGCTGGTCCGAACCACCAAAGAACACAGCAGGAGTGAGTGGAACGGTGCCCGTGCATGCCAGAGAGAGAGGAGCAGTGGCGGACATGGGCTGCCAGCATAAAAGTACCCCCCTTTTGGAGGACCAGCACAGTTGTAGGACTTTCCTCAGGACTGGAGCAGAAGGATTTACCTCTAATCTTCTTCATGCACAGAATGTTTTTAGCTTTGTACCTGCTCTCAGTGCTGACTGGAGTCTGAAATATGAATTGAAGATAACTGGCTTGAGGAGAGATACATGAAAATAGTTAGGCACACATAGAGGTAAGGAGGAGAAACCTGTAACAAATCAAGTTCAATTGCTTCAGCACCTCAAAATGGCCAATGTAGTGAGGTGCCAACTTATAAGAGAGAGCATTAAGTCTAATGTTTTTTTTTTTGTCTGTCAGCAGAGAGGCCACCAGACAAAAACCGCAGCATGTTGTAGTTTTATTCTGGTCGCCGCTCGGCATGTTTGCCGTGCTACAGCCGGACCTCCGACACGCCCTCATTATAATCAATGGGGCCGGAGCAGACTTCCACCAGCACTGTGGACTTGCGGTAGCACGTATCCGGCAGGCTGTTCCCCCACCGGAACAGCCTGCTGGAAAAGGCTAAAGCAAGGGTGATAGTAGCCTTAGTGTTTCTTCTGAGTAAACGCCAGCCTGGCTTGAGTTTGTTGTGAAGCTCATCAGCTCTCCGGTGTGAACTGTAGCTTTAATTGTGAAGTCCTTGTAGTGAACAGTTAACTATCCTTGAGGCCTGACACAAACAGAAACCCTAACCAACTAACCACAGGCCTGGTCTCAGTCTCTAGGATTCTAGGAGCCAACACTGCAATGAGGTGCGTGTGTTATGCAAGTAGGTGTGAACCCACTGCATTACTGACTGGCAATACTCTGGAGGGGCGTAACTAATCAACTACCTGGTCTTTACTAGGCCCTCTGATGGTGAGGATAAGCTTGGATCATTAGGGTAGTTGCCGGTGCTACTCCAGAGCAGTCCCCAAGTCAGGGGCACCTGACCAGGGGGTCAAAAATACAGGCGAAGCACCGAGGGGAAGTACGTGGTCAGAAAGTCCGAAGTCAGGGCAGGCAGTGATCAAGCAAAGTCCGTAAATAAAGTCCAAGGTCAGAGGCAGGCGGCAAACAAGCAAAATCCGATAACTTCAAAAGCAGGGTCTGGTACCCAGAAAAGCAGAACTCCAGAAACACCTTCACACTAGGAACTAGACAAGCTAGTGACCATGAGTTGCTCAGGCATCTTCCTGGGGCAGGAAGCGCCTTTAAATACTTCCTGCAATCCAGCCATAGGCTGGGGAGAAACAAGCCGTGTACATGCTGCCTCACAAGGGAGGAGAGACACACTCTTGCAAGTCCTAACAACAGTACAGGACTCTAGCAGGAAGTAAACTCTGGCATGGAGCACAAATACAACAGTTAAGCTACCTGCTGCCTGAGCTTGTCAGCAGGGCGCATGGCAGCAGGAGGGAAAGAGGGAGCCCGGCGTCCGTGCTCGCAGGTAGGAGCAGCAGTTCTGGCACAAACCACTGGGATAGCAGTACCGCCCAAGTGAGTGACAGTGGCACCAGCCAACCAGCAAACAGAGGAGGTGTCAGCAACGCCACCACATCTGTCACCGTCGCCAAGCATCTCCACCGTATCCCATGGAAGTGTTTAGCTGTTCTTCTCCCATACACTGGAGAGGAAGTGCAGTGAGCTTTTCTGACAGTTGGCCTAACTGTCCTCAGGATTTAAACTGGAGGTGTGGATACCGGAAGCCAAGTCTTACAATTAATTGCAAAGGTGCCTGGGAAGCCTTTGAGTATGGCCGTTATGCTATCCTTTGACTTGAATACTTGTTAATATATATTAATCCCCTTGAAACTTGCTGTTTGCAGCTTTGTCATTGGTTACCCCTGAGGGGCAAGCTATAGAAGTAGACGTCTCACCTCTAGGCTGAATCTTGTAGGATTTAACCCTGGACTGTGGAGCCATCAGGGAGAGAGCAGAGAGGCAGGAGGCCTCTGTCTAGCTAGCAGCTACATCTGCACAATGACTAAACTTCAGGAAAGAAGACTGAAGACTTCCTTACTAGGCCCAAGCTAAGCTATATATAGACTGTCACACTGCCCCCATCTAGTGGTTAGACTAGTGTGGTGCAAATTTTTTTTTTCGGGTGTGGTCCCTGATTAAAGTGAACTGTATTTGCTGACAAAACTGCTGCCATGGGTCTCGGTGAAGAATATGTCCGACAGATATGGACTATAAAACGGTGAGAAAACTTGGCCAAGGAGCTGGGTTATGGTCCAAAAGAAAGGGCGTTGTTTGATGCAGAGCGAGAGACTCTGGAGGCGCAGTTGCAGTTGGCCCTGAGGAAGGGGTTCTCAATGTTGTATGGACCCTGCACAAAGTTCCCCGAGGTCAGAAGTGTGGCCGGAGTTCCGGAGGAAAAGAGACTATATGCCGTTGCCAAGGGCAACTGTCGGGAAGATAGAGAGATGGAGAGCGGTGCAATTCTCAGAAGTTCCCATATCCCCTGCGACTGTGCACAGAGCCCAAAAAGGTGTGGATGGAGTGACCATCCGTGAAAAGACAGGAGACAGGTCCAAGGTGTTTCCCGTAGCAACTATGGCATTGCGGAGAAGAGTGCTGCGTCTGACGACATTTGGCAAGACTGTTCCTGTCAGTAATTCTATGATACCTGCTGGGCTGGTGAGCAATAAATCGCTGAGGCGAGGAACTGTCTCCGAAGTGTATGACATCGTGGAAACAGCAGTGTCTGAACAGGCGGGTAGGCCTGTTGTGCTTACTCCCTCACAGGAATCTGCAGGGAAAAGTGTTTTTGTATTACCTCAGCTGCCCATGATCAAAGCTGAGGACAATTGTACGGATAAGAAGGACTATCCGGTGGTTCTCACTGAGAGGGAGGCTCCAGTGGGAACTGGGACTTATGAACTTGTTGTTGCAAATACGATTATGCATAATGTAATGTGGGGCAATGGGGGCACTTCTGTAGAAAGTGGTGATGCTCCTACAGAACCCATTCCTGTCCCTTTAAGTAAAGGTGTAAGGGAAATTACCATTGGAAACAGTAAAGTAGTTGAAATGAAAAATGAAAATGTGGTGTCATGTGCAAGATCTGATAGAAATGATGATGACATGCCTTTTCTCTTGCAAAGCGATGCTACCATATTTGCTGAAAGACATACTGTTATTGTGGATAATGTGAAGGAGCTGCACATAGAAAACAAGTTACTTGAAGTGCCTAATGATATGTATGACGATGATATACCTGCTCCTTTAAAGGGTGTGATCAGGGGAGAAGTGCCCCCTGCTGGTAAAAATGTATGTAATGCCAAAATGTTGATTGATGTTGTGAGCACAGGGGGTGTACCACACGTACCAGAAGTGGATGTGCAGTATCCACAGAGTTTTATGGTTGCTGGGGATGTGTCCAAAGTGGGAGTTAGCTCAGTGGTGCCTCTAGAGCAGTGTTTCCCAACCAGTGTGCCTCCAGATGTTGCAAAACTACAACTGCCAGCATACCCGGACAGCCTTTGGCTGTTCAGGCATGCTGGGAGTTGTAGTTTTGCAACAGCTGGAGGCACACTGGTTGGGAAACACTGCTCTAGAGGACAGAATGAATAATGACATGAGAGGTATAGGTGACATATGTCCTGGGACCGATAGCAACTCAGTGAATGAGGCTAGCTTCTCAAGACCCTGCAAAATTGACGTGGTTACTGGTAGTGACCAGACGAAAGTTATACCTGATGTGACGAGAGGGGAGATGGCGGCCTAGTGTCTGAGACCCATACCCAGGCAGTGATAGATGACAGGACATGTCAGTAGAACTGCAATCATGAAGATGGTTTCTCTCTCCCTACATGGTCCCTAGGTACAATAGCGAAGGGACTACTGCCTGATGCCCAGAAGAAGATGAAAGTCTCCAGAAAGTTACACAAGCCTGTAGTAGAAATTGACAAAAGTCTTAGAGGGTCCTGGGAGATACTCCTATGTCTGGTACTGCCGCAGAACAGAGTAAAGAGCCGCTGGATCCAGAGGCCAAAAAAGGGAGTGCATCCGACAAGCTGAGGCGGAAACCTTAAATAGAAGCAGAAATTCTCCAACTTCAAGAAGAACTTGCAGTTTCTGAGCGATCCAGACTTCATGCAGAGCAGGAAAGAGATGAACTGGCTGATGAGGTCTTAAACAGCGCCTCAGAAAAATCTGCTCTCTTTGAGAAGCAAAGACATTTGGAAGCCAGTATGCAGCTTGATCAAGAGTTGCGTCATCGAATAGTGGACCTGGACCGCCAGAGACAAACTGTGTCTAGATTGGAGAAGGAACAGAAAAAGTTTGACCAGCTCCTGGCTGAAGAGAAATACGTTGCGGCCCGATATGCCAAAGAACGTGACCGAGCGGAGGCTGATACTCGGGAGAAAGAGTCCAAGGCCCTCTCCTTGGCTAGAGCCCTTGAAAAAGCGCTTAAGGAGCGAGATGAATTGGAGAGGTTGAACAAGCAACTCAGAGCAGAGATGGAAGATCTCAGGAGCTCAAAAGATGAAGTCTATGAGTTGGAGAGGCCTAAGCGTGCTCCTGCGCAGCATGTGGAAAAAAATGAGATACCTGAAGAGGAAGATCCTCTAAAAGATGCCAAGAAGTCAGAGCCCATTAAGAATGGGTCTGGACCTGGTGGCGCTATGGTGCCAGCCGAGGCAGAGAAAGATGTATCTGCCAAACCAGCTGATGGTGCTGAGGTGGATGCAGAAGCCCAGTGACTCGGGGCAGTGTGTGGCCAGGACCGGATCATGAAAGATGTACCCTCTGTCGTCAATGCCTTCCAGAAAGCCAGCAGTCTGCTGGGGAAGCAATATCAGGAGACAGACGACCAGTATGCAGGTGATGTCCACTACTGTGAGATGGCTGTCCTAGAGCATAAACGAATGGGGAACAATAACCGAGGTGATCCTCTGGAGGGATTGCCAGAAGACAATGACTCTGGTGAAGATCCTGATGTCCCCAGTGCCTCCAACTTTGTTGAGAAAGAGGAGGAGGAGCTAAGAATGCAAGTATGTGATGCTGTGTCCGAGAAGGATGAAAAGGCTAACAAAGTGACTGAAGACTCCAAAAGAGACTCAAAGGCTGAAGAAGCTAAGGCTGATGAGTTGGAGTGGGAGAAATCCTCGGATGTTCCCAAGACCAAAGATAAGGCTGAAAAAGAGTCTGCCGAAGTGGGAGGAGCCTCTGAAGAAGCAGAAGACTCTGAAACTGAAGCCAAACCGGATGTCACCCCTGCACAGAGTAAAATGCTATCTGTCGATAAAAAAGCAAAGTGAATATGAACACCAGGTGACTTCAGAGGGGCTGAAGGGTGGTTTACAACTGATCAACCATATCTTCAACAAGAAAAGGAGGCGGGAGCTCTCCGAAAAATACGCCGCTGTGAAGGTGGTGGACGTTAAAGGTTGTGGACCGAAGAAGAAATGGGGAAAAGAAGCAAGCCAGAAGGCCAAGTTCTCAAGTGGAGAGGAGTTGGAGAAGGCCCGTAGACCCTGTAGCCTAGGTAGAGTGACAGTGTTTATGGAAAACCAATCTCTGCTAGCCTGGGGGTGGCAGAATAGAGGGAAAAGTATGACGCTGACTACATCTTTCAGGTGGAACGCTGGGCCAGAGGGTAGGAAAATGTGGATGCTCTGTCACAAGCATCCAGTTGGTGCAAGTGTTCACCCCCACAAGGTTGAACAGAGGAGGGATATGTGGCAATGTGAATAATGTTATGGGCTGTGAAGTCCAAAAGAAGCATGTGTGTTCCATGTGTGAACAGGGTTGTCACCAAGGAATGTGTCACCAAGGTATCCGGCCTTGGTGGAGTAAAGGCCCTAGTTTAGGTGTCCACTATAGTAGTTGGTGGACACCATAATAGATAGTATAGCTGGTTCCAGCTAGTTCAGGACGGGCTTTTACTGGGAACAGGCAATGTGCTGGGTGGGTGCCTGTTCCCCATGTTCCAGTCCGGGACTTGCTCACATCCAGCAATTGAATTTAGTCCGGGACTTGCTGGACTTGGGTGGAGCTCACTCTGGAGAAAGAGTGGTGTAACACAGAGGCCTAGTGCAGAGGCTCTGTGCGAGTGGTCTCAGATGGGTTGGCTGAGGGGCCACAGGCTAGGTGCTAGCCAATACATTGGGGGACGCCATGACCCCTGGGCTGACGGGTCACAAGGCCAGAGTCGTGAGGACTGTTGGGCCACACTCCCTCAATAACGGTAATGGACTTGGTATAGCCTGTAAGGCTGTGGGACTGTGAGGCGTGGAAAGCCGCACATTAAAGCTGTATGTGAACAGCGCTTTCAGTGAGCTAGGGACCCACTGCTGATGTGTAGGAAGAGCCCAGACGGGCAAGGTGTTTATTTTGTATTATGCTTATTTTGTTATGCCGTGTGCCAAAATAAATCAGACTGTTTGGACCGGAAATCAAGTGGTAAAGAAGAATCTTTGTGTGAATAATCCCGAGACCAGAGCTAATCCCTACACAAGGAACATTTAAAAAAGAGAAAATCAACCCTACCAGCTTCCCACCCTACAAATCCCCCCCCCCCAAACAAAACTATATACATGCTGGGGGAGATGGATGGAGAGTTTTAAAAACCTTATGGCAGTGGCTGTCCCTCAGTACGGGTTGCCCAGCCACCACTACTTTTCCAGGTGAGCCATCCCTGGCCTGCATAACCAAGAGGCAGACAAAATCAGGTTCGTACTGTCCAACGCCATCTGTGGCAAGGTCCACATAACCACTGGTACGCAGACCAGTAAGCACGGGCAGGGACGTTATATTTCCCTAACAGCACACTGGGAAAATGCAGTGGCGGCTGGGCCTGAGGCAAATAGCAGTTTGTTGCATGTCCTTCCGCCACCGAGGATTGCAGGACATTTCACTTTGCCTCCTGTTGCCTCCTCCTCCTCCTACTCTGCTTCCTCCTCCTGTACCACCTCTTCATCTGCTCAGCATAACACCTTCACCACCAACATCAGCACAGCCAGGAGGAAACGACAGCAGGCTGTTCAGTAAGTCATCGGTTTGGGGGGATAAACCCCACACCGTGCAGAAGCTGTGGACGGGTATGGAACAACAGACCGATGAGTGGTTGGTGCCACTGAGCCTTAAGCCCGGCCTGGTGGTGTGCGATAATGGGCGAAATCTCGTAGCAGCTCTGGGCCTAGCCGGTTTGACACACATCCCTTGCCCGGCATGGGCGTCGACATGTGCATGGGCGTCGGCATGGGCGGGCAGGCGGTATATGATTGAAGGGACAATACTGCCTGGTATATGGACAGCAGAGGTGGCATCCTCTGGGCAGTACTGTCTATGGTCATCCTTCACCAGCACCCTGACTGCCACCTGCTTGGCCTGGCTCTCATGGCACTTCACTACCTGCTGCTTGGCTATCAGTGACTCACCCCACACCTAACACTCAGGGTAAGGGTCACAGTGTGACACTGACTGACTGTCACTCACTGATAGCCAAGCAGGTGGCAGTCAGGGTGCTTGTGAAGGATGAATTGACCATAGACAGTACTGCCCAGAGGATGCCATATCTGCTGTCCATATAATACCAGGCAGTATTGCCCCTTCATATACCGCCTGGTCACCCCATACTTAACACTCAGAGAGTACTGTCACACTGACTGGTCTGTGACACTGACTGTCACTCACTGTGTTAGTGTCGCTCTCGCTCATTCATTCGGGCTGCCTGTGGTTGTGGAGTCCTGAAGCGGCCGGCACACTGCGGCTCTTCTTCTTGCTCCGCAATGTCTTTCCCACCCGGAAGGTGGGCGGAGCTTCATACTGCCGTGCGCGCCCGGCCCTGGTGATTCATCAGGGCGTGTGCATGCTCCTGATAGATACCGCTCCTCATTCTGCGGCGCTGCACAGTGCTGCAGAGCAGAGGCAGAACTCAGTTCACAAATTTCCAGGGCCCCGGGGGGGCACTTTTAATATATTGGTGTTTTTTTTAATAACTTTTCACTTTCTTTTCATAACTATCAGCCCCCTTAGGGGCCTCGTATGTGGGATCTTTTGTTCCCCACTCCTGCTCACCCTAATAGAGATCTATTACGGTGAAAAGGATTTTACACTCTCCTTTCTGAGCTATGCCTCGTGCATAGGTCATTGTAGAGAATGCCATGGCAGGCCTGAATCGCTTCAGCAGCATCTAGGCTGCCATGGCAAATAATTAGAGACCCGCGATTTCACTGCTTGGGCTTAGAAAGGAAGAGGAAGCCACGTCCCTCTGCCTTCACTCATAGGTGCCACGATCAGCATTGATCGCGGCACCTAAGGGGTTAAATGACAGGAACGTCACTTCCTGTCAGTGCGGGTGGGTGTCGGCTATATGGTACAGCGAAAACCCAAAGTGTATGGAGAGAGTCTGTATATATACGGCGTTATGAGTTAAAGGAAATGTGTCATCAACAAGTTTAATTACCAGTTAAAACCAGATAGCAAAACATCCTTTTTTCTAATTTCTTTTTATTTTCTGATTACAGATTTTTATATTCTGTTTCCTGAACATGAGAGGGCTGCCATTTTGCCTGACCTTTTCTTAACAGCATTTAGAAAGCATTAAGAAAGTTGCTTTACGGCAGCCACAGGGTCCACAGACACAATGGTCAGAAGTAGACATCCTTGACTTCTATGTGAGAGTTTTCTACGCATGCTCTGTGACCTGTGCAGAGGTCATTGTACAAGGAAAAAAGCATTGACAACCATCTATTGTGAATGGCGGGCCCTGCTGTCATGGACGTTCCCCCGACAGGAGATCAGTAAGACTGGCAACATGTGGCTTGATCTGACATGTTTTCCATTTGGATCAAATGTATGAAGGCCTCAGAGAGACTCCTGTTCGTACTTCCTTTTTTAGGAACAGGTTGTCTCAGTCCTGATATTAGTACCAGGGTCCTATAGGGCGAGTTAGGACATAAGGTATTCCTGTGTATGAACTCAACTACCTCTGAGGTCTGTTCATACTGGTAGTTAGTCAGGACTTTGATTAAGGTTTTACTAGGAGGTTCCCTAGTTTCCAAGACTTTTTCCCTCACCCCTTTCCTTCCTATGTTCGGTGTGGTGTTTCCCTCCCACACCCGAACGTGACACGTGCCTTATCTATACACAGAGGTGATGCCATTACAGGTAGGATTAGAATGACAGATAAGCAAGTAGCTGCAGTAAAGAATTGGCTTCTATTATTAGGCTCAGTGACTAACTGAGTGACTAACTTGTGAAAACTGCAGTATTTTATGTTTTTTGTTTCAATATAGATATATAGATATTCAATTTGCATGGAATCTGAATGTCCCTGTGCTTCGTGGCAACACATTTTTTTCTCCCTAAAATGGCAACTACACGTGTTACAAAGTGAAAGTAAGAAGCCCAGGAATGCGGTATGACTCAATGCCATACAGCCAGCCATTCAGCAGATAGCCATCCCCCATGATGTCACAGCCCTATAAAAGCCTCATCCCGAGCTGTCATCGTTATTTTGAAAGCACTAGGGAAAGTGTTTTAGCAAGTTTTTAATTGTAGAATATTGGTTAGGGACAGTGCAGAGAGATCATAGGGGTTTTAGACACTGTTGGGAGAACCTAGGGAGACTGCAGGGACAGCGCCATTCATTCTTAATCTGTCACATAGACTTACTATGCGTCAGACTTAGCTTCAACAGGCGGTCTAATGTATAGGCGCGTTTATCTAGTTCACTTGCTGCGTCATTAATACTTAATCTGTTCTGTTATAGATAGACACATTGATTAGTATATAAGCAATTCTATTAGGCCCTGATTCACAAATTGGGGTGATACATTTGTCTCATTCTACAGTTTGTAGTGTGTTCACATTGATTAATAGATAATCAATTTTATTAGGCCCTAATTCACACTGAGTCATGTCCACATTGATATTTAACCGCTTCTGTTAGCCAAATAGTTACTGTGATTTAGTGTTATAGAGAGGTCTTCTTTAACCCTTTCAATACCAAGCCATTTTTCACCTTCGTGACCACGTCTACTTTTGAAAATCTGACATGCGTCACTTATGAGCTATTAACTTTCAAATGCTTTTATTTATCCAAACCATTCTGAGATTGTTTTCTTGTGACATCTCGTACTTTATGTTAGGGGCAAATTATGGTTGATATGTTTTACCTTTATATTATAAAAAATCCCAAATTTACAGAAAATTTGGAAAAAATGAAAATTTTCTAAATTTGAATCTCGACGCCTTAAAGGCAGATAGTGATACCTCATTAGATAGTTTTTACTTAGGATTCCCTATATGTCTACTATATGTTGGCATCATTTTAAAAATTACATTGAATTTTTTTAGGACATTAGAAGGCTTAGAATTTAAGAAGCAATTTTCAAATCTTCCGACTTTTTAAGGCCGACTTTTTCAAGGACTAATTCTGTTCTGAAGTCACTTTGAAGTCCTTATATAATAGAAACCACTGAAAAATGACCCCATTTTAGAAACTACACCCCTGAAATTATTCAAAACTGGTTTTACAAACTATGTTAACCCTTTAGGTGTTCCACAAGGATTAAAAGGAAAATTGAGGTGAAGTTTACAATTGAGTTTTTGTGCAGATTTTAAATTCTAATCCAATTTTTCCTATATAACACAGTAAGGGTTAACAGCAAAACGACCCTCAATATTTATTACCCTGATTCTGCAGTTTACAAAAACACCCCATTTATGTTCGTAAACAGCTGTATGGGCACACAGCAGGGTTCAGAAGGAAAGAAGCAACATATGGTTTTTGGAGAGCAGATTTTGCCGGTGGCTTTTGGGTGTCGTGTCATATTTGAAGATACACTAAGGTACCCCTACAGTAAAAAAAAAAAAAAAAAAGTGATCCCATTTTGGAAACTACACCCCTCAAATAACTCATTGAGGGGTTTACTGACCACTTTGACCTTCATAATATTTAGAAACACTTGGCTGTGAAAATGAAAAATTATATATTTTTACAAGAAAAAGTCACTTAAGGCCACATTTTTAATTTTAACAAGGAATAATGGGAGCAAATGCACCCCATAATTTTTTACCCATTTTCTCCTGAATACGGCAACACCCCATATGTGGTCGTAAACTGCTGTATGGGCAGACGGCAGAATTAATAAGGAATGGGGCGGCATCTGCATTTCTCTAACATGGAATTTTCTGAAATAGATTTTAAGGACTATAGCTTTTTTATTTTCTTGTTGACTGAGCTGTGTCGGGGCTCATTTTTTTGTGGGATGGGCTGTAGTTTTTAATGGTACCATTTTTGGGTACATATGACTTTTTGGTGAAGTGGACTAACATTGCAATTTTGCCAGTGTTTTTTATTTTTATTTTTTATGAGGTTCTCCATGTGGTATATTTGATAAGATACTTTTATTATGTGGGTTGATACAGCTATAGCGATACCAAATTTATATTGTTTTATTCATGTTATACCACTTTTATATCATAAAATCACTTTTTTTTAACTTTTTTTTTTTTTTTCATCACCGAATTAAAGATCCCTAACTTCTTGATTTTTCCGTCATTGTAGATGTGTGAGAGTTTGTTTTTTTTTGCAGGACGGGCTGTAATTTTTACTGGTACAATTTTGGGGTCTATGGGGTCTAGCGCTTTTTGTTCAATTTTTTAGGAGGTGAAGTGGGCAAAAGTAGCATTTGTGAGTATTTTTAATTTTTATTTTTTATGGGGTTCTCCATGTGGTATATTTGATATGATAATTTAATTCTGTAGGTTGATCAGGTTATGGCGACACCAAATGTGTATTGTTCTTTTCATGTTCTACGACTACATCATAAAATCACTTTTTGTTAAACTTTTTTTTTTGCATCACCAAAATCTAAGACCCATAACGTATTTATTTATTTCTGTCAACATAGTTGTATGTGGGCTTATTTTTTGCATGATGGGCCGTAGTTTTTATTGGTATCATTTTATGACTTTTTGATCCCCTCTATTCAATTGTTTTGGGGGGTGAGGCAAAAAAAGAGCAATTCCACCATAGTTTTTTATTTTTATTTTGTACAGCACTTACCACACGGGATTAGTATCATTATCACTTTATAGATCAGGTCATTACAGACGCGGCGATACCAATAATGGGTAGTTTATTTATTTTTAATCTCTTAGAAATGAGCGGATATAGGAAAAGCCTATTTATTTTATTTTTAATTTACATTTTTATTTATTTTTTATTTTTTTACTTTTTCTATTTTCACACTTTTTTTTTTATCAAGTCCCACTTGGATCTTGAAGATCCAGTGGGGCTGATGGCTGTACTATACTTTGCAATGCTCAAATACCTATTTTACATTTCTGCTGTGAAATAGTGCATTAGTGTATTTTTGTGAACAATAAGCCATATTCTTGCTTCAAAAAGCAGTTGTGCATACAGCGTAAAAATACCTCATTTACATTTCTGCAGTGAAATAGTGCATTAGTGTATTTTTGGGGAAAAAAGCGGTATTCTTGGTCCACAGAGCATTTTTATGACACGGGCACTGCCTTAGTGTTAGTGAACTTAATTGTTGACTATTGGCAGTTAAATTGACACCAGAGATAAACCATCTGTCAGCTTGGTGGGTGAACGCAAATAATGAGGAGAACATCAAAAAAGGGAAGTGGGCATGGTCGTTGTGGTGTTGGTGAAGCTCCTGTTGCTGGGAGGCCTAACTTACTGAAAATCGCCTGTTCCATTGGTGGGTGACATTATCCTCTTATTGCTGTGAATGAACATCTCCTCTGTCTGGGTGCCAGGGGTCTAACTTACTGAAAATCGCCTGTTCCATTGGTGGGTGACATTAACCTCTTTTTGCCGTTAATGAACCTCTCCTCTGTCTGGGTGTCAGGGGCCTACATTTCTGAAAATCACCTGTTGCATTAGGGGGTGGCATTAACCTCTTTTTGCCGTGAATGAACCTCTCCTCTGTCTGGGTGCCAGGGGCCTACATTTCTGAAAATCGCCTGTTGCATTGGTGGATGACATGAAGCCTGTTTTGCCGTGAATGAACCTCTCCTCTGTCTGGGTACCAGGGGCCTAACTTACTGAAAATCGCCTGTTGCATTGGTGGGTGACTTTTACCTCTTATTGCCGTGAATGAACCTCTCCTCTGTCTGGGTGCCAGGGGCCTACATTAGTGACAATCGCCTGTTCCATTGGTGGGCGACATGAATTCTGTTTTGCTGTGAATGAACCTCTCCTCTGACTGGGTGCCAGGGGCCTACGTTTCTGAGATTAGACTGTTGCATTGGTGGATGACATCAGGTGCTACAAATGAACTGTGGGAGGTGCATTAGTGAAAACTTGTGGTTTATATGTATTTTATGAAAACGCGGATATATGGGAATTTAGAAGATTCTCTTTATCAATGCCGATTTTTTTATTGATGTTTTTTGATGTATTAGATGAACGAGTGTTGTCTTATGTATTTGATGACGAGGAAGGAAGTTTGTCAATATAAGCTGAGTGTGTTAGCCAATAGTCAGATGCCCCTGACGACGCGCGAATAGCGAAACCTAGGTCGGGCTGTGGTGTATGGACTGCTTTTGAGGAATTGTCTATGAGAGGCTTTTTTGATATGCTTTTATTCAAGATATATTCTTGTCAGTACAATAAAACAAATTTTTACTGAACGGATCTGGCAATGCTTCACTATGGAGTTGCGTTTTCCCTCTGAATAGGAGTGTATTTTTGCATCTGCTCTGAAAGAGTGAACGATAAGCCAGCTCTCTGTGTTCCATATAAGGTTGATCCCGCATCATCACTGGAGTTTCTGTGTGAACAAAACAGCAGCACGGCCATCTGGATAAAAGGTTTTGACTTCTTTGTGTGAACTGTACCCACAGCACATTTTGGCTCGGCGACGCTGAAAATACAGGCACAGTACTGGGACTTTATTGTTTTTATTTATTGTGGATGACATCAAGCCTGTTTTGCCGTGAATGAACCTCTCCTCTGTCTGGGTGCCAGGGGCCTACATTAGTGACAATCGCCTGTTCCATTGGTGGGCGACATGAATTCTGTTTTGCTGTGAATGAACCTCTCCTCTGACTGGGTGCCAGGGGCCTACGTTTCTGAGATTAGACTGTTGCATTGGTGGATGACATCAGGTGCTACGAATGAACTGTGGGAGGCGCATTAGTGAATACTTGTGGTTTATATGTATTTTATGAAAAACGCGGATATGTGGGAATTCAGATGATTGTATTAATGTCGATTCTTATTGATGCTTTTATGATGTTTTTTGATGTATTGGATGAACTAGTGGTGTTTTATGCATTTGATGACGAGGAAGGAAGTTTGGCAATATAAGCTGAGTGTGTTAGCCAATAGTCAGATGCCCCTGACGAAGTGCGAATAGCGAAACCTAGGTCGGGCTGTGGTGTATGGACTGCTTTTGAGGAATTGTCTATGAGAGGCTTTTTTGATATGCTTTTGTTAAAGATATATTCTTGTGAGTACAATAAAACTAATTTTCACTGGCAATGCTTCACTATGGAGTTGCATTTTCCCTCTGAATAGGAGTGTATTTCTGCATCTGCTCTGAAAGAGTGAAGGATAAGCCAGTTCTCTGTGTTCCATATAAGGTTGATCCCGCATCATCACTGGAGTTGCCATGTGAATGAAACAGCAGCGCGGCCATCCGGATAAAACGCTTTGACTTCTTTGTGTGAACTGTACCCACAGCACATTTTGGCTCGGCGACGCTGAAAATACAGGCACAGTACTGGGACTTTATTGTTTTTATTTATTGTGGATGACATCAAGCCTGTTTTGCCGTGAATGAACCTCTCCTCTGTCTGGGTGCCAAGGGCCTACATTTCTGAATATCACCTGTTCCATTGGTGGGTGACATTAAACCAGTTTTGCCAGTGATGAGCCCCTGCTGTGCATTGCTGGCAGGAAACCAAATTTTGTAAAAACATCTGTTACTGATCAAAAGATGCATGACTACAAACGCACGATAGACGCGGTGCTGATTGCATTCCCACCTGACGACTCCTATTCAACATCCACCTCCTCCTCCGAGTTGCCAATTAATAATGTTTAATTTTTAAATATTTTATTTTATTTTAAGTAATTTCCCTATCCACATTTGTTTGCAGGGCGTTTACCTTCATTTTGCTTACTAGGCTATTTTACAGCCATTTTAGTGGCCAAAAGTTTGGGTCCCCATTGACTTCAATGTGGTTCAGGTTCGGGGCTTTTTTGTAAAGTTCGGCCGAACTCGTCAAACCTGAACATTCAGGTGTCCGCTCAACTCTACTCCTGATGCGGCCACCACCTCCACACTGTCATTGTGCCACTTTGTGGCCTTCTGATGCTGCTGCTGCCACCACCCCACTGTCATTGTGCTACTCTGTGGCCTCCTCATGCTGCTTATACCTCACCACTATGTCATAGGGCCACCTGTGGACTCCTCATGCTGTTCCCACCCTTCCTACTTCATGACTGGGCCACTATTTTGCATTTTGGCCTGGCTGACATCATCATTTATTTGACCCTTCTTCTGATCTGTCAGAAGGAAGGAAAAATGAGACACACAACAGATCCGGTCTTTGTAGCAGCTGTGAGGCCTGTATGGTCCCATCACAATTGGCTTGTAATTCGGTAGCCGAAAGCAGGAGTGGATACAAAACAGAGAAGACATGCAAATATTACATTCATGTGTCATCTCTGTTTTGGATCCACTCCTGTTTTTTTGGCATTAGCAATACTGATTACTGACCAAATGCTGATCGAGTGAAGACGGATGCTCAGACAGGATCTGTTTTTTCGGGGTTATTGTTCTGATGGATCAGAGGATGGGCAAAATGATCAGTGACATAAAAACAAACTTAATGCTGACACCCTCTCCACTCTGTCGGGGGGCTCTACTTGTATAAGCGTTTAATAGAACAGGTTCTGTAGTCATCTATGTGGAATCAGCTGACGACGGTGTAAAAGGAGTGCTCTTCTTCTTGGTGCCAACATCGATCTGTAATGCTGAGTTCATACTTGAGTTATTTGGTCAGTTTTGGCCCCGTGACTGCCCAAATAAGTGAAGTGTGCAGTGATTCTAAGAGCGACGCCTGTCATCTGCATGTCATACAGACTCACAGTATTGTTTCACTACCAAAGCAGACTCCCTATGCGTGTTACTGCAAGGCACAGTGTTCTACACCACTATAAAGGCTCTCTGCAGCCAGGAAATAGCTGTTTTTTAACGTACATTAATTCACTGAGAATAAATTCGTATCAAACCAACTTCAAAAAAATTTGGCGAACAGTCAGACCGATTTTTAAAAAAATTCACTCATCTCTAGCTAAGATCATTGCACTCATGTATTGGTACCTGTTTAATAGGTGTTAACATAAAATCTAAAAAAGAACCATCATGGTTTTCTGCTGTGTGTCTGTGTTTAACCCCGACCAGAGTTTTTTTTTTTTTTGCGTTTTCGTTTTGAACTCCCTGCCTTCCCAGAGCCATAACTTTTTTATTTTTCGGTCACATAGCCATATGAGGGCTTGATTTTTGCGGGACAAGTTGTACTTTCCAACGACACCATTTAATATTGCATATGATGTAGTGGGAAGCAGGAAAAAAATTCCAAATGTGGTGAAATTGCAAAAAAAAGCAATTCCACCACAGTTTTGCGGATTTTTAAATTCCGACGTTTGATGTGCGATAAAACTGACCGGTTATTTGTACTCTACAGGTCAGTACGAATCTGGCGATACCCTATATGTATAGGTTTTCTTGCGTTTTGATAGTGAAAAAAAAAATTCAAAAGTGGGAAAAAAAATCAGTTGTACTTTTTTGTCACCATGTTTTGACCCCTATAACTTTTTTGTAATTATATGTACAGAGCTGTATGGGGGCTTATTTTTTGCGTCATAATCTTATCTTTTTTTTTATACCATTCTGGGGTGTGTATGACTTTTTGATCATTTTTTATGTAATTTTTTTGTGGAAAATGAAGCGACCAAAAATGGCGAATCCGCCATTTGGACGCTTTTTCCGTTTTGCTGTTTGACGTATGGGGAATATTTTTTTATAGTATGGGCGTTTTCGCACATTGCGACACCCATGATGTGTATTTTTTAAAATTTTTTAGTTTTTTTATTTTAGCAAAAGGGGGTGATTTGAACTTTTATAACTTATGTTTTTTTTAAAAAAAAAAATATATATATTTTTTTTTTAGTAAAACTTTTGGTTTGTGCGCGCTCAGATGCTGTGGTCAGGATTGACCATGGCATCTGGGGGGTTGAATGTCTGCGATCGGCATCGCTGCCGGTATCGGACATTAGCCGCGGGTGTCTGCTACAAGAACCATGCGGACACCCGCGGCTAAGGCACCCGCATCAAGCAGGAGCGGGCGCGATCTTTAACTTCTTGCCGACCGCCTCACGCAGGATTGCGTCCTGCGGGCGGTCGGTCTGTTCCTCGTTGACGCGCCCGCGCGTCATCTCGCGAGAGGCGAGATTTCCTGTGAACGCGCGCGGGCGCATGCGCGCGTTCACAGGATCACGTCGGGGAGAAGGTAAGCTACAGCCTGCCAGCGCTGATCGTGCGCTGGCAGGCTGTAGAAGTTAAAAAAATGGCATATCAGACGCTGTTTTGTTAACAGCGTCTGATATGCTTGCTGATCGTTCCTTTGGTGGTCCCTTTGCTTGGGACCACCAAAGAAACTTTTGTAAGTGCACCAAAACACCACACAGACCCCCCACCCATCCACCCCCCACCCCGTCACTGATTAACCCCTGATTTTTGCACATTTTTTGGCAGAGATTTATTCATCCACATTGATCGATGCGAATGAGGAAATCTGTGCCGTTTGGTTTTTTTGCACATTTTTAGGCAGAGATTTTTCATCCACATTGATCGATGCGAATGAAAAAATCTGTGCCGTTCATTTTTTTCTTTTCAGCCCAGAGGCTGAACGGAAAAAATCTCATTACCCGTATGCTCAATATAAGGAGAATCGCAGAAACTCCTAATGCTGGCCATACGTGTAATGATTACGGAGACCCTCAAATGCCAGGACAGTATAAATACCCCACATGTGACCCCATTTTAGAAAGAAGACACCCCAAGGTATTCCGTGAGGAGTATGGTGAGTTCATGTAAAATATTATTTTTGTCACAAGTTAGTGGAATATGAGACTGTAAAAAAAAAAAAAAATCAATTTCCGCTAACTTGTGCCAAATTTTTTCTTTCTGTGAACTCACCATACCCCTCACGGAATACCTTGGGGTGTCTTCTTTCCACAATGGGGGTCACATGTGGGGTATTTATACTGCCCTGGCATTTTAGGGGTCCTAAAGTGTGAGAATCCAAATGCGTAAAAATGCCCTGTGAAATCCTAAAGGTACTCATTGGTTTAGGGCCCCTTTGCGCATCTTGGCTGCAAAAAGTGTCACTCATGTGGTATCGCCGTACTCAGGAGAAGTAGGGCAATGTGTTTTGGGGTGTATTTTACATATACCATACTGTGTGTGAGAAATATCACTGTAAACGACAACTTTTTAAATTTTTTATTCAAAGTTGTCAATTTACAGAGATATTTCTCTCACCCAGCATGGGTATATGTAAAAATACACCCTAAAACACATCGCTCTACTTCTCCTGAGTACGGCGATACCACATGTGTGACACTTTTTGCAGCCCAGGTGCAAAGGGCCCAAATTCCAACGAGTACCTTTAGGCTTTATATGGCTGCTCACAATTTAGCTCCCACCCAAAATGCCAGAACAGTACAAACACCCCACAAATGACCCCATTTTGGAAAGAAGACACCCCAAGGTATTCGTGAGGGGCATAGTGAGTCCATAAAAATTTTACTTTTTGTCAAAAGTTAGCAGAAAGGTAGACTTTATGAGAAAACAATAAAAATCAATTTCCGCTAACTTGTGCCAAAAAAAATCTTCTATGAACTCGCCATGCCCTCACAGAATACCTTGGGGTGTCTTCTTTCCAAAATGGGGTCACATGTGGGGTATTTATACTGTCCTGGCATTTTAGGGGCCCTAAAGCGTGAGAAGAAGTCTGAATCCAAATGCGTAAAAATGCCCAGAAATCCTAAAGGTACTCATTGGTTTTAGGGCCTTTGCGCATCTCAGGCTGCAAAAAGTGGCACACATGTGGTATCGCCGTACTCAGGAGAAGTAGGGCAATGTGTTTGGGGTGTATTTTTACATATACCCATACTTTGTGTGAAAATATCTCTGTAAATCGACAACTTTTAAAAATTTTTATACAAAGTTGTCAGTTTACAGAGATATTTCTCACACCAGCATGGGTATATGTAAAATACACCCCAAAACACATTGCCCTACTTCTCCTGAGTACGGCGATACCACATAAGTGACACTTTTTGCAGCCTGGGTGCGCAAGGGGCCCAAATTCCAACGAGTACCTTTAGGTTTTACATGGCGGCTCACAATTTAGCCCCGCCTAAAATGCCAGAACAGTACAAACACCCCACAAATGACCCCATTTTGGAAAGTAGACACCCCAAGGTATTCACTGAGGGGCATAGTGAGTCCGTCTGAGATTTCTTTTTTTTTGCCAGAAGTTAGCAGAAATTGAAACTTTTTTTTTTTTTTTTTTTTCTCAGAAAGTGTCATTTTCCGCTAACTTGTGAAAAAAAATGAAATGATACATGAACTCACCATGCCCCTCCGCGAATACTTTGGGGTGTCTTCTTTCTAAAATGGTTTGATTTGGGGGTATTTATACTTTCCTGACATTCTAGCACCTGAAGAAACGTGACAGGCGCTCAGAAAGTCAGAGCTGCTTCAAAATGCCGAAATTCACTTTTTTGCACCATAGTTTGTAAACGCTATAACTTTTACCCAAACCAATAAATATACACTTATTAGACTTTTTTTTATCAAAGACATGTAGAACAATAAATTTAGAGAAAAATTTATATAGAAATGTAGTTTTTTTTGAAAAATTTTACAACAGAAAGTGAAAAATGTCATTTTTTTGCAAAAATTTCGTTAAATTTGTATTAATAGCAAAAAAAGTAAAAATGTCAGCAACAATGAAATACCACCAAATGAAAGCTCTATTAGTGAGAAGAAAAGGAGGTAAAATTCATTTGGGTGGTAAGTTGTATGACGGAACAATAAACGGTGAAAGTAGTGTAGTGCGGAATTGTAAAAAGTGGCCTGGTCATTAAGGGTGTTTAAGCTAGGGGGGCTTAAGTGGTTAAAGACCGGACACAGGACGTACGGGTAAGTCCTGTGTCCTTAAGAGGTTTAAGAAATTTTTTCTTAATATTTGACCTATGTTTATTGAGCCAATTTTTAAGTGTTTGTACACTGCGACCTACATAATGCAGACTGCACGGACATTCCAAAACATATATAACGTGTGTAGAATTGCAATTCAGTGTCCCTCTGATAGGAAATGATTCCTGTCCTTTCGGTTTGATAAAATCTCTTTCTGGCATATAGAGTTGCAACAGAAGCACTTGGGTTGGCCACATTTACTGCTTCCTGTACGTGTTTCTCTTATGTCATTAGTGCCTACTATCTGTTTCAGGTTTTTAGGGGCCAATGCATTTTTCAGGGTTCGTGCCTGTCTATATGTAAGGCGGGGTGCTGTGGGAATGATTTTGCTCAGCACTGGATCCTCAGGATTTAACAGTGTTTGGCCAGAATCAATTTGATAGTATTATGGTTCTGATTAAATGTAGTGATAAAGTTCCATTAAAAATAATCGGTTCTCTCAGGAGGTTTTCCTTTCAGCGGTAACAGGCATTCTGATTGTGTGAATGACTTTGCTTTTTTATCTAGTTGATCATATCGCACTTTGTGAACGGAAATCATCTTCCCTAGTGCAATTGCGACTAAGTCTTTTAAACTGGCTGTGGGAGATGTTATGTTTCCATTTGTTTTAGTGCATACTTTTATAGTTGAGATAGCTGTTACTGTCAACAGTCTTGAAAAAGTTCGGGTACAGATGTGGCCTCCTTCAGAATAAACCTCAAGGTCTAAATATTCAATTTTATAATTATAGAGAGTATGTCCTATATTATAGTCTATATTTATTTATCTATTCACAGCAAGTAAATTTTATATATATAGTCATTCTATCTATTTATTGATGCTTTTACTTTTAACCACCTAAATAATGGACAGTAGGTTTCACAGTTTGTCTCTTTTATTCCTGGTCCAAGTTAGTGATTTCCTATCACTCCTCTTCGGGTCACGTGATCCAAGGTTTAGCAAAGGCGATTTAGTTCGTCCGGCCAGCCGGCGTTCTCTCCAGCTGGCACCTCCCCCTTCCAAGCAGACCACATGACCCAGCGTCTTGGGTTGTTGTGCTGGCTTCATATTCCTTTGGAAACGAGTACAAGACCGCCCATGATCACGTGCCTCCCCACAGCCCGCATCTTTAGCTTATGGTTTCCCTGACAACGATCATGTGATCGTGCCTCCGTGATCACGTGACCTCTCTCTCCAGTAATGATCGCCGCTAACCCCCACATACGGTATTTGTCATTTTATTAATATTTGGTTCGCTACCACTCGTTCTTAACATAATTTAATTTAAAATCAGCGTGCTTTGACTCTGTACTGTTTTTACTTATTGATAATGAAATCAATGTACTTCTGAGCATGGGGGGGGGGGCATTCCCAATCCTTGAGAGCCACCCCCACATGCGCTTTTATAGCATTTTTTTTATTGGGTATTTAAGTATAGTGCTGGAAGGGGTGTATATCTCACCCAAATACCTCAACTGGGTGAGATAACTGAAATCCTGAAAGCTGCAGTGGTTTCAGCAAAGGGTAGTTTGCTGGGACAGGTTTGTTCTGTTCTGGGCTGGATTTTCTTTGGACTGGTGGGTAGGTTTGGTAGTGGGACCTGCCAGTCCAAACCCTTCCAGTACACATATTTCCTTTAGCTGTGGAGATACCGGGCGAGGCCTCCTGAGATAGTCACAGAGGGATAAACCAACCCTCTGTGTATGAGTCTGGGGGAGAGGAAGTGACCCTAGAGAGGGGGAAGCCTGTGTGTGGCTGTGTGTGGCTGTGTGTGGCTGTGTGTAAGGGTGGGGGGGTGGGTCTTTGGAAGAAGATCCCCTAAAAAAGACGAAGATTTATTGGATAGGATGTTTGGCAAGGCTAAGAAGATCTGAGTGTGTGGAGGCTATAGAGCTGTTGGAACTAGTCTGAGCTTTTTCGGTTTGTTTAAGTGTCACTTCCCGCCACACACCACCCGGAAGTGTATCTTTAGCCTAATTTGTATTAGCCTATTTAAACCACGACTGTATACACTGCTTTTATGCTCCTGATGAAGGGGACCCCTATTGTTCCCCGAAACGCATTGAGCCTTTTGTACACCGGCCTGCTTAAGAATAAAGGATTTGACAAGAAAGCTCCAGTGTGGACCTGCTGTCTCTCCATTTCAGATCTGACGAGCGACCCAGGCAGGGGAGGTAGATCCATCGGGTGTCTTGAGCTTATCCCCTTGGATACCTCCCTGGTGAAGCAAGTCCATCACAGTGGCTTCATTACTTTTATTATCATTATTGTTCCTACCACCAATAGTGTGTTTTATTACCCTCATTTTAAACCATTAACTATATGTGTCTCCCTTGAAGGACTAAATGTCCTTTTTTATATATATCATCCTAAAAATATCTCTATAAATCGACAAACTACACAACATTGGCGCCATCTGTCAACAATCGGTTCAAAACGTTTTTTCACATTTTCTCTGGACAGAACAGCAGCAAGGCCAGTGTCTCCATGTTTGGAGAGCAGGAAATCGAGTCGGGAAGGGAGGGATGTCATTGGCTGGCACACATGTGACACCTCCATGCTCCGAGCTAGTATTCTGTCTTATTGGTAGAGGCTGCAGGTCTGTCAGAGTACGGTGTGGGCAGGAGGGGGAGGCGTCACCTTGTGGAGGCCCATTGCCAACCCCCCCCCCCCCATCCCTGTGTGTTGCTTTTGTCTCTTGGTATTTCTCTGCCTCTGCACCTTAGTAGCATAGGGACCATCGACCAATTGTAGTCTTGCTACCTAGGGCTTGAACTGTAAGTAGGTAGGGAAGGTGGGCTGGGTTCTAGGTCCGGGCTCACTGTCTGTGTCTATCCCTACCTACAGGTGTTAGAGGTTGATATAATATATTTTGTATGTTTATTGTATATTTGTTGTGACTATTGTCGCATTGGATATGGTTAGACTTTCGGTCCAGAGTTAACCCCTCTTAAACGGGTTGTACCAGAAAAAATATTCACCAGTTTTCAAACCAGCACCTAGATCTGAATACTTTTGTATTTGCATGTAATTAAACATTTTGTATGGCCACTGAGTTATTAAAAGATTTATGTGTATAGCACCACCTGCTCTTTGTTCTTTTTCTAATTTCTTTGTCCAGCTCACTGAGAAGGCCGCATATTCTCAGTTTCATTCTTTAACTGCCTCCTGAGCTGTGATAGGGAAAGAGCTCTTGCAGAAAAGACATGCCTCCTGAGCTGTAGCAAAAAAGACCCTCCCTTTGCGTTGCCAGCTTAATATAAATCCAGTAGAGCAATGAATGGGAATATCTATGGATTCTTGTGAGCTACCGGGTTGGTTCTAGCTTTGTTTGAAACAGATTGTCATGTACTATATGATGTCTGATTTTCCCCTTTAAGGACTTGGCCAATTTCCAGTTTAGTTTTTTTCCCCCTCCCCACTAGAGAGATGTTTTGAAAAACTGATGACATCACCATGCCCACCCAGGGTGATAAGGTGGTGACATCACACGTCAGCACGTGAGAATTGCCACGTTTTCTGCAATTTGCACAAGGAAGAGCATTTTGCCTTTGCAGCTCAAGGAGGGCGTGTTTTGCATGGTAAGAGTGGCTGAAGTGCATTTCCTGGACATTTTTAACAGCTCTTGCAGTTCAGTGGAAGACTTGAGGAACCGGATGACAACTAGATTAAAGACGTGCGCTATGCAGGGAGCATGGGTCAGCCCTTCCTGATGCAGGGCAGACAAAATGTTCTTCTTGTTATCGGTAACTATGGTTCCTATCTCCAGTGGGCGAGGAGACAGTCAGTATTCAATTTCTTATTGATGACACGGAGCAGTCTCTCCCCTGTGTGCCTTCGTTTGTCGAGGCTGACGAGGTGCAGAACCGCGTGACAATGCCTAGATTTGCATAGGTGACATGCTGGGGCCCACTGTGAAATGAGCCTACAGTGGAGGGTGAGGACAAGGTGGAGGATGAAGAGGCAGACGTTGGTCAGAAATCTCATGGTAACAATGCGGAGGCAACATTGCCTCACTTGGCACAAGTTGCTGGTGTGTCTGGCCCAGAACTACATTTATCCAGTGGTCTGTGAACAACATATAACCTTGACGAGCTGGGTTGCTGATAAGTGCATTCTAAAGTGTCTGAAGAAATGCGAGTAAAGACATTGGAATAATATGTCCACTTCCTCCAATGTGACCACATACTTTGATTTATGAATATCATTCCATAAAGTCTTAAAGTCCTCTGCGCGGATGGCATAAGAAATATCCATGTGAGATTTAACAGGCACAAAGAAAACAAGCTCTGTGGCCGACACTGAACCAGACCCGTCATACCCGGTCCACATCGCTGCTAGCCACATAAAGTCCTGAGAACTGATCACCAGCTTACCGAAACAGTCAAAATTTCTTTGGAACTACGTCCCTTTGATAGCCATAAGCGCCTCAGAGCCGTTATACAGGAAGAGCGGGAGGCAAGTAAATATCTCTGGTAACACCTCCAATAGATCGTCATCTGTGTACGTCCCACAGAACCAACCGGTCCACACAATCCGGTCCTCTGTGCTTGCCTTGATGAGTGGAGGCTTGGATGAAATCTGTATGAGCACAGCCAGCAGATCTCTGTCTTTTCCTTTGAGTCCAGGTAAACAGGATAGGTTCAGCTCTGAGCCCACTTCAACGGCAAGACGCTTTTGCTTCTCGGCAGCTATGTGGGCAGACAGGTGCTTGTAATACTCTTTTAGTCTGGTGTATGAAAAATTATACATCGGTGTCACGCTGTACAGAGTCCATTGTTTTTGAAGGAGTAAAGCAGCCTGTGCCGGATCAAGAATTTCCTCCAGGCGGGTGCACTGCGGGATTTTTCTTTTAGACAAGATTCGCAATGCAGAACGTCGACGTGCAGAGGTCAAGCTTCCGGGAGGATACCTTGAGCTGTGAAAATGACTGCTCCTTCGTGACACACAAATGTATCAAACGCTGCCGCCATCTTTCTAGGCGCCACGTCTACAGTCCCCTGACTAGCCAGATTTACCAGCATCTGTTCCAGTACATGAAGCAGTAGAATGACATTCATCCTGTAGTCCTGGCGACTGACAAATAATGTGGCCTCCTCAAAGGGCCTGAGCAAACGGCAGGTGTCACACATGAGCTGCCACTGGCTGACATCGAAGTTACACATGGGACTACTCCTGTCTGCTTGGATCATCAAGAAATCATTTATGGCCTCTCTCTGTTTGTATAGTCGGTCCAACATATGGAGGGTGGAATTCCAATGGGTGGAAATGCCTTGAATAATCTTTCCCTGAACTTGTAAATCGTTTTTTTTTTAGCACAATTAAGTTTTTTCTAGCACTGTCCATAGCGCCTGCTGACGTTTTTCCCTGCAATAAGTACACTGGAAAATGGCAGAATCCAAGATGGCTGAGGCTATTTATAAGGTTGTGACATCACAGGGCTGCTGATTGACTGCATGCATGGCATTATGGGTGATCCCATCTTCCCAGAGTTCCTTGCTCTACGTCCTCACACGTGCTACAGCCATTTAAAAAAAAATGCGATTCATTACCACGAAACATGAGGAAATTAAGCTTCGGTGCGAATCAAATTTTCCTGAAATTCGGATCGAATTCCACTTCGCCAACTTCGATTCGCTGATCTCTAATCATTATCTATATCTGTTTAGTTGTAACTTATGTCACCCTCACCTGTCTCTTGCGCACATCCCTGACCTGTCGCAACATGTGCTCCCACCTCACTGTCATCATTGGTAGATGCATACCTAGAGAAGTCCGCAGTGGACCTTTCTTCCAAGTATGTGCTGGTCTGTAATTGCAGACTGTCCTCAAAAAGCTCATCTTAGCTGAAAAGAGGAGCAGAGCCGGCCGCATACATTATTTGGCTAGCAGAAGGAGCAGCAAAAGCAAGAGGCAGGTTCAGGACAGGTGAGGGTACAGAGGCAGGTCCCAGGCCATGCCAACTAAGCTTGTTGTCAGAGGAACCCGACGATTCCTGGCTGTGTGCATCTGTGGTCAAGTGGTATGCTTAGTTAGATTGTGGGGTGGAATTGGGATTGTGTATTGTATTGTGTAGAATAGTTAGGTGTATTATTATATTGCTGTGTTGTAGTGTGTTTAATATATTACTGTTGTGCGAGCATTTATATGTATATATATTTATAACCATTGATATATAAATATATATAGATATAGTGTGATAGAGGTGTAACTGTATTTGTGTAATAAATATTCTTTATTATTCATAATACAGTGTTTATAGTATTTTGTTGTAGCAGCCGTAGTAGCAGTAGTAATTTGCACGCAGTGTGGGATAATTATATTCAGGAGACATAGTGTGTTATAATTATATTCAGGGGATAGAGGGTAACATAATTATATTCAGGGAACAAAGTGTGGAATAATTATATTCTGGGGACTGATTGTAGTATTCTCAGGGAGAGAGTGATATAATTATTTTTTGGAGGGTGGTATATTTATATTCAGGGGACAAAGTGTGGCATAATTTTATGTACAGCACTTAGTGTGGTATAATTATAGTCGGGGGGACAGAGCGTGGTATAATTATATTCTAGGGACTGCATGTGGTATAATTATATTCTGGGGACACAGTCAGGGCTTCTAACCGTCTAGAAATTTCTGGACAGTCTTTAAAAATAAGTGACCTTTTCCCTGTGTCCTTGAAAAGAAATAGATAATGATTTAGTTTAGTGTCCATGATTTTTTTTTTTTTTTTTTGAGGCTGGTGGTACTTGACTAGATTATTATATTGGTAACTCATAATTTTACAGCTCACCATGCTGGTAATGAGTTCTTATCATTATATTGAGTAATAGACATATATTACTTGTAATCTTTATCATTTATTATGGTTTTCCATTTTGTCTGTAAAAGTGTTGTCTGTGATTTTGGGATACATTGTCCAGAAAACAAAAAAAACATTCTGGTTGGCAACCCAACCTTGGACAGTGTGGTATAATTATATTCAGTTGACAAACCGTGTGGTATAATATTATATACAGGAGGCACAGAATGGTATAATTATATTTAGGGAACGGTGTGATACAATTATATTCAGGGGACAGAGTGTGGTAAAATATTTTCAGTATTATATATAGAAAATTTGTTGACCTGTAATTTTAGTTTCCTCGAGTCCGAAGGCAGCACAGAGTGGGATATTCTGTCGTCTAGTTTCCACCCTAGGACCAGCCCATCTAGAATGCTAAATTAAGAATTAGCATAATGAAATGCTGTTGCTATATGAACCTTCTATCAAAGCTCACTTATGTTTTAAAAAATAGACGAATAGCTTCTAAATTATTGAGAGGGTATGTATGTGCTGCCTTCGGACTGAAGGAAAGTAAAATTATATGCAAGACAAATTTTCTATATATCACACTGTAATCCTGAATACAATTTTACCACACTCTGTGCAGCGCAGGCATGGGATGTGAATAGCACAAAATGAAAGGGAGGGTAAATCCTACAAAATAACTCTTTGCCACAGAAGTGGAAGCTAAACGGGCAGATCAGGCTCTACCTGGGAAAGAAGAGGACTCCTTCTACAGGTCATAGAATTTGATTGGTTATTTGACCTTCCTAGAATGTAGAGTCGATCAAAACTAAATCTGCTGGACAAAGAGAGACTGTAGGCAGACATTATTATGTAAAGAACAGATCTTTTTAATCACTTGAGGTAACTCCCTGTCACGTTCAGGTGTGGGAGGGAAACATCACATCGAACATCGGAGGGAAAGGGGTGAGGGAATAAGGCCTGGAAACTAGGGAAAGAAGATGGATACCTCCTAGTAAAACCCTAATCAAAGTCCTGACTAACTACCAGTATGAACAGAACCCCAGAGGTAGGTGAGTTCATACACAGGATTACCTAATGTTCTAACTCACCCTATAGGACCCTGATACTAATGTCAGGACTGAGACAACCTGTTCCTCCAAAAGGAAGGACAAATAGGAGTCTCCCTCAGGCCTTAATACAAAAGACAGGGAAATGCAACACACAGAACTCAAACAATATACAAAAATGGAAAGTAAAGACTTAACTTCAAAGGAGCAATGGAAGCACAATGGATCTCCGTCGAGATCCACACACCAGCTATTCAAAACTGAAACTGAACCTATAAACTGCACAACGTAGTGGGAGAAGCAACTATAAATAAGGAAGGTTAAATGACCACGTAAGCAACACCTGAGGCAAGGGATGTGGCCATTACTGGAAACAACACAGATGTCATTTGATCCACAAGAAAAACTGTCAAATCAAACCCCATGTTGCCAGTCTCACCGATTTCCTGCCACCTGTCGTGGGAACATCCGCGAAGTACCCTTTCTACGGGTGAACTCCGGGCACTCAGGACCGACCTTATCCGGGTGAGACCTGTGAAAATCTTGAAAATCTGTGAAAATCTTTCACCAAACGACTGGCATTCACATCAGATGCCGGTACCCACATCCTCTTCTCTGGTCCATAACCCTTCCAGTAAACAAGATATTGAAGAGATCTATGAAGAACTCGAGTTAATTATCTTGGCGATCTGAAATTCCAAGCTACCGTCCACCATGACAAGAACGGGTGGCAAGGAAGACGGCTCCAAAGGTTCAACATATCTCTTCAACAAAGATTTATGAAACACATTATGAATTTTCTGGGCCTGAGGAAGTTTAAGACGAAAAGCTACAGGATTAATAATGGCAGTGATCTTATATGGACCAATAAACCTTGGGCCCAACTTCCAAGAAGGTGTTTTTTTGTGGACTGCCACACAGAATCACCCACTCTTAGGTCCGGACCATTCATGTTTCCTGTCAGCCACACATTTATACTTGT
Organism: Bufotes viridis; assembly: GCA_033119425.1. NCBI lineage: Eukaryota > Metazoa > Chordata > Amphibia > Anura > Bufonidae > Bufotes > Bufotes viridis. The sequence goes on along the minus strand of CM065593.1, from coordinate 198,909,822 downwards.
TGCCCATATTCATCAAGTTATTTTTAATTTTCAAATAGATCACAATGATGATGAAAAACATTCCTCCTCAGGGATACCAGAAGTATCAGAACCAGAAAAGGTGCCAAACTGTGGGTGAAACCCATATGCCCCAAGAAATGGCGAATTACCAGTGGACTCCTGTCTACGATTGTTTATGACAAACTTTGCCAAAGACAAAAACTAAGACCACTCCTCCTGGTTCTCAGGGACAAAACATTTCAAGTAAGTCTCCAGACTTTGATAAGTGCATTCCATCTGTCCGTTTAACTGAGGTTGAAAAGCCGAAGAAAAGAACAGTTGTACCCGCAGTCAAGTACAGACCGCCTTCCAGTATTTGGAAACAGTCCCATTATCTGAGACCATGTCAGAGGGAATGCCATGGAGTTTCACAGTGTTGTCAACAAACACTTGCACAAGTGTTTTAGCATTAGGTAGGGCAGACAACGCTATAAAGTGCACTATTTTACTAAAGCGATCAACTACCACCATAATGACTGTTTTTCCTGAAGAATTAGGTAGATCAGTGATAAAATCCATGGATAAGTGAGTCCATGGTCTATATGGGCAACGGAAGTAGAGATCCTGAAGGCCGAGTATGTGTCACCTTAGCACGTGCACAGGTACTACAGGATGACACATAGTGCTCAACACACTTACGCAACCCCAGCCACCAGAATCTACAAGAGATAAGGTCAGCAGTGGATCTACTCCTAGGGTGTCTCGTAAGAACCGTACAGTTATGTTCCTCAAACACCTTGTAACGCAATTTCAATGGCACAAACAGTTTCCCAAAGGGACGAGAATCCGGTGCATCTCCCTGGGCCTCTAAGACCTTCACCTCTAGATCAGGGTAAAGAGCGGATATCACCACCCCTTCCGACAGTATAGGACTCGGATTTTCAAAATCACCACCTCCAGGAAAACTACGTGACAAGGCATCTGCCTGTCACGGGTAATGGGGAGGGGATAACACCAGATAACACACAGAAGGAATAGAGTCTACGTCTCTTGTCAGCCATACGTTTATACTTTTTGCCCATTTTTTAAAAATTGTTTTGAATTTTTCGCCAAATAGATGACAACAAAGAGGAAAATCTTTCCTCTTCTGGTATACCAGAAGTCTCCGTACCAGAAAAGGTGTCGAACTGCGGATGGAATCCATATCCACTTATCGACTTATCAGTGGACTCTTGTCTACGGTTATTTATGGCAAACTCGGGCAATGACAAAAATTAAGACCACTTCTCCTGATTCTCAGAGACAAAACATCTCAAATAAGTCTCCAGATTCTGGTTAGTGTGTTCAGTCTGTCCGTTAGAGTGATGATGAAAAGCCGAAGAGAAGGACAATTGGACCCCCAGGCGAGTACAAAATGCCCTCCAGAATCTGGAAAAAACTGAGTCCCCCTATCAGACACCACATCAGAGGGGATACCGTGTAGTTTCACGATGTTATCAACAAACACTTGTGCGACAGTTTTAGCATTAGGTAGACCTGATAATGCTATTAAGTGCAACATCTTGCTGAAGCGATCAACAACCACCAGAATCACAGTTTTCCCTGAGGAATTAGGCAAATCTGTGATAAAGTCCATGGACAAATAAGTCCACGGTCGGGATGGGATAGACAAGAGAAGTAGAGATCCTGAAGGCCGAGAATGTGTCACCTTGGCATGTGCACAAGTCTCACAAGCTGACACAGAGCCCTCAATACATTTACTCAACCCTGGCCACCAGAATCTCAGAGAAATTAGATCAACTGTGGATCTGCTCCCAGGGTGTCCCGTAAGAACAGTACTGTGATCAGGGCCGGCGCGTCCTATACGCGGAATAGGCCGCCGCGTAGAGCGCCCCTTGGGAAGGGGCGCTGCTATGAGCGCCGGCCCCGCCTCATGCTGCAGCCGCCGAGCGCTCTGAATTGAGCCTCTGGCGGCTGCAGCACTGCCCGGGCTGGCGCGTCAATGAGGGCGCACCGCCCGGGCGCACCAAGAGGAGAGGAGCTGACAGGAGGGAAGCGCTCAGCGCTCCCTCCTGTCACTCCATTGTAGCGTGGCCAAGCTCTTTATGGTCCGCGGGTACAGGAGCATCTGTCTCCTGTACCCGGCCGGACTGACATGAAGTGCGCACACAGTGTGCACTTCCTGTCAGTCCCCTCGGGTACAGGAAAAAAAAGCTCCTGTACCCGTGGACCATAAAGAGCTCGGCCGCGCTACAATAGAGGTAGGGGTAGAAAGAGAATGACAAGGGGCGGGAGTGAAGGGGGGCGAAGAATGACAAAATGACAAGGGGGAGAGAATGACAAGGGGGAGTGTGAAGAATGACGAGGGGGAGAGAATGACAAGAGGGGGAAGAGAATGACAAGGGGGGAAGAATGACAAGGGTGGGGGAGTGAAGAATGACAAGGGTGGGGAAGGAAGAATGACAAGGGGGAGTGAAGGGGGTGAAGAATGACAAAATGACAAGGGGGAGAGAATGACAAGGGGGAGTGTGAAGAATGACGAGGGGGAGAGAATGACAAGGGGGGAGGAAGAATGACAAGGGTGGGGGAGTGAAGAACGACAAGGGGGAAGGAAGAATGACAAAATGACAAGGGGGAGTGTGAAGAATGACGAGGGGGAGAGAATGACAAGAGGGGAAGAGAATGACAAGGGTGGGGGAGTGAAGAATGACATGGGTGGGGGGAGTGAAGAATGACAAGGGGGGAGGAAGAATGACAAGGGTGGGGGAGTGAAGAATGACAAGGGGGGAGTGAAGGGGGGTGAAGAATGACAAAATGACAAGGGAGGAGAGAATGACAAGAGGGGGAGTGTGAAGAATGACGAGGGGGAGAGAATGACAAGAGGGGAAAGAGAATGACAAGGGGGGAAGGAAGAATGACAAGGGGGAAGGAAGAATGACAAGGGGGGAGGAAGAATGACAATGGGGGGAAGTGAAGGGGAGTGAAGAATGACAAAATGACAAGGGGGGGAGAGAATGACAAGGGGGGGTGTGAAGAATGACGAGGGGGAGAGAATGACAAGAGGGGGAGGGGAAGGAAGAATGACAAGGGTGGGGGGGAGTGAAGAATGACAAGGGTGGGGGGAGGAAGAATGACAAGGGGGGGGGAGTGAAGAATGACAAGGGGGGGAGAGAGAGAACTGGCATTAGTTAAAGGGGTTCTGCAGTTTATTTAAACTGATGATCTATCCTCTGAATAGATCATCAGCATCTGATTGGCAGGGGTCCGACACCCGGGACCCCCGCCGATCAGCTGTTTGAGAAGGCAGCGGCGCTGGCAGTAGCGCCTCGGCCTTCTTGCTGTTTACCGCAGGCACGGTGACGTCACGACTAGTATCACTGGCCTTGGCGGGGTTAAGCTCTGTTCACGTGAATGAAGCTTATTCCCACCCAGGCTCCTACTGCCAGCGCCGCTGCCTTCTCAAACAGCTGATTGGCGGAGGTCCTGATTGTCGGACCCCTGACGATCAGTTTAAATAAACTGCAGAACCCCTTTAATATGGCAGATTATATGGGTGGGGCATTGTGATGTCACATGGGGGGGGGCAAACTTTTCTTTTGCCTAGGGCGGCAAAAATCCTTGCACCGGCCCTGACTGATCAGAATCAGATGCATCCACTTCTTAACCCCAGGGCAATAGGTGATAACGGAATTAAATCTGGTAAAAAATAACGACCATCTGGCCTGCCCTGGGTTCAGATCAGATATTTAGCTGACTCCAGGTAAGCCAGATTTTTGTGATCAGTAATTACCGTAAGGGGATGAATCGCTCCTTCCAACCAATGACGCCATTCATCAAAAGCCGACTTAATGGCCAGCAACTCTATATTACCTACATCATAATTTCTTTCAGCAGTAGAGGCGCCATTTGCTAGGAGAAGGACCCTGCGACAAGACTGCTCCAACCCCTACCTCGAATGCATCAACTTCCACAATAATTGGATATGACACATCAGGTTGAACCAGTATAAGAGCAGAAGCAAAACATTCCTTTACCGCTGAAAAGGCATGTAATGCCTCATCAGACTAGACTGAGAAATCTGCACCTTTTTCCGGATTCATACGAAAACCCGAAGATGAGAGTAGGTAACCCAGGAATTGCACTTCCGGAACCGCAAATACACACTTCTCCAACTTAGCATACAATTTATTCTCCCTTAGGATCTGCAAGACCTGTCTCAAATGATCCTGATGAGTCTCCATATCAGGGGAATAAATTAAAATATCATCCAGATACACCACCTGCCCACCAGATGATGAAAGATGGCATTGATAAAATGTTGAAAAACAGCAGGAGCATTGGTCAACTCAAAAGGTCATGACCAAATTCTCAAAATGACCTTCAGGGGTATTAAAGGCCGTCTTCTATTCGTCCCCCTCCTTGATCCATACCAGATTATATGCCCCGCTCAAATCTAACTTAGAGAACCCCTTGACACCGACAATCTGATTGAACAAATCTGGGATCAAAGGAAGGGAAAAGGAATCACGGACAGTAATGCGATTAAGCTCGCAGAAGTCCAACCATGGCCCAAGAGTTCCGTCCTTTTTTAAACAAAGAACCCTGCATCCACTGGTGATTTGGATGGTCTAATATGACCTTTAGCGAAACTCTGATATATTCTCGAATGGCTACTCTTTCGGGTTCAGAAAGATTATACAACCGAGACTTGGGCAACCTAGCTCCGGGAATAAGGTTGTATGGGGCAATTATACTCCCGATGTGGAGGTAACTCCTGGTCTCCACTTTCAGAGAATACATCAGAAAAATCTGAAATAAAAGAAGGTACTATTTTAGTGGTTACAACAGAAAGCGACGTGGTAAGACAGTTGTCGATGCAAAAATCACTCCAATCAAGAATCTGTCTCGCTTGCCAATCGATGGTAGTGTTATGTTTGGTTAACCATGTTAAACTTAGCACCAGAGGAGCAGGCAGACCCTCCAGCACAAAACACAAAATGGATTCTTGATTAGAATCTCCCACCTTTAGACGAATGTCCTGCACCATTTGTAAAAACATAACCATAGCAAAAGCAGGTGCACACTGCGGCAATACTAAACCCTCACACTGATAAAATTGAGGGGTTAGTTCGACATATCCTACTAGGAGGACATGTCTTAAGCTCGGACACCACGGCAAGGTCCCTCAAGTAGCCCGAGGCCCTACCACTGAGTGGCATCTTCCATTGTATGCATTTTTTGCTGTTGATTGCCCCTAGCAACGGACTACAAGTGCAGGATGTGCTCCCCTAGATACATGCACAACTGCATATGGGTTTGAGCATATCCTGCTATTTAAACACCACTCCACGTTTTCTTATGGCCTGTACCATTTGTGACAAACACTTTTGTGAGAGTGGGGCGGAATCAATCGCAAACACTGAAATATTTTTGTCTAATGCGCTTGTTGTCAAACCATGCATACGGATGAACTGGCCATCCACTAGGTTAACTCCTGCCCCACTGTCAATAAATACTTCAATTCCCACAGTTTTGGAGTCTAGCTCCACCTTGGCAGGCAAGAGAAATCGGGTACTACAGGTAAATGACAAAAGTACATTCTCAGATTCCCCACCAAGAATGAGAAGAGGACTAAACACCTTAGTTTTCTTTCTCTCTTTTTACCTTGACATTTAGCACAAGGACATACGTGATGAGCTAGCATGCTCGGCCGAATATCTGTTCGGCTCAAGCATCGCTATGCTCTGCACATGACGGTACTGCATGTGCTCAAGCGCAATGCTCGAGTCTCTGCCCCGCATGTTTCCCGGGTTTTAAGCAGCCAATAAAGGTGCAGGTAAGTACTGCCCTCACTGTAATGCCAGTAGCCATGTTGGCTGCTGGCATTACACTGATTGGCTGGCCGGAACGCGTCATTGGGTGCTATATAGCACCAAATGACGCATGTTGGGCTCAGACGTAGGACAGGGAGAGCAGAGAGTAGGAAGGGAAAGACAGTATAGGGAGCGATTTTCAAAGTGTTTATTCTGAGAAAGCTTTTCCAAGACCCAAAAGTTCTTTATAGGACGTGTGTGTGTGTGTTTTAGAGCAGCAATCAACTTACCTCCTGGGACAGATAGTGCAGGGAGAGACATTTGCTGTTTTTACTACCAAAAGCTTTTCAAAGACCCCAAATTCCTTTTAAGGACTACTGTGTGTGTTTGACAGCAGCAACATATTTCTATTTTATAACTACATATACTGTACATCATCCGCAGACTGTGTCTTTAATAATCTGGGCCACATATAGTGTCCATAATCTGTGTTGTTCTGTAACCAATACTGTACAAAATCTGCAAACAGTGTCTGTATTACAAATTCCAATAATCTAGGCCTAATATAGTGTCCATAATCTGTGTTGTTCTGTAACCAATACTGTACAGAATCTGCAAACAGTGCCGGTATTACAAATTTCAATAATCTGGGTCTAATATAGTGTCCATATTCTGTGGGTTTCTGTGACATATACTGTCCTGCATCCGAAAACTGTGTCTTTAGTGGACAGTAAAACAATCTGCGCCACATCTAGTGACAAAACCATTAATATGAAGAACGCAAGCACTAATGGACGGTTAAGTGGGCGTGATGCTGATATTGCATGCTGAAACAATGAAACTGTGCCTGCTGCCAGTGCACCAGGAAAACAAAAAAAACAAAAAAAAACATCCACCGTACCAAGCTTCATGTCCAACTTAGCTGAGCGGTGCAGGACAACACTGTCCAAGTTGGACCAGTGCAAACAGTTGGTCGGTTGTATTGCTGAAGATAATGCTTCCTGTCGGTTAAGCACCACCCTCTCATCCAGTCTCTGTAGCCAAAAGTCTGGTCAACTGAATCCTCACACTGATCATCCTTCCTCCCACCATGGAGAGGCTTGTCAAACGAGTGATCCCACACTCTGATATTCCGAGGAGCTCTTTCCAGCGCCACTATTAGATTTGGCCCTCGCGCCCAGCACGCTTGAAGAGGTACCTGAGATATTGTGCCCTGATTCCCAACCTCTTGAGCCTTCAGAGTCTCAAGAAGATGACGGTGGTGAACGGCAATCATTCGTTCACGAGGTGGATGATGATGAGACACAGTTGTCAATCACTGAGGTTGTGGTTAGGTCAAGTCAGAAGGATGAGCAGAGTGAGGAAGTGGAAGAGGAGGTGGTGGACGATGAGGTCACTGACCCAACATGGGAAGGTGTAAAGCCGAGCGTGGACAGCAGTACAGAGGGGGAGGGATCTGCAGCACTGCAACAGTCTGGAAGAGGCAGTGGGGTTGCAAAAGGGAAAAGTCGGCCCACACCAAACAGGCCCCCAACTGTTACACCGCGCTCCCTCATGCGTAAATCTACCTTGCCAAGGGGTAGGTGTTCCACAGTATGGCCCTTTTTTGAGGAAAGTGCAGATGACAAAAGAGTGGTATTTTGCAACCTGTGCCATACCAAAATGAGCCGGGGCATGAACACTAGCAACCCTACCACCAACAACATGGCATTCAAGCACCCTAATAAGTGGGCCGAACGCCTGGGTCAACAATCTGGGTCCGCGGGTCCCACCACTGCCTCCTCTTCCCCTTTGTTACGCACTGCTGGCCAGGCCCTTATGCCCCTCGCCCTGCACCTGGATCTTCACATGAACCGTCAGCAACAACATCCACTTCCCTGTCCCAGCGCAGCGTCCAAATGTCGATAACAGGCATTTGAACGCAAGCACAAATACCAACCAACCACAGGCCATAGCACTAAATGCGCTACTTTCAAAATTACTGGCACTTTGAAATGTCATTTAGGCTTTTGGACACTGAGGCCTTCTGCAGCATGATGTCAGCAGCCGCCCATCAGTACGCAGTGCCCAGCCGCCACAATTTTTCATGGTGTACCGTGCCCACCTTACACTAGCATGTGTCCCAGAACATCACCTGAGCCCTGACCAATGCACTTACTGGGAAGATCCACTTCACCACGGACACATGGACAAGAGCTGGTGGCCAGGGACGCTACATTTCCCTTACCACACACTGGGTGAATGTTGTGGAGGCTGGGAGTGAGTTGTACCCTGGGATGGCACAGGTGCTACCCACGCCCAGGATTGCATGTCCTACATAAATCAGGGTCTGCTCCAGCAGCTATGTTATTGGTTCCAACTCTCACATCTCCCCCTCCGCCGCCTCTCCTCCATTTCCACCTCCTGCAGCAGTCAGCCATCAATTGCTAGCTTTATGCAGTGTAGCACTGCTGTGGGTAAGCGTCAACAGGCCGTGCTGAAGCTGATCTGCTTAGGGGACAAACAGCACACCGCCGCAGAGCTGTGGCAGGGTATAAGGGACCAGACCGAGCTGTGGCTCTCGCCACTCAACCTACAACCAGGCATGGTTGTGTCTGACAATGGCCGTAACTTGGTGGCGACTTTGGAGCTCGGCAATCTGACACACATCCCATGCCTAGCCCACGTCTTAAACTTAGTGGTTCAGCGGTTTATCAAAACCTACCCCAATTTGCAAGAGGTACTAGTGAAGGCGTGCCGCAAGTTTGCCCATTTCCGCAAGTCGTCCACAGCTTCAGCTGGTCTGTCAACGCTGCAGCAGCGCTTGCGGCGTCCAGCTCACCGACTGTTGTGCGACGTGAGCATACGCTGAAACTCTACGTTCTACATGTTGGCCTGGCTTTGTGAGCAGCAGAGGGCAGTTGTGGAATACCAGCTGCAACATGGTTGTCTGCCACTATTCACAAGCGAGGAGTGGGCATTGATGTCAGACCTCTGTGACGTTTTAAAAAACTTTGATGAATCCACACAAATGGTTAGTGGCAAAAACGCTATTATCTGCGTAAACATCCCACTGCTGTGTCTACTCAAACAATCGCTGCTCAAAATTAAGGAGGACGCTCTGAATGTGGCAAATGAGGAAATGGGGAGGACATTACACAGGGTGATAGCTAGACCACCCACAGTTTGTCTTCTCAGTGCAAATTAGACCGTGAAGAGGAGGAGGAGGAGCTGGAGAAAGTTGCCTCTGCTACAGAGGGTAGAACCCATTAAACTTTAATTCCATCTGTTCAGCGTGGATAGGCAGAAGAGGAGGAGGAGGATGAGGAGATGGAGAGTCATCCTGACATCGACGTCTTGCCTGTTGGTACTCTGGCACACATGGCTGACTTCATGTTAGGCTGCCTTTCCCGCAACCCTCACGTTATACTCATTTTAGATAACACAGATTACTGGGTGTTCACCCTTCTCGACCCCCGCTACAAAGAGAACTTCTCATCTCTCATTCCTGTGGTGGAGAGGACAAGTAAAATGGTGAAATACCAGAAGGTACTTGTTGAGAGATTGCTCCAAAATTTTCCATCTGACAACGCGGCCCTACAGAGTCCCTACTATAATGTACTCAATCTACTGTAGTGTATTCCCATGCACCTTTTCCACCACAAAAAAAATAGGTTATGGTTGAATCTTGTTTTCTCCTCCTCCTCCTCATGCAGATTGTACACATTCCCTCCACTCTAATTTTTATTTATTTTTTATAGGGTCAGCTCAACTGCAGGCCTTCAACTCAATTTTTTTTAGGGTCAGCTGTACAGCATGCACTCGCATATAATGTTTTAGAGAGTCAGCTCACCTGCAGGCACTTACATATAATGTTTTAGAGCGTTAGCTCAGCAGCAGGCCCTCGCCCCTAATGTTTTAGAGGGTCACTTGCAGACCCTTGCTCCAAATGTTTTTGAGGGTCACCAGCAGGCCACCAATCATAATTTTTCAAGGGTGTGTATGATGCCCTCCTTTATGTGCAATAAAGGGTGTATTGTAGTGCCGGTTCCTTGTAATTTTTGGCAGCCCTTTCACTTACTGCACAGGCTTTATGAGTGTAGGAGTCCCACTACCTGAACAATTGTACCACAATGTGAATGAGGCCCTCCTTCATGTGATATACAGGCTGTTTTGGAGTGCCTTTTGCTTGTAATTTTTGGCAGCACTTGCTTTTTATATACAATTGAATATACAGGAAAGAATGTTTCCTAACAATTTTTCCTGTGAAATAGATTTTTTTTTATTTTGGGGGGGGGGGGGGATTGTGCGTATTTTTGTCAGTCTGTAAAAAGTGGTGTACATATCGGACAACATGGTTCCCAGCAGCGACCTGGGAGTCCAAGATGCATCCAGACATCGTTCCCATGCTGTTCCCGATCCATTTCGGTGGTGTTTGTCACTTTCTGACCTTTTTCCAATGGACCAGGCACCCTCCTCTCTTCACAGCAGGTGGTGCCTGGTTGTCTCCCATTGATCTCCATTATACTCGGGTGCTCAGCCGAGCACACGAATATAGCAATGCGTTCGGGCTGAAATCCCGAACACCCAAATACTTTGGTGCTCGATCATAACTAACATTAACAAAATTTCCCCCTTTACCACAGAAAAAGCAGAGTCTTTTCTTAACCCTTACGTTTTATCACCAGGTCCAGGAGTGACTTCCCCCAACTGCATTGGCTCATCAGACATGAGCTCAAGTGCCTCCCTACCCAAAGTGTCAGAAGAGGCCGCTTCCCCATATGATGTTCCTCTCCCTCGGGACGCACTCTTAGATCTCTCCCTCAGGCGTCTATCAATACGTAATACTCTGGATATTCATGAAATTCCAAGCCATCCTTCAGGTTCTCAGATAACCCTTGACAGAATTGACTACGGAGGGCTGGGTCATTCCACTCAGTATCAGTTGCCCATCTCCTAAATTCAGAGCAATAGGACTCTGCAGAAAACTCTGCCTGCTGTAAGCCATGCAACTTAGTCTCTGCCAGGGAGACCAAATCTGGGTTATCGTAAATAAGCCCCAGAACTCAGAAAAATTAATCTACCGACCGGAGGGATTGTGATCCGGTCGGCAAAGAAAAAGCCCAAGACTGAGCGTCACCTTTCAGTAACAAAATAATAATCCCCACTTTATGACTCTTGTCCCCAGAAGAGTTAGGATGTAGTCTAAAATATAGTTTGCACGACTCCCTGAACCAATTTAAGTTGTCATTTCCCCTGGAAAACCTATCCAGTAGAGGGACCTTAGGTTCAGGTCAGGTCTGGTTCCCGCTGCTAGAAGCCTCCGCCTGTGGTCTCTGAAACTGCGAGACTGCCATGCGGAAGTCAGCCATCTCCAAAGACAGTCCCTGCATACGATCGACCAGTGCAAAAACAGTAAAATAAAATGACTTTTTTTGGCGGTTGATAATGGTAATGGAGAGGGGATAACACCAGATAACCCACAGAAGGAATAGACGAGAGTCTAGGCATCAAAGCTATGGGAGAGGGATGGTGACCTCCTAGGAATCCCTAGACCTCTCCCCTACTCCTGCCAATATGAGTAGACCCTGAAGGTGGAAATACTCATACACCGGAACCTAAGCCCTGGAGACCTTGGAAGGCCCTAGGAGTGGTGGCAGGGAAAGAGACTACTGGTTCCTCTCCAGATGAAGGAACCAGTGTCTCCCTGAGGCTTAGACAACACCACACACAAGCGAACAACAAAATGCAAAACAAAATGCACTTAGCTTAAAGAAGAATGGAGGAGCAGGAGATCCAAAGGAACAACACACCAGCTCAACCAACTCCAGCAGGAAATATCAACCACATGGTAAGCAGTGTGAGTCAGAACTAAATAGAGCCTCAGTAATGACCCAAAAGCTGTTCCTGACAAGAGGTGTGGTCATTACCAAACAACAACACTGCAAGATGAAAACGGAGAGAACTGTCAGATACACTCACGTGCCGCCAGTCTCTCAGATCTTCTCACCTATGTCATGTGAAGGACCGTGACACTGCCTTGATGTTCTTAACCCCAGGACGATAATGGACAGTGAAATTAAATCTGGCGAAAAACAAAGACCATCTGGCTTGTCTCGGGTTCAGTCATTTAGCCGACTCCAGGTAAGCCAGGAGTTTGTGATCTGTGGACACCGTGATCGGATGAATCACCTCTTCCAACCAATGACTCCATTCCTCAAAAGCCAACTTAATGGCCAGTAACTCTGTTACCCACATCATAATTTTTTTGTCTCTGCGGAAGAGAGTTTTTTTTTTTTTTTAGAGAAAAAGGTACATGGACGCCATTTGCCAGGTGACGGGCCCTGCGATAAAACTGCTCCTACCCTACCTCGGACGGGTCCACTTCCACAGTGAAAAGTTGTGATACATCCAGCTGCACCAGTATAGGAGCAAAAGAGAAGCATTCCTTAAATCGCAGAAAAGGCTCGCAACGCCAAATCAGACCACACTGAGACATATGTCCCTTTCTTAGTCATGTCCGTTGGGTTTTACTATTGTCGAATAATTCTGAATACATTTTCTATAAAAGTTGGTGAACCCCAAAAACCGCATAAGAGCCATCAGATTTTCCGGTCGATCCCAGTTCATTACAGCACAGACTTTCTCTGGATCTATTCAAAACCTAAAGATGACAGCAGGTAGCCCAAAAACTGCACCTTGTGTACAGCAAAAACACACTTCTCTAATTTTGTGTACAAATTATTGTCCTTTAGAATCTGTAACACCTGTCTAATGTGATCCTAATGTGTCTCCACGTCTGAAGAATAGATTAGAATGTCATCCAAATACACGACTACAAACCTCCCCACAAGGTGATGAAAACTTTCATTCACAAAATGCTGGAAAACCGCAGGAGCATTGATCAACCCAAATGGCATGACCACCTTCTCAAAGTGCACCTCAGGAGTATTAAAAGCAGTCATCCATTCATCCCCTTCCTTGATCCAAACCAGATTATATGCCCCCTTAAATCCCATTTGGAGAACACCTTGGCACCAATAATCTGGTTAAACAAAGCGGGAATCAAAGGAAGAGGGTAAGGATCACGGACAGTAATCCTATTGAGTTCATGGAAATCCAGACATGGCCGAAGACCTCCGTCCTTTTTTTTTTAACAAAAAAGAACCCTGCTGCCACTGGACACTTGGAAGGTCTTATGTGTCCTTTAGCCAAACTCTCTTATGGCGGTTCTTTCAGGTCCAGAAAGGTTATACAGCCTAGATTTTTGCAACTTAGCTCCAGAAATAAGATTGATAGGACAATCATATTCCCGATGTGGAGATAAATCCCGGCATCCACTCTCAGAAAACACGTCGGCAAAATCAGAAATGAAAGAGGGTAATGCCTTAGTAGTTAAAACAGAAAAAGATGTATTCAGACAATTGTAAATGCAATAATCAGTCTAGCTTGCCAATCGATGATTGGATTGTGCTTTCTTAACCACGGAAAACCCAGAACCACCGGTGCAGGGAGACCCTCCACGAGATAAATTCTTAATGAAAGTCACCCACTCAATCTGATATCATGCACCACTTGAGATAAACAGTTCTGAGCTAGAGATGCAGAATCAATAGCAAAAACAGAAATGTTTTTTTTCTAATGCACTCTGTGACAACCCGTGCATATGGACGAACTGAGCATCAATCAGGTTCACCTTGGCCCTGCTGTCGATAAACACCTCAATCCCAACAGTTTTTGACTCTAGCGCCACCTCAGCAGCCAGGAGAAATCGGGTACTACCAGTAAAAGACAAATGCACATTTTCTGACTCTCCACTCACACCTCCAAGAGTCAGATGGGAATTAAATTTTCTTTTTGCCGTTGAATGCATGGACATACTCTGACAAAATGTTCCTTTCATCAGCAGAAAAACACACTCCCTTCCTATTACCAGTATGCTGAGGATCCAGGTGTAGCTCCCCCTAATTGCATTGACATAAACCCAGGAGTATCTTCACCCAGAGTGTCAGAGGAATGTGATAGTACGTCCTGAGAGTGGGGGCCCCTAGATGTCTCGCTCAGAGCGTACAGCAAGAGACATAGCGGCTTCCAGAGACTCAGGATTCTCATGAAAGGCCAAAGCGTACTTCAGCCTCTCTGATAATCCCTGACAAAACTGACTATGATTGAGCCGGATAGTTCCACTCAGTATCCGTAGCCCACCTCCTAAACTTGGAGCAATAGATCTCAGCAGAACGCTCTCCCTGACGAAGGTCACGTAGCTTGGTCTTGGCCAGGGAGGTCCATTGGGGGTCATCATAGATAAGACCCAGAGCTTTGAAAAATTCATCCACCGAGACTGCGATCCATTCATCCACTGAGACTGCGATTCGGTCGGCAGAGAAAAAGCCCATGACTGAGCGTCCCCTTTAAGCAACGAAATGACCACACCAACTCTCTGAATCTCATCCCCAGATCAGTGTGGACATAGCCTAAAATACAATTTGCACGCCTCCCTAAACAAAATGAAATTATCACTTCCACCAGAGAATCTGTCTGGGGGGGCAACTTTAGGCTCGAGACAGGCCTGGCAACCACCACTAGGACTGGTCATGCGGCTAGTGCAGCAATAAGATCCATGGCTGTTCTGAAACAAGCAAAAATTGACGGTTTTGGCAGTTTATAATGTCACGTTCGGGTGTGGGAGGGAAACACCACACTGAACATCGGAGGGAAAGGGGTGAGGGAATACGGCCTGGAAACTAGGGAAAGAAGATGGACACCTCCTAGTAAAACCCTTATCAAAGTCCTGACTAACTACCAGTACGAACAGACCCCAGAAGAATGCGAGTTCAAGCTCAGGAATACCTAAAGTTCTAACTCACCCTATAGGACCCTGGTACTAATGTCAGGACTGAGACAACCTGTTCCTCCAAAAGGAAGGACAAACAGGAGTCTCCCTCAGGCCTTAAAAGACAGGGACATGCAACACACAGAACTCAAACAAAATACAAAAAAGGGAAAGAAAAGACTTAACTTCAAAGGAGCAATGGAAGCACAAGGAACTCCTCCGAGATCCACACACCAGCTATCCAAAACGGAAACTGAAGCTATAAACCGCACAGCATAGTGGGAGAAGCAACTATAAAAAAGGAAGTTTAAATGACCACATAAGCAACACCAGAGGCAAGGGGTTTGGCCATTACAAGCAACAACACAGATGTCATTTGCTCCACAAGGAAACCTGTCAGATCAAACCACGTGTTGCCAGTCTTACCGATCTCCTGCCACCGGTTGCAGGAACGTCCGTGACACTCCCAGAGTAGCACCATTTGAAAAAAAAAACCTTATATAATAATAATTTACAAGTTCTATTCCACTGCCCTAAATGTAGATGTAAAGGAAAAAAGTAATTCAAAATGAGAATCACTAATGACCACTTGTAAGAGAATAAGGAAGAGGACATCTCAGGTCTAAACCAATGTTTCTGGTGATGGGTGGCTGATTAGTGAACAGCCAGGCTGCCATTTTATTGCTGACAAACAATTTCGGTGATGACATTTAACACTGTGGAAGATCACCGACAAGAGCTGAAGTATCATCCAAAATCAACTTTGGATGGTAGAAACTGTACAGGAGAAAAAGATTCTCCCAGAAGCTTGAATAGATCCTGTCTAGCAGTTTACTAAAAGGAAAATGTAACCACAGACTGAGAAGGTTTTTAATCCCTTCTACCCCAGCCCAGGTAATTTTTTGCAAATCTGACATGTGTCACTTTATTTGGTAATAGCTTTGGAACACTTATTTATCCAAGCCATTCTGAGACTGTTTTCTCGTGACACATTGTACTTCATGATAGTCATAAACTTAAGTCAAAATATTTTAAAACAGAATGTGATACCTCATAAAATATTTATTACTTAACATTCCCCATATGTCTACTTTATGTTGGCATAATTTTTAGTGATGGGCGAGCATGCTCGGCCGAATATCTGTTCTGCTCGAGCATTGCTATGCTCGGCACATGGCGGTACTTCACCGAGTACCACATGTGCTCGAGCGCAATGCTCGAGTCTCCGCCCCGCACGTTACGCAGGTTTTAAGCAACCAATAAAGGTGCAGGTACTGCCCTCACTGTAATGCCAGTAGCCATGTTGGCTGCTGGCATTACAGTGATTGGCTGGCCAGAACGCGTCATCGGGTGCTATATAGCACCCAATGACGCATGTTCGGCTCAGACAGACAGGGAGAGCAGAGCGTAGGGAGCGATCTTCACAGTTTTTATTCTGAGAAAGCTTTTCCAAGACCCAAAAGTCCTTTTAAGGACTACTGTGTGTGTTTTAGAGCAGCAATCTATTTACCTCCTGCAGTTTCAGGGACAGTGCTTTGTAAGAGACAGATAGTAAAAACAGCACATTTCTGTCCCTGCACTATCAAAAGTTTTTCAAAGACCCCAAATTCCTTTTAAGGACTACTGTGTGTGTTTGAAAGCAGCAAACATGTACTGTACATCATCCGCAGACTTTGTCTTTAATAATCTGGGCCACATATAGTGTCCATAATCTGTGGTGTTATGTAACCAATACTGTACAAAGTCTGCAAACAGTGTCTGTATTACAAATTCCAATAATCTGGGCCACATCTAGTGTCCATAGTGTGTGGCTTTGTGTAAAAAAATACCATACATCTGCAAACACTGTCTGTATTACAAATTCCAATAATCTGAGCCTAATATAGTGTCCATATTCTGTGGGTTTCTGTGAGATATACTGTCCTGCATCCGAAAACAGTGTCTGTAGCACACATTTAAATAATCTGGGCCTAATGTAGTGTCCATACTGTGTGTCTTTCTGTGACATCAGAAAACAGTGTCTGTAGCGCAAATTTAAATAATTTGTTCCACATCTACTGTGTGTGCATTTAGTACATATCATCGACATATACTGTACTTTATCCGTAGATGGTGTATGCTAGTCTGTGACATTATCAGGGCTACATCTCCTGTGTAATGTGTGTGCATCTCAAATACCTTTTTTAATTTATTGGTTCGTACAATTACAAATCCTACACTACTGTACATGTGACATACTTTTAAGCATATATAACATTTAATATTAAGAAGGCGGGCAGTAAGGGCCGTGAAAATGGCCATGATGCTGATGGTGCACGAGGAGGCTGTGGCCCTGGGCGCGATGAAACTAAATAAAAGAATGTAGCTGAGGGCCTCCAGGTGTGCTAACCCTCAAAAACATTATTTAGAAGTGCCTTACAGTCAGCTGACCCTCTAAAACATTATTTGCGAGTGCCTTCAGGGCAGCTGACCCTCTACAACATCATTTGCGAGGGCCTTCAGGGCAGCTGACCCTCTAAAACATCATTTGTAAGTGCTGTCAGGGCAACTAACCCTGTAAAACATTATTTGTGAGGGCTTGCAGGTGAGCTGACCCTAAAAAACATATGTGAGGGCCTGCAGGTGAGCTGACCCTGTTAAACATCATATGTGAGGGCCTGCAGGTGAGCTGACCCTGTTAAACATCATATGTGAGGGGCTGCAGGTGAGTTGACCCTCTAAAACATTATGAGCGAGGGCAGCCTAAAAAGCATGTTGATATAATGGAGGAGGAGGAGGAGGAGAAGAGAAGTCAGGGGCAATCCAGGCCTTGTTCATTTTTCTAAGAGTCGACCTATTAGCATTTTCAGTTGACAAATGGATGAGCTTATCAGTTATTATGCCCCCAGCAACACTAAATACCTGCTCTGACAAAACGCTGGCAGCAGGGTAGGCCAGCACCTCTGAGGCGTAGAGTGGCAGTTTGTGCCACGTGTCCAGCTTAAACACCCAATAGTTGTAAGGCACAGAGGGATCACCGAGGACGCTGACACGGTCTGCTATGTACTCCTTCACCATCTTTCAAAAATGTTTCCGCCTTCTGACACTAGGTCGCGCATCAGGGTGAGGGTGCTGGCGGGGTTGTGCATGGGACATATATGCTGTATGATTGTCATGTGTCTGAGCTTGCCAAGCTCCAAAGCTGCCAACAAGTTACAGGCATTATCAGACAGAACAACCAACCATGCCTGGTTGTAGGTTGAGTGGCGGGAGCCACAGCTCAGTCTGGTATCTTATACCCTGCCACAGCTCTGCGGCAGTATGCTGTTTGTCACCTAAGCAAATGAGTTTCAGCACGGCCTGTTGCCGCTTCCCCACTGCCGTTCCCACTGCTTCCAGCTACTGACTGATGGCTGACTGGTGCTGCAAGATGAAAATTCAGAGGTGGAAGTGGAGAAGGAGTAGGAGAAGTGGGGTTTGCTGCAACTAATGTAGGTGGTGGTGAAAATCCTGATGGAATGGGGGCCTGCAATCCTTGGCGTTGATAGCACCTGTGCCATCCCAGGGTACGACTAGCTACCGGCCTCCACAAGGTTCACCCAGTGTGCGATCACGGAAATGTAGCGTCCCTGGCCAAAAGCACTTGTCCGTGTGTCAGTCGTTAAGTGGACGTGCGCCACCATGAGGCTGAGGAAAGCCTCAGTGTGCACAGGCCTAAATGTCAACATTTCCAGGGCCAGCAATTTTTAAAGGTATGCATTTAGTGCTATGGCATGTGGGTGTGTGGGTGCCTGGGTGGCTGGGTATTTACGCTTACGTTCAAAGGCCTGGGTTAAGGACATCTGAACGCAGGCCTATTTGGTGTGGCCCGTCTTCTCCCTTTTGCTATCCCACAGCTTCTTCCAGCCTGTTGCGGTGCTGTGGATCCCTCCCCCTCTGTACTGCTGTCCTCGCTTGGCTTGCCACCTTCCCAGGTTGGGTCAATAATGTCATCGTCCACCACCCCATTTTCCACTTCCTCACTCGGGTCATCCTCCTGACTTGTGTTGTTGACCTAACAAGACCCTCACTTATTGACAACTGTGTCTCAACCACATCATTCACCTCATAAAACACTAATTGCAATTCTCCACTGTCATCTTCTTCTGGCTGTGGATGCTGAAGAGTTTGGGAATCAGTGCACAAGATCTCCTCATGTCCCTCTTCAGGGAGGGTCAGCTCACCTGCAGGCCCTCACCTACAATATTTGAGAGGGTGGGTCAGCTCACCTGCAGGCCCTCACCTACAATATTTTAGAGGGTCAGCTCACCTGCAGCCCTCAAATACAATATTTTACAGGGTCAGCTCACCTGCAGGCCCTCAACTACAATATGTTAAAGCTTCAGCTCAGCAGCAGGGACTCGCCCATCATTTTTTGCTATGCTCAGCAGCAGGCCCTCACCCCTAATGTTTTAGAGAGTCAACAGCAGGACCTTGCTCCTAATGTTTTAGAGAGTCAACAGCAGGACCTTGCTCCTAAAGTTTTGGAGGGTCACCAGGGTGTGTATGATGCCCTCCTTTTATGTGTAACAAAGGTTGTTTTGGAGTGCCGGTTCCTTGTAATTTTTGGCAGCCCTTAGTGCATAGACTTTATGAGTGTAGTAGTCCCACTACCTGAACAATTGCACCACAATATGAATGAGGCCCTCCTTTATGTGATATACAGGCTGTTTCGGAGTGCCTCTTGCTTGTACTTTTTTGCAGCACTTGCACTTTATATACAATTAAATATACAGGAAAGAATGTTTCCTAACAATTTTTCCTGTGAAATAGATTTTTTTTGGGGGGTTTTGTGCGTATTTTTGTCAGTCTGTAAAAAGTGGCGTACATCTCGGACAATATGGTTCCCAGCAGCGACCTGGGAGTCCAAGATGCATCCAGACATTGTTCCCATGCTGTTCCCGATCCATTTGAGTGGCGTTTGTCACTTTCTAACCTTTTCCAATGGACCAGGCACCCTCCCCTCTTCAGAGCAGGGGGTGCCTGGTTGTCTCCTATTGACTTCCATTATACTCGGGTGCTCGGCTGAGCACACGAATATAGCAATGTGTTTGGGCCGAATACCCAAATACTTTGGTGCTCGATCATCACTAATCATTTTGTAAATGTCATTTTATTTTTTTAAGACGTTAGAAGGCTTAGAAGTTTAGAAGCAATTCCTAAAATTTTTATGAAAATTTCCAAAACCCACTTTTTACAGACCAGTTCAGGTCTGAAGTCACTTTGTGAGGCTTAAAAAGTAGAAACTCACCATAAATAACCCC
Organism: Bufotes viridis; assembly: GCA_033119425.1. Classification (NCBI taxonomy): domain Eukaryota; kingdom Metazoa; phylum Chordata; class Amphibia; order Anura; family Bufonidae; genus Bufotes; species Bufotes viridis. Next base: position 198,889,936 of record CM065593.1, on the reverse strand, counting down.
ATTGCAGAAACTACACCCCTCAAGTTACTCAAAACTGATTTTACAAACTTTGTTTACCCTTTAGGTGTTCCACAAGAATTAAAGGAAAATGGAGATAACATTTCAAAATTTCACTTTTTTAGCAGATTTTCCATTTTAATCCATTTTTTTCTTTAACACATCAATGGTTAACAGCCAAACAAAACTCAATATGTATTAACTTGATTCTGCGGTTTACAGAAACACCCCACATGGATGTAAACTGATGTAAGGGCACACGGCAGGGCGCAAAAGGAAAGGAATGCCATATGGTTTTTGGAAGCCAGATTTTGCTAGACTGGTTTTTAGATGCCATGTCCCATTTGAAGCCCCCATGATTCACCCTTACAGTAGAAACTTAGCAAATATATATATATTTGCTCATTAATGTGTAAGCGGAACGTATACCTTCACACTTATCTTTTCTTTTGTTAAGCTTACAGTAGAAACTCCCATAGGAGTAGAAGGGGTTAATCCACCGGCATTGCTGTAAACCGCGATGCCGGCAGATACAGCAGGGGCCCGGCTATCAGGGACTGCCGGACCGCTGCAGTGATCGGGCGCGCACTTTATGTTAAAATGCGGGAAGTCACTGACTTCCATGACGCAATAGTACGTCACATGTCGGGAAGGGCTTAAGGTATCAACCTGTTAAGATAGAAACATTACTGTAATGATCAGTCCTGATGTGGAAGAAATATTCAAAATTCTCATAGAGCAACACCACAGTCCTTGAGAGGCCAAACAGCATGTTTGCTTCTCCTCTAAGACCTGAGGAGTAGTGTTAAGCGAACCCAAACTGTATAGTTGGGGTTCGTACAGAATTTTGGGGTGTTTGGGACACGGACCTGAACCTTTTCAAAAAAGTTGTTTGGATTTATTCCTGCTTTCTGAAGGGCTGCACAGCAGCCAATCAACAAGCGTTTTACTTCTTGCCCTAAGAAGCCATCACAGCCATGCCTACTAATGGCATGGCTGTGATTGGCTGAGTGCAGCATGTGACTCAGCCTCTTTATAAGCTGGAGTCACGTACTGCCGCACATAACTCTGCTGATTTGAGCTTAGGGAGAGGATGCTGGTGCAGCGATCAGGGACAGAATAGGGCAGAAATCTAAAGAACCTGTGCAACTTTAATCCACAAGATACAGCACATAGAGAGGAAGGGAGCCTCAGCAATCCAACATTTATGTACCCAGCCACTGCCAGGGAGATTTTTTTTGTAATCCATCTGTTACTGAGGTGGGGATCGACGGTCATTTAGGCAGTGCAGTGTTCTGCATGTCTGCCAGCCTGCCAAGGACATCAGCCTAATCCTATTTTGTAGCTCAGTGGAGGAAAAAAAAACTTTTTTCTGGCTGCTCAAGTCCCCTATATTGCCTTTTGTATGTTTAAGGGGTGACATAGTCCATTTGTCTAGCCTGGGCTCTGTGGTGCCACAGAGCACTTTTGTATACTATGCAGTAAACCGTATATTCCATTTCAGCTAAATAGTGCATCAGTGTATTTTAGTTAAAAAAAGTGGTCATCCTGATCCACCAAGTCTATTTTACACCGGCAAAATATATATTTGACATTTCTGCGGTGAAATAGAGAATGTGTGTAATTTTGGGGGAAAAAATGTATTTCTTGTCCACAAAACAGTTCTGCATACACCATCCAACGACATATTTTCTATTTCTGCATGGAAATAGAGCTTCTTTCTTTTATAGAAAAAAAACGTTATTCAAGGCCCACCAAACAGTTTAAAATACCCATTACAACCACATATTTTACATTGCTCTTGTGAAATACAGCATAAGTGTATTTTTTTGACAAAAGAGTGGTAATCCTGATCAACAGGGCATCTTCAAATACACCGCTTAAATACCGATTTCACATTACAGCTGAGAAATAGTGCATTATTCTTTTTTGTGTGAAAAAAGCAATATTCTTGCTTCACAAAGCAGTTTTTATTGAAAATAGCCGTGTTTTGGGCCGAAAAAACAGTTCTGCATCCGTCGTTTTAATAATTATTTCCAATTTATAACAGTCTAAGTCCTCATGCACATGGCCGTTGTTCGGGTCCGTGTCCGAGCCGCATATTTCGCGGCTCGGCCGTGGACCCATTCACTTTAATGGGGCCGCAAAAGATGCGGACAGCACTCCGTGTGCTGTCCACATCCGTTGCTCTGTTCCGTGCCCCCGCAAAAAAAATATAGCATGTCCTATTCTTGTCCGTTTTGCGGACAAGAATAGGCATTTCTATAATGGGCCGCGTTCCGTCCCGCAAATTGCAGAACGGAACGCGGAACAGCTTCCGTGTTTTGCGGATCCGCGGTTTGCAGACCGCAAAACACCAACGGTCGTGTGCATGTAGCCTAATACTGCATTTGTGAATTTTGGTGACCAAATCCATGTTCTGGGTACCCAAATCTGGTGTCCATACATAGTATAAATATGTACTGTTAATGTACAGCAGTTAAAAACTGCATTTTGGGGTTTTATTGAAAAAAGCCGTGTTTTAGGCCGAAAAAACTGTTGTGCATCCGGCATATAATTAATTTCAATTTACAGCAGTGAAATACTAATTTTCTGTATTTTATTACAAAAATACTTGTTCCACAAACCACTTGTGCATACATCGTAACAAAAAAAATATTTTACATTTCCGCATACAAATTGAGAATCAGTGTATTTTGGGCACAAAAAACATTATTCTGGCATTTTTATGACACGGGCACTGCCTTAGCAAACATAATAGTTGACTAGTGGCAGGTAAATTGACACCGGAGAGAGACCAATCTTTCAGCTTGGTGGGTGAACGCAAATGAGGAGAACATCAAATAAGGAACGGGGGCTTGGTCGTGGTGGTGTTGGTGGAGCTCCTGTTGCTGGGAGAGGACGTGACCGTAATGTCATAGCCAGACCCTTATTTCTGATATTTTCGGACTCTATACTATTGTGGGTAAGTGACTGGCTGAGTGACAGAAAACAGAGGGTGGTTATTAACGGTAGATACTCAGATTGGGTCACTGTAACTAGTGGGGTACCTCAGGGTTCAGTATTGGGCCCTATTCTCTTCAATATATTTATTAATGATCTTGTAGAAGGCCTGCACAGTAAAATATCTATTTTTGCAGATGACACTAAACTGTGTAAAGTAATTAACACTGAAGAGGACAGTTTTCTGCTACAGAGGGATCTGGATAGATTGGAGGCTTGGGCAGAAAAATGGCAGATGAGGTTTAACACTGACAAATGTAAAGTTATGCACATGGGAAGGAATAATGCAAGTCACCCGTACATATTAAATGGTAAAACACTCAGTAACACTGACATGGAAAAGGATCTAGGAATTTTAATAAACAGCAAATTAAGCTGCAAAAACCAGTGTCAGGCAGCTACTGCCAAGGCCAATAAGATAATGGGTTGCATCAAAAGGGGCATAGACGCCCGTGACGAGAACATAGTCCTACCACTTTACAAATCACTGGTTAGACCACACATGGAGTACTGTGTACAGTTCTGGGCTCCTGTGAACAAGACAGACATAGCAGAGCTGGAGAGGGTTCAGTGGAGGGCAACTAAAGTAATAACTGGAATGAGGGATCTACAGTACTCTGAAAGGTTATCAAAATTAGGGTTATTCACTTTAGAAAAAAGACGACTGAGGGGAGATCTAATAACTATGTATAAATATATCAGGGGTCAGTACAGAGATCTGTCCCATCATCTATTTATCCCCAGGACTGTGACTGTGACAAGGGGACATCCTCTGCGTCTGGAGGAAAGAAGGTTTGTACACAAACATAGAAAAGGATTCTTCACTGTAAGAGCAGTGAGACTATGGAACTCTCTGCCTGAGGAGGTCGTGATGGTGAGTACAATAAAGGAATTCAAGAGGGGACTGGATTTATTTCTGGAGTGTAATAATATTACAGGCTACTAGAGAGGGGTCGTTGATCCAGGGAGTTATTCTGATTGCCTGATTGGAGTCGGGAAGGAATTTTTTTTCCCCCTTAAGTGAGGAAAATTGGCTTCTGCCTCACAGGGGTTTTTTGCCTTCCTCTGGATCAACTTGTAGGAAACAGGACAAATGTCTTTTTTCGGTCTTATATACTATGTGTAAGATCCTCACCTGCTTTGCACTCCAGGGGAACCAAGAGGGGTCCTCGTGGAGTTGCGGGACAGGTTATGCGTGTCTCTGATGCACCAGCGCTGACCCCTTTGCGAACCAGTGCGGGGATGCGTTCGCGTGGACATCGGAGGGGAGGACCGTCGGAGTCCCGGGGACAGAGTGGCCAGGCGAGTGATAAGACGCCGCGGCCAGGGTTGTCTCCGGTGTCTCCTGCGACTTCCGTTTCCGCATCTGGGTCCACGCGCTCGCATACTCGCGCTGAGGCGATCGTGCGTCCGTGCGTACGCACGAGGGCAGGTTCGCAAAGGGATACAAGGTCGCGAGTACGCGCTTCTTATGCGCTTCGTCGACCAGTGGCGCATAATATACTGACTCACAAGAGCAAAGTAGATTAGGGAGCCAGCCATGGGTTAATCAACTTGTGATTGCCTTAGGCCATGTACTCAGGTGCAGGGCAATTTGTTCACCTATGGAAGTGGACACTTGGCACCCTGGGATTGGTCAGCAGGCATTTAAAAGGAGGTCTCTCAGGGTGATCAGTGCCCACTGTTATTTTCCCTCAACCAGGTATAGGTCACAACTGCTAGTGACTGAAGACTGCCAGGAACTTTGTCCTTTGCAGCGGACCCAAGATCTGGAGTGACTCGACTGCCAAGTGCACAGCATCATTCAGCACTGGTTGGGACTATTCCTGGAATCTCCTTGCCTGGTTTTTGTTATTATTTCTTGTTACCAGCAAGTGTTCTGGACGTTTATGTTTCTGGTGAATAAACACCTTTTTTGCTTTCATCACTGGTCTGTTTGTTGGTGCCTTGTGTAGCATCCCCAAGTCAGGGCAATGTGTGGAACTAACCTGGGGAATGCCAGTGATGGAGAGGCCGGCACGCTGCTCCTCTGGGGCACTCTCTGGGTTCTTGAGGGACACAGCCAGGTGGAAGGTGAGGTGCCCTTGGTGTTATAGTTTAACGTGCCTATGGCTAAGTCCCTGATATGTCGTGACGCCAGTGCCAGTAAACGGTGGCACACCGTATTTACAGTAGGAATAACAGAGGTGCAGACTGGTAACTTGAAAACAGAATTCAAACTTTACTGAAGACAGTGATGATACAGTAAGCAGTCTTTCCAACAGTTCCTTTTTGCAGACAATCAAAATTGCAGTGGTCTTACATCCAGCAAGGTTAAACAGAGGGTGATAATACAGGACTTGGAATTGCAGGTGAACCTTACTTTCTTCCTGACTCGTCCTGACTGGAATTGATGCTTCAAGGCCCCAATGCCCTACTTCTGGCTTATATCCTTGAATCTCCAGTTTATAAAGTACCTCCTCTTGACGTTTAGTACCTCTTGCTCTAGGGATTGCCTCTGGGTTCTGCACTCCTTCTCCTAGGGTACCATCTTCCTAGGGTGGATTCCTCACAGGCCGTGAGGCCTGGGTTTGGCCTTCACAGGCACATGGCCTGCACTTGTCTAAGGCACACTCTAGACTCCCTGTCCTTCCCCTGACTGGGCCTTATATAGACTAGGGCAACCTAGCTCCCTCTAGTGACTAGAGCTGGAATTACATCCCTAGCCGGCCTGCACATAGGACATTTCACAGTAACAGGAGAATTAAATACATTGATTTACATTGCATGGTACAAATAGCACCTTTACCAGCCTCCTCCTAACAGAGAGGAGCGACAGCAACCAAGTGACCCTTCCGTAGTGACGGGCAGTACAACTCCCGTACACTACATACCCCGCTGCTTTAAGCTGAGTACGCCCTCGTACTCTACCAGGAGTACCGCCCTACTGGAATTTCCACCTGAAAGAGACAAAAGAAAAACATGCAAGAATACATACATATCAGTACTCAATTCTATCTGCATCGACAATTGTCATCAGGTCCAGCTGACTGACGGAGAAGTGCGGTGACAAGGGCGTCGCTCTCTTTCTTCAGGATAAAGAGTGGAACTGGGGCGCTGACCTGGCACAGCGGATGTTAGGGAATACCAGGATAGTCCATGACAATGAGTGAGTCCATAAAAGCATATCACAGAGACTCGCACACAGGGGTCCATCTCTGGGCACATAGACTTAGATAAAATATGTTTTAGCAATAAATACGGTCAGCAGCACATACATAAAATCACAATACAGGACTCTGACAATACCAGGGTAACATCTTCCTGGCAAGTCCTGCGTATATTTAAAGTGCTGACATAAAAGAACCCTTTTCAACCTGAAATGGGGGTTAAAAGGGATAAGGTGCAAATAAAAGCACAACTTGGAGTTATTAAAGTACTTGACGCCACAATGTTAGCAGCAGGCAGGATGTCCCGGAACAGAAAGAGGCAGGCTGGGAGCAGTGGTTCCACAGTGGCAACTTATCTTCACAAAAATGCCACCGGCCGTGGGGAACTGGCAGCAAGCTCTACCAGCCTGGCAAACTTAAAGGAACAGTTCCTGCAACATGTATGATGTCCCTGTGAGAATGAGCAAAAATGGCCTAGCAGGCCTGCTCACAGGTAGCGTGTCAAATGAGCCCTGTTCATCAGAGGTAGTGCAGCCCTGTGCTGCAGGTAGTCTGGGCCATGCACCAGGGCCACTTGGAGGGGTGCCCACCACAGAGAATGGGCTGGAAACATCACCGGTATTGGGCCTACCCACCTCATTGGCCCGCTGGGTTGCGGACACACAGGAGCTGCTGGTCTCGGGACACGGGCCGGCGCTGGGGTAGACACTTCCTCTGGCCGGGACATAACGCTCCCGTCACGGCGGACTCGGCTCCTGGCATATGTCAATTTATCCGCTGTTACACGGACCTTGGGTGGCTCAGCGTTAGCGGTAGGACCTTGGACTACGGGTTCGGGTGGTACAGGGTCACAGGTAACTCACCACCGCTGGACTGCTGCGCTGTTTTCTTAGCCTCTGTCACTTGCCGCAGGCCATCCAGGTAAGCCTGTAAGGAAGCGATCCGCTCCTCCAGGGCGGAGATCTCACTGCTGGATTCCGGCACACTTGCAGCAGGCTCAGATGAGGTTCTATCATGGCGGTTCTTCCGCAGGTCATCCATCGCTTCACTGAACTGGGCCATCCGCGCCCAATCAGCGGCTGTCTTCTCTCGTCGCGGCAGCTCTGGAGAGGATAAGGACTGGGAGGCTTGTCCAGGATCGTCGGCTGCCAGAAGATGTTCGGGCCGAGAAAGGAACTCTTCTCCTGAGTACGTATTCCGGATGGGTCCGGCGGGTCCTCTGCCTCCACCGGATCTTCGGTTTCTTCCCAGTCTTCCGGTACCGGTCCTGGACGGGTCACCGCAGTAGCATATGGGCCTCGCAGGCCCTCTGCGGGAGTGAACTCCACTTTCTCTCCGACCGCTAGATTATGCAGTCGCCCGGGAGATAGCTGCGCTTGACGGACCGGCGATTCACATAATAGTCCCGGTTGGTGCCGGTTTCTTGGATGAAGCCGAATCCTCTAACCTTGTCAAACTCGAGCACAACTCCGGTGCGGCGTTCGAGCTGGGGCTTGCTGTCCCTGGAATCTTCATAGATCCGCTTGGTGACTTCTTCAAAGTACTTTTTCTGAGTGGTGGTTTTTAAAGTTGCCGCCACTCGGATCTCGGCCATCAGGGCCGACCACGCGAGGTTCAGCGGGAGGAAGCCTTCTCGCTGCGGGTGGAAGCGGCAGGGCTCGGCTTGTGGCCATGGACAGGTCTGGGCCATGTCGCTGGGAGTATACGCTGGGGCGCAGGGCGCTCCTTAGTTGCTCCTGGGGTCGCCTCCATTGCACCAACTACGGCTCCGGATCCCTCCGATTCAGGTAGGAAGCCCCGTAGCAGGGTGAGCCACTGTTCCTGCAGGCTCCACCCCGTCGTTTCTTGCACGCCCCCTAGGTATTCCAGTATAGGGTAGGCGGTGTCCATATTATAATCCTCAAGGGAAGGCGTTACCTCCAGGTCGTCTCCTCCTCCTTCTTGGAGGGTTTTGGCGCCAAATTTTCGCGCCACTGAGGACAGTGATGGCGCAAGAAGAAGTCCACAGTTCAGGCGGCCATCTTGGGTGCCATGATGCATCAATTCAATGACAGCAAGCAGCGGTAGTGAAACAGCATAAAAGTCCACAAAAATGCACTTTGAAGTGGCGATTTTCTTCCTCTTGATAGCGCAACGCTGCACAGCGCTTTTGGAGGTCTTTGGGACACTTTTCCGTACGTTTTAGGTCCGCAAAGTTCACTTCAAATAAACAGGCGTTTTGTCACTTGGCAAACTGGTTAAGGCACAAAGTTCACGTTTTTGCTCACAGTCCGTAAAACGTGCGTATCCTGTTCGTGACGCCAAAATGTAGCATCCCCAAGTCAGGGCAATGTGTGGAACTAACCTGGGGAATGCCAGTGATGGAGAGGCCGGCACGCTGCTCCTCTGGGGCACTCTCTGGGTTCTTGAGGGACACAGCCAGGTGGAAGGTGAGGTGCCCTTGGTGTTATAGTTTAACGTGCCTATGGCTAAGTCCCTGATATGTCGTGACGCCAGTGCCAGTAAACGGTGGCACACCGTATTTACAGTAGGAATAACAGAGGTGCAGACTGGTAACTTGAAAACAGAATTCAAACTTTACTGAAGACAGTGATGATACAGTAAGCAGTCTTTCCAACAGTTCCTTTTGCAGACAATCAAAATTGCAGTGGTCTTACATCCAGCAAGGTTAAACAGAGGGTGATAATACAGGACTTGGAATTGCAGGTGAACCTTACTTTCTTCCTGACTCGTCCTGACTGGAATTGATGCTTCAAGGCCCCAATGCCCTACTTCTGGCTTATATCCTTGAATCTCCAGTTTATAATGTACCTCCTCTTGACGTTTAGTACCTCTTGCTCTAGGGATTGCCTCTGGGTTCTGCACTCCTTCTCCTAGGGTACCATCTTCCTAGGGTGGATTCCTCACAGGCCGTGAGGCCTGGGTTTGGCCTTCACAGGCACATGGCCTGCACTTGTCTAAGGCACACTCTAGACTCCCTGTCCTTCCCCTGACTGGGCCTTATATAGACTAGGGCAACCTAGCTCCCTCTAGTGACTAGAGCTGGAATTACATCCCTAGCCGGCCTGCACATAGGACATTTCACAGTAACAGGAGAATTAAATACATTGATTTACATTGCATGGTACAAATAGCACCTTTACCAGCCTCCTCCTAACAGAGAGGAGCGACAGCAACCAAGTGACCCTTCCGTAGTGACGGGCAGTACAACTCCCGTACACTACACTTGCATTACAGAACAGTGGGCCCAACTAACAGTTGCCATAGACAATATCCAGCAGCGACTGAGTGAATTAACGGGAGCCGTTAACCTGCTGTTCCAACGACGCCCAAATATACCAGCAGCCGCTGCAGCGCAAATCCAAGAGCAGCTGACAACTGTGATGGAGGAGGTTCAGCAGCTGATCCAGGGAGCCTCAGCACTACCCGTCACTATCGCAAGGCATCAAACAGAACCAAAGATCCCTCTGCCTGACTCCTTCACAGGAGAGCGACAGGAGTTCTTAAACTTCAGGGACTCCTGTCTCCTTTATTTCCAGTTGCGTCCGATGGCTTCTGGCACTCTCAGGCAGAGAATTGGCATTGTAATGTCACTGCTACGTGGAGACCCCCAACGTTGGGCATTTAATTTGCCTCAAGACCATACAGCTTTTTCGTCAGTGGACGCCTTCGCCCAAGCTATGGCTATGATTTACGATGACCCGGATCGTACTCGCACCGCAGAGACCAATCTTGAGCATATTCAACAAGGCCGCCGCCCAGCTGAAGAATACGCTGCAGAATTCAGGCGATGGGCAGCTTTCACCACCTGGGGCGACGCAGCCCTACGCCATCGCTTCCGTTTGGGACTTTCGGATGCGGTCCGGGATCTTCTTTTGGCCTTGCCTACCCCCTTCTCGTTGGAAATGGCTATCTCTCAGGAAATCGATGCCGACAGGAGAATCCGTGAGAGGCGAGTGGAACGGTCGTCTCGGTTTTCATCCTCTCGACCACATCCAGGGCCTCTTAAATCGGCCGAAGAGCCAATGGAGGTTGGATCCTCCCATCTCACGCAGGCAGAACGAGCTCGTCGCCAGCAGAAAGGCCTGTGCCTATTTTGCGGAAAGTCTGGACACCTCGTTAAAACCTGTCCCCTCCTGCCGGCGGGAAACGAATGAACCTAGGGGCATAGAGGAGAACCCCTAGGTGCTATTATCCCTCCTCCAAGCCGGGTGATGGTATCCATATCCTTACGGTGGCAAGACAAGGTCCATGAGTTTTTCGGCACTAATCGATTCTGGGGCCGCTGGGAATTTTGTGGACTCAACCTTGGTTCGTCGACTTGGCATCCCGTTGATCCAGCCGAAAACCACCATGTCAGTGACCGCGATTGATGGATCCCCTCTTCAAGATGGTCGTGCAGTGTGGATGACTCCGGGAATACAGGTAACGGTGGGGGCTGATCATCGGGAGACCTTAAGCCTTTTGTCCTTGACATGCCATCCACTCCCGTGATTTTGGGTCTCCCTTGGTTGAGGCTCCATAATCCAGTAGTGGACTGGCGCTCGGGTCTTATTTGTCAGTGGAGTGCGGAATGCCTTACTAAGTGCATTCGTCCCGACCTGTCACTAGCCTCCATGGAAGTATTAAGTACTTTACCACAGCAGTATCATAATTTCCGAGATGTGTTCAGTCCTCAGGGGCTGATGTGTTACCTCCCACAGGTCATATGATTGTCCTATAGACCTGTTGCCAGGTACCATGCCACCTCGAGGGCATCTATATAATCTCACTGGGCCTGAGGTTCAGGCTCAGCGGGAGTATATTAAAGAGAACCTTGAGAAGAATTTCATTCGTCCTTCCACTTCCCCTGCTGGAGCTGGATTCTTCTTTGTGGAGAAAGAAGGATGGAGGCTTGAGACCTTGCATCGATTATCGTGCCCTTAATCGGATTACGGTGAAGAATCGGTATCCACTGCCTCTGATTGATGATCTGTTTTCTCAGGTGGCAGGGGCCCAAGTCTTCACCAAACTCGATTTAAGGGGTGCTTATAATTTAGTTCGCATTAGAGAGGGTGACGAATGGAAGACCGCATTTAATACCAGAGACGGGCATTACGAGTATCTCGTGATGCCTTTCGGTCTCTGTAATGCTCCCAGCGGTCTTCCAGGAGTTCATCAACGATGTTCTCAGAGATTTCTTGGGTAGATGTGTTGTTGTCTATCTAGATGACATACTAATCTACTCTTCGGATCTGGTCTCTCATCGGAGACACGTGTGTCAGGTTTTCCAGAAACTGAGGGAGAACCGCCTCTATGCCAAACTTGAGAAGTGTCTGTTTGAGGTGAAGGAATTGCCTTTCCTGGGGTACATTATCTCAGAAAAGGGATTGGCTATGGACCCATCCAAACTTTCTGCTGTCTTGGATTGGCCTCAGCCTAAGGATCTTAAGGGGTACCGGAGTTCGAGGTGAACAGAATTTTGGACTCTCGTTTTGTCCAAAGGTCTCTTCAATACTTGGTGGACTGGAAGGGTTTTGGTCCAGAGGAGAGATGTTGGATACCTGCTCGCCAGGTGCATGCGGATGAGTTGGTGGCAGCTTTTCACCGGGATAATCCGGGGAAAGCTTGCTTGGAGTCTTCAGAGCCGCCTCCTCGAGGGGGGGGTAATGTAAGATCCTCACCTGCTTTGCACTCCAGGGGAACCAAGAGGGGTCCTCGTGGAGTTGCGGGACAGGTTATGCGTGTCTCTGATGCACCAGCGCTGACCCCTTTGCGAACCAGTGCGGGGATGCGTTCGCGTGGACATCGGAGGGGAGGACCGTCGGAGTCCCGGGGACAGAGTGGCCAGGCGAGTGACAAGACGCCGCGGCCAGGGTTGTCTCCGGTGTCTCCTGCGACTTCCGTTTCCGCATCTGGGTCCACGCGCTCGCATACTCGCGCTGAGTCGATCGTGCGTCCGTGCGTACGCACGAGGGCAGGTTCGCAAAGGGATACAAGGTCGCGAGTACGCGCTTCTTATGCGCTTCGTCGACCAGTGGCGCATAATATACTGACTCACAAGAGCAAAGTAGATTAGGGAGCCAGCCATGGGTTAATCAACTTGTGATTGCCTTAGGCCATGTACTCAGGTGCAGGGCAATTTGTTCACCTATGGAAGTGGACACTTGGCACCCTGGGATTGGTCAGCAGGCATTTAAAAGGAGGTCTCTCAGGGTGATCAGTGCCCACTGTTATTTTCCCTCAACCAGGTATAGGTCACAACTGCTAGTGACTGAAGACTGCCAGGAACTTTGTCCTTTGCAGCGGACCCAAGATCTGGAGTGACTCGACTGCCAAGTGCACAGCATCATTCAGCACTGGTTGGGACTATTCCTGGAATCTCCTTGCCTGGTTTTTGTTATTATTTCTTGTTACCAGCAAGTGTTCTGGACGTTTATGTTTCTGGTGAATAAACACCTTTTTTGCTTTCATCACTGGTCTGTTTGTTGGTGCCTTGCATTACACTATGTTACTATACTGACAGGAAATGTCCCACAGGATTGGCGCATAGCAAATGTGGTGCCAATATTCAAAAAGGGTCCAAAAACAGAGCCCGGAAACTATAGGCCAGTAAGTTTAACATCTGTTGTGGGGAAACTGTTTGAAGGTTTTCTGAGAGATGCTATCTTAGAGGATCTCAACAGAAATAAGCAAATAACGCCATATCAGCATGGCTTCATGAGGGATCAGTCACGCCAAACGAATTTAATCAGTTTCTATGAGGAGGTAAGTTCTAGACTTGACAGCGGCGAATCAATGGATGTTGTATATCTGGACTTCTCCCAAGCATTTGACACTGTACCACATAAAAGGTTAGTATATAAAATGAGGATGCTAGGACTGGGAGAAAATGTCTGTAAGTGGGTAAGTAACTGGCTGAGTGACAGAAAACAGAGGGTGGTTATTAATGGTACACACTCAGATTGGGCAACTGTCAATAGTGGGGTACCTCAGGGGTCAGTACTGAGCCCTATTCTTTTCAATATATTTATTAATGATCTTATAGAAGGCTTGCATAGTAAAATATAAATTTTTGCAGATGACACTAAACTATGTAAAGTAATTAACACTGAAGAGGACAATATACTGCTACAGAGGGATCTGGATAGATTGGGAGGCTTGGGCAGAGAAGTGGCAGATGAGGTTTAACACTGACAAATGTAAAGTTATGCAAATAGGAAGGAATAATGCAAGTCACCCGTACATACTAAATGTTAAAACACTCGGTAACACTGACAAGGAAAAGGATCTAGGAATTTTAATAAAAAAATAAAAAAAAAGCAAAAAAGCAAACTAAGCTGCAAAAACCAGTTTCAGGCAGCTGCCGCCAAGGCCAATAAGATAATGGGTTGCATCTAAAGGGGCATAGATACCCATGATGAGAACATAGTCCTACCACTTTACAAATCACTAGTCAGACCACACATGGAGTGCTGTATACAGTTCTGGGCTCCTGTGAACAAGGCGGACATAGAGCTGGAGAGGGTTCATAGGAGGGCAACTAAAGTATTAACTGGAATGGGGCAACTACAGTACCCTGAAAGGTTATCAAAATTAGGGTTATTTACTTTAGAAAAAAGACGACTGAGGGGAGATCTAATAACTATGTATAAATATATCAGGGGTCAGTACAGAGATCTCTCCCATCATCTATTTATCCCCAGGACTGTGACGAGGGAAAATCCTCTGGATTCCTCCGTCTGGAGGAAGGAAGGTTTGTACACAAACATAGAAGAGGGTTCTTTACGGTAAGAGCAGTGAGACTATGGAACTCTCTGCCTGAGGAGGTGGTGATGGTGAGTACAATAAAGGAATTCAAGAGGGGCCTGGATGTATTCCTGGAGTGTAATATTACAGGCTATAGCTATTAGAGATGGGTAGTTGATCCAGGGAATACTTCTTTCCTCTGGATCAACTAGCAGGATGACAGGCCTAACTGGATGGACAGATGTCTTTTTTCGGCCTTATGTACTATGTTACTATGTAACACCACCACATACGACACCATCACTAGGGATGAGCGAACCTGAACTGGATAGTTCGGGTTCGTACTGAATTTTGGGGTTTTCGGGACACGGACCCGAACATTTTCAAAAAAGTTTGGGTTCGGGTCCGTTGTTTGGCGATTTTTTTCCCGCTTTCTGCAGGGCTGCACAGCAGCCAATCAGCTAGCGTTTTACTTCTTGCCCTAAGAAGCCATCACAGCCATGCCTACTAATGGCATGGCTGTGATTGGCCAAGTGCAGCATGTGACCCAGCCTCTAAGCTGGAGTCACGTAGCACCGCACGTCACTCTGCTCTGATTACTCTAGGGATAGGACGCAGCTGCTGTGAGGGCGAGATTAGGCAGGGTAAACTCAGCAAAAACACCTAATGAAGTGATCGATCTACAGCTGTGAAACATTCAATTTTTGCTAGTTAATTGCTCACTGGTTTTAGGCTGCACAGAGCGTTTTTCTGTCACTTTTTTATTGTGTGATCGGCGGCCATTTTGTGTCTTGTGGTGCACCAGCACAAGCTGCCACCAAGTCCATCAATCCATCAATACTAGTTTGTTTTTTTTTGCTATATCCTACATCAGGGCTTGGCTGTGCTTATTGTCACCCCCTAGAAACTCAGGATAGAAATTTCTATATTTTATTGAGGGGTTAAATTCAATTGCCAAAATAGCAATCCCCTAAATCTGGTGTTCCAGCTGTGGCTAGCCAATTGTAATACGGTCTGCTGTCTGGCAAAGGATATATTTTTTTCTGGGGTGAGATTCAATTGCCAAAATAGCAGTAAATTTGGTGTTCCAGCAGTGGCCGGCCAAGTTTAATAGTGTCCGGCAAAGGATTTATATTTTCTGGGGTGAAATTCAGTTGCAAAAATATAAATACCGTAAATCTGGTGTTCCAGCTGTGACTGAACAAGTTTAATAGTATCCGTCAAAGGATAGATTTTGCTCTGGGGTGAAAGTCAGTAGCAAAAATAGAAATACAGTAAATCTGGTGTTCCCGCTGTTGCAGGCCTAGTTTAAATCTGTCTGTAAAAGGGTATATTTTTTCTGGGGTGAAATTTAATTACAAAGTATAAGTTGAGGACCCCTCTAGGGATAGCCAAAAATGTGGGATAGAGGAGAAACAGAGAGCAGAAGGACACAATTCTTGGTCCCTTGCCCTGTTGATCCCTACTACTAGCTCTGTAGGGTCTCACTATACATCCCTAAGGGGTCCCTAAAATCAATATGGACTGCCCAGCTTCGTCTAAAGAGATGAAAAGGTCCTCAAACACCTCAAAAAGACACTAGTAGTCACAAAATCACACTCTTCCACCTGAGAGCAGCCTGTGTTTGCAATGTCTCACTAATTTATTTCATGGAGACACTAGCACAGTTGCTGCTGTCAGTAGAGAGTGCAATGAGAACACTTGACCGTGCACAATGGACTGGTAGGTGTGCACTGAAACAATTACAACATGTTTGACCTGATGTTCCGGTGTCAGAAGGAATTCACACAGATCAGTATTCCGTGAGGGGTATGGTGAGTTCATGTAAATTTTATTTTTTGTCACAAGTTAGTGGAATATGAGACTTTGTAAAAAAAAAAAAAAAAAAAAAAAAAACAATATCCGCTACAATATCCTGTAAAAAAAAAAAAAAAAATTTCTGTGAACTCGCCATGTCCCTCACGTAATACCTTGGGGTGTTTTCTTTCCAAAATGGGGTCACATGTGGGGTATTTATACTGCCCTGGCATTTTAGGGGCCCTAAAGCGTGAGAATCCAAATGCGTAAAAATGCCCTGTGAAATCCTAAAGGTACTCATTGGAATTAGGGCCCCTTTGCACATCTTGGCTGCAAAAAAGTGTCACACATGTGGTATCGCCGTACTCAGGAGAAGTAGGGCAATGAGTTTTGGGGTGTATTTTTACATATTACCCATACTGTGTGTGAGAAATATCTCTGTAAATGACAACTTTTAAAAACTTTTTATACAAAGTATAAAAGCACATACAAGAAGAGATATATCAAGCATATGTTGATGCTCAAAACGACGTCCCAACATGTTTCATCGGCATCTGCCAAATTATCAGGGGACTGATATCTTTGATAACCAGATAATGCCAAGATGTTGTTATGGCACTATTACACACTCAAAAGGGTCAGATTGCTGAACATAATCTACACCCAGGCCAATGTCAAGTGAAGAGGTGCATAAAAATGCTAACAAGACATAAGGATGCTAGCAAGGCATATCATCCACATTTCATACTAGTCAGATCACCAGCAATATATACATGGATAATACTCGCAAAGCTCTGAGCAGCACTTCAATGATGACAGAAGATCGCTCGAGCGAGAGGATACTCATCTGAACGTCGATGCGTGTGAATCAGAGATGTCGTGCGTACAGTGTTCATTTGAGGACATGGTCAGATATCATAGTCAAGTATCAAAATAATGCCAGTGTGACACCTGACCCTGACACCTGACCCTGACCCTGAATTATGCTCTTCATAGGTCAGGGTCAAAGTGAGAATGAGTTATAGATATACTATGTATTTGTATGCAAAATCACATAGATGAATAAGATGCCAGGCTGACACTAAGCAAGCTTGTAGCTCAGTGGTAGTATACTTGTCTTGACTCCAGTGGGCCTGGGTTCAAGACCCCTTTCAGCTTTTAAAAAAATGTAGGTAACTGTTTTATTAAGCCCTAGATATGAGGCAAATTCAAGTCATGTGTGACGCTGATATCTGACTACTGACCTAACTCAGGTGTCAGCCTCGCTATAAATTTTAGGTTCATTCTACTTTTCATATACTAAATGGCATAGATGAATAAAATGCCATGTCAATACTAACCAAGTTTATAAGCTCAGTGCTAATGCACTTGTCTTGAGTCAAGGGGCCTGGGTTCAAGACCCCTTTCAGCCTTTAAAAAATTTAACATTTTATTAGGCGCTAGATATCCGGATTAATGCACTTCATTGGGCATTAATTCCGGATCTGGCATTACAGCAAGTCCCCCGGATTTTTGCCGGAGGAAAATACGCAGCATGCTGCGGATTTTTCTCCGGCCAAAAAACGTTTGGGTACTGAACGGATGACATCCTGATGCATCCTGAACGGATTTCTCTCCATTCAGAATGCATTAGGATAATCCTGATCAGTATCTTTCCGTCCTAGAGCCCCGAGGATGGAACTCTATGCCGGAAAACAAAAACGCTAGTGTGAAAGTACCCTTAGGTCAGTAGTCATCAGCGTCACACATGACTTGAATTTGCCTCATATCTAGGGCTTAATAAAATGTTAAATAGTTTAACCACATCAGCCCTCTAGCTTAAACACCCTTAATGACCAGGCCACTTTTTACAATTCTGCAGTACACTACTTTCACCGTTTATTGCTCCGTCATGCAACTTACCACCCAAATGAATTTTACCTCCTTTTCTTCTCACTAATAGAGCTTTCATTTGGTGGTATTTCATTGCTGCTGACATTTTTACTTTTCACTTTCTGTTGTAAATTTTTTTTAAAAAAAACTACATTTCTATATAAATTTTTCTATAAATTTATTGTTCTACATGTCTTTGATAAAAAAAAAAAATCCAAGAAGTGTATATTTATTGGTTTGGGTAAAAGTTATAGCGTTTACAAACTATGGTGCAAAAAAGTGAATTTCCGCATTTTGAAGCAGCTCTGACTTTCTGAGCACCTGTCATGTTTCTTCAGGTGCTAGAATGCCAGGATAGTATAAATACCCCCCAAATGACACCATTTTAGAAAGAAGACACCCCAAAGTATTTGCGGAGGGGCATAGTGAGCTCATGTATCATTTTTTTTCACAAGTTAAAAAGGGTGTGTTTACTGTTCTGGCATTTTGGGCGGGGCTAAATTGTGAGCAGCCATGTAAAACCTAAAGGTACTCGTTGGAATTTGGGCCCCTTTGTGCACCCAGGCTGCAAAAAAGTGTCACACATGTGGTATCGCCGTACTCAGGAGAAGTAGGGCAATGTGTTTTGGGGTGTATTTTTACATATACCCATGTTGGGTGAGAGAAATATCTCTGTAAACTGACTACTTTGTATAAAAAAATGTTTAAAAAGTTGTCATTTACAGAGATATTTCTCACACCCAGCATGGTTATGTGTAAAAATACACCCTAAACACTGACCTACTTCTCTGATACGGCATCCCATGTGTGACACTTTTCTGCAGCCTGGGTGCGCAAAGGGGCCCTAATTCCAATGAGTACCTTTAGGATTTCACAGGGCATTTTTACGCATTTAGATTCCAGACTTATTCTCACGCTTTAGAGACCCCTAAAATGCCAGGGCAGTATAAATACCCCACAAGTGACCCCATTTTAGAAAGAAGACACCCCAAGGTATTCCGTGAGGGATATGGTCGTGAGTTCATGTTAAATTTTATTTTTTGTCACAAGTTAGTGGAACATGAGACTTTGTAAAAAAAAATCAATATCCGCTAACTTGTGACAAAAAAAATAAAAATTCTGTGAACTCGCCATGCCCCTCACGGAATACCTTGGTGTGTCTTCTTTCCAAAATGGGGTCACATGTGGGGCCCTGGCATTTTAGGGGCCCTAAAGCGTGATAATCCAAATGCGTAAAAATGCCCTGTGAAATCCTAACACTGGGTTCAGACCTGAGCGTTTTGAAGCCTAGCGTTTTTGGTGCGTTCAAGACTGGCGTGTAGGCGCGTTTTTTCAAGCGTTTTGGTGAATAGTGTAGGCGCGTTTGACGCGCGTTTATGTGATTGACTGCATAGTTGGCCAATGACCAAACAGCCCTCCCTATATAGTTTGGCCAATCTGAGGTGTGAATTTTGAAAACGCGCGTCCATAGGCGCGTTTTACGCTGCACAAACGCCCGAACAACACGCCTATCGCGTTTCCCATTGAAGTCTATTAGCACCAAACGCTCGAAAAAAGCCCGAATTAACGCGAACATACTTGCTTATGCGTCGGACATTTATAGGCGCCTATGAACGCGCATAAAAACGCGCAAGTGTGAACCACCCTCATTGGAATGCATGGTTCCTTTACTGTTGTGCGTTTTTATGTGCGTTCAAAAGCGGCGTTTTACGCGAAAGTGTGAACTGAGTGTAAAGGTACTCATTGGAATTAGGGCCCCTTTGCGCATGTTCTGTCCCCAGATGCAGGTCCAATTATTTCCTGTGTGTTTATCAGCTCAAAATTGCATTTACTGTGTTGTAATTTATTTGCATTTATTGTATGGTAACAGCGCCATCTATTGATCACTTCATGTATTTCTTCCAACCTGTTTTTCCTATGCATTATGGGAGTCCCAGAGCATTGTGGGTAGTTCCTGGTTCTTCCTCTTCTTGCTGGGATGGCAAGCAGCCACCATCTTATGTCTCAGGTGCCACACTCTCTCACTGGTTTCCTGCCCCATCATCTGTTATTCAGCCTGTTTCCTAGCATAGTCGGTAAGGGCATTATCTATGTGCTATTTACTGAAGTTTATTACATGTTTCTTGTATTGATAACTCACCATCACTGTATTATCTCATGTACTGGATGTATAGCAGATTATTGTATGTCTTATGCCATGTACCATGGATATTTATGTCCTAAAATACTACTGTTTTATTCTGTAGTTTCACCTTTCCTGTCAATCTACCATCAATAAAGAGAAAGTTAAAGCAGTACAGTTTTCTCTTCTTATCAAGACAGAGAAGGTTTAGCTACATGTCAGAGTACACACCGTGCTAACGTGTATGAGGACAGCATAGTGAAACGACTGCTGAGAACAAGCTCAGTGAATAACTGCTAAGACAGCAGTGAAACGACTGCTGAGAACAAGCTCAGTGAATAACTGCTAAGACAGCAGTGAAACGATTGCTGACAACAAGCTGAGAAGATCAGACTAGCCAGAGCCGCCATTATCCACGCAGAGCCTGCATACAGATAACGCAGCAGCCTCCTAACAGTCGCACTGAGTATCAGACTATCCGGAGCCCGCCATTATCCACGCAGAGCCTACTTACGGATATCGCAGCAGTCTCCTGACAGTCACAACATGTCTAATAGTCGAGCATCTTCAGTCAAGACAAGGTCTCAGATAAGTGGCTCTAACAGGACATCGATCAGAGAAGCTGCAGCCATGGCCCGCGCAAGAGCAGAAGCTGCAAAGGCAAAATCCAGCTTCACAGAACAAGAGATGCAGATAAAGCTAGAGAAAGCGCAGCTTGAAGCTTCCCTGAATAGGGAGAAAGCGCAACTTGAAGCAACTCTAGAAAAACTCGCCGCTGATAAAGAGACAGCAGCCGCCATAGCAGAAGCAGAATATCTAGAAGCCACTGAACGTCTAGAAATTGAGAGTCATCGCAGCATCATCCATCCAGGACTTGAATTCCAAGATCCACAACAGCGAACCTTACAATATGTCTATCAACATTCCAAGTCAGATGACGGCCCAGACCCACCGCTTAATACAAAGCAGTTTGTTGACAAGCCAAACCAACATGCCTTTTCGGATCATCAGAAAGTCAACTATCAGTCTCCTTGCAGCAAACTAGAGAAAACACATCAGAGTGAAACCGGCTACAACAACTTCTCTCCAGAACGGGAAATCAGATATCCGCCCCTGCTGAGAGAGATGCCCTTCGCTTCAGAACGATGTTACACAGACCGAATTAAACCAGAGACTTCCAACAGGTATGGCCGTGCACCACACAATCACTCTGACAACACAACACCAGCCGATTCCAGCGCCAATCAAGCCACAATGGACTTTGCCAGGTTCCTTGCTAGACGTGAGCTGGTCACCAAGGGACTTGTAAAGTTCAGCGACCGCGCTGAGAACTATCGAGCTTGGCGAGCTTCCTTCCAAAATGCCACCAGAGACTTAGGTCTGTCATGTAGTGAGGAACTGGATCTCCTGGTAAAATGGCTGGGAAGTGAGTCCGCCGAACACGCTAAAAGGATTAGAGACATCAATGTAAATTATCCAGACGTTGGTCTAAAAAGGGTCTGGGATAGACTTGATGAGATTTATGGCGCAGCAGAGGTCATAGAAAGCGCCTTATTTAAGAGAATTGAGGACTTTCCTAAAATAGCTAACAGGGGCTATTCAAAGCTTAGAGAGTTAAGTGACTTATTAATGGAGCTGAGTGTAGCAAAGGCAGAAGGGGATCTGGTGGGATTGACATTCCTTGACACTGCTAGAGGTGTGAATCCCATAGTTCAGAAGCTCCCATATAACCTGCAAGAGAAGTGGGTCATGTATGGTTCTCGGTATAAACAGACTTACAATGTACCATTTCCTCCATTTAATGTGTTTGTAGATTTTGTCTCTGAACAAGCAAAAATCAGAAATGATCCTAGCTTTGATTTCATGATGTCATGTGCCACCACCTCAGTCAGTAAACCTCGTAGGGCAACTGTGGAGGTCCACAAAATTAACGTTTCTTCCACAGGTTTCGTTCATAAAGAGTTCAGCTCCTATCAAGGAGGAGACAAACCCAAGGACCCGAGCAGACAGTGTCCCTTACACAGGAAGCCTCATTCCCTACTTAAGTGCAGAACCTTCAGAGAAAAGTCAATGGAAGACCGCAAGACCTTCCTCAAGGAGAACAACATCTGTTTTAAATGCTGCTCTTCAACTTCGCACTTCGCCAGGGACTGTGAGGTTAGTGCAAAGTGTGCCGAATGTGATAGCACAGATCATAACACAGCTCTACACCCTGGGCCACCACCGTGGACTTCACCCAAAACCCAAGAGCATAGCGGGGAGCTAAAGGTCACAGATACTGACACTTTGGCAGTTACTTCTAAATGTACGGAGGTTTGCAGAGACCTCAGAGGAGGCAGATCCTGCTCTAAAATCTCCCTAGTGAAGGTTTATCCAGCAGATGACCAAGGCAAAGCCATCAAAGTGTATGCAATTCTAGACGATCAAAGTAACAAGTCGTTAGCGAAGTCTGCCTTCTTTGATAGCTTCGACATCAGAGGACCCGGTGCCCCCTACTCTCTAAGAACTTGTGCTGGTACTGTGGAAACAGCCGGAAGGAGGGCAAGCGGCTACATAGTTGAGTCCAGCGATGGTCAAGTGCGTCTGCCTTTACCAACTATACTGGAATGTAACCAGATTCCTGACAACAGGTCTGAAATACCCACGCCAGAAGTAGCAGCGCATCACCCTCACCTGAAGCGTATAAGACACCTGATCCCGAACCTTGATCCTGAAGCTCAGATAGTCTTACTCCTCGGGAGGGATATCCTACAGGTCCACAAGGTTAGACAGCAGATCAATGGGCCTCACAATGCTCCATACGCCCAGAGACTTGACCTAGGATGGGTAATTGTAGGAGAAGTCTGTTTGGGAGGTGTACACAAACCGACAACTGTCAACAGCATGCTTACCAGTACACTTGAGAATGGACGCCCATCTCTTCTCCAACCATGCGAGAATCATTTCTTCATCAAGGAACTGCCTCAAAGCACTTCATTAACAGGTGCCCTTGCAGGTCCTGCCTATGATGACTTTATCGAAGATGGCAATCAAGACCACCTGGGATCCACAGTCTTCCGCAAGACTAAAGAGGACAATCGTATGGCGATGTCATTCGAAGATAGACTGTTCCTAGATATAATGGAGCAGGGAATGGTGCAGGACGAAACAAGAAGCTGGGTTGCACCTCTACCCTTTAAGCCTCAAAGACAACGCTTACCCAACAATAGAGAGCAAGTTTTCAAACGATTTGTCTCTCTCAGGCACAACCTACGTAGCAAACCTGAGATGAGAGATCACTTCTTTACCTTTATGGAAAAGATATTCGGAACGGTCATGCAGAGCTAGCACCTGTACTTCGAGACTCGGAAGAGTGCTGGTACCTGCCCATGTTTGGGGTGTATCACCCGAAGAAGCCAGGTCAGATCAGAGTGGTGTTTGACTCAAGCGCCAAGTATGAAGGCGTATCATTGAACGACGTTTTGCTGTCAGGCCCGGATCTAAACAACAAGCTCATAGGAGTGCTTCTCCGTTTCGCAGAGACTCCATTGCATTCACGGCTGATATCCAACAGATGTTCCATTGCTTCCTAGTTAAGGAAAAACATAGAAATTTCTTGAGATTCCTATGGTTCAAGGACAACGATCCCTCTAAAGATGTTACGGAGTATCGTATGAAAGTTCACATCTTTGGCAATAGTCCTTCTCCTGCAGTCGCGATCTATGGCTTAAGACGCGCAGCTCAGAAAGTAGAAGAAAGTTATGGAGCGGATGTCAGACTCTTTGTAGAGAAGGACTTCTATGTGGATGACTGTCTGAAATCAATGCCCTCAGATGAGACTGCAATCAGTCTTCTTAAAAGAACCCAGGAGATGCTCTCTCTGTCTAACCTGAGGCTACACAAGATCGCTTCTAACAGCCAGAAATTGATGGAAGCCTTTCCTTCTCAAGACCATTCAGAAGACTTGAAGGATTTAGACCTAGGCTTTGACTCACCTCCGATGCAACGGAGCCTTGGCCTGCTATGGGACATAAAAGCTGATACTTTCACTTTCCAGGTTAGCAGAGAGGAAAAACCCTTTACTCGCAGAGGAGTACTGTCGGCCATAAGCAGTTTATATGACCCACTGGGGTTTGCAGCTCCAGTACTCATCGAAGGTAAAGCTATGTTAAGAGACTTCACCAGAGAAGGGTTGAACTGGGACACTCCCCTTCCCATGAAGGAAAGAACCACGTGGATGGCCTGGAAGAATTCCCTTACAGCCTTATCTGATCTTCACATAGCTCGTCCATATGTTTCTGTACCAACTACCAAGGTTGAGACACAAAAACTTTGTGTTTTCTGCGATGCTTCAGTCAAAGCAATTGCGGCTGTAGCTTACTTGAAGACGTTAGATACCAGCGGACAATGCCATGTAGGGTTCGTCATGAGTAAAGCGAAACTAACGCCACTCCAGGAACACACAATACCACGCCTTGAACTATGTGCCGCGGTGTTAGCGGTGGAGTTAGCCGAACTCATTGCTGCAGAAATGGACCTGGAGATTAAAGACTCAGAGTTCTATACCGATAGCAAGATAGTGCTTGGATATATCTGTAATGAAGCTAGACGCTTTTATGTCTATGTCAACAACAGAGTGCTAAGGATCAGAAGATCCACCTCTCCTGAACAATGGAAATATGTACCTACTCATCTCAACCCGGCGGACCAAGCAACCAGATCAGTCGCTGCTGACCGTCTTAAGGATACTATTTGGTTTACGGGCCCCACCATTTTGTACAAGCCGACGCCCAACACTGAAGAAACTGCCATGTTTGAACTAGTAGACCCACATACTGATGTTGAGATACGTCCTCAGGTGTCTGTGCTACATACGGAGACTCTAGACCACTACCTGAAATCCCACAGATTCAGTAGGTTCTCTACTTGGAGATCTCTTGTCCGTGCCATCACTTGCCTGACTCACATTGCTCAGTCCTACAAAGCAACCTCAACGGTAGATAAAAATATCTGTAGAGGTTGGCATCATTGTAAACATGTCTACACAGCTCTCGATCTAGAGCGGTCAAAAAATGTAATCATCCAAGCTGTACAGCGTGAAACCTATGCAATGGAAATCGACTGTGTAGTCAACCAAAGATCCGTACCCAAGGGTAGTGTTTTAAGGAAACTTGACCCAGTGATTGATGAAGATGGGCTCTTAAGAGTAGGTGGACGCCTTATGGAAGCCAATGTAGGTCTGGCAGAAAAACATCCTGTGATAGTTCCTGGACAGCATCATATAGCCACTCTGCTCGTGCAACAGTACCATGAACAGACAAAGCACCAAGGTCGGCTGTTCACTGAAGGAACTCTAAGAGCAGCTGGACTGTGGATAGTTGGAGCTAAAAGATGTGTATGCAGATTCATATTTAAATGTGTTACCTGTCGGAAACTTCGTGGTATGTCACAGACACCGAAGATGGCAAACCTTCCGTATGACCGACTAAGTATGGATCCACCCTTTACCAATGTTGGCCTAGACGTGTTCGGTCCTTGGCCTGTGGTTGTCCGGCAAACAAGGGGAGGCTGTGCCCACGGGAAACGTTGGGCGATTATATTCACCTGTCTGTCCATCAGGGCTGTCCATATTGAAGTAATTGAATCTATGGATACTTCCTGTTTCATTAATGCTTTTCGACGTTTCATTGCCATTAGAGGACCTGTCAAACACATTCGTTCTGACCGAGGAACAAACTTCGTCGGAGCAGCGAGAGAACTACAGCTCTCTTCCAACTTGGATGTTAACAACATAGAAAGATACCTCAGTGAACGAGGATGCACTTGGACCTTCAACCCACCACACTCTTCACACATGGGAGGTGCTTGGGAGAGGATGATAGGCATCGCACGGAGAATCCTCGACTCAATCTTCTTAAAGGAAGGATCTTCAAAGCTGACTCATGAAAGCCTGACTACCTTCATGGCGGAAGTATCGGCTATCATAAATGCCAGACCGCTAACTCCGATTTCTAGCGATCCTGATGACCCAACTGTTCTCACACCCGCCACACTGCTTACCCAAAAGACTGAACAAATTTGTGCTCCACCTGGAGAATTTAATTCCAAAGATCTTTACAGGAATCGATGGAGACAAGTACAGAGTCTTTCAAACTCGTTCTGGGACAAGTGGAAAAGCAATACATTCCCACTCTGCAACCGAGGAGAAAGTGGCAAACCAACAAGCCTAACCTCCAGGCCGGCGATGTAGTACTAATGAAAGACTGCCAGTCACGAAGAAACGAGTGGCCGTTAGGTCTTGTGACTAGGACATTCCCAAGTAAGGATGGAATAATACGCAAAGTAGAATTGAAAATACGGAGACAGGGAGAGACCAAATTGTTCCTAAGACCAGTAGGAGAACTCGTTCTACTGTTTGCACCCAACGAATATAATAGTGACGTCGGTTGACGTCAAGCGGGGAGTGTTCTGTCCCCAGATGCAGGTCCAATTATTTCCTGTGTGTTTATCAGCTCAAAATTGCATTTACTGTGTTGTAATTTATTTGCATTTATTGTATGGTAACAGCGCCATCTATTGATCACTTCATGTATTTCTTCCAACCTGTTTTTCCTATGCATTATGGGAGTCCCAGAGCATTGTGGGTAGTTCCTGGTTCTTCCTCTTCTTGCTGGGATGGCAAGCAGCCACCATCTTATGTCTCAGGTGCCACACTCTCTCACTGGTTTCCTGCCCCATCATCTGTTATTCAGCCTGTTTCCTAGCATAGTCGGTAAGGGCATTATCTATGTGCTATTTACTGAAGTTTATTACATGTTTCTTGTATTGATAACTCACCATCACTGTATTCTCATGTACTGGATGTATAGCAGATTATTGTATGTCTTATGCCATGTACCATGGATATTTATGTCCTAAAATACTACTGTTTTATTCTGTAGTTTCACCTTTCCTGTCAATCTACCATCAATAAAGAGAAAGTTAAAGCAGTACAGTTTTCTCTTCTTATCAAGACAGAGAAGGTTTAGCTACATGTCAGAGTACACACCGTGCTATTGTGTATGAGGACAGCATAGCGCATCTTGGCTGCAAAAAAGTGTCACACATGTGGTATCGCCGTATTCAGGAGAAGTAGGGCAATGAGTTTTGGGGTGTATTTTTACATATACCCATACTGTGTGTGAGAAATATCTCTGTAAATGACAACTTTTAAAAAATTTTTATACAAAGTTGTCAATTTACAGAGATATTTCTCTCACCCAGCATGGGTATATGTAAAAATACACCCCAAAACACACTTCCCTACTTCTCCTGAGTACGGCGATACTACGTGTGACACTTTTTTGCAGCCAAGATGCGCAAAGGGGCCCCAATTCCAATGACTACCTTTTAGGAGGGCATTTTTACGCATTTGGATTCCAGACTTCTTCTCACGCTTTAGGGCCCCTAAAATGCCAGGGCAGTATAAATACCCCACGTGACCCCATTTTGGAAAGAAGACACCTCAAGGTATTCCGTGAGGGACAAGGCGAGTTCACAGAAAAAAAAAAAATTTGGGCACAAGTTAGCGGAAAATCCATTATTTTTTTTTTTTTACAAGATTTTTTTTTGGGCAAAAGTTATCGGAAATTGATTTTTTATAGTTTTTTTCTCGCAAAGTCTCCCTTTCCGCTAACTTGTGACAAAAAGTTCAATTTTTCATGGACTGAATATGCCCCTCAGCGAATACCTTGGGGTGACTTCCTTCCAAAATGGTGCCATTTGTGGGGTGTTTGTACTGTTCTGGCATTTTGGGTGGGGTTAAATTGTGAGCAGCCATGTAAAACCTAAAGGTACTCGTTGGAATTTGGACCCCTTTGCGCACCCAGGCTGTAAAAAAGTGTCACTCATGTGGTATCGCTCAGGAAAAGTAGGGCAATGTGTTTTGGGGTGTTTGTTTACATATACCCATGTTGGGTAAAAATACACCCCAAAACTCATTGCCCTACTTCTCCTGAGTACGGCGATACTACACGTACCTTTAGGATTTCACAGGGCATTTTTACACATTTGGATTCTCACGCTTTAGGACCCCTAAAATTCCAGGGCAGTATAAATACCCCACATGTGACCCCATTTTGGAAAGAAGACACCCCAAGGTATTCCGTGAGGGGCATGGCAAGTTCACAGAAAAAAAAAAAAAAATTGGCACAAGTTAGCGGAAAATCCATTTTTTTTTTTTACAAAGTCTCATATTCCACTAACTTGTGACAAAAAATAATTTTACATGAACTCACCATACCCCTCACGGAATACCTTGGGGTGTATTCTTTCTAAAATGGGGTCACATGTGAGGTGTTTGTACTGCCATGGCATTTGAGGGTCTCCACAATCATTACACTTATGGCCAGCATTAGGAGTTTCTGCTATTCTCCTTATATTGAGCATACGGGTATTGAGATTTTTTTTTTCATTTCAGCCTCTGGGCTGAAAAAAAAAAAAAAAAAAACGAACGGCACAGATTTTTTCATTCGCATCGATCAAGGTGGATGAAAAAATCTCTGCCAAAATCAGTTACTGCGGTGCGGTGGGCTGGGCGCTAACTACTTAACAAGTAGCTAACTAACTGGCGGTGATAAGGAACCCTTATGCCCCATTCACACGTCCGCAATTCTGTTTGCGGAACGGAATTGTGGACCCATTCATTTCTATGGGGACAGACTTTGTCCCGCTCGGATCCGGAATTGCGGATCCGCACTTCCGGGTCTGCACTTCCGTTCCGCAAAAATATAGAACATGTCCTATTCTTGTCCGCAATTGCGGACAAGAAAAGGCATTTTCTATATAGTTCTGGCAATGTGCGGATCTGCAAAATGCGGAAAGCACATTGCCGGTGTCAGTGTTTTGCGGATCCGCAAAACACATATGGACGTCTGAATGGAGCCTTACAGGGGGGTGATCATTGACAGGGGGGTGATCAGTGAATCTAGATGGGGTGATCAGGGGTTAACAAGTGGTTAATAAGTGACGGGTGGGGGGGGGGTAGTGTAGTGTGGTGCTTGGTGCAACTTTACATAGCTACTGGTCCTCTGGTGGTCGATCCCAGCAAATGGGACCACCAGAGGATCAGGTAGCAGGTATGTCAGACGCTGTTAACAAAACAGCATCTGATATACCTGTTTGATGCGATTTATTTTACTTCTACAGCCTGCCAGCGATTGATCATCGTTGGCAGGCTGCAGTATAACTGCCGAGCCACGCACCACTGTGAACGCGCGCGAGCGCTCACAGCAAATCCCGCGTCTCGCGAGATGACGCACAAATGCGTCCAGCCAGAGCAACAGCACCGCCGGCCGTGCGCTTGGCGGTCCTGAGGAGGTTAAAGGCTGAGAGAGGTCTTGAACCCAGCCCCACTGGACTCAAGACAAGTGCATTAGCACTGAGCTATAAGCTTGGTTAGCGTTAACATGGCATTTTATTCATCTATGCCATTTAGTATATGAAAAGTAGAATGAACCTAAAATTAGGAGCCTGGGATTTTATTAATCTTTATGATTTTGCATACAAATACATAGTATATCTATAATTCGTCAGGCGTCAATTATTTTGATGCTTGACTATGATATCTGACCATGTCCTAAAATGAACACTGTATGTGCGGATGTCCTCCATGGCATCCTGCATATGGCAGAGGCAGTTGGAGTATGCTGTCGGTTCATTCAAAACGCCGTGCTCATCCACAGCGTTCACGCCCCCATTACGTCACGTCAAGATGTGCCTGAACCTTTTGAAGGATAAGGAGACGTATGAGAAACTTAATAGTGAATCTGGTGTTCCAGCTGTGACTAGACAAGTTTAATAGTATCCGTCAAAGGACAGATTTTGTTCTGGGGTGCTAATATAGCACTACCCTGAATCTGGTGTTCCAGCTGTTGCAGGCCAAGTGTTAATCTCTCCGTAAAAGGGTATATTACAAAATGTGTTACATTACAATTGCTGTAAGCATAATCCTGTAAATCTGCACGCACTATTGTGCATCTCATAGTGTATTTCTGTCCGTTAAAGGGTATATTACATAAAGTGTTATAATACAATTGCTGAAGGCATGATTCTACATATTTTTTCACACGCTACTGTGCATCTCCAAGTGTAAATCTGTCCATAAAAGGATACCTTTCATCCAGGGCCTAAATACTAGGCCTACAATTGATATTCCCCTAAATCAGTGGTTACTGCTGTGCCTGGATTAGTGTAATAAGGTACATAAATAAATAGGCAGATAGTGTTAGGTGCCTGTAAAAAAAAGGTCTGAATTTGAAATTAATACATTGGGCCATATATTTTTTTTCTTATTGTGGTGCTTAGTGAACGGTAACAATGAGGAAAACATTTAGTAAGGGACGCGGTCGTGGTGGTGTTAGTGGACCCTCTGGTGCTGGGAGAGGACGTGGCCATTCTGCCACAGCCACACGTCCTAGTGAACCAACTACCTCAGGTTCCAGTACCCGCCAGAATTTACTGCGATATTTGGTGGGGCCCAATGCCGTTCTAAGGATGGTAAGGCCTGAGCAAGTACAGGCGCTAGTCAATTGGATGGCCGACAGTGGATCCAGCACGTTCACAACATTATCTCCCACCCAGTCTTCTGCAGAAAGCGCACAGGTGGCACCTGAAAACCAAGCCCATCAGTCTGTCACATCACCCCCATGCATATCAGGGAAACTGTCAGAGCCTCAAGTTATGCAGCAGTCTCTTATGCTGTTTGAACACTCTGCTGGCAGGGTTTCCCAAGGGAATCCATCTAGCCCTTCCCCAGTGGTGGAAGACATAGAATGCACTGATGCACAACCACTGATGTTTCCTGATGATGAGGACATGGGAACATCACCTTATCGGAGTCCGCACGTCTCTGATGATGATGAAACACAGGTGCCAACTGCTGTGTCTTTTTGCAGTGTGCAGACCGAACAGGAGGTCAGGGAGGAAGACTGTGTGGAAGACGATGTAGTGGACGATGAGGTCCCAAGTGGTTTGCACGCTGTGCCATCAGAGCCTGAAGCGAGGCATTAACGTTCTGAACCTTAGCACAACCTGCATGACCAGGCATCTACATGCAAAGTATGAACTGCAGTGGAGTAAACACCTTAAAAACAAGGAACTCACTCAGGCTTCCCCTGCTCTCTCTCCTGCTGCTGCCTCGGCCTCTTCCTCCACCTCGGGAGGAACGTTGGCACCTGCCGCCCACCAAACAGAGGATGTGCCACCGACACCACCACCTGCGTCACCAAGCATCTCCACTATGTCACACGGCAGCATTCAGCTCTCCATCTCACAAACCTTGGAGAGAAAGCGTAAACTCCCCCCTAGTCACACTCGAGCCCTGGGCCTGAATGCCAACATTTCTAAACTACTGGCCTTTGAAATGCTGTCATTAAGGCTGGTGAACACAGACAGCTTCAAACAGCTGATGACGATGGCTGTCCCACAGTATGTTGTTCCCAGCCGCCACTACTTCTCCAAGAGAGCAGTGCCTTCCCTGCACAACCAAGTATCCGATAAAATCAAGTGTGCACTGTGCAACTCCATATGAGGCAAGGTCCACCTAACCACAGATATGTGGACTAGTAAGCACGGCCAGGGACGCTATATCTCCCTAACTGCACACTGGGTAAATGTAGTGGCGGCTGGGCCCCAGACAGAGAGTTCTTTGGCGCACGTCCTTCCGCCGCCAAGGATCGCAGGGCATCATTCTTTGCCTCCTGTAGCCTCCTCCTCCTACTCTGCTTCCTCCTCCTCTGCTTCCACCTGCTCATCCAGTCATCCACACACCTTTACCATCAACTTCAGCACAGCCCGGGGTAAACATCAGCAGGCCGTTCTGAAACTCATGTTTGGGGGACAGGCCCCACACCGCGCAGGAGTTGTGGCGGGGTATTGAACAACAGACCGACAAGTGGTCGCTGCTGGTGGGCCTCAAGCCCTGCCTGGTGGTGTGCGATAATGGGTGAAATCTCGTCGCAGCTCTGGGACTATCCGATTTGACGCACATCCTTTGCCTGGCGCATGTGCTGAATTTGGTGGTGCAGAAGTTCATTCACAACTACCCCGACATGTCAGAGCTGCTGCATAAATTACGGGCCGTCTGTGCGCGCTTCCGGTGTTCACATCCTGCCGCTGCTCGCCTGTCTGCACTACAGCGCAACTTTGGCCTTCCAGCTCACTGCCTCATATGCGACATGCCCACCAGGTGGAACTCCACCTTGCACATGCTGGAGAGACCTGCAGCAGCAGGCCATAGTGGAGTTTCAGCTGCAGCACGCACGGGTCAGTCACACTGTGGAACAGCACCACTTAACCACCAATGACTGGACCTCCATGCAAGACCTGTGTGCCCTGTTTCGAGTACTCCACCAACATGGCCAGTGGCGATGACGCTGTTATCAGCGTTACAATACCACTTCTATGTCTCCTTGAGAAAACACTTAGGGCGATGACGGAAGATGGGTGGCCCAGGAGGAGGAGGAAGAGGATGAAGGGTCATTTTTAGCACTTTTAGGCCAGTCTGTTAAAAGTGCCTCAGAGGGAGTTTTTTTGGAACAGCAGAGGCCAGGTACAAATGTGGCCAGCCAGGGCCCACTACTGGAGGAGGAGGAGGATGAGGAGGAGGTGGAGCAGGAGGAGGATGAAGCAGGTTCACAGCGGGGTGGCACCAGACACAGCTCAGGCCCATCACTGGTGCATGGCTGGGGGGGATATGGAGGACTATGACGATACGCCTCCCATAGAGGAAGGCTTGTCCTTACCTCTGGGGAGCCTGGCACACATGAGCGACTACATGCTGCAGTGCCTGCGCAACGACAGCAGAGTTGCCCACATTTTAACGTGTGCGGACTACTGGGTTGCCACCCTGCTGGATCCCCGGTACAAAGACAATGTGCCCACCTTACTTGCTGCACTGGAGTGCAATAGGAAGATGCATGAGTACAAGCGCACACTGGTAGATGTGCTCCTAAAAGCATTCCCAAATGTCACAGGGGAACAAGTGGAAGCCCAAGGCGAAGGCAGAGGAGGAGCAAGAGGTCGCCAACGCAGCTGTGTCACGGCCAGCTCATCTGAGGGCAGGGTTAGCATGGCAGAAATGTGGAAAAGTTTTGTCTCCACGCAACAGCTAACTGCACAACCACCTGATACGGAACGTGTTAGCAGGAGGCAGCATTTCACTAACATGGTTGAACAGTAAGTCTGCACACCCCTCCACGTACTGACTGATGGTTCGGCCCCATTCAACTTCTGGGTCTCCAAATTGTCCACGTGGCCAGAGTTAGCATTTTATGCCTTGGAGGTGCTGTCCTGCCCGGAGGCCAGCGTTTTGTCTGAACGTGTATTCAGCACGGCAGGGGGCGTCATTACTGACAAACGCAGCCGCCTGTCCACAGCCAACGTGGACAAGCTGACGTTCATAGAAATGAACCAGGCATGGATCCCACAGGACCTGTGCCTCCCTTGTGCAGAATAGACATTTATAAATGCCTCACCATCAACCATGTATTCTTGTACTCCGTGGAACGCACTGGGAGCCGCTGTGGATCGCAGCGCCCTGCCGAGTGCGTCACTTCCGGTTGTTCACGTGACAGGTTGCGATCACGTGACCGGAAGCTAAGACACATCAGCGCGCGCTATTTAAGGTGAGTGGCGATTGCTACTCTCCTCCGGCCCCAACAACAGGAGACACCAGAGTTCTGAAGTCCTGGCTGACCGATTCAATTCATCTGTGTATTCCGGTAGCACCTTCATCACACCGCTGATGAATAAGGTAAGTTATCTTGCCTTCCTTACTTTGCACCTGTTCGACTTGTTATCACTATTTTGATCTCTAGTGCTAACTGTGACTCTGATATGTGTGATTTGATATAGCTCCTGTTGTTTAGGCATATCCTATGCCACAATTCCCTGCCGGCCATATATCTTAAAGGTACTCGGGAGAAACAAATATCTTTGGCACAATTTGTATCTTTAATAATATCTGGTGTCTGTGACATTGTGACACCTTGATTTTTTTGTATGTCCCCTGATGATCTATAACATAACACACGGTTGTAGTGAAACGCGTCGGGATATTGTATACCATTTAGGGACTACTATATGTTTTGTATTGACATTTGGAGTGTCTGACTAGTGCCTTGTTAAACTGGGAGAACCACCAGGAGTGAGAGGCATTACCTCTGGTTATTGTGCCTCGCGCTCTGTGTGATTCCCCAAGTTATGTATCGATACTGACTACAGACTGACTCTCGTGTGTGACCTATGCACTTTATACAGGTGGTGGGTACTATCCTGTGTCAGGGCCTCATTAGGGACACTAGGAGGTTCCAGACACGGGATCGCCCCTATCGGGGCGGCTATTCCGTTTTGTAGGCAGGGTGCCTAGTATACAGTGGACAGACTAGGGACATTTATCTTTCGGCCCACTGCTACTCCCCCTACTCGGATTGGAGATTTCCTTGATTCAATTGTATTTTAAATAACCACAATAAAAGTTATATTTTATGGTGATAACAGCTCCGGTGATCTGGCAGGGTTAGCATGGCAGAAATGTGGAAAAGTTTTGTCACCACGCCACAACTAACTGCACCACCACCTGATAAGGAACGTGTTAGCAGGAGGCAGCATTTCACTAACATGGTTAAACAGTACGTCTGCACACCCCTCCACGTACTGACTGATGGTTCGGCCCCATTCAACTTCTGGGTCTCCAAGTTGTCCATGTGGCCAGAGATAGCATTTTATGCCTTGGAGGTGCTGGCCTGCCCGGCGGCCAGCATTTTGTCTAAATGTGTATTCAGCACGGCAGGGGGCGTCATTACTGACAAACGCAGCCGTCTGTCCACAGCCAACGTGGACAAGCTGACGTTCATAAAAATGAACCAGGCATGGATCCCACAGGACCTGTCCATCCTTTGTGCAGAATAGACATTTATAACTGCCTCCCCCTCAACCATATATTCTTGTACTCCAGGGCACTTTATTGAATCCTCTTTTTTTAATTTTACCATAATATTGCGGTGCAACCAAAAGTTGAATGAACCTCTCCTCTGTCTGGGTGCCAGGGGCCTAATTATCGAAAAGTGCCCTTTTCCATTGGTGGGTGACATAATGTCTGATTCTCTATGGGACCTCTTTCCAATTGATATTGCTTAATTTTATTTTATTTTAATTCATTTCCCTATCCACATTAGTTTGCAGGGGATTTACCTACATTCTGCTTCCTTTTGCAGCACTCTAGCCCTTTCCTGGACTATTTTACAGCCTTTTTAGTGCCCAAAAGTTCGGGTCTCCATTGGTTCTGATCATGTGCTCTGTGCTTGTCACCTGAAGCCGGGAAGCTCCCGAGCCTAGGGTCCATTGGAGAGGAGGCACTAGGTGAAGATAATTCCTCTCCACCTCTGACTCTGCCGTCAACTTTGTCTTCTGGAGATAATGTGTTCATGGAGACTGCTCTTCTGGATTTCGGATTGGCAGGAAACTTCCTGCAGCAAGCCATAGTGGATTGATATCATATTCCAGTCCGACGCCTGCAGAGACCATTGATGGTGTCATCTGTCAATGGAAGGGCTCTATCTGAGTCCGTACAATTTTCTACTGAACCTGTGAAACTACAGGTAGGAGATTTTCATACAGAAAAAATGTTCTTGATTCTTCAATGTCTCTCTCATCCTCTCCTTTTGGGGCCACCATGGCTCCGTATCCATGAACCTGTTCTTAATTGGAAGTCTGGAGAGGTGCTTCGTTGGGGACAGTACTGCCTTGGGAAGTGTCTTTCTCCTGTTCAGTTACCTCAGGTACCACCAAATCTTGAAGATTAGCCTGCAGCATACCATGCCTATGCAGACGTCTTCGATAAGAAGGAGGCTGAGATGTTACCTCCACACAGTCCCTATGATTGTCCTATTGATCTGGTTCCTGGTTCTTCACCTCCCCATGGTCACAGTTATCCTCTGTCACCTGCAGAGACACAGGCCATGTCTGATTATATTAAAGAAAACCTTGACAGAGGATTTATCCGGAAATTATCTTCTCCGGCTGGCACTGACTTCTTCTTAGTAAAGAAAAAAGACCGTTCTCTCCATGCCTGCATCAATTACAAGGGCCTAAATAAAGTCACAATCAAGAACAAATACCGTCCTCCCCTTATTCCAGAGTTGTTTAACTGCCTCATAGGAGCTAAGATCTTCTCTGAGACTTGTTGTACTCTTGTGTTGTGGTTTATCTAGATGATATCCTTCTCCAGATTTGGCTGCTTACCAGAAGCAGGTTCATCTGGACCTTCAAAAGCTAAGAAAAAATCGTCTGTATGCCAAGTTTGAAAAATGTGTCTTCGAACAAACCTCGCTTCCATTTTTGGAGTACATAATATCTGATACTGGCCTACAGATGGATCCTGAAAAGCTGTCTGCGATTTTGAAGTTGCCTCGTCCTTCTGGTTTAAAGGCCATTCAACGTTTCCTGGGGTTTGCCAACTACTACGGCCAGTTTGTGCCACACTTCTCTTCTTTGACAGCCCCCATCTCAGACTTGACACAAAGGGGCAAATCCCAAAAATTGGACTGCTGAGGCTGAATCAGCATTTCAAGTCTTGAAACAGGCCTTCTCTGCAGCTCCAGTACTCCATTGTCCTGATGCCAGTAAGCAATTTTTCTTGGAGGTGGATGCATTGTCTATTGAAGCTGGGGCCTCAGGTAAGATGACAACATGTGGCTTCTTCTCCAGAGCCTTCTCCGCTCCTGAGCACGTCTACTCGATAGGGGACAGAGAGTTGTTGGCCATCAGTTGATGGCATTGGAGGAATGGCTCTGCACAGAGACTGAATCCTTGACAAGCCTGATGGTCCCTGTTCTTTGCTCGTTTTGATTTTGTTCTTTACTTTCGTGCTGCAGATAAAAACATCAAAGCAGATGCTCTTTCTAGATCCTTTGATTCCACTCACCAGGAGGAGGAGCCTCAATTCATCCGGGTCTCCAAGCTGTGAACAATTTGGAGACCCGGAGGTTGAATGGGGCCGAACCATCAGTCAGTACGTGGAGGGGTGTGCAGACGTACTGTTCAACCATGTTAGTGAAATACTGCCTCCTGCTAACACGTTCCGTATCAGGTGGTGGAGCAGTTAGCTGTGGCGTGGTGACAAAACTTTTCCACATTTCTGCCATGCTAACCCTGCCCTCAGAGGAGCTGGCCGTGACACAGCTGCGTTGGCGACCTCTTGCTCCTCCTCTGCCTTCGCCTTGGGCTTCCACTTGTTCCCCTGTGACATTTGGGAATGCTTTTAGGAGCACATCTATCAGTGTGCACTTGTACTCGCGCATCTTCCTATCGCGCTCCAGTGCAGGAAGTAAGGTGGGCACATTGTCTTTGTACCGGGAATCCAGCAGGGTGGCAACCCAGTAGTCCGCACACGTTAAAATGTGGGCAACTCTGCTGTCGTTGCGCAGGCACTGCAGCATGTAGTCGCTCATGTGTGCCAGGCTCCCCAGAGGTAAGGACAAGCCTTCCTCTGTGGGAGGCGTATCATCATCGTCCTCCATATCCCCCCAGCCATGCACCAGTGATGGGCCTGAGCTGTGTCGGGTGCCACCCCACCGTGAACCTGCTTCATCCTCCTCCTCCACCTCCTCCTCATCCTCCTCGTCCTCCAGTAGTGGGCCCTGGCTGGCCACATTCTTACCTGGCCTCTGCTGTTCCAAAAAACCTCCCTCTGAGGCACTTCTAACAGACTGGCCTGAAAGTGCTAAAAATGACCCTTCATCCTCCTCCTCCTCCTGGGCCACCCATCTTCCGTCATCGCCCTAAGTGTTTTCTCAAGGAGACATAGAAGTGGTATTGTAACGCTGATAACAGCGTCATCGCCACTGGCCATGTTGGTGGAGTACTCGAAACAGGGCACACAGGTCTTGCATGGAGGTCCAGTCATTGGTGGTTAAGTGTTGCTGTTCCGCAGTGTGACTGACCCGTGCGTGCTGCAGCTGAAACTCCACTATGGCCTGCTGCTGCAGGTCTCTCCAGCATGTGCAAGGTGGAGTTCCACCTGGTGGGCACGTCGCATATGAGGCAGTGAGCTGGAAGGCCAAAGTTGCGCTGTAGTGCAGACAGGCGAGCAGAGGCAGGATGTGAACGCCGGAAGCGCGCACAGACGGCCTGTACTTTATGCAGCAGCTCTGACATGTCGGGGTAGTTGTGAATGAACTTCTGCACCACCAAATTCAGCACATGCGCCAGGTAAGGGATGTGTGTCAAACCGGCTAGTCCCAGAGCTGCGACGAGATTTCGCCCATTATCGCACACCACCAGGCCGGGCTTGAGGCCCACTGGCAGCAACCACTCGTCGGTCTGTTGTTCAATACCCCGCCACAACTCCTGTGCGGTGTGGGGCCTGTCCCCCAAACATATTTTCAGAATAGCCTGCTGACGTTTACCCCGGGCTGTGCTGAAGTTGGTGGTGAAGGTGTGTGGCTGACTGGATGAGCTGGTGGAAGCAGAGGAGGAGGCAACAGGAGGCAAAGAATGATGCCCTGCGATCCTTGGCGGCGGAAGGACATGCGCCAAAGAACTCTCCGCCTGGGGCCCAGCCGCCACTACATTTACCCAGTGTGCAGTTAGGGAGATATAGCGTCCCTGGCCGTGCTTACTGGTCCACGTATCTGTGGATACTTGGTTGTGCAGGGAAGGCACGGCTCTCTTGGAGAAGTAGTGGCTGCTGAGAACAACATACTGTGGGACAGCCATGGACATCAGCTGTTTGAAGCTGTCTGTGTC
Source organism: Bufotes viridis (assembly GCA_033119425.1). Taxonomy (NCBI): domain Eukaryota; kingdom Metazoa; phylum Chordata; class Amphibia; order Anura; family Bufonidae; genus Bufotes; species Bufotes viridis. The sequence continues at coordinate 198,851,503 of CM065593.1, read as the reverse complement.
CACCAGCCTTAATGACAGCATTTCAAAGGCCAGTAGTTTAGAAATGCTGGCATTCAGGCCCAGGGCTTGAGGGTGGCTATGTGGGAATTTACGCTTTCTCTCCATGGTTTGTGAGATGGACAGCTGAACGCTGCCGTGTGACATGGTGGAGAAGCTTAGTGATGCAGGTGGTGTTGTCGGTGGCACATCTTCTGTTTGGTGGGCGGCAGGTGCCAACATTCCTCCCGAGGCAGAGGAAGAGGCCGAGGCAGCAGCAGAAGAGGAAGCAGGGGGAGCCTGAGTGAGTTACTTATTTTTAAGGTGTTTACTCCACTGCACTTCATGCTTTGCATGTAGATGCCTGGTCATGCAGATTGTGCTAAGGTTCAGAACGTTAATGCCTTGCTTCAGGCTCTGATGACACAGCGTGCAAACCACTCGGGTCTTGTCGTCAGCACATTGTTTAAAGAAGTGCCATGCCAGGGAACTCCTTGAAGCTGCCTTTGGGTTGCTCGGTCCCTAGTGGCGGTGGCCAGTAGCAGGCGAACTCTCTTGGCGGCGGCTGTTCTGCATTTGCCCCCTGCTCTCTTTTGCTACGCTGTTGGCTCGGTCTCACCAATGCCTCTTCCTTTGAACTATGAAAGTCATGGGCACGACCTTCATTCCATGTGGGGTCTAGGACCTCATCGTCCCCTGCATAGTCTTCCACACAGTCTTCCTCCCCGACCTCCTGTTCGGTCTGCACACTGCAAAAAGACACAGCAGTTGGCACCTGTGTTTCGTCATCATCAGAGACGTGCGGACTCCGATGAGGTGGTATTCACATGTCCTTATCATCAGGAAACATCAGTGGTTGTGCATCAGTGCATTCTATGTCTTCCACCACTGGGGAAGGGCTAGGTGGATTCTCTTGGGAAACCCTGCCAGCAGAGTCTTCAAACAGCATAAGAGACTGCTGCATAACTTGAGGATCAGACAGTTTCCCTGATATGGATGGGGGTGATGTGACAGACTAATGGGCTTGGTTTTTAGGCGCCACCTGTGCGCTTTCTGCAGAAGACTGGGTGGGAGATAATGTTGTAAACGTGCTGGATCCACTGTCGGCCACCCAATTGACCAGCGCCTGTACCTGCTCAGGCCTTACCATCCTTAGAACGGCATTGGGCCCCACCAAATATCGCAGTAAATTCTGGCGGGTACTGGAACCTGAGGTAGTTGGTTCACTAGGATGTGTGGCTGTGGCAGAATGGCCACATCCTCTCCCAGCACCAGAGGGTCCACTAACAACACCATGACTGCCTCCGCGTCCCTTACTAGATGTTTTCCTCATTGTTACCATTCACCAAGCACCACAATAAGAAAAAAAATATGTGGCCCAATGTATTGATTTCAAATTCAGGCCTTTTTTTTTTTTTTACAGGCACCTAACACTATCTGCCTATTTATTTATGTATTGTATTACACTAATCCAGGCACAGCAGTAACCACTGATTTAGGGGAATATCAATTGTAGGCCTAGTATTTAGGCCCTGGATGAAAGGTATCCTTTTATGGACAGATTTACACTTGGAGATGCACAGTAGCATGTGAAAAAATATGTAGGATTATTCCTTCAGCAATTGTATTTTAACACTTTGTGTAAAATACCCTTTAACGGACAGAAATACAATGGGAGATGCACGGTAGCGTGTGAAGTTATTGAGGATGACCCTCTCAGCACTTGTATATACACCTTGAGTGTAATATACCCTTTTACGGACAGATTAACACTTGGCCTGCAACAGCTGGAACACCAGATTCAGGGTATTGCTATATTGGCAAGTGAATTTCACCCCAGAACAAAATCTATCCTTTGACTAATTCTATTAAACTTGTCCAGTCACAGCTGGAACACCAGATTTACTGTATTTCTATTTTGGCAACTGAATTTCACCCCAGAAAAATAATATACCCTTTTACGGACAGATTGAAAGGAAGCCTGCAACCGCTGGAACAACAGTTTTACTGTATTTCTATATTTATGCAACTGAATTTCACCGCAGAAAATAAATCCTTTGACGGACACTATTAAACTTGGCCAGCCACAGCTGCTCTTTTGGCAATTGAATTTCACCCCAGAACAAAATATATCCTTTGCCAAACACTTATACTTTGCCAGCCACTGCTGGGGATTTATGGGATTGCTATTTTGGCAATCGAATTTCACCACAGAAAAAAAAATAAAAAAAAAATCTATCCTTTGCCAGACAGCAGACTCTATTACATTTGGCTAGCCACAGCTGGAACACCAGACTTAGGGGATTGCTATTTTGGCAATTGAATTTAACCCCTTAATAAAATCTAGAAATTTCTATCCTGAGTTTCTAGGGGTGACAATAAGCACAGCCAAGCCCCTGATGTAGGATATAGCAAAAAAAAAAAAAAAAAAAACTAGGATTGATGGACTTGGTGGCAGCTTGTGCTGGTGCACCACAAGACACATAATGGCCGCCGATCAAAGGGACAGAAAAACGCTCTGTGCAGCCTAAAAACCAGTGAGCAATTAACTAGCAGAAGTTGAATGATTCACAGCTGTAGATCGATCACTTCATTAGGTGTTTTTGCTGACTTTTCCCTGCCTAATCTCGCCCTCACAGAAGCTGCGTCCTCTCCCTAGACTAATCAGAGCAGTGTGACGTGCTGCGCTACGTGACTCCAGCTTAAATAGAGGCTGGGTCACATGCTGCACTTGGCCAATCACAGCCATGCCATTAGTAGGCTTCTTAGGGCAAGAAGCAAAATGCCCTTCAGAAAGCGGGAAGAAAACGCCGAACAATGGACCCGAACCCAAACTTTTTTGAAAATGTTCTGGTCCAGGTCCCGAACACCCCAAAATTTGGTACGAACCCGAACCCCAAAAATCATAAAACAGGTTTTTCAGTGTTGTATGCAAACGTGTTTTGTGGCACAACAGTACGGGTTTATTCCCCCAAATACAGAAATGCAGTTTTTCTCCTCAAGATTTTAAAACAGTTTTTTCAGCTTTTTATGCAAAAGTGCTCTGTGGCACAACAGTACGAGTTTGTTCCCCAAATTACAGAAATGCACTATGTCACCCCTAAATTATAAAATAGTTAATTTAGGGGGACTTGACCTGCCAAAAAAAAAGGAATTTTTCCTCCACTGAGCTACCAAAAAATAATTAGACTGATGTCCCTGGCAGGCTTGCACACATGCAAGTCACATGCAGTTCCAAGGACACTGCAGTTGCTAAAATCGCCGCTGACTCCCACCTCAGTAAGAGCTGGATTAAAAATTATTTTGCAGTCTCACTGGGCTCAGGGCTGGGTACAAATATGTAGCATAGCACCCTCAATTGCTGTAGTTTGAAGATTTAACACCACCAAGTTCAACAGATTTCTTCCCTAATCTCTTCCTCTCAGCAGCAGCAACAACCTGTCCCTACACGAAAGGAAGCAGAGTGACGTGCGGCGCTACGTGACTCCAGCTTATATAGACGCTGGGTCACATGCTGCACTTAGCCAATCACAGCCATGCCAATAGTAGGCATAGCTGTGATGGCTTCTTAGGGCAAAGTAGTGAAACGCTTATTGAGTGGCTGCCTTGCAGCCTTTCAAAAAGCGGGAAGTAATCACCGAACAACGAACCCAAACTTTTACGGAAATGTTCAGGTTCGGGTCCGGAAAACCATAAAGTTTAGTAGGAATCTGAACTATACAGTTCGGGTTCGCTCAACTCTAGTGTCAACCAAATTCTTACTAACCTTTTGCATCACTTCTCTAACAGTCATCACGACAACTGGTTCGAACCATTGGGCTGAGTTTTCGTACAACAATCATGTCAGCGAGTCTTCTAAGAAATCTCCATTTTTTGTTGTTTATGGCCAACAACAGAATATCCCACTCCCGGTGTCTTCTTCTTCCAGTATCCCTGATGCAGAAGCCACCTCAAGATAGTTCTCTAAAATCTGGGAGGAGACCAGGGGAGCTCTGAAAGAGGCTTCTGTGCGCATGAAGAAGGCCGCTGATAAAAGACGTAGAGATTCGCCTAAGTTCCGTCCTGGTGATGAAGTGTGGATTCCTTCCAAATACATCCGGCTCAAAATACCCTCTTACAAATTGGTCCAATGCTTTATCGGTCCTTTTGAAATTCTTAAGCAGCTGGCCTCTCGCCTGGTACTGAATTATTTTCACGTCTCCCTGCTGAAATCTGTTATCTTGAATTGTTTTTTCAAGAAACCTGTCTCAGCGCGTGTTGCATTCAGTAATGAGAACGTCTATGAAGTAAAAGCTATTTTGGGGATGAAGAAGAGTAGAGGAAAACCCTGTTTCTGGTGGATTTGGAAGGGGTTTGGCCCTGAGGATAAGTCTTGCGAACCTAGACGAAACATTAACGCACCTCTTCTGAAAAAAATTCTTGTCCAGGACCAGGCCTGAGCAGAGGGGGCATAAGGGGAAGGGGGGGGGGGTACTGTTAGCCCAACGGTCAGTGCCGACGCTGCTGCCCCTAACCGTGGGCAAGGGTGCCAGGCTCCCTTTTTCCCTGCCGCCATGCGCCGTGTTGACAAGCACGGACAGCAGGTAGCTTAGCTATGGTAACTGTATTACATGCCAGAGTTTCCTTCCTGCTGTAGACTTGTACTGGTGTCTGAGCTTGCAGATGTGCGTCTCTCTTCACCTATCAAGCAGCACATACACGCCCTCCGTCTCACAAGCCTATGGCTGGATTGCAGGAGATATTTAAAGGTGCTTTCTACCACAGGAATATGCCTGAGCAACTAATGGTCTCTAGCTTGTCTAGCTTCAAGTGCAAAGGTCTGCTTCACTGTGTACCGGACTCTGCTTATTGAACTCCTGGACTTTGCCTGTTTGCCGCCTGCCTCTGACCTCGTTTATGGACTTTGTTTGTTTGCCGCCTGCATAACAACGATGCAGAGGTATGGACCTGAAAGCCCATGGAAGCACTTTATAGTGTTTCCATTGCCTTCTGCTCTGTGCCTCTGCTCCACAAAAGACAGTACATGTCCTATATTTAGCCCTGTCAAGTCAATGGGTTCACATCTGCAGCAGGGAGTGAACATGGACGGTACCCGTATATTGTGGACCCGCCGTTTGTGGAATGCACGGAGCCTTATGTTCATGGGCATAAGCCCTAAAGGAGAAGCAGAACAACCTGGCTATAACTAGTGATGAGCGGCAGGGGCAATATTCGAATTCGCGATATTTCGCGAATATTTGGGCGAATATTCGCCATATATTCGAAAATTCGCAAATTTGTAATCTCCAGACATTATTTTCTTGTTTGCGAAAATTCGCATAAAATTTCGCATAAATTAGCATAAAAATTCGCATAAACTGGCATTTAAAAGATACCTTTTAAATACCAGCTTATGCGAATTTTTATGCTAATTTATGCGAATATTTACGCTAATTTATGCGAAATTTTTATGCGAATTTTCGCAAACAAGAAAATGACATTATTTTCTTGCATGCGAAAATTTGCATATAAAAAATTCGCATAAAGCGAATATTCGCAATTGCGAATATATTTTGCGATATTCTAAATATTCGCGAATTCTCGAAGTGCTGATATTCGCGATTAAAATTCGCAATTCGAAAATTCGTGATCAACACTAGCTATAACATGGCTATAACACTGGTAAAATGCAGAGGACACAGATGCACCACATGTGTTATACCTCAGTTCCTCCACAAAAGCTCAGCTGGAAAGTCATGCTATACATACAAAATATATGAAATATCAGAACATAAAACTGATAATTCAATAGTAAAAATCAATAATAAGGCTGAAAGGCTCAAAGACCCTCAGTGAGTAATACATATAGAGAAGAGAACAAGGAAGGCAGCTGCATGACCTCATACCTCCCAACTTTTTGGACAATCAAAGAGGGACACTTAGGCTAAGGCTACATGGTGACACTGGTCGTGGCCAGGATTGGTGAGTAGCAGTAATCCCATAGAAATGAATGGGATCGCCATGACAGTCGCAAGAAATCCAGGTTGCCGAGTAACCCTATCCTTGTGGTTTATTGTTTGAAAGTCCATTTTTCCTGTATATTTATGCACTTTAATAGTTTTCTTAGCTCACAATAGTGCAAATAAAATCATCTGAATGTAGACATTTTGAAAATCAAGATTGAATCAAATAATGAAATAATTTCCAAGATGGGGTCAAATATATTTATTCTGGATCAATATTGTAAATGTAACAAAGACAAATCTATAACTTCAGAACCTCAGATCAAAATGAGGGATATTTATGGTGAAAAGAGGGACAGAGGGACTTGGGTCCAAAATTGGGACTGTGCCTCCAAAAGAGGGACACTTGGGAGGTCTGTAACCTGTAAGAATACCCTGAAAACGGGATAACCGAGAACAATAGCTCATATAATCCTGCAGCCTGCACTGTAAAACATTGAAAGCAAGGAAGTAGAAGGCAGCTGCATATCCGAGACAACACATTAGCTTGTATACAGTACCGGCAGACTCAACTGTCCAACAGCTAATAAAATGGAAGCAAGCAGGAGCATAGCTAAATTTTCATGGGCACTGGTGCAAGAGTTCAGATTTGTGTTAAGGGGCAGGGGAGCACCTAGCTTTTCTTTACCCGAGGTAAAAATGTACCCCCCCCCCCCCTTCCAGTCCACCTGAAAAGTCTCACCAATAGAAATAATTATCTGCCAGAGTGCAGTGTTAACAGTGCCCCCATTGTGCATATACCAGTAATCATGTTCTCCATGTTCTCCCCCAAGTAGTAATATTCTCCTTATAATGTGTGCCAATAGAAAAATACCACCTAATGTGTGCCAGTACAAAAACCACCCTCTTATAATGTGCGTCAGGGCAAATACCTCCTTATAATGCGCCCCAGTACAAAAAAAAATACCCCCTTACAGTGTGCGCCAGTACAAAAAAATACCACCTTACCTTTCAGAGCAGACCCCCATATCAAACCTCAGATCAGACCCCCATCACAGATCCTCAGATCAGACCCAATATCAAACCTCTGATGACCCCCCCCCCCCATCTCAGACCCCAGTTTCACAACTCAGATCAGATCCCCATTAGACCGCCATATTAGAAACCCCCATATCAGACCTCATTCCGGACCCCCATTAGACCTCTCAGGCCCCTGTTTGACCTCTCAGACTCCCATTAGACCTCTCAGACACCCATATTAGACCAGACTCCCATTAGACCTCCAGACCCCAATATCAGACCCCTATTAGACTTCCAGGCCCCCAGACCTCAAACCAGACTTCCAGACCCACATTAGACCTCTCAGACCCCGCATATCAGACTTTAAAATAAATAAAGTAACTTACCTTTTTTACTATGCCACCACTCTCCCGGTCTGGCAGTCTCCCTGGCCCTCTTGCTGTTCTCTGTGCCCATGCTGCACAGTCACCTGACTGCCTGCAGCGTCAGGTCATAGTGCACCCTGTACATCCTGACGCTGTAGGCAGCCTGGACACAGCAGCGTGGGCCCTGAGAAGAGCAAGCAGGGAGGAGGGGTAAATAAAGCGCTCACAGCATTTCACTCCCCCACCTTCTGCATACTAGTGAGCGCTCCTGTCAGAATCTCCTGAAAATGGGCTAATAGAGAATAGGTCATATACCTTCAAACTAAACTGTCCAACAGCTGAAAAAAATCAATAGAGCTGAAGTCAATAAAGCTGCATATCCTGTCAAAATCCTCTGAAAGTGTGATGATAACAATAGCTCATACACACCACTGTATACTTAACAGTACAACGGCTGATAAAAAGGAAACAAAAGCTTGTAAGATCTATACGTTTAGGAGACACCAACATATCCTACAATGGTAACAGGGGTATTAAAGGAGACCACCTGGTAAAATAGTATCGCTAGAAAGTCCATATCAAGTAAAAACACATGAGACAAGGGCAAGTAACAGAAGCTGGAGTACTCTAGGCAAGACATTTTAAGAGATACCAGAGAAATTCCCCAAATAAAACACCAAATACTGGGGAAACTTCCAAGACATGAAACATACCTGATGGCAGTAAGGCTTACAAAACCAATGCAAGAAATCTAGCACTGCCAGAGACACTTCCAATGGGGTATAATATATTTATTTAACAAAAAGGACCTAACCTAGGTAAGGTATATTTCATAGCATTGGAGCATATATCATAATATATTTACTCAGACCCCTGTGAGTTGCAACATACTAAATTCCAAGGACACCCCATGGCATAGATTATACCTAATGCCATGGACACCCCCGTAGTGTGCAAGTAATTTATGTCTGTACTTATTGCATTGAACCAAACCATGGTTAGTATTTGCAGCAGGAAACTAAACTTACTGCAGGAACAATACCTATTAGGGCAGGTTCACATCACCGTTATGGATTCCATTTTATTTTTCTGTTGTCACATGGTTATAACGGAAAATAACGTAATCAATAAAACGTTAGTCAAAACGTAATCCTTTAAGAGGCATTCCGTTTTGATCCGTTATAATAGAAGTCTATGGGAATCATAACCGATCCGTCTGGTTCCCGTTATGCAAGACAAAAAACAAAGTCCTGTCGACAGGACTTTTCCCGTTCTGCATAACGGAAACCAGACGGATCCGTTAGATTCCCATAGACTTCTATTATGACAGAAAGCATAATACAAGTCTATTGGCATCATAACGGATCCGTCCTGGTTTCCGTTATGCAGGACTGGACTCCTGCATAATGGAAACCAGGATGGATCCGTTATGCTGCCCCATAGACTTGTATCATGAAGGATCAAAACTGAATGCCTCTTAAAGGCTTTTGTTTTGACTTCCGTATTTTGAATTCCATTATTTTCCGTTATAACTAGAGGTGAGCGAATTGAAGTTGACGAAGTGGAATTCAATCCGAATTTCAGGAAAAATTCAATTCGCACCGAATTTAAATTTCCTCACGCTTTGTGGTAACGAATGTCATTTTTTCCTAAAATGGCTGCTGCACGTGTTAGGACATGGAGCAATCAGCAGCCAGACAGCCCCTGTGATGTCACAGTCCTATAAATAGCCTCAGCCATTTTGGATACTGCCATTTTCTAGTGCAGGGAGAGAGGTCTGCAGGCGCTAGGGACAGTGCTAGGAAAGACTTCATTGTGCTGAAAAAATGATTTACAAGTTCAGGGAAAGATTAGTCAAGGTATAGGGAAAGGATAGGGAGGCATCATCTACACTATAAAAGGAGAACAGGGTGCAATAGGAGAATATACAGCCTGGGTAATAGGAGCGATTCTATTACAACTTGCTGCACTAATTGGGGTTCCAAATTGGTGTTATACTGCTGCTTTTAGGTTGTTTGCACTATATGATACATCACTAATTTCAGCAAACCTTGCTTGTGATTGGGGTGCAAGTTCTGTGTAATACAGCCATTTACAGGGTGTATTAATAGGAATGATACGTACGTCCTATTAGCCGTTCTGCATTGATTTTAAATTGTTTTACTTTTTTTTTTTGGGGGGGGGGGGGGGTTTATTCATAGGGAAAAAAAAGAAAAAAAAAGGATGTCATAAGTGCCGTTCGGAGATGAAGTTACATTGTACTATGGCCATTTATGTATTAGTAGGAAAGATACTTACATCCCATTAGCCGTTCTGCGTTGATTATTTAATTTTTTTTTGGGTGTATTAATAGGATAAAAAAAGGAAAAAAAAATATTTGTCATTCGGGGGTGAAGTTACATTGTACTACAGCTATTTACGTGGTGTATTAACCACCCATACGTGCTTTTACGGCAGTCACTAAGGGGCCTTTTTACAGCTGTCCAGTCTAAGCGCTGCGCGGGTCCCCCTACATAAATATCATGTAAATTATCCCCTACAGTAAATGGCATTAAAAAAAAAAGACAGAATTGCTTATTTATTCTTAGTTGCCACTGAAAAAAAATGTAATAAGTGATCAAAAAGGTGCCGTTTACTCCAAAATGATAACGAAAAATACAAATCGTCCCGCAAAAATCAAGCCCTTACACAACTCCAAAGAAAGAAAAATAAAAAAAGTTATGCGTCTTGGGAAGCGGCAATGCAAAAAGATTTTTTCTTTAAAAAAAAGGGGTTTTTATTGCAAAAAAGTAGTAAAACGTAAAAAAAACACAACTATGTATTTGGTATCACTGTAATCGTACTGTCCCAGAGAATAAACATATTATGTCATTTATACTGAAAAATGAACGCCGCAAAATTTATAACGGAAAAACGCAGTGGCAGTATTGCTGTTTTTCCCATCTCCCTCCCAAAAGTAAATTAGAAAGTTATGTGTACCCCAAAATGGCGCCATTAAAAACTAAAACTTGTCCCGCAAAAAACAAGCCCTCATAAAGCTTTATAGACGGAAAAATAAAAAAAGTTATAGCTCTTGGAACAAAATGATGAAAAAAAGGAAGGATCAGAAAGGCCCAAAACAGGCTGGTCACTAATGGGTTAAAAAGAAATATATGTACGTTCCATTAGAGGTTCTGCGGTGAATTGTGATTTTTAAAAAAAAAATGTTGGGGGGGTTATTAACCACTACAGAACCGCCTAACGCACGGATGCGTCCGGTCCTGTAGCTCTGAGTGGACGCATTGGCGCGTCATCTCGCGAGACGCGTGTCTCACTAGTTATACTGCAGCCTGCCAGTGAACATAGGACATGTTCTATATTTTTGCGGAACGGAAGTGCAGATCCTCTGGTGGTCCCATTTGCTGGGATCGACCACCAGAGGATCAGGTAGCTCTGTAAAGTAGCAACAAGCACCACACTACACCCCCCCCCATCACTTATTAACCCCTTGTTAACCCCTGATCACCCCATATAGACTCCATGATCACCCCCCTGTCATTGATCACCCCCCTGTAAGGCTCCATTCAGACGTCCATGTGTTTTGCGGATCCACAGATCCGCAAAACACGGACAACGACAATGTGCTTTCCGCATTTTGCAGATCCGCACATTGCCAGAAGTATATAGAAAATGCCTTTTCTTGTCCACAATTGCGGACAAGAATAGGACATGTTCTATATTTTTGCGGAACGGAAGTGCGGATCCGCAATTCCAGATCCGAGCAGGACAAAGTCTGTCCCCATATAAATGAATGGGTCCGCAATTCCGTTCCGCAAACAGAATTGCGAATGTGTGAATGGGGCCTAAGGGTCCCTTATCATCGCCAGTTAGTTAGCTACTTGTTAGTTAGTTAGCGCCCAGCCCACCGCACCGCAGTCACTGATTTTGGCAGAGATTTTTTCATCCACAATGATCGATGCGAATGAAAAAATCTGTGCCGTTCATTTTATTTATTTTTTTCAGCCCAGAGGCTGAACGGGAAAAAAAAATCTCATTACCTGTATGCTCAATATAACGAGAATCGCAGAAACTCATAATGCTGGCCATACGTGTAATGATTGCGGAGACCCTCCGCTAACTTGTGCCAAAAAATTTTTCTTTCTGTGAACTCGCCATGCCCCTCATGGAATACCTTGGGGTGTCTTCTTTCCAAAATGGGGTCACATGTGGGGTATTTATACTGCCCTGGCATAAAGCGTGAGAATCCAAATGCGTAAAAATGCCCTGTGAAATCCTAAAGGTACTTATGGGAATTTGGGCCCCTTTGCGCATCTTGGCTGCAAATAAGTGGCACACATGTGGTATCGCCGTACTCAGGAGAAGTAGGGCAATGAGTTTTGGGGTGTATTTTTATATATACCCATACTTTGTGTGAGAAATATCGCTGTAAACGACAACTTTTTAAATTTTTTTATACAAAGTTGTCAATTTACAGAGATATTTCTCTCACCCAACATGGGTATATGTAAAAATACACCCCAAAACACATTGCCCTACTTCTCCTAAATACGGCGATACCACATGAGTGACACTTTTGCAGCCTGCGTGTGCAAAGGGGCCCAAATTCCAATGAGTACCTTTAGGTTTTACATGGCTGCTCACAATTTAACCCCACCCAAAATGCCAGAACAGTACAAACACCCCACAAATGACCCCATTTTGGAAAGAAGACACCCCAAGGTATTCGCTGAGGGGCATATTCAGTCCATGAAAAATTGAACTTTTTGTCAAAAGTTAGCGGAAAGGGAGACTTTGTGAGAAAAAAACAATAAAAAAAATAAAAATCTATGAACTCGCCATGCCCCTCACAGAATACCTTGGGGTGTCTTCTTTCCAAAATGGGGTCACATGTGGGGTATTTATATTGCCCTGGCATTTTAGGGGTCCTAAAGCGTGAGAATCCAAATGCGTAAAAATGCCCTCCTAAAAAGGTACTCATTGGAATTGGGGCCCCTTTGCGCATCTTGGCTGCAAAAAAGTGTCACACATGTGGTATCGCCGTACTCAGGAGAAGTAGGGCAATGTGTTTTGCGGTGTATTTTTAGATATACCCATGCTGGGTGAGAGAAATATCTCTGTAAATTGACAACTTTTTTTTTTTTTTTACAAAGTCTCATATTCCACTAACTTGTGACAAAAAATAAAATTTCACATAAACTCACCATACCCCTCACGGAATACCTTGGGGTGTCTTCTTTTTAAAATGGGGTCACATGTGGGGTATTCATACTGTCCTGGCATTTTAGGGGCCCCTAAAGCATGAGAAGAAGTCTGGAATCCAAATGTGTAAAAATGCCCTGTGAAATCCTAAAGGTACTCATTGAAATTAGGGCCCCTTTGCGCACCCAGGCTGCAAATAAGTGTCACTCATGTGGTATCGCCGTACTCAGGAGAAGTAGGGCAATGTGTTTTGGGGTGTATTTTTATATATATATACCCATACTTTGTGTGAGAAATATCTCTGTAAACGACAACTTTTTAATTTTTTTTATACAAAGTTGACAATTTACAGAGATATTTCTCTCACCCGACATGGGTATATGTAAAAATACACCCCAAAACACATTGCCCTACTTCTCCTGAGTATGGCGATACCACATGAGTAACACTTTTTTGCAGCCTGGGTGTGCAAAGGGGCCCTAAATTCCAACGAGTACCTTTAGGTTTTACATGGCTGCTCACAATTTAGCCCCGCCCAAAATGCCAGAACAGTAAACACACCCCACAAATGACCCCATTTCGGAAAGTAGACACCCCAAGGTATTCACTGAGGGGCATAGTGAGTCCGTTTGAGATTTTATTTTCTTTTTGCCAGAAGTTAGCAGAAATGGAAACTTTATAAATTTTTTTTCCTCAGAAAGTGTCATTTTCTGCTAACTGGAAAAAAAAAATGAAATTATACATGAACTCACCATGCCCCTCTGCGAATACTTTGGGGTGTCTTCTTTCTAAAATGGTGTCATTTGGGGGGTATTTATAATATCCTGGCATTCTAGCACCTGAAGAAACATGACAGGTGCTCAGAAAGTCAGAGCTGCTTCAAAATGCGGAAATTCACTTTTTTGCACCATAGTTTGTAAACTCTATAACTTTTACCCAAATCAATAAATATACACTTACTGGATTTTTTTTTTTATCAAAGACATGTAGAACAATAAATTTTGCAAAAAATTTATATAGAAAAATGTAGTTTTTAAAAAAAAAATTACAACAGATAGTGAAAAATGTCATTTTTTTGCAAAAATTTCGGTCATTTTTGATTAATAGCAAAAAAAGTTAAAATGTCAGCAGCAATGAAATACCACCAAATGAAAGCTCTATTAGTGAGAAGAAAAGGAGGTAAAATTCATTTGGGTGGTAAGTTGCATGACGGAGCAATAAACGGTGAAAGTAGTGTAGTGCAGAATTGTAAAAAGTGGCCTGGTCATTAAGGGTGTTTAAGTTAGGGGGGCTGAGGTGGTTAATGAGAAAAAAAAAAAATAAAAATTATATATATAATCTTAATTGCGCAGCTAACCATAGCAATGTCTCTGTATACATGGCTGTGATTTGGAATTGTCATGATCTATCATTAATAGCTTTCTTTCCCTGCATGGCTACTATTATATTACTTGTTCTTCTCCTCCCCTTCTGGTCTCGGCTGTCAGTTACATCGGGGCTCGGCATAGTTAATTGTACAGGGGGTTCGCCTAGCAAATAGTGTTAATATAATTATTAGGCTGGCACGTGAGAGAAGTGCAGCACATATTGAATAGTGAGTACCTGCACCAGTGTAGCTGCGGGATAAAGCACTTAAAACCCACAGAGTGGTGCAGCACACTACATACTGTGGCTGACTACCCTAGGTCTAAGAAAGTGTGTCCAAGAACAGCCAGAGTCTTTTTACATGCTGGCACTCCCCTCTATCGGGACTTATGACTCACGCCCTGTATACTGCTTCTTGCTGTCTAAGAGCATATTCGGGACAGTAGACACCCTCCATCCAGACCAATTAATTCTGCAGATGGCTATATGTCGTTCCCTCTCTGCACAGTAGTGGTTTGGTTTGCCTGACTGTACACAACACACGTTCAGTAACTATACCCATTTTTAATGTGAAAAAATAAAATTTATGTTTTTTTATTTTTATTCATACCGATACGTTCTTCAGGCTGTGATTCAGATTAATTGCCGTTTAGCGGCATTTACGTGGTGTAGAAAAAGGAAATAAACCTATGTCCCATTAGCTGTTCGGCGGTGAATTGTGATTGTTAAATTTTTTTTTGAGGGGGGGGGAGTGTAGAAATAGGAAGAAAAAAAAGGAAAAAATATGTCAATTGGCATTCAGTGATGAAGTTACATTTTACTACAGCCATTTACTTGGTGTAGAAAAAGGAAATATAGGTACATCCCATTAGCCATTCTGCGGTGAATTGTGATTGTTATATTTCTTATTTTGGGGTGTAAAATGTGGTGTAGTTATAGGAAAAAGAATATGTCTTAATTGACCTTCTGCAGTGAACTGATTTTTTTTTGGGGGGGGGTTTGTTAATCAGAAAAATATATATATACATCTTAATTGCAGTTCAGCGATGAAGTAACATTCTATTACAGCCATTTACATGGTGTAGAAAATGGAAATATACGTACGTCCCATTAGCCGTTCGGCGGTGAATTGTGATTGTTATATTTCTTATTTTGGGGTGTAAAATTAGAAAAAGAATACGTCTTAATTGCCTTTCTGTGGTGAATTGTGATTATTTTTTTGGGGTGGGAGTTTATTGATCATAAAAAAAAAAATAATATATGTCTTTACTGCCGTTCAGCGGTGAAGCTACATTGTAATACAGCCATTTTTGTGGTGTAGAAAAAGGAAATATACGCACGCCCCATAACCGTTCTGAGGTGAATTGTGATTGTTATATTTTTTTATTTTGGGGTGTAGTTATAGGGAAAAAAAAAAAACGTCTTATTTGACCTTCTGCAATGAATTGTGATTATTTTTTTTTTTTGGGGGGGGGGGGGGTGGAAGTCTATTAATTTGAAAAAAAATATATATGTCTTAATTGCTGTTCAGCAGTAAAGTAACATTGTACTACAGCCTTTTTTTGGGGAGTATTATTTTAATTTTAAAGGGAGTCTGTCACCACAATTTGACAATATAAACTGCTTACATGGCACTCTAGCACAGCTACACAGGATTCCAATGCTACCTTTAGTGTATTCTTCTGACTTTCACCGGCTGAAAAAACATAGTTTTATCTATATGCAAATGAGGGCTCGCAATTGCCAAGGAGCAGGGTTCTTGGAGGAGCCCAGGCTGCTCTGCCTTCTTTTCATATTACCCCTCCCCAGTCTTTCTGGTCCCGCCAGAAATAGCTTGGCGTGTATGCATTTGTTAAGAGAACGATATACGAAAGGAACGTGCAATTGTTATTTCCAATGTGTCTGATCCACCGCTGGAAGTGATGATTCAATTCCTATAAGTAAGCCCACATGAGAATCCTGGTGAATCTTTCTTGGCATTTGATCTGATCGATGCTGAACAAGATTCCCCCCTAGTGGTGACTAAGAGACATGTTGTGGTATTCTTTCTGTGTGTGTGTGTCATCACTTCCTGTATGACTGTACTGTACCTGAAGGGAGTGGTCAGGTGTTGGGCCTGCCCACTTCCTATTTGTTATCCCTTTGTCTATGTAAATAAAGAAAGGGTCTGAGGAGAGCAGTCTCTCACCAGATCTCAACCATGAAGCATCTTATCTCATTACTGGAATCATGAGGCCTGTCCTTACACAAAAGGAGCTGATACACGTGCTTGTGAGCACGGGGTAAGGAAATTTCTATAACAGAACAAGTGAAAGGTCCTCTTTACTTCCAAGCCGGACTGGAGAAGCTGTCCTTCTCCAGCTTAAGGGACAGGCACCCTCTAGCTGAGCCACCGTGCGCTGCATCCAATTGCTACTGAAGCAGCCCCCTCTCCCTGCTCTCAGTGGTTTTCTCATGCTCTGATCGTCTGTTTAATTTTTATTTAGTGTGCGTTGGAAGAGGGTAGTCTTATATGGCAAGTATAGCCCAAACCCCATATTTTAACAGGAAAAGTAGGGGGTCGTCTTATATGCCGGAAAATAAGGTAAACTCTTATTATACAGTATATCAGACAGGTTACGGGCCCATCAAAGGGAACAGGCAGTGGGCAAAATTTTTCTGTTATAGGCAGCAGAAAAAGTGGTAGTGGCAGCAGGAGTCGCAGCGAGAGGCCTGTCCTCCCGGTGTCATCTAGCAGTCGTGTCTTGACCAGCAACCCAGCGGTGCTTGAATGGTTGACTCTGTCACAAGTGACATCAGACACCCCCAGCCAAGAGTCGGTGGGTTCCTCTGACATAACGCTTAGTTGGCATGGCCCGAGAGCAGGCCCTGTGCCCCCACCTGCCCTCAACCTTCCTCTGTCATTTTCAGTTCCCTTAGCGTGACAAGTATTATATGCCGTAGGCTCAGCTCCACTTCTCAAAGAGGACGAGCTACTAGAGGACAGTCAGCAGCTAGTGCCCAGCCAAGATCTGGAGGAGACATCAGCCTTTTCCTCCGGTAGGCAGGCAAGTAGTGATGATGAGAGTCACGTGGGAGTCGGTGTTGCAAGCGATCATGCTCCTGGCCCTGAGACCGTTGAGGGGGACATCAGTGCCGTGCAGACAGTAGCAGATAATGATCATGATGTAGCCGATCGCACTTAGAAACATCATCAGGAGAAGAGGGTGGCAGCTTGGTCGTGAGGCAGTGCACGGGTTCAGAGGCAGCAGTAGCAAGCAGTCGGCGCGGAGTGTTAGCTGGAAAATGCCATACCCGGCGGTGTGGCAATTTTTTGTTAGGCCGCCGGAGGAGATGAACATGGTCATTTGTCGAATTTGTTGGCATAAGGTGAAGCATGGCCAGGGTGCCAATGTTGGCACCACGGCCCTGCGTCAACACATGCAGCATCAGCCTAAAGAGGTCTGAGAGAACCGTGGCTCAGATGTAGTGGTCCAGCCTGCTGCAGCAACGGCTGCATCACCCAGTGGCACGCACCCAATTTCATGCAGTCAAGGCTCCACCCAGGGGCGTAGCTAAAGGCTCATGGGCCCTGGTGCAAAAGTTCAGCTTGGGCCCCCTTCCCTCAGTGCTTTGTGTGTCTTCTTATAGGGCACAAGGGTCTTTGGGTCCCCTCAGGCTCCTGGTCCCGGTAGCGATTGCTACCTCTGCACCCCCTATAGCTACGCCCATGGCTCCACCACCTCAGCTGAAGGAAGCTGTCTGTCCATCCCATCATCTGCTCATCCTGATGCTCCTGCTCCTCCTACTCATCTACTACATCAGTCATTCCGTCAGTAATTGATCACCAAAGCGATTGCCAAGAGACAACAGTATGCATGCACTCATCCAACGGTGCAGAACGTGCTCCCGGCCAAGTTGCTGGTGCTCTAGTCCCTCCCGTTCCAAGTGGTGGACTCTGCACCTTTCAGAGAACTGATGGCTTGTGCCGAGCCGAAGAGTTCCAAGCCGTCATTTCTTTGCCAAAAAGGCAGTACCAGCCGTACACACATATGTAGATAAGAAGGTGGGCCAGTCCTTGAGCCTGTCAGTGTCTGCCAAAGTGCACGGCAGCGCCGACGTGTGGAGCTGTAACTATGGTCATGGACAGTATATGTCCTTTACGGCCCACTGGGTAAACTTGGTTCCTGCCCAGCCACACCAGCAACTTGGAGGTGGAAGCGGCGTCACCTGGCCAAGTTCTCACGCTGTTGGTCCTGCGACAATGTCTGCCTCCTCATCCTGCACTGCAGGGACAATTCACAGTGCCCCTCCAGCATACCACTTGTGCAGGGCATAGCGGTGTCACAGTGTTCTTTCCCTAGATTGCCTGGTGAACGGAGTCACACAGGGGAGGAACTGCTCCATGTCCTTCATCAAGAAATCGAATCCTGGCTTTCTCCTCAACAACTCAAAAATCGGAACCATGGTGACCAACAATGGGAAAAAGTGTTGACGCTGCGTCAAGTAGGGCATGGCTCATGTGTTCACTCTGGTTGTAAAGCGGTTCTTGTAGTCTTCACCGCATCTGCAAGACATCCTTAAAGTGGCCAGGAAACTTTGCATGCACTTCAGCCACTCATACACTTCAAAGCACACTCTCCTTGAGCTGCATGGGGACACCGTTCTGCCACAACATAGGCTAATATGCAACATTTCCATCCATTGGAATTCCCGCCCTGTGGGGGCTGAACTAGAGGAGGAGGAGGACATTCGAGCACAAGCACTGTGTAGAGAAATGGGTGGTTTTTCTACACAGGTGACAGGAGAGGAGGAGCATAGGCAGCCAGAGGAGCTACAGGGCGATGAGGAAGATGAGGCAGAGGACCCAGACACACCGTCGCAGTATGCAGTGGAGATGGAGGCAGGAAGTCCCTCTGAGTCACTTGCACAAATGGCCCAATGCATGCTCACTTCCTTGCGTAGTGACAGCCGAATTGTCACGATTCGGCAGAGGTATGACTACTGGATCTCCACCATGTTAGACCCTTACTACTGGTCGAAAATGGGGGCCTTTTTTACAACTGCAGAGAGGGAGGACAAACTGAACTACTATCGAGACATCCTATGTAGTCGGTTGGCGGCTGCCTATGTGCGCCATCGCCCATCCTCACTCAGGTCTGACCGGGGGCGGCCCTCTGTGCTCACGTTCCACCGCCATGGCTGAGTGGGGGGGGGGGGTGGATGGGGGCTGGAGCTGTACCAGATCCATTAGCAGCAACTTAACCACTACCAGACCGCCTAACACAGGGATGCGTCCTGCTGGGGGCGGCCGGGTTATTCCTTATTGACGCGCCGGTGCGTCATCTTGCAAGAGGTGAGATTTCCTGTGAACGTGCGCGCGTCCAGAGGAAGTTTTACTACAGCCTGCCAGCGCTGATCATGTCAGAAAAAAAAAAAAAAAGACACCAGCTGTAAACAGTGTCTGATATGCCTGCTGCCTGCTCCTCTGGTGGTCCCCTTTGATTGGGACCACCAGAGGACACAGGCAGCTAAAGTAAGTGCACCAGTCACCACCCCCCCCACCCCTGATTAACAATTTAGCCCCGCCCAAAATGCCAGAACAGTAAAAACACCCCACAAATGACCCCATTTCGGAAAGTAGACACCCCAAGGTATTCACTGAGGGGCATAGTGAGTTCGTTTGAGATTTTATTTTCTTTTTGCCAGAAGTTAGCAGAAATGGAAACTTTATAATTTTTTTTTCCTCAGAAAGTGTCATTTTCTGCTAACTGGAAAAAAAAAATGAAATTATACATGAACTCACCATGCCCCTCTGCGAATACTTTGGGGTGTCTTCTTTCTAAAATGGTGTCATTTGGGGGGTATTTATAATATCCTGGCATTCTAGCACCTGAAGAAACATGACAGGTGCTCAGAAAGTCAGAGCTGCTGCAAAATGCGGAAATTCACTTTTTTGCACCATAGTTTGTAAACGCTATAACTTTTACCCAAACCAATAAATATACACTTATTGCATTTTTTATCAAAGACATGTAGAACAATAAATTTAGAGAAAAATTTATATAGAAATGTAGTTTAAAGAAAAAAAAAAAAGTTAACAGAAAGCGAAAAATGTCTTTTTTTGCAAGAATTTCGGTCATTTATTATTAATATCAAAAAAAGTAAAACAGGTCAGCAACAATGAAATGCCACCAAATGAAAGCTCTATTAATGAGAAGAAAAGGAGGTAAAATTCGTTTGGGTGGCAAGTTGCATGACCGAGCAATAAGCCGTGAAAGTAGTGTAGTGCAGAATTGTAAAAAGTGGTCTGGTTGTGGCATACTTGGAGTGCACTCTACCATCCCACATCGAAGATCCTCTTGACTACTTGGCAGCCCTGGGCAAGCTTTCCTGCCCGGCCAGCAGTGTGGCATCAGAACGGGTGTTTAGTGCAGCGGGGGCCATAGTTACCCAAAGGAGAACTCGCCTGTCCACCCAAAGTGTGCAGAAACTGACCTTTCTGAAGTTGAATCAGGCGTGGATCAGCTAGGATTTTCAAACACCAGTGCCTGATGCATCAGACTAGATCATCCATGGTGCCACACCAACACTTTGATAAAACTGTTTCTTCTGGCTACCTGCTTCAGCTACTATTCTGATGCTGCCATCTGCCTGATGCCACACCTACTGCCAGCCACCATCTTCAGCTGGTACTGTTATTCCCCCCCTCCCCACTATGTCACTTGGCCACTCTGTGGTCTCCTCATGCTGCTGCCACATCACCACTCTGTGGTCTCCTCATGCTGCTACTACCTCAACACTATGTCACTGGGCCACTCTGTGGTCTCCTTATGCTGCTGCCACCTCCCCACTGTCATTTGGCCACTCTGTGGACCTCTCATGCTGTTCATTCTCTCATTTTTCCTTCCTTCTGACAGATCAGAAGAAGTGTCAAATAAATAAAGATGTCAACCAGGCCACAAAGTCAAAATAGCGGCCCAGTCATGAAGTAGGGAGGGTGGCTCCCTACTTCATGACTGGGCCGCTATTTTGACTTTGTGGCCTGGTTGACATCTTTATTTATTTGACACTTCTTCTGATCTGTCAGAAGGAAGGAAAAATGAGATGCACAATGGATCCTGTCTATGTAACAGCTGTAAGGCCTGTATGGCATGGTCCCTATATTGCATCAGAATTGGCTTATGATTTGGTAGCCAAAGGCAGGAGTGGGTACAAAACACAGAATACATGCAAATATTCTATTTAAGTGTCATCTCTGTTTTGGATCCACTCCTGTTTTTTTTAGCTTTAGCAATACGGATGGATTACTGACCAAATGCTGACCGAGTGAAGGCAGATGCTCAACATTGTTCTGACGGATCAGAGGAAGGGCAAAATAATCAGCGACGTCAACACAAACTTACTGCTGACACCCTTTCCAAGAATACCAGGCTACCTGCGTGATACAACGTATGTTTTACGATACCTTTATGATGTCAAATGGGATGACAGCTTTTTTTGGAAAGCAGCAGATGTTGTGTCATTATACCCTTCTATCCCACATGAAACAGCTGCTCTAGCTATAGAATATCACCTCCATAAATATAGCCGTCATTCCCATGAGTTCATTGACTATGTCTTGGAAGTGACGCAGTATCTACTGACACACAACTATTTTTCATTTGATTCGAAGTTCTTTGTGCAGGTGAGGGGAGTTTCTATGGGGGCAAAATTCTCTCCGTCCCTTGCCAACTTGTTTATGGCATATTGGAGAGATTCATATATAATGACAAAAATCCTTTTCATGGAGATATAGTCTGGTATGGCAGATATATCGATGACCTGCTCCTTATCTGGAAGGGAGGTGTCTCTGCCATACCAGACTTACTGTCATATTTCAACAATAACCCCTACAACCTCCGCTTCACCTGCCAAAGTAACCCAAATACTATTTGCTTTTTGGACTTGAAACTAACAGGAAATCTCCAGAGCATTTCTACGGAAACGTATAGAAAAACCACTGCTGGCAATACGATATTACGGGCTAACAGCCATCACCCCAAACATACTATAAAAAGTGTGCCAGTAGGGGAATTTATACGTGCCCGCGGAAATTGTAACACATTAATTGCCTATGAACAAGAATGTAGGATTATAAATTCTCGTCTGAAAGCCCGAGATTATCCACAGTGGATGCTAGACAGGGCTTATAGAATAGCATCCAGCAAAAATAGATATGATCTGCTCTTTAAAAATAAAACACATTTTCCTAATGAAACAAAAAAAGAAAAAAATACAAAAGATCCCAGATTCCTATCATCCAGAATTGTAGATCACCTTCCCACTCTTGTTCTTGCGTACAGTCGACAATTTAATGAAATTTGCTCAATTGTAAAAAATTGTATACCCATCTTATTTGAAAATGAGGTTCTCCATGATATTTTAAGAGAAGGGTGTCGAATTGTGTCTAGACGAGCTCCCGCCCTAACTACACGCTTGTCCCCTTCCCTCTACACCACAGAAAAACGCACTTCTAAAACCTGGATGTGCTACACAGGATTCACACGGTGCGGCAGTTCTAGATGTAAAACCTGCAGCTATGCGATTCCTATTAAGGAGTTCCACAATGCAAACCATACAGAGACATTTACAATAAAAAATTACATTAACTGCAACAGCGAAGGTGTAGTGTACATCATCACATGTACCATCTGTGATATGATGTATGTAGGCAGCACATCTCGCAAGCTAAAAACCAGAGTGTTGGAAAATCTTAACTATGTTACTAGCCCCTCAGCCCTCAACATTTCTAATGCAGCAAGACACTATTGCGGTTCACAACCGCAAGGTGCAATCTTTCAAAGTATTTGCAATAGAAAGGGGCAAAAAAAAATAAAAAATCAATAAGAGGAGGAGACCACAGGAAACAAATCCTATTGCGGGAAGCATACTGGATTTTAAAACTCAATACCAGAGTACCCAATGGTCTAAACTTACGCAGGGAACTCATGTACTTGTATGTTTAGACAACAGTTCACACTATGCGATTTTTCAGCCATGTTCCTGAAGTACTATTTGGTTTTATTTTAACACTGTTCATACTAAGTTTTAGTGTTGATTGCTGCAAGACAGACAGATATAGGAACGGTACCATATTTATTGTCTTGACACACAACCATGTATACATATATACTTTTTATTTCACTGTGTTAATTTTGTACTTGTAGTACGACCAGTGGGAGAGACACTCAGGTGTAGATGGTTACTAATCAGGCTGTGTTCCTCCCTGACCAGATGGGATGGGGGCAGCACCCAGCCAGTATAACCTGTATATATATACCTGTAGTTTATCTCACCTACTGTTACGACTAAGGACTTTACAGTCTGAAGAAATTGCACCAGACAATCCAGCAGTGCCGGACATCCTTTTTTTCTTGAAACTACTTCTCAGATGCTTTTCTGAACGACCGTGCACGCTGAAATCGACATATGGGTGAGCTGGAAATTTTTCTTTGAATGACCCTTTCCACTCTGTCGGGGGTTCTACTTGTATAAGCGTTTAATAGAACAGGTTCTGTAGACATCTATGTGGAATCAGTTGACAACGGTGTAAAAGGAGTGCGCTTCTTTTTGATGCCAACATCGACCTGTAAGGCTGAGTTTACACTTGAGTTATTTGGTCAGTTCTGGGCCCACGATACTGATTCATGGTATTGTTTCACTACCACAGCAGACTCCCTATGCGTGTTACTCAGGGACGTGCACACATAGGGTTCAAAGGGGGCTTGAGCCCCTGCCCCCTTCACTACCTTTTTTTTCCTTTTTGTTTTGATGTTGTCCCCCAAGGCAAGCAGCCTGTCACTGACTGGTCGGGCACTTTTTTTTTTCCAATTGTGCTGCAAGTGCCGGGCACCCGTCCAGCCTGCGTGCCGGCCCCGTGCGGCGCATCCGCACCAGTATTCAGCCAGCGCTGCAGTCCAGTCAGGGTCAAGTCACTTGGCGCGGTGCGCCTCGTGCAGGGAGTCTGGAGTGGAGCTGAGCTGAATGGGCCCGTGCGGCGCATCCACACCCGCAGCAGTGTTCAGCGAATCAGCTCTGCAATCCAGCCAGTCAGGGTCAAGTCACATGGGGCGCCCAATGCCGTGCATGGATTCTACTGGAGCAGAGCTGCCCGAGACTGCAGTACCGTCTGCAATTACTCACTGCCGGTGACTGGTCTGTGAGTGAAAGTGACGAGTGAGCTTCTTTTCGAGTGACTGTCCGCCCCTGCTTACCTTGTTGGGACAACTTAAAAAAAAAAAAAGTAATTACTAGACTGTAAGTACTGACTGTTCACTGTGCCATCATTGAGGGGGTCGGGTCGGGAAAAGTGCTGCTGCCAGGCCCAGGCCCATGGGCTATAACAGTGTCATCCATAGATCCCCCCTCCCCATAACTGTGCCATCCACAGACCCCCCCCCCCCCCATAACAGAGTGCCATCCACAGATCCCCCCCATAACAGTGTTCTCATTTTCCTCCTCAGGTGCTGCTGCTCTCCTCAACACCCAAAAGGCCCCCACCCCCAGGCCACTTGATGTGCTACGTTGTGCGTAATGTGTAATTATGACAAGTGCCCTAGAAAATTCGGCGAACTGACGATTCAAATTTTTTAGAAATTCGCTCATCTCTAGTTATAACGGAAAGCCAAAACGTAATCCATAACAGTGATGTGAACCCGCCCTTACATGACCTTTAATACTGCAGGAAAAAATATACATAGTGTATCCTAAACCAACTTTCTAGATCTACTGTATATTTACTGCAAACATCAATGCACCTTGCATGCCCTGCAAACATCATTGTGCCTGGCAAGCTACATATATTCCCTACAGGAATAATCTAACATAAAAACAAATAGGAAAAGGTGAGCTTGTGCAGGAGACACAACCTGCACCTAATAAGGACAAAATAAAACAAGAGTGAGCTGTGAGAGGGTTTATATAGCACCAGCAATTAATTATGCCAGTTCTTCATTTAGTATTCTAGGTAGGCTAGTCCTAGAGTTGACTAGAGTTCACTCTCTGCTGCCTGAGGACAATGAGGAAAATTATATTTGGAGTGCATTATAATTATATTCAGGGGATGAAGTGTGGTATAATTATATTAGGGGGACACAATGTGTAATAATTTTATTAAGGGGATAAGGTGTGCACTTGTGTAGCTATATGGATTGCAGCTGCGACCGGGCTCCTAAGCCAGGGGGGCCCTGTTGCCAGTAGAGTAGTATTTTTCCTGTATAAGATGCAGTGCATCTTATAAATAGCGATGCTTCTTGATTATGAAAAATCGGCAATGTAATAATCGTGTAATGCGCTCGAAATACAGGCATGGGTCACTATAGCTATATTTTTCAAGCTGCTAGAAGTTTCCCGAGACTGGAGAAAATGGTTGGCACAGCATAACATTACAATAGCTTTCTATGCAGATAGAGTGCTCCAATATATTTGCGATTGCGAAATTGGCACCGATGATGCAAATATTTTGGCGCAATACGTGCAACTTCACATTTTAACAGGCTACATATTAGTGATTGTGCACTAAGTATTGTTGTGAACTTGTGACATCACAGCACTATGGATGTATGTAGCATGTATGTATAGACAGCTACACTATATTACTATCAAACCTACACTGACTATCTCCCACTAACTATCTATTATATATATAAGCTAACTAACTACCTATCTAATGTCATGACACAGGAAAACAGAGCACAGCAATAACACTGCTGTCTCTCTCAGATCTGCAAAATACTGCATACAATGGCTGCTGGGGAGGTGCTTATATACTAAAGGGGTAGGCAACTTTCCTATTGGTTGCTAGGGATGTTGCTAAGCTCAGACAAAGAAATTGCAGCCTGCTCAGTGGCCCACAAGCAAGAAGGGAGGTTACGATGAAAAAAAAAATCTAGAATATTCAAAATTACGAATATATATCACTATATACTAAATAGTCGCGAATTCTCGAAGTGCCGATATTCGGGAATAATAAAATGTGGGGGCATTTAGAGGACTGGCTGAGATTAGCTGTTTAGTTATGTTTTAGACAGAGGAGTGGCCTAGTGCGGAAAAAATTTGCCATGGCGCGCTTCACCACGGGAAGCATAGATTTCTTATGACTAGTGATGAGCGGGAGGTGCCATATTCGAATTCGCGATATATCGCGAATATTCATAATATATTTGCAAAATCGAATATTCGTCATTATTTAAATTACCGCGAATAATATGCGAATATATTATTCGCATTATGCGAATTGAACTTCGAATATAAAGGCATATTTCCTGCTGGCTTGCAAGCATGAACGAATGCTCTAAGTTGGATGTGCAATGCGAAAAAAATTACTATTATTTTTTCAATAATCCAAATACTTAGTCGTCTTCTCTTCAACTCTTCATATTCTGTTCATTGCGAAAAAAAATAAGTAATATTTTCGCATTGCGCATCCAACTTAGAGCTGTCTATAGGCAACTTTCCTATTGCAAATGCATTTTTTGAATTAGCGAATATAGCGATATAGTCGCATTCACCATATTCGCTAATTCGAACAAGACAATCGTATTTGTAGTTCTGTATCCGTACAAAGCGACTATAATGCGAATAATTTCCATACAAATATTCGTGTGCGTACAGATGTTATTCAAGTTCTGCAGTCGGCAATAACTTATTCGTATGTGCGCGTGCTTATGCACACATACAGGCGTGTCTTCTTCCTGGGAGCAGTTACAACACGTTTTGTTGGTGCATGCGATCCATGCGACCAAAGATGGTCGGAAACAATTTCACCAGAGAGGAGGAAGATATCCTGATCACAGTAAGTTATTGAACATTACAGATATAAGTACATGTGTGTGGCGAAACCAAACTCGCCACTGAGTTTTGGAGGGGACAGATTGCCAGCCTCTTGCCCCAGGATTATGGCCCCTCTCATCAGCCCACGCTAAACTTAAACCCCATGGCGATTTGACTGTGTTTGTGGCATCTGAGCGCTGTTTGGATATATTGAGCGCTCAGACCTAAGCCATCTGGGGATATGTTGCATGTATATGTTTTATGTAGTAATTGTAACATTGTGTAATTTTATGTCCTTTTGCAACCATGTGCTCAATGGAGTCTGCCTCTATCCCTGGATATAATTGGATTATTTTCCCCATTGTCTCCAGGAGAGAGGGCTCTGTAAAACCAGTTTGAACCAGAAAAGCCATGCTTCATTTGGTCAAATAGGACTTTCCCTTAACTTGTTAACCCCTGGTCTGATTCGTGTCATTTTTTAATATGTTGTTAACCTGAATGGATTGATTGTGAATATGTATTTTTAAGTGAATAGTGATGTCTGTCCTATTGTCCCCACGTGTGTATTGGCAATTTCCCTTTGTCCTGAGAGATAATTGAATGAGTCCTCGATTGTCTCCAGGAGAGAAGACATTGTGTATTCTCCTGCCTGTGATGATTACATTAACCTGTGTAGGGTAATTGTATCACAGGCAGAGGGGAGGGATATGCTGGGGGTGTCTGTATTGTCCCATTGTGTGTGATTGGCTGCTGTATCCCCTGTGTCGCAGTCTTCCTTCTGGTCCCCTAGGGGAGTGTCCACCAGGTGGGAGACCTGCATAAATACCGGGCAGGTAGCCCTCAATAAAGTTATAATTCCTGTTTAACCATTAATACGGAGCCTCGTCTCGTACTTGGGGGGAATTGCTACTTCAGAACGTTCTCTTGCCTGTTCCAGGAGAGGAGGACTTCGTATGGTTCCAGTTCGGTGGATTCCAGCGTTTGTGGGTTGCTGTGCTCTTCGCCAGGGGAATCGCCCGAACGGTATTAACCCTCACTATACCGGGTTATACCGTAAGACATATCACACGCTTGTAACATTCAGATGTATGTTTATGGATATAAAACACTCAAATTTTCGCAATACATATAAAATCTCATTTCACATAGTTTGCTTACTGCAGTGTTTACATATAAATGATTTGTGGAAATGTTGGCATTCAAAAACAATACATATTGCCCCAAATCATTAATATCTAATATATATATTGTGGTAAGGTGCAGGGTGCCGTCGTGGATGGCAGGTACGTGTCACCGAGGTTCATAGCCTCGGTGAGGTAAGAGTCATTTTTGTTGATGTCAGCAGCTGGTAGTGCTACTGACATAGTTGCTAAATATCATGGCTGCAAAGCCGATCCGGGCCGGCTCTTACCGGGAGCAGCTAAAGTGTAGGGTGGGTGGCTGCTCCCCACGATCCAGTCCTGGTTTTGGGCTGGGTTTAAAACACAGCCAGCAGCTGGGTGTGAGGGAGGTGATTGTCCTGGAGCTGCTGTTAGGCTGTGGAGTCATTTGAGTTTGGGAGTTCTGATCCATTCTGTGCTGTGTGGAGTTCCCTGGGCTGGAAGCCAGAGACCAACAAGGAGGAGTGCAGACGGCCTGGAAACCTGACGTCGACTGTCTTGCGGCTGGACTGACAGCCAGGTGCGAACCTGCACCTTAAACCTCCCAGGTGACTGAAACCTGTACGGGACTGTTTTGTTTTGCCTTAATACTTCTGATGTGTGTGAATTAACACCAAGAGACTGTTTGTCGTTTATTTTTGTGCAAGTGTGAATAAAACACAGTTGATTGCACATTCTGGACTCCCTGTTTTGCCTCTGTACTGCACTCGCACCGCTATCTACCAGAGCGACTCCCCACATTATATATATATATATATATATATATATATATATATATAATCTCGATATATATATCTAGCAATTTTCTGTATGTTACTCCTCCCACAGTTTTAGGAGTACAATTACCAAACTTTGCTTGTGCTTTGTTAACCGATCTCACCCTCCGGGCCCCTAGAGCGGCCCCCCGGAGACTCCATTTTGTCCCATCAACTTTCATAGGAAAACTATTAAGTTTTTTCATTCGTACAGCTTTCAAGTTAAAGTCACCAAACTTGGGTCACTTAGTCATGGGGTCACCCTGAAAATGTGTCAAATTTGGGGGAGGTAAAAAAGTGCGCAGAGCCACAAACAAATTTTTACTGACTTCAGTGTGAAAACTTTAAAAAGCTGTCTCTCACAGTATTTAAGCCAGGGTCCCCAAACTTGGCACTGGGTTACTAGGTGACTAGGATTAAAATTTATAAAAAAGTGGGCGGAGTCTACAATGCCCAATCAAATTTCAGGCATTTGTTTAAATGGGCAAAATTCAAACTGCCGCTGCTCTTAGACTTTTATTGGCACAGTCTTCAAACTTTGCAAAGTTGGTCACTGGAGGACTGGGATTAAAATTCAAGAGTGGGTGGAGCCACCAACAGCCAATCAGATTTCAAGCCAACATCCTGTGGTTTCTTCTGAAACGACACCGTCTATTTTATTTATTGTTTTTATTTTTTTACAGTATTGAACGAAATGCAACTAAAAATTAAGGAGCTAGAGAGGGAGCACCAGACAGCGGTGAAGGCCTTCCGGAAGCTGCGGGAGATCAAGCCCCAGTTTTCCAACGGCCTGAAAGAAATGGAGGAACAGCATGCCAGGGCCGTTGGGCATCTAAAACAAATTGCTAAACAAATGATGGCATTGCCCTATTAAGATTTGTTCAATTATTTTTTATTTATTTGTAATTATATTGTTTAGTTTTATTTTTTTTTATTAAAAAACTTTGAAGTTTTCAGTATAATTGTTAAACATTTTTTTATTTTATTTTTTAAAGTAAAGGCCCCTAGAGTCTGTTCCCAAACTCATCAGTATCCTGACATACAGCATCTGCAGGTATATAGAAATTGGGTAGTATGAGGCCTACACATAACTCAAATGGATCACAATAGTAGTAGTCATAGGTAACGGTTGTGTATTAAATATTAAGGACAAAGCAAAGCATTCTAGTAGTCCTGAGTTACATTTAAAATAAACTTTTTGGTTAATTTTCCTAGTAACTAAATTATTTAATGTAGTAACATAAATTTCAAATTATCGTAAATAAATGCATTTTTTCATCAAACAATTAACTATTAAAATACAAAACTTGAACAGAGTAATAAATCAAACAAGGTTTTTTGTAGTTATCAAATTAGCAAAATTATAAACTTTTACAGATTCCAAAAATTTATTTACAATCAAATCTTATCAGAAATATATATAAAAAAATATTTATATATTATATTAGTGGGGAGTTGCTCTGGTAGACAGTGGAGCGGGTGCAGTATAAAGGCAAAGGGAGTCCAGGTAGTGCAGCAAACAGTGTTTTATTTCACACTCGCACAAACAAAACTCAAAACAGTCACTTAGGCCTCTTTCACACCGGCGTCATGTTTGACGCCCGGATAAGAGGCGGGTGCGTTGCGGGAATCGCCGCGATTTTTCCGCGCGTGTGCTAACGTTTGTAGTGCGTTTAGCACGCGCGTGAAAAAATCTGCATGCTTGGTACCCAGACCCGAAGTCATACTTCATCACTGAAGTCTGGTTTCGGGATGAGTATTCTGTATGTGTAATTATTTTCCTTTATAACATAGTTATAAGGGAAAATAATCGCATTCTAATTACAGAATGCAATGTTCCCCGGGCTTTAGAGGGTTAAAAATAATAAAGAGTTAACTTACCTTCTCCCATTGTACGCGCAGAGCCCCAGAACGTCTTCTCTCTTGATGGTTTGGATGCTTGACGACCTGTGGTGACGTCACATGGTCCAATCATAGAAGCATTTGAGTGGACCATGTGACCCATGTGATCCTGTGACATCACGGCAGGTCCTTCATCCAACATCTAGAAAATCTAGGATTAAAGGTATATTGGGTTTAAACTGATCAAACGATTTCCCTGACCATTGGGCAAATCTTTTCCACACCTTAAAGTATGCGTTATTAGTATTTTGTTTCCTGCTTAAGAGAAGGGTATTGACCACCTTCTCGGATAACCCCAATCTCCTTAGGATGGATTCCTCAGAATCCAGGCTGCCAGTTTTAATTTTTTTATGTCTGGATGGAACATGGGCCTCTGACTGAGAAGGTCCAGCCTGAGTGGTAGGAGGAGGGGATCCTCTATACTGAGGCTCTTTACCAGTGCGAACCAGCTCCTCTTGTGCCACAGAGGTACCAGAAGAATCAGGGTGCATTTCTCCTGCTGAAACTTCTGAAGGACTCGGGGAATGAGAGGGATCGGAGGAAATGCGTATACTAGATGTAAATTTTTCTGTTAAAAACCTCTTTATCGTCGTCTGTAACTTTATTATTTTTGGTGAGGGAAGAAAGGATTTTTGGGAGCTTGAATCTAGGGTTATCCCGAGGAAGACCTTTTGCCTGCTTGGAGTCAAATCGGATTTCTCCCAATTGATTATCCAGCCGAGCAGTTGTAAGTGATGTATAACCATCGCCAGATGCTCCGTCAAGCGATCCTTGTTGTCTGCTATTACTAGGAGATCGTCTAAGTAGGGGACGATACATATCGCCTTCTCCCTCAGGTAGGCTACCGCCTCCGCCATGACCTTTGTGAAAGTCCTTGGAGCCGAGGATATGCCAAAGGGGAGGCAAGTGAATTGATAATGGAGGACCCGGTTTCTTGAGTGCACCGCAAATCTTAGAAGACTCCTGGACGCCCTTTGAATTGGAATGTGATAATAGGCGTCTTTTAAGTCTATTGTCGCCATTACCGCATTCTTTTTTTATTAGCTTTACAGCAAACTTTAGTGTTTCCATTTTGAACTTTTGATACCTCACATACTTGTTTAAGTATTTTAGGTTTATAATTACCCTTGATTTCCCGTTTGTTTTTTTTACTATGAATAGGCGAGAGTAAAAACCCTGACCTATTTGATCTTCCGGGACAGGCTCGATTGCCGCTAAGTCTAACAGATTTTTTATTTCTCTCTTTAATGTCTGCATTTGAGAAGGCGGAAGCATAGTAGTAATGAACTTTTGAATAGGGGGAGAATCTAACTCTATTCTGAATCCTTCTTTTATAATATTCAGCAACCAGGTGTTGGATGTTACCTGTTCCCAAGCTGTTAAAAAGGAACTGAGTTTTCCCCCTACCGGAATGGCGTCATTGTTTGGTGTTAGAGAAGGTGGAATCTGATTTATTGGGATTAAAGAGAAAATTTCTTCCCCTACCCCCCTTGGGATAACTCCACCTCCCTGTCTTCCCTTTGTCTTTCCTGATGTCAGAGTGGAATTTTCTGTCACGAAAATTCTGTCTCCTCTGTTGATTATATCTCTGTTCTGGAAACCCCCTCTTTTTGTTTGTGGCATTTTCTAGGATTTTATCCAGATCTGTACTAAATACGTACTGTCCGTGAAAGGGAAGAGAAATTAGTTTATTCATTGAGGTGATATCCCCAGACCACGCTTTGAGCCACAGGGCTCTTCTTGCGGAATTGGATAGTACAGCTGTACGGGCCGAAAGCTTGACCGATTCCACTGCCGCGTCCGCCAGGAAGCAAGTAGCCATTTTCAGCAAGGGTAAACTCTCCAGAATCTGCTCTCGCGGAGTTTTATTAACTAGATGGATCTCCAACTGTTCTAGCTATAAATTTAGGGTCCTAGCTACGCAGGTAGAAGCTACACCGGGCTTTAATAAGGCCGCCGTAGCCTCCCAGGTCTTTCTTAGCAGGCTTTCTGCTTTCCTGTCAAGAGGATCTTTAGGTTGCGCAGAATCCTCAAACGGTAGAGCAGCATGCTTCGCTACTTTGGCCACTGGAGCATCTACTTTTGGGATAGTTTCCCAATCTGTACTGTCTTCTGAGTTAAAGGGATATCTCCTTTTAATCCCTCTGGAGAGAAATGAACCCTTATCAGGTTTTTCCCACTCAGACCTGATTAATTTTTGAACGTTGTCTGGGATGGGAAATACTGAATTTTTTCTTTCCCCTAATCCCCCAAATATTTCCTCCTGGGTGGATTTGGGTTTCTTAGGAATTTCCATCTGAATGGTGGCTCTAATGGCCTTAATAAGCTCATCAATATCATCTGGGTTGAATAAAAACCACTTGTACTCGTTATCTTCCTCTGAAGAGTCATCATTTTTTTGTAAGGATTCCGGGTCAGACTCAAAGTCCCTCAGAGTCGGAGTCCGAAATTACTAAGCGCTTTTCCCGGGTAATTTGAGAAGATTTAGGTTCTTTAGCCGCTAAGGCTGACTGAACCTCTTCTTTAACCAATTTTTTAATATCATCCAGGAAGCTAGCGGATTCCGCTTTTACAATATTTGCAGTGCATTCTTTACAAAGGGGTTGTACTTGTTGAGGTGGGTAACCGCTTGAAACATATGCTGCATTTTTTAGATTTCTTAGGGGTACTAGAGGGATCCTTTTCTCCCTAAAACACAAGGGAGGGCAGGATAAGACACCAAAAACAGTAGCCAGAATCCCTGTGCCTGAGGTTAGGCTACTCACGGATCCTGGATTTGATGTAGGCTCGGCTGTTGAGCCCGGCGCGAGGGGTGCACTCATCCTGGCTCCCGACTACCGCCTGCTGGAAGGTGCTGCCAGTCCTTGGACAAGGGAAAAGCTTGCCCTGCTGCGGCGTCCGTGCTGTGGAGGACGCCATGCTGCCCCATATAACATTTTTATAGGCCTTCCAGGACCTGCGGCACTCGTGGTGACGTCATGACGCTAGCTCCACCCCCTGCGTCTGACGCCACCACTGACTATAGGCCAAATTGTCCCGGCCCCGCCCCCAGCGTATGACGCACCACCCGGGACAGATCCTGCTTTTACCTGTGGCCGGGAGGCGCGCCCCGCCCCCCGGCATCTGCCATGCTCCGTGTCTCCCGGAGCTTGCCACCTGATAATGCTTCTTCCCCCCTGCATCAAGCCCGCCTGGACCGCCGCAGGGGGGATCTTCGCAGGGAACACGCCGTCGTGTCCGTGCTGGGGCCCCTACGATCGGGAGGAGGGAGAGCTGCGCCTGCAGATCCGACCTCGGGCCCTTCAGAAGTCCGGTAAGCCCTCAGAGAGAGCTCCATGCACCTCTCCTGCTTCCTATCCTGATGGGACAGGAAAAACACTGGCGATAGTGGGAGGGGGTGGGGTTTTAACCCTCTCTGTGTTTTTCCTGTCCAATAAGGAAGGAGTCAATCTCAGGTGTGGTGTCATGGAGACGACTGGGGAAAAGTGATGCGTGAAAATCACCGCTCATGTGCACAGCACCATAGAAGTGAATGGGTCAGGATTCAGTGCGGGTGCAATGCGTCCTCCTCACGCATTGCACCCGCGCGGAAAACTCGCCCGTGTGAAAGGGGCCTTAGTGTTACTTCACACACATAGCAAAAACTTGAGGCAAAACAAAAGTCCAAGACGGGATCAAATCACCTGTGTGGTTTAGGTGCGTGTTCACACCTGGCTGTCAGCCCAGCCGCAGGAAAGTCCAACCTCAGGGTTCCAGGCAGACTGCACGCCTCTTTGCCAGCTCTTGCTTCCAGCCCTGAGAGCTCCACAGAACACCAGCAGTTTCCAGGTTAAATCACCTCAAATCCTAGGTGTCAGTTACACCTGGCTGAATGCTCTGCAACACAAAAAGTCCACTGACCGTCTTTACATGGCCTGCTCTCCTGACACACAGGTCTCAGCTTTTCAGCCCAGCACAGGGCTCAGATCCCAAACACAGAGAGAGAGAGCTTTGCATAAACCCAGCTGTCTTTTAAAGGCAGCTAGGTATTAACCCAAAAAACCCGGGATGGCACCTAAAATCCGGTCCAGTATTTGCCCTCACCTGGCTGCAATCAACCCAGCAGCACAGGCTGAGAGGAAAATACCAGTTTTTTTACCACCAAACCTCTCACTGTGTCACATAATATATATATATATATATATATATATATATATATATATATATATATAAAATATATTTTTATATATAATAAAAGGAACAATGTTGGAACAATAAAATGTTAGGGGTAAGAACTAACCAGCATGGATCTTCGGGAGCGTCCAATTTTTTTTTATACTTTGCATGTTGTAGCATTGCTTCCGCCGTACAGATAGAAACATATGATTCATTACATGACTGATTATATAAATTCTCTAACCGGTGACATGGCTCCAAGAACATCATATAGTACAGAGTTTATACTTAAAATCTTAAAGCAGTGGTTATATACAATTAGCATGTGCAAATCATCATTACATAATTGCCAATAAGTAACAAAGAAGAAAAGTACCTATACATATTTACATGTTGATACACGCATCCATTCACAAAACCGGATTTCCACACGGATGAGTATAACGCCAGTCACACCCAACCATGTAGAGAGGTCAACACGGAAGTCAGCCATCCCTCCCAGAACGACAGACAACACCGTGTTGGATCCTAAATCCGTGTGACAACAAAAAATAAAATAAAAAATAAAATTATATAAATTTTCGTAGGTTCATCAATCAGTCCTGTACAATGCCAACTGCACAAGACCTTTTGACAAGGGAAGGCCACATGCGGTCCACACCGTGCTACAGCATGAACCACAACATAGCCGCCCCAAACCACACTTAATTTAAAATAAAAAATAATAAAATAAAGTAAAATCATTTCGTTTTGTGAATGAAGCCGAACAACGCTAGAGAAAATGTCTTTTTATAAAGATTATTTAAATATTTTTATGTCTAAATATTGACAATACATAAATAAGTTGAGCACGTGCGAGAATATGAAACATGCAAACCAGGTTAAGAGAATTCATAATTCTATACTTGTTAAAGTGCAAAAGATAAAATCAGGTCCATGATGGTTGTCTACGCACGATCAGGACATATAGCATCTAGAGTTAACACAGTACTAGAATGCTGACTCATAAGTTTCCATTTGTAACTAGGCAGAATAACGGCAGGCACTTGCAGGTAAGTACACTTCCAGTTTAGAATAAATAAAATAACCCAATCGAAATTTTACTTTAAGGCCTCTTTCACACTTGCGTTCTGAGGATCCGGCGGGCACTTCCGTCCCGCCGGATCCGTCAGAACGCAAGTCGCCTGAAAGCATTAGAAGACTGATCAGGATCCTGATCAGTCTTCGAAATGCTTTCAGGTTACTATGGCAGCCAGGACGCTATTAAAGTCCTAATTGCTATAGTAGTAGTGGGGAGCGGTATACTTACAGTCCGTGTGGCTCCCGGGGCGCTCCAGAATGACGTCAGAGCGCCCCATGCGCATGGATCACGTGGTCCATGCGATCACGTGATCCATGCGTGTGGGGCGCCCTGACGTCACTCTGGAGCGCCCCGGGAGCCGCACGGATGGTAAGTATACTGCTCCCCCGCTCCCCACTACATTTTACCATGGCAACCAGGACTTTAGCGTCCTGGCTGCCATGGTAACCATTGAGAAAAAGCTAAACGTCGGATCTGGCGATGCGCCGAAACGACGTTTAGCTTAAGGCCGGATCTGGATTAATGCACTTCAATGGGCATTAATTCCGGATCCGGTGTTACGGCATGTCTTCCGGATTCCGCAGCATGCTGCGCTTTTGTCAACGTCCAAAAAACGTTCACATACTGAACGGAAGACATCCTGATGCATCCTGAACGGATTGCTCTCCATTCAGGATGCATTAGGATAATCCTGATCAGTATCTTTCCGCCCTAGAGCCCCGAAGACGGAACTCTAGGACAGAAAGCAAAAACGCTGATGTGAAAGGGGCCTAAAACAGGTGTGAAGGTCTGGACTCTATGATCGTTCCTTGTGCCATCAAATGCAACTCAACATTTTCTTTTTTTTTTTTTTTTAATTCTTTTATTTTCAAAAAATGCAATAAAAATGTCAACATTTTCATGACATGCAGCAGCATCAACATCAGGATTTATTGAGTGGTGTATTATCAGGGCAACATGTAGCTTGGCCCAATTCGGCACCACAAGCAGCAGCAGACGTTATGTTAAAAGGCCCAAATGTAACTCAACATCTTCATGACATGCAGCAGCATCAACGGCAGTGTGGCGAAACCAACCTGGCCACTGGGTGCTGGAGAAGCCTGGTTGCCAGTCTCTTGCCCCAGGATTATGGGTCCTCTCATCAGCCCATGCTAAACTTAAACCCCATGGTGATTAGACTGTTTGTGGCATCTGAGCACTGTTTGGATATATTGAGCGCTCAGATCCAAGCCATCTGGGGATATGTTAAACGTCTATATTTACTGTAATGGTTGGGACATTGTATATTTGAATAGTGATGTCTGTCCAATTGTCCTCACGTGTGTATTGGCGATTTCCCTTTGTCCTGAGAGATAATTGAATTACTCCTCTGTTGTCTCCAGGACAGAAGACATTGTTTAAAACTGCCTGTGATAATTACATTAACCCATTGTGTAAGGTAATTGTATCACAGGCAGAGGGGAGAATTTTGTAGGGGAGTGTTTAAACTGTAAAGCTGTAAAGGATTGGCTGCTAGGTCATGTTCTCAGTTCCCAACCAGGTTTTAAGAAGTGGTGTATTATCATGGCCACATGTAGCTTGGCCAAATTCAGCAGCAGACATTATGTTTAAAGGCCCAAATGTAACTCAACAGGTTCAAAACAAATTCATAATTAAATTAATATATACATGATACAAACTTGACAATAAATATAGATTGAATAAATATTAATAAATAAAATTAATTCATAAAAAGTTAAAAACAGAGGAAACAATTAAAAAACAACGGAGGTTGGGAGGGAGAGAAAAGGAGAGGGATGGACAAGGGAACCTTCAGCACCCTGAACAGACAGTGGGGGCCATGAAGTCACTGCTGATCCAGGACTCATTCATCTTAATGAATGTGAGTCTGTGGACAGACAGATCCGCTTGTCTGTGACCGCTGTGAATGCCCACTCAGACAGTACGCTGGAGGAGGAAGGGGGGCAAGATAGTAACTCCAGCGCATACTGAGCGAGCTCACGGCAGGTGTCCAGCCTGGCAACCCAGTACTCCATGGGGTTGTCGGTGGTCATGCTGTCAGAAGCACCTACCGACCCCATGTAGTCTGCCACCATGCGGGCCAGCCGCTGGTGGTGACTGATGCTGCTGCTGGTACTGGGTCGCGCAGACTGGTAGAAGAGCCTCATCTCACCCAGAAGGTCACCTGCTCGGCTGGTGCCTGCCATCTGCTGGGTAAGATGGGCGGGGAGAACTGGAGCTTGAGGCCGAGGGTTTGCCTCTTCCAGCCGGTGGGTCAGACAGGCCCGCAATTTTTCAAGACTGGCCTGCCTCCAGCTGATAGGGATGAACTGCTCCAGTTTCCCCTTGCAGCGAGGGTCTAAATGGGTGGCTAACCAAATGTCATCCCTCTCCTTAAATTTTTTGATCCGGGGGTCCCTCCTGAGGCATCGCAGCATATGGGCAGCCATGGGGAAGAGCATAGCCCGCTGTGACTCTTCACGACTGCCTGGGACCATGACCTCTTGGTCCTCCTGCTGCTTCCGGTCAGAGATGCCCCACCCCCGAGCTCTCCCTCCTGACCAGGCCCAGACTCCTGGACGTGCACTGATTCCTCATCCTCTTCCTCCTGGTGGAGCATGGTTGACTCTTCATGCTCCACCAAGGCACTCTCCCCAGCTTTGAGCAGGCGATCTAGTGTCCTGTCCAGCAGGAACACTAGGGGGAGCACATCATTCAAACCGACATGCTCCCCGCTGAGCATCTTTGTCGCCTGCTCAAATGGGGCCAGCACGTGGCAGACCTGCTGTATCTGCCCCCACTACGCATTGGTGATGTAGGGGAGTGGGTGTGATGGCCCTGAAGCGCCTAGGTCCAGCAGGTATTCCCTCACCCCCGTCGCTGCTCCCACAACCTCTCCAGCATGTGGAGGGTGGAGTTCCACCACGTCACACTGTCCACAATCGGCCTGTGGGGGGGGGGGCAGGCTGTTGTCCCTCTGTAGTTTGGACAGAGATGCGGCGGCAGTTGGGGAGCGTCTGAAGTGGCTGGCAATCCTACGTACCCTTTGCACAATGTCACTCAACCCTGAGAATGTTCGTAGGAATTTCTGTACGACATGGTTGAGGACATGTGCCATGCAGGGTACGTGTGTGAGACTGCCAGCATGAAGGGCGACGAGGTTGCTGCCGTTGTCCCAGACAACCATACCTGCCTGGAGCCTTCAGGGTGTCAGCCACTTCTGGACCTGAGCCTGTAGTGCGTACAGAACATCAGGTCCAGTGTGTCTCCGATCCCCTAAGCTCACAAGCTGGAGCACGGCCTGGCAGCAGAAGTGCCCCACACTTGCGTAGCAACGGGGACACTTGCTGCTGGG
The DNA here is from genome assembly GCA_033119425.1 of Bufotes viridis. Taxonomy (NCBI): domain Eukaryota; kingdom Metazoa; phylum Chordata; class Amphibia; order Anura; family Bufonidae; genus Bufotes; species Bufotes viridis. Next base: position 198,812,436 of record CM065593.1, on the reverse strand, counting down.
CTCAGCACCTGTGGAGACAGTGGCTTGCGGGAGAGCAGCAGTTCTCCCCTGGACACCCCAGGGTGGCACCACAAAATCAGATTCCGCCAATCCCTCCCTGGCGCCTCGGAGGGACACCCAATGGGCTGTGAAGCTTATATAGCGTCCCGGCCCATGCCTGCTGGTCCAGGCATCCATTGTGAGATCCACCCTGTCAGTGACAGCATGATCCAGTGACAGGGATACATTCTGCACAATGTGCTGGTGTAGGGCAGGGACGCCGGTCCTGGCAAAGTAATGGCGGCTGGAGACACGCCATCTGGGTTGGGCCTGCTCCAACATCTGCCTAAATGAATTGCTATCCACCAGATTGTAAGGCAGCAGATGTTGGGCGATAACCCTTGCCAGGAGCCCATTGAGTGAACGCACACGACGGTCCCCGGGGGCGTAGGGCGTTCAAATGCATCTGCAATAGATGGCTGGTGCCGGATGGCAGAAGAGGGTGCAGTGGAGGCAGAGGTATGGCTGCCGGTACCAGTACCTCTATTAGAGGGAGCGGGGGAGTGGGAATGAGTTGGTCGAAGGGGTTGGGGTGGCTGCAGTACAGTGGCAGGAGCTGCTGTCTCCTGCACACTGCTGGTGGTGCTGCTGCTTTAACCACCCCGCATCTGTTCCCACTCCCGCCAGTGGTTGACTCGGATGTGCTGGTTGAGGGCCGTGGTACCCAGCCGAGCCATAGATCTCCCTCTACTCACCCTGGCATGGCACAGCTTACAAATGCAAACTGTGACATCAACTGCTGCCAGGGTGGAGTAAGCCCAAACAGGCAACTTCCGCACCGACCTCCTGTCAGATGGGGTGGTGCTGGCTTGCGCCTGTTCGGGCTCGGTGCGCACAGGTGGAGCTGGCTGCTGCTGCTGCCTACTCCTGATGCTATTACCAGTGGAGCCCCTGACACTGAGCTCTCTGGTGACCTTTGCCTCGGGTGCCTACCTTCATCGGTGCTGCCGTCACCTGACAAAGGAAGTGGCACCCATTCTGGGTCACCCTCCTCTTCACCCCCTGATATGTCAGACCCAGCGCCAACCGGTAGACTGACAGGAACAGCTGACATGGAGCCCCTGACCGGGCTCCGCTGTCCCCTGAATAGGTGCAGGGGTTGTGTGGCTAACACCACCCGCACCAGTTGGAAGGAATTTCACAGGGGGATTTATAGGCCCCTCCTCCTCCTCATCCCCAATCTCTTCCAACAGGTCCTGCCCATCCGCAGAGCTGAACAGTATTTCCGCCTCCTGCATTGCCTTCCCCAAGATGTCCCTCTCAGTCTCAAAGTCTTCGAACATGAGAGGGGACAATTCTTGGGAGCTGGGGGTTGGTTCTACAGGAGGCGGAGTGCTGCAGTTGCTGGCAGCCGGGGCAGAGGACTCTGTGGCACTAGAATCGGCCACAAGAGCAAAGACAGCCTCTGCATCCTGGGAAGTTATGGGCCGGCTGCCACTTGTGAAAAAGTCACGGATCAGGCGGATACCCCTGCCACCTGCGCCTGCCTGTCCGTGGCTTGAGGACCGGCCCCGTGCTGGGAGTGGTCCAGCGCGGGAACCAACTCCCCTGTTACCCCGACCACATCCACGGCTGCCTGCACGGCCTGGTACACTCATGCTGGGGATTAGGGGAAAACTTTATTGGGGTGGGGACGATGGGTGAAAAATATAAAGGACGTAAACTGTAACACGACAGTAAACACGTAAAGCTATCAATTTTTTTTTTTAACCTAAGACTAAACTAACAGACACACAGAGACTAAAAGACGTTTTTTTTAAACGTAGGACAGGAAAAACTACACTAAACACGTAAACCTATAAAAAAAAATTTCTTTTTTTAACCAGGTCGCCTCGGATCCAGTCAGCAAACAAACAGAAACACACAATGTCTGCACACTTAACTGAAGGAGCTGCAGCAGCAGTGAAAACAGATCCAAAGTCAGCTGACAATATCCGAAGTACTTGCTTCAGCAGAACACAGGTCCAGTGAAAAGATATCACACAAGTGAAGATACTCAAGCGAGAGATACAGGTCAAATGAAAAGTATAATCCGCACGATTAAACAGGAAAAGGGGTATTTTATAGGAAGAGGAATCAATCACAGGAGGGACAGCTGGGAGAAGGGAAACTGAAAGTAAAGACCTCATCACAGGGGCGGAGAAACAGAGCAGAGAGAATTCCTCCAAGCTCTAGTAGTGACATCATCACAGGGGTGGAGAAACAGAGCTGTGAGAACATCTCAAAGCTCTGGTAGTGACAAAAAATCATTCTTTCCTACCAATCTCTTCTCCTGGATCTGGCATAGAATGCCTACAGAAATGGAACCTCGTAAAGAGAGTGTCTTTACCACCCAAAGAAACTGCACAACTTTCCAAGATCAATAAAGAATGCTCGTAATAACTTCTTTCATTTAGTTCTAAACAATCCGTGAGTATTCAGTAATCATAAAGAGATGAAAAAACAGCGGCACTCACCAAATCTTGTTGCAGCTTTATTACTCCATATTTAAAAACATGACGGATGCGGGTACAGCTCAGTGAAGGGCAAGAGCGGTTTTGCACTCCCTATACTTCAGGCCTTGCACCACCTCTATTCCTACGCATGAATTTCATGTATGTGCTCAATCAATCTAGGTGATCCTATGCCTGTCTCTATAGACCTCCTGTGTTCCCTAAATCTTACATGTAAACACCTAATGGTTTTTCCCATGTAATATCAACCTATAGTGATGGGATTGGCTCCATTACTGAGCCCCTCTCACAATATGTAGATTGACTACTGGTATAAACAAAGAAACGGGTATGGCCATAGGGACTCAAGTTTCATGTACGTTTGCCAATTTATTTCTTGCAGTTTTTGAAGATCAATATGTATTTACAATTGACAATCCTTTTGCATCCTACATTAGGTTATTTTTGAGATTCATTGATGATGTCTTTATGGTGTGGACAGGTACCATGGAGCAATTTGATGAATTTGTGGAATATTTGAATACATGTAACAACATGAACATGCAATTTACAAGTAAAATAGCTGCAGATGAATTGGAGCTTTTGGATGTCAAAGTAAGCATACAAAGTAATACAGTGCACACCACCATCTTTAGGAAACCAACTTCCACAAATTCACTCTTGCACTATGGTAGCTTACACCCCCCTCATGTTAAAATGGCAGTCCCTTATGGACAATTTATGCGCCAAAGGAGAATAATAACTGATAAAGAGGAGTTTATTGAGCAATCTAGAGAGCTGAAAATGAGATTCCTACAGAGAGGGTATCCAGAAGCCGTAATAGATGATGCATATATGAAGGCATTAAGACTAGAGAAAAATGATCTAGCACCTAGACTAAAGTGGCAAATGTGTAGGGCTAAAAATAAGATTGAGAGATCTGTTTTTATCTTTAAATACACTTCTGTGGCCCTGGTCATAAAAATGTCATTTTGAATAATTGGCACATGTTGACTCAGGATGAGTCTTTGAAAGAGAAAACACAGAATAACCCTAATATTAGTTTTGGAAAAAGTAAAACTATTAGGGATTGTATAGTGAGGAGTAGAGATGTCCCGAACTATTCGCCGGCAAACAGTTCCCAGCGAACATCGCTTGTTTGCGTTCGCCGCGGCGGGCGAATATATGCAATGTTCGGTCCGCCCCCTATATATCATTGAGCAAACTTTGACCCTGTACGTCACAGTCAGCAGACACATTCCAGCCAATCAGCATACCCTCCCACCCCCTATCAAAAAGCAAAGAAAGCATCCATCTTAGATTCATTCTGAAGCTGCAGTGTTAGAGCAGGGAGAGTGCTGCTGCTGCCGCCGAACTAATACGGAAAGCGTTAGCTAGGCCAGTGTACCGTGTCCACTCCAGTCCTCAAAGACTCATCTGCTATAAGGACAGCGTCCTGACAACACCCCAAAAAGCGCTTTTTAGGGTTGGTACATCAGTCTGCTTTTTTTAAAATATATATTATATAGCAGTTGCCTGCCTGTGTGTGAGAGGCCGCAGGCCCACTGAAGAGAAAATTTTCAAATTTGCCAATTTTCCCCACTTAGGCCTCATGCACACGACAGTATTATTTTGCGGCCCGCAAAACGGGGTTCCGTTGTTCCGTGACCCATGTCAGTTTTTGCTTCCGTTGTGTTTCCGTGTGTCTTCCGTTTTTTTTTTAGTGGACATGACCCAAAAGATTTTACCAAAAGACAGGCTGACAATTTTTGCCAAGGGATCCGCAAAAAAACGGACGCGGATGACACACGGATGGCCATCCGCATTTTTTCACGGTCCCATTGCCTTGAATGGGACCGTGAACCGTTTTTCACGGACAAGAATAGGACAGGTTAAATTTTTTTGACGGACTGGAATCACGGACTACGGATGCGGAGGACAAACGGTGCATTTGCAGAGTTTTCCACGGACCCATTGAAAACCAATGGGTCCGCAGAAAATCAAGAAAAACGGCACAACGGACACGGAATCAAACAACGGTCGTGTGCATGAGGCCTTAAGAGAAAAAGAATAACTCCTTGGATCAACGACCCATCTCTAGTAGCAATAGCCTGTAATATTATTACACTCAAGAAATAAATCCAGTCCCCTCTTTAATTCCTTTATTGTACTCACCATCACCGCCTCCTCAGGCAGAGAGTTCCATAGTCTCACTGCTCTTACCGTGAAGAATCATTTTCTATGTTTACAAACCTTCTTTCCTCCAGACGCAGAGGATGACCCCTCGTCACAGTCCTGGGGATAAATACTAAATAGATGATGGGAGAGATCTCTGTACTGACCCCTGATATATTTATACATAGTTATTAGATCTCCCCTCAGTCGTCTTTTTTCTAAAGTAAATAACCCTAATTTTGATAACCTTTCAGGGTACTGTAGTTGCTCCATTCCAGTTATTACTTTAGTTGCCCTCCCCTGAACCCTCTCCAGCACTGCTATGTCTGTCTTGTTCACAGGAGCCCAGAACTGTACACTGTACTCCATGTGGTAGGACTATGTTCTCATCACGGGAATCTATGCCCCTTTTGATGCAACTAGTGTTGAGCGAACAGTTCGAGCATAGTTCGGGTTCGTACCAAATTTTGGGGTGTCCGGGACAGGGACCCGGACATTTTCAAAAAAGTTCGGGTTCGTTGTTCAGCAACAGCACCTAATGAACGGATCGATCTACAGCTGTGAATGATTGAACTTCTGCTAGTTACTTGCTCACTGGTTTTTAGGCTGCACAGAGCGTTTTTCTGTCACTTATTTTCTGGGGTGATCGGTGGCCATTTTGTGACTTGTGGTGCACCAGAACAAGCTGCCACCAAGTCCATCAATACTATTTTTTTTTTTTTTTTTTTTGCTATATCCTACATCAGGGGCTTGGCTGTGCTAATTGTCACCCCTAGAAACTCAGGATAGCAATTTCTATATTTTATTAAGGGGTTAAATACAATTGCCCAAATACCAATCCCCTAAATCTGGTGTTCCAGCTTTGGCTAGCCAAGTATAATACTGTCTTCTGTCTGGCAAAGGACAGATTATTTTATGTGGTGAAATTCAATTGCCAAAATAGCAATACCATAAATCAGTGGTTTCAGCTGTGGCTGGCAAAGTATAATAGTGTCCGCCAAAACATATATTTTGTTCTGGGGTGAAATTCAATTGCCAAAATAGCAATACCATAAATCAGTGGTTTCAGCTGTGGCTGGCAAAGTATAATAGTGTCCGCCAAAACATATATTTTGTTCTGGGGTGAAATTCAATTGCCAAAATGGCAATACCCTGAATCTGGTGTCCCAGCTGTTGCAGGTCAAGTTTCATAGTGTCCGCCAAAACATATATTTTGGTCTGGGGTGAAATTCAATTGCCAAAATAGCAGTGGTTTCAGCTGTGGCTGGCAAAGTATAATAGTGTCCGCAAAAACATATATTTTGTTCTGGGATGAAATTCAATTCGAGCTGTTGCAGGCCAATTGTAAATCTGTCCATAAAAGGATACCTTTCATCCAGGGGCTAAATACTAGCCCTAAAAGAGATATTCCCCTAAATCAGTGGTTACTGCTGTGCCTGGATTAGTGTAATATGCTACATAAATAAATAGGCAGATAGTGTTAGGTGCCTGTAAAAAAAGGCCTGAATTTGAAATCAATACATTGGGCCAAATATTTTTTTTCTTATTGTTGTGCTTGGTGAACGGTAACAATGAGGAAAACATCTAGTAAGGGACGCGGTCGTGGTGGTGTTAGTGTACCCTCTGGTGCTGGGAGAGGACGTGGCCATTCTGCCACAGCCACACGTCCTAGTGAACCAACTACCTCAGGTTCCAGTACCCGCCAGAATTTACAGCTATATTTGGTGGGGTCCAATGCCGTTCTAAGGATGGTAAAGCCTGAGCAGGTACAGGCGCTAGTCAATTGGGTGGCCGACAGTGGATCCAGCATGTTCACAACATTATCTCCCACCCAGTCTTCCGCAGAAAGCGCACAGGTGGCACCTGAAAACCAAGCCCATCAGTCTGTCACATCACCCCATGCATATCAGAGAAACTGTCAGAGCCTCAAGTTATGCAGCAGTCTCTTATGCTGCTTGAAGACTCTGCTGGCAGGGTTTCCCAAGGAAATCCACCTAGCCCTTCCCTAGTGGTGGAAGACATAGAATGCACTGATGCACAACCACTGATGTTTCCTGATGATAAGGACATGGGAATACCACCTCATCGGAGTCCGCACGTCTCTGATGATGACGAAACACAGGTGCCAACTGCTGCGTCTTTCTGCAGTGTGCAGACCGAACAGGAGGTCAGGGAGGAAGACTGTGTGGAAGACGATGCAGGGGATGATGAGGTCCTAGACCCCACATGGAATGAAGGTCGTGCCACTGACTTTCATAGTTCAGAGGAAGAGGCAGTGGTGAGACCGAGCCAACAGCGTAGCAAAAGAGGGAGCAGGGGGCAAAAGCAGACCAGCCGCCGCCAAGAGAGTTCGCCTGCTACTGGCCGCCGCCACCAGGGACCGAGCACCCCAAAGGCAGCTTCAAGGAGTTCCCTGGAATGGCACTTCTTTAAACAATGTGCTGACGACAAGACCCGAGTGGTTTGCACGCTGTGCCATCAGATCCTGAAGTGAGGCATTAACGTTCTGAACCTTAGCACAACCTGCATGACCAGGCATCTACATGCAAAGCATGAACTGCAGTGGAGTAAACACCTTAAAAGCAAGGAACTCACTCTGGCTCCCCCTGCTCCCTCTTCTGTTGCTGCCTCGGCCTCTTCCTCCGCCTTGGGAGGAACGTTGGCACCTGCCGCCCACCAAACAGAGGATGTGCCACCGACACCACCACCTGCGTCACCAAGCATCTCCACCATGTCACACGGCAGTGTTCAGCTCTCCATCTCACAAACCTTGGAGAGAAAGGTTCCTTGGCGCACGTCCTTCCGCCGCCAAGGATCGCAGGGCATCATTATTTGCCTCCTGTATCCTCCTCCTCCTACTCGGCTTCCTCCTCCTCTGCTTCAACCAGCTCATCCAGTCAGCCACACACCTTCACCACCAACTTCAGCACAGCCCGGGGTAAACGTCAGCAGGCCATTTTGAAACTTATATGTTTGGGGGACAGGCCCCAAACCGCGCAGGAGTTGTGACGGGGTATTGAACAACAGACCGACGAGTGGTTTCTGCCGGTGGGCCTCAAGCCCGGCCTGGTGGTGTGCGATAATGGGCGAAATCTCGGCGCAGCTCTGGGACTAGCCGGTTTGACGCACATCCCTTGCCTGGCGCATGTGCTGAATTTGGTGGTGCAGAAGTTCATTCACAACTACCCCGACATTTCAGAGCTGCTGCATAAAGTGAGGGCCGTCTGTGCACGCTTCCGGCGTTCACATCCTGCCGCTGCTCGCCTGTCTGCGCTACAGCGGAACCTCGGCCTTCCCGCTCACCGCCTCATATGCGACTGAGAATGATTATATTGGGGCCAAAAATTGCAACGATACAAGTGCCAGCAACAACACCAACATGACCAACCTCTGGAATGCAAGAACATCTCTCGACTAGATTGAGGTATGAACAGGGCCGGTGCAAGGATTTTTGTCGCCCTAGGCAAGATAAAAATTGCTTCCCCCATCAGATGATCTGCCCTTACAGTACTGTAGCGGCAGCATGAAGCGCACGGCGTTATAGCAACCAATGACGCTGTGCGCAGTGTATGCTATATGTGTATAACAAACATATTTCACATGAAAACTTACAGTTACTTGGCTTGGCCCTTGGGGATCTCGGACACCACTTCACACTTTGGCTGGGGGATCGGTGTAGAGCTTTACTGTATATTGTGGGGATCGGTGGAGCTGATGTGTTTTAACCGAATGAGAAAGATTTCAGAATAAGGATTTGGAGAAGGATCAGAGGGATAGCGGAGCAGGGAGAGGCTGGTGCTGCTACTGGGGCGGGGTCATAACATGGGGAGTAATAAAGCCCCCCAGTAGTAATCATTTTTCTTAAAATATACAGTGCAAAAATACCCCTTGTAATGCCCCAGCTGAGCTAATGTCCCCATAATGTACTAGTATGAAATACCCTATGTAGTGCCCCTAGTAAATGCCCCCATAGTGCTCCTCTCCGCCTTCCTCCTAGTGCCCCCATAATACAATACACTGCTTCATTTGCAGAGCACATTTACCCCCCACCCATACCACATTTCTCCCCTTCCATGGCAGCACTGTTGATGAGGGTATATCCCAATTCTTCCCCTCCATGACATGGCAGCACAGCTCTGTATTATTAATATAAAGGCCCTCTCTGTACTATTATTATAATAACGGCCCCCTCTGTATAAATAATACTACTAATACAGTGGGGGCTATTAACATAAGAATAGTACAGAGGCAGCCTTATAATAATAATAGCCCCCCTTAAGTGCCAGCAGTAGCCCCCCTACTTATGTGCCAGCAGTAGCCCCCTACTTATGTGCCAGCAGTAGCCCCCCTACTTATGTGCCAGTTTGTTTTGTAACACAAAAAAAAAAAACACATACTTACCTCCATGGCAGCGATGCAGGCCTCTTCCGGCCAGTGTCCCGCGCTGTACGGCTCAGGCGGCGCGATGACTAGGCCGGCAGCCTATCAAATGAACAGGGGACGGGACACGCCTCCGGCCCTCCTCCTGCACACTCCGCTGCCGCGACTCTGCTCTGGCATAATGTCCATTGCCCGCGCCGCAATTTAGCTCCTGGGGCGGGGCGACCCCACCGGGTGTCACCCTGTATGGTCCGCACCCCCCTCAGGCAGTGCAGGATGAGAGCAGGGCGCCGCGCCGGCCGCCACGTTCCCTGACAAGTTTTTTTTTTTCATCGCAGGGTTCCGGCGCCCCCTGCTAAATTGCGCCCTAGGCGGTTTCCTAGGTCACCTTACAGGTGGCGTATGGGTATGAACCTAATAAACATGCAGAGCGCCACTGACCTAGCTTCCGGATAAAATGGGCCGGAACTTTCGTACCTAGAGGCAGTATATGCCGCACCTCACCTGAAGGAAAAGCTGATAGATGTAGGTTTCAACCCTAATTTGGACATAGGCGTGCGGTCATGCCGCACGACTGAGAGGTGCGAGTAGAGATGAGCGCAAAGACCCACATTCGACCTTGTGACATCCGACGAACAACCTGCATCACATTCGTCGCACATTCGCGATATAGCAATATTCGTTATTTCGCATGCAATATCATGACTAGCGATTAATTCGAGTAATATTTGCATGCGAATAAATTGTTCGTTATTAATAATGTTTAAACAGCTTTACACGTATAGAAAGCTTGAAATGGCAGGAGTCAATTGAGTGAATGGAAGTGGCGAAAAGACATGTACGGATTTCCACAATACACTCAGCTTACTGGAGTCTGACACAACCTGTTAACGCTAGGTAGATAAGGGAATGCAAACCGCGAATATATTAAGCGATTATTCAAGTGACGAACATTGGCAGGACAGTTTTACCCATTAAATCTCTACTCTGACAGGAATAGTGGGAACTGTGAAAGAAGCAACTAAGATTGGGTAAATTATGTCTGAATATAAATTTTTTTTTCCTAGATACAGTTTCCCTATCACTCATTATCCATCTCAAGAGCGAATATACGTAATTGCGAATATGGGGTCAAGTATTTGACATATTCGCAAACCTCAATCACGATATTCGAGATCAAACTCGCCTTGCGAATACTGCGCCCAACACCAGTGGCGAGTGGGCCGCGGGAACCGCAACAGAGTACTCGCAAGGCTTTGGTTTGTTACTGCTGCCAGTAATTGCTGAAAGACACGAACCGGGCACCCTGAATGGAAAGTCGGAAAGAAAATGATTGTATAGGGGCCAAGAAATAGCAACAAAAGCAGTGCCAGCGGAAGCACCAGAAAAACAAAATAGTTGAAACCGCCGTGACCTGAGCGACATGTACAGTTTGACGTTGTGATACCGCAAACTGATGAAAACGTGACTCACCCAGCACTCTGAACCTATAGAGAAACATCAAGTAGCGAGTTTGTAAGCTGATAAAGTTTCACATATACTTTATTTTCCATTTAATTTTTATTTATTTTTTTCCCTTTCTACATGCCGCCCCCCCCCCCTTTTTTTTTTGCTACCCTAGTAACAGATGTAATTGACCACACCAACTGAGAATGGCGAGCTGTGACGCGACCTGAAAAAGCAAATGACATGCAAAGATGCTCCTGGCTGTGGTAGTATGCCGACACTGACCAACAAAATGGTTGAAACCGCCGAGGCCTGAGTGACGGGTCAGGTCTGATGTTGTGAGACCGCAAACTGATGAAAATGTGACTTGCCCAACATTCAGATCCTATAACAACCTAAAATAAAACATCAAGTAAAAAAAGCCCATAACCTAATGGGAAACCTACCCCGTAATGTGATACCTACCCCGTAATGCCCACTGACTGTACTGTGCCCACTGCCCACCACTCATATAGGGTGGCACAGTACCTTGCAGATAAAAGTCATAAAATTTTTACCCTTTAATATAATTGCAGTTGCCTGCCAGTGAGTGTCAGGCCCACAGACTGTACTGTGCCCACTGCCTACCACTCATATAGGGTGGCACAGTACCTTGCAGATAAAATAGTGATTTAATTTTTACCCTTTAATATAATTGCAGTTGTCTGCCAGTGTGTGTCAGGCCCACTGACTGTACTGTGCCCACTGCCAGTGCCCACCACTCATATAGGGTGGCACAGTACCTTGCAGATAAAATAGTGATTTAATTTTTACCCTTTAATATAATTGCAGTTGCCAGCCAGTGTGTGTCAGGCCCACAGACTGTACTGTGCCCACTGCCAGTGCCCACCACTGATATCGGGTTGCACAGTACCTTGCAGATAAAAAAGTCATTTAATTTTTAACCGTCAATAAATTGCAGTTGCCTGCCAGTGTGTGTCAGGCCCACAGACTGTACTGTGTCCACTGCCCACCACTCATATACGTGGCACAGTACCTTGCACGCATAGTACCTCTAATCTAAAAAAAAATGACAGGCAGAGGCAGGCCACCCCGCAGGGGCCGTCGTGGTCATGGTGCTGCTATTTCCGTTGGCCCTAGAATAATGTCCAGTGTTCAGAGGCCACATACCCTGAACTCGAAAAATTCTGAGGACATAGTTGACGGGCTTATACAGGACACCCAATCTTCTACAGCTTCCGCTCGGAACCTTGACGCACCATCCTCCTCCAGCTCAGCTTTGGGCACCTCTCAAGTAACCACTCGCCCGCCCGCCGCCACCACCAACACTAGCACCACAGCCGCTTCACTTGATCTGTCAAAGGAGTTTTTTACACATCGGTTGGAAGAAATGAGTGATGCGTAACCATTATTGCCAGAGGATGTAGATAACAGGGATATGTCTCAGTCAGGCAGCATTACACACATGGACGTAAGGTGTGATGATGATGATGTTGTACCCGCTGCTGCTTCCTTTGCTGAGTTGTCAGATACAAGTGAAGTGGTTCACGATGACAATGTGTCCATGGATGTCACGTGGGTGCCCGCTCGAAGAGAAGAAGAACAGGGGAAAGTTCAGATGGGGAGACAGAGAGGAGGAGGAGGAGACGAGTTGGAAGCAGGGGGAGGTCGTCGCAAGGAGCTAGTGGCACAGTCAGACAGCATGTATCGGCACCCGGGGTCAGCCAGACAGCACGCCAATCAACGCATGCTGTTGCCACCACCAGAATGCTGTCATTGCAAAGCTCAGCAGTGTGGCATTTTTTTGTGTGTCTGCCTCTGATAACATAGATGCCATTTGCAACCTGTGCCAAAAGAAACTGAGTTGTGGGAAGTCCAACATCCACCTAGGTACAACTGCTTTGCGAAGGCACATGATCTCACGTCACAAATGCCTATGGGATCAACACATGAGTACAAGCAGCACACAAACTCAAAGCCACCATCCTCCTCCTGGTCCAAGATCTTCAGCCACGTCAACCACTGCTGTCTTCCTTGCCCCCTCTCAACCAACCGCCATACCGCCTCTCTTTAGCAGTTCCTGCTCATCTGCCCACAGTCAGGTGTCTGTCAGAGTCACCCCTTGCCCAGCATCTGACAGCTGGCTTGACGGAACTCTTAGCCCAACAGCTTTTACCATACAAGCTGGGGGAGTCTGAGTCCATCAAAAATTTGTACCTATTGGGACACCGCAGTGGAAGGTACCCGGCCAAATTTTTTTTTCACAAAGGAAATCCCCAACCTGTACTCTATTGTAGAAAAGGAAATCATGGCATGTCTGGCACACAGTGTTGGGACAAGGGTCCATCTGACCACTGATACCTGGTCTGCAAAGCACGGTCAGGGCAGGTATTTCACATACACTGCGCATTGGGTAAACCTGCTGACGGCTGCCAAGCAAGGAATGCGTGGCTCTGCAGCGGAGTTGGTGACACCGCCTCGACTTGCAGGCAGGCCTGCTGCCACGTCCTCTACTACTCCTACTCCATTCTCTTCGCTAACCTCCTCGGCTGAGTCCTCTTCTGCTGCTGCGACTTGCTCCACATCAACTGCACCCCCCAGCTTCCCAGGGGCTATTCCACATCCCGGATACGACAGTGTCACGCCTTCTTGGGGTTGACTTGCCTGAAAGCAGAGAGTCACACCGGACCAGCACTCCTGTCCGCCCTGAACACACAGGTGGATCAGTGGCTGACCCCGCACCAACTGGAGATCGGCAAAGTGGTGTGTGACAATGGAAGCAATCTGTTGGCGGCATTGAATTTTGGCAAGTTGACACATGTGCCGTGCATGGCACATGTGTTGAATCTGATCGTACAATGCTTTGTGTATAAGTACCCAGGCTTACAGGACGTCCTCAAGCAGGCCAGGAAGGTGTATGGCCATTTCAGGCGTTCCTACACGGCCATAGAGCCGATATTCAGCGGCGAAACAGCATGCCAGTGAGGCGCTTGATTTGCGACGGCCCGACACGTTGGAATTCAATACTTCTGATGTTCGACCACCTGCTCCAACAAGAAAAAGCCGCCAACGAGTATTTGTATGACCGGGGTGCTAGGACAGCCTCTGTGTTGCCACGTTACTGGACGCTCATGCACAATGCCTGTAGGATCATGCGTCCTTTGAGGAGGTGACAAACCTAGTCAGTCAGTCGCACCGAAGGCACCATCAGCGACCTCATCCCATTTGTTTTCTTCCTGGAGCGTGCCCTGCGAAGAGTGCTGGATCCGGCCATAGATGAGTGTGAAGAAGAGGAAGAGTTGTGGTCACCATCACCACCAGAAACAGCATTATCATCATCGCTTGCTGGACCTGCGGCAACGCTGGAAGAGAAGTCAGAGGAGGAATGTGGCTTTGAGGAGGAGGAAGACCAACCACAGCAGGCATCCCAGGGTGCTCGTTGTCACCTATCTGGGACCCGTGGTGTTGTACGTGGCAGTGGGGAAGAACAGACCTTCAATGAGATCAGTGAGGACGAGGAACAGGACATGAGAAGCTCGGCATCCAACCTTGTGAAAATGGGGTCTTTCATGCTGTCATGCCTGTTGAGGGACCCTAGTATAAAAAGGCTGAAGGAGAACGACCTGTACTGGGTGGCCCCGCTACTAGTCCCCCGGTATTATCAGAAAGCAGCTGAAATGTTACCGAATTACCGGAAGTCGGAAAGGATGCAGCAGTTCCAAAGCAAGTTAAAAAGTATGCTTTACATAGCGTATAAGGGTGATGTCACAGCACAATGGGAATTTAACAGGGGAAGAGGTGAAAATAATCCTCCTCCTACCACGACCATGCTGGCAAGGACAGGACTAGTGTTGAGCGAACAGTTCGAGAATAGTTCTGGTTCGTACTGAATTTTGGGGTGTTCGGGACACGGACCCGAACATTTTCAAAAAAGTTCGGGTTCGTTGTTCGGCGATTTACTTCCCGCTTTCTGAAGGTCTACATAGCAGCCAATCAGCTAGCGTTTTACTTCTTGCCCTAAGAGCCCATCACAGCCATGCCTACTAATGGCATGGCTGTGATTGGCCAAGTACAGCATGTGACCCAGCCTCTATTTAAGCTGGAGTCACGTAGCGCTGCACGTCACACTGCTCTGATTAGTGTAGGGAGAGGACGCAGCTGCTGTGAGGGCGAGATTAGGCAGGAAAAAGTCAGCAAAAGCACCTTATGAAGTGATCGATCTACAGCTGTGAATGATTGAACTTCTGCTAATTACTTGCTCACTGGTTTTTAGGCTGCACAGAGCGTTTTTCTGTCACTTATTTTCTGGGGTGATCGGCGGCCATTATGTGAATTGTGGTGCACCAGAACAAGAAGCCACCAAGTCCATCAATCCATCAATTCTAGTTGTTTTTTTTTTTTGCTATATCCTACATCAGGGGCTTGGCTGTGCTAATTGTCACCCCTAGAAACTCAGAATAGCAATTTCTATATTTTATTAAGGGTTAAATATAATTGCCCAAATACCAATCCCCTAAATCTGGTGTTCCAGCTTTGGCTAGCCAAGTATAATACTGTCTGCTGTCTGGCAAAGGATAGATTATTTTCTGTGGTGAAATTCAATTGTCAAAATAGCAATCCCCTAAATCTGGTGTCCCAGCACTGGCTGGCAAACTATAATATTGTCCGCAAAAACATATATTTTGTTCTGGGGTGAAATTCAATTGCCAAAATAGCAATACCCTGAATCTGGTGTTCCAGCTGTTGCAGGCCTAGTTTACATCTGTCCGTAACAGGGTATATTTTGTTCTGGGGTAAAATTCAATTGCCAAAATAGCAATACCATAAATCAGTGGTTTCAGCTGTGGCTGGCCAAGTTTCATAGTGTCCGTAAAAACATATATATTGTTCTGGGGTGAAATTCAATTGCCAAAATAACAATACCCGGAATCTGGTGTTCCAGCTGTTGCAGGCCTAGTTTACATCTGTCTGTAACAGGGTATATTTTGTTCTGGGGTGAAATTCAATTGCCAAAATAGCAATACCATAAATCAGTGGTTTCAGCTGTAGCTGGCCAAGTTTCATAGTGTCTTGCAAAGGGTATATTTTGTTCTGGGGTGAAATTCAATTGCCAAAATAGCAATACCATAAATCAGTGGTTTCAGCTGTGGCTGGCCAAGTTTCATAGTGTCCTGCAAAGGGTATATTTTGTTCTGGGGTGAAATTCAATTGCCAAAATGGCAATACCATAAATCAGTGGTTTCAGCTGTGACTGGCCAAGTTTCATAGTGTCCGCAAAAACATATATTTTGTTCTGGGGTGAAATTCAATTGCCAAAATAGTAATACCATAAATCAGTGGTTTCAGCTGTGGCTGGCCTAGTTTCATAGTGTCCTGCAAAGGATATATTTTGTTCTGGGGTGAAATTCAATTGCCAAAATAGCAATACCCTGAATCTGGTGTTCCAGCTGTTGCAGGCCAAGTGTAAATCTGTCCATAAAAGGATACCTTTCATCCAGGGCCTAAATACTAGCCCTAAAAGAGATATTCCCTAAATCAGTGGTTACTGCTGTGCCTGGATTAGTGTAATACGCTACATAAATAAATAGGCAGATAGTGTTAGGTACCTGTAAAAAAACGGCCTGAATTTGAAATCAATACATTGGGCCAAAGCTTGGTGAATGGTATCAATGAGGAAAACATCTAGTAAGGGACGCGGACGCGGTTGTGGTGGTGTTATTGTACCCTATGGTGCTGGGAGAGGACGTGGCCATTCTGCCACAGCCACACGTCCTAGTGAACCAACTACCTCAGGTTCCAGTACCCGCCAGAATTTACTGCGATATTTGGTGGGGCCCAATGCCGTTCTAAGGATGGTAAGGCCTGAGCAGGTATAGGCGCTAGTCAATTGGGTGGCCGACAGTGGATCCAGCACGTTCACAACATTATCTCCCACCCAGTCTTCTGCAGAAAGCGCACAGGTGGCGCCTGAAAACCAAGCCCATCAGTCTGTCACATTACCCCCATGCATATCAGGGAAACTGTTTGGGCCTCAAGTTATGCAGCAGTCTCTTATGCTGTTTGAAGACTCTGCTGGCAGGGTTTCCCAAGGGAATCCACCTAGCCCTTCCCCAATGGTGGAAGACATAGAATGCACTGATGCACAACCACTGATGTTTCCTGATGATGAGGACATGGGAATACCACCTCATCGGAGTCCGCACGTCTCTGATGACGAAACACAGGTGCCAACTGCTGCGTCTTTCTGCAGTGTGCAGACCGAACAGGAGGTCAGGGAGGAAGACTGTGTGGAAGATGATGCAGGGGACGATGAGGTCCTAGACCCCACATGGAATGAAGGTCGTGCCACTGACTTTCATAGTTCAGAGGAAGAGGCAGTGGTGAGACCGAGCCAACAGCGTAGCAAAAGAGGGAGCAGGGGGCAAAAGCAGACCAGCCGCCGCCAAGAGAGTTCGCCTGCTACTGGCCACCGCCACCAGGGACCGAGCACCCCAAAGGCAGCTTCAAGGGGTTCCCTGGCATGGCACTTCTTTAAACAATGTGCTGACGACAAGACCCGAGTGGTTTGCACGCTGTGCCATCAGAGCCTGAAGCGAGGCATTAACGTTCTGAACCTTAGCACAAGCTGCATGACCAGGCATCTACATGCAAAGCATGAACTGCAGTGGAGTAAACACCTTAAAAACAAGTAACTCACTCAGGCTCCCCTGCTCCCTCTTCTGCTGCTGCCTCGGCCTCTTCCTCCGCCTCGGGAGGAACGTTGGCACCTGCCGCCCACCAAACAGAGGATGTGCCACCGACACCACCACCTGCGTCACCAAGCATCTCCACCATGTCACACGGCAGCGTTCAGCTCTCCATCTCACAAACCTTAGAGAATTTCCCACCTAGCCACCCTCGAGCCTTGGGCCTGAATGCCAGCATTTCTAAACTACTGGCCTTTGAAATGCTGTCATTCAAGCTGGTGGACACAGACAGCTTCAAACAGCTGATGTCCATGGCTGTCCCACAGTATGTTGTTCCCAGCCGCCACTACTTCTCCAAGACAGCCTTGCCTTCCCTGCACAACCAAGTATCCGATAAAATCAAGTGTGCACTGCGCAACGCCATCTGTGGCAAGGTCCACCTAACCACAGATACGTGGACCAGTAAGAACGGCCAGGGACGTAATATCTCCCTAACTGCACACTGGGTAAATGTCCTTCCGCCGCCAAGGATCGCAGGGCATCATTATTTGCCTCCTGTAGCCTCCTCCTCCTACTCGGCTTCCTCCTCCTCTGCTTCTACCAGCTCATCCAGTCAGCCACCATCATCATCTTCACCACCAACTTCAGCACAGCCCGGGTAAACGTCAGCAGGCCATTTTGAAACTCCAGTCAGCTACCTTCATCACCTTCACCACCAAATTCAGCACAGCCCAGGGTAAACGTCAGCAGGCCATTTTGAAACTCATATGTTTGGGGGACAGGCCCCACACTGCGCAGGAGTTGTGGCGGGGTATTGAACAACAGACCGACGAGTGGTTTCTGCCGGTGGGCCTCAAGCCCGGCCTGGTGGTGTGCGATAATGGGCGAAATCTCGTCGCAGCTCTGGGACTAGCCGGTTTGACGCACATCCCTTGCCTGGCGCATGTGCTGAATTTGGTGATACAGAAGTTCATTCACAACTACCCTGACATGTCAGAGCTGCTGCATAAAGTGCGGGCCGTCTGTGCGCGCTTCCGGCGTTCACATCCTGCCGCTGCTCGCCTGTCTGCGCTACAGCGTAACCTCGGCCTTCCCGCTCACCGCCTCATATGCGACGTGCCCACCAGGTGGAACTCCACCTTGCACATTCTGGAGAGACTGTGCGAGCAGCAGCAGGCCATAGTGGAGTTTCAGCTGCAGCACGCACACGTCAGTCACACTGCGGAAGAGCACCACTTCACCACCAATGATTGGGCCTCCATGCGAGACCTGTGTGCCTTGTTGCGCTTTTCGAGTACTCCACCAACATGGCCAGTGGCGATGACACCGTTATCAGCGTTACAATACCACTTCTATGTCTCCTTGAGAAAACGCTTAGGGCGATGTTGGAAGAGGAGGTGGCCCAGGAAGAGGAGGAGGATGAGGGGCCATTTTACTACTTTCAGGCCATTCTGTTAGAAGTGGCTCAGAGGGAGGTTTTTGCAACAGCAGAGGCCAGGTACAAATGTGGCCAGCCAGGGCCCACTACTGGAGGACAAGGAGGAGGTGGAGGAGGATGAGGATGAAGCAGGTTCACAGCGGGGTGGCACCCAACACAGCTCAGGCTCATCACTGGTGCATGGCTGGGGGATACAGAGGACGATGACGATACGCCTCCCACAGAGGAAGGCTTGTCCTTATCTCTGGGGAGCCTGGCACACATGAGCGACTACATGCTGCAGTGCCTGCGCAGCGACAGCAGAGTTGCCCACATTTTAACGTGTGCGGACTACTGGGTTGCCACCCTGCTGGATCCCCGGTACAAAGACAATGTGCCCACCTTACTTCCTGCACTGGAGTGTGATAGGAAGATGCGCGAGTACAAGCGCACGCTGGTAGACGCGCTCCTGAGAGCATTCCCAAATGTCACAGGGGAACAGGTGATAGCCCAAGGCAAAGGCAGAGGAGGAGCAAGAGGTCGCCAACGCAGCTGTGTCACGGCCAGCTCCTCTGAGGGCAGGGTTAGCATGGCAGAAATGTGGAAAAGTTTTGTCACCATGCCACACGTAACTACACCACCACCTGATACGGAACGTGTTAGCAGGAGGCAGCATTTCACTAACATGGTTGAACAGTACGTCTGCACACCCTCCACGTACTTCTGGGTCTCCAAATTGTCCACGTGGCCAGAGTTAGCATTTTATGCCTTGGAGGTGCTGGCCTGCCCGGCAGCCAGCGTTTTGTCTGAACGTGTATTCAGCACCGCAGGGCGTCATTACTGACAAACGCAGCCGCCTGTCCACAGCCAACGTGGACAAGCTGACGTTCATAAAAATGACCATGTATTCTTGTACTCCGGGGCACTTCTTTATTGAATCCTCATTTTTTAACTTTACCATGATCTTGCGGTG
Source organism: Bufotes viridis (assembly GCA_033119425.1). Classification (NCBI taxonomy): domain Eukaryota; kingdom Metazoa; phylum Chordata; class Amphibia; order Anura; family Bufonidae; genus Bufotes; species Bufotes viridis. The sequence continues at coordinate 198,792,888 of CM065593.1, read as the reverse complement.
CAACCCAAAGTTGAATGAAACTCTCCTCTGTCTGAGTGCTGGGGCCGAAATAACTGAAAGTGGCCTTCTCCAGTGGTGGGTGATATGACGCATGATTCCTTGCTGTGGGACCTCTCTCCTCTGTCTGGGTGCTGGGCGAAATAACTGAAAGTGGCTTTTTTCCAGTGGTGGGTGATATGACGCATGATTCCTTGCTGTGGGACCTCTCTCCTCGGTCTGGGTGCCTGGCCTAAATAACTGAAAGTGGCCTTCTCCAGGTGTTCGCTCATCTCTAGACAGGACGCTTTACAAGCGTGTTGTTGATGGAGGACATGCAGAGCTTTTTAAGTCCTACGCATCAGCACAGCCCTTCGGGGTCCACCCTCAGAGAACGACTCGACCGACAGGTAGCAGACTACCTCACCTTAACTGCAGATATCGACACTCTGAGTAGCGATGAACCCCTTGACTACTGGGTGTGCAGGCTTGATCTGTGTCCTGAGCTATCCCAATTTGTGATAGAACTTCTGGCCTGCCCCGCTTCAATTGTCCTGTCAGAAAGGACCTTCAGCGCAGCAGTAGGTATTGTCACTGACAAGAGAAGTCGTCTAGGTCAAAAAGTCTAGATTACCTCACCTTTATTAAGATGAATGAGGCATGGATCCCGAAGGGACTGGCAGTGGGGGATGCATTTGACTAACAAAGGCCTGATGAGATGCCTTGGTCCCCACGCTGCTGTATTTAATCTCTGCATCCCGGATGACTTGCGTGACTTCTCAGCCACCAACTGGGGTTCAAGCCGCAATGTTTTAGTACACTTTCTGCCTGGAAAACATCCATTTTTCCAGCCGCTGCTGTAGCAGCGGCTGCAACAATACCTGCCTTTTCAGGCATGTGCACATGCCTAAATTTTCTGGCCTCTGGTGCTGCACTGTGGCTGCAAAAAGAAAACAAAAAAAAAGGCATATACATGTGTCAATTCCCCTTCGTGATCGTTACCTTGTTGTGGTGAAGGGGCTTGCGTATCACAATAAAGCGATCAACTCTGAGTGTGTTTTCAATGTTGGCACACCCCAGATGATAAGGTCGTTGCTTCATTGTGAACAGACCAAAAGCGATCGGCTGAATAATTTTTTATAGAAAAAACATTAATTTTCTTTGTGATCATCTAAGGTGATTAATAAAGCATACTAGGCCAACAATGGGCCCACACTGCAGAATCATTGTTTTCTGGGTCACTTAACTGTCACTGAACTACCTCAGCACGATCATAGGCTTTGAAAAACTGCCATCGCCTGCAATCTCCCGAACGTGCGCATGAGCACAGTTATCACTACACCAAGATTGACGCATAGAGGAATAAAATTTATGTCATGAGTGTGTCAACTATTGACAACTCTTTGCGGTTGTTTGCAGTGTGTTAAACGGGGAGTTTGGTCTGTCACTGTGAAGCGGGTGTAGCCTTTACACTACCTGATCGATACAACATCATACCTGATCGTATACACACACTGGATGTTTTAATCCCTTTAGGACACATGACGTACTGGTACGGCATGTTTCCCGAGTCCTTAAGGACACATGACGTACCAGTACGTCATGAGTAGTTCCGATCACTGCTGCTCAGCTGGCAGTGATTGGAACAAGGTACCTGCTGAAATCATTCAGCAGGTACCTTGTTACAATGCCCAGGGGGTCCTGTGACCCCCCGTATGGGCGATCGACCCAAAGACCTGCGGTTTGCAGCACTTTGTGCGATCTCTGATCCCCGCGGTCTGTGACCACGGGGATCAGAGAGTTAATGCCCCAAAAGTCTTCATCTTTAACCCCCCCTGCAGCCCCCAATCATATTATGGTGGCGGGGGTGCAGGGGGGGTGGTTGCGGGAGGCGGGCGGTGCGGCGGGCGGGATCGCGATTGCGATTTCCCCCGCCCGCCTCCTCTGTAATGTTTCCCTGGTGTCTAGTGGATCTATCAGAGTGTCAGCACATTGCTGACACTCTGATAGAAACGGCTGGCATCTGTGCTTGATCAGATGCCAGCCATTTAACCCCTTCTATACTGCGGTCCGTACGGACCGCGGTATGGAAGGGTTAACAGGGAGGGAGCTCCCTCCCTCTCCCATCGGGGGGCTGCTGTGCCTTTGCAGCCCCCCAACAGGATGGGATCACAGAGGGAGGGGGCTCCACTCCCTCCCCATCACCCCCTGCTCAGTTCTGGCAGTGGGTGATGGTTGCCATGGAGACAGGACGCTTTCAGAAGCGTCCTGTCTCCATGGTGCTGAAAGTCTGAATAGACCTGCTAAAGGTCTATTCAGACTTTGTAAAGTACAAAATACAGCACAGTGTACTATATAGTGTACTAGTGGCCAAAAAATAAAAAACTATGCCTCTCAGACTAAAACATGATTTTTTTTGTTTCAAAAATGCTTTTTAGTGTTAAATGTAAAAAAGAACGAAAAAGTAGACATATTGGGTATCTCCACGTCCGTAGGAATCTGCTCTATAAAAATATCACATGACCTAACCCCTCAAGTAAACACTGTAAAAAAATTTTATAAAAACTTTGTCAAAAAGACATTTTTTGCCACCTTACATCACAAAAAGTGTAATAGCAAGCGATCAAAAAGTCATATGACCCCCCAAATAGTGCCAATCTAACCATCACCTTATCCCGCAAAAATTATACCCAACCTGAGACAATTGCCTAAAAACTGAAAAATATATGGCTCTCAGACTATGGAGACACTAAAACACGTTTTTTTTTTAAATTCAAAAAGGATATTATTGTATAAAGCCAAAATAAATAAAAAAAGGTATACATATTAGGTATCGCCGCGTCCGTAAGGACCTGCGCTATAAAAATATAACATGACCTAACCCCTCAGATGAACGCCGTAAACATAAAAAATAAAAAACGTTGTTAAACAAGCCATTTTTTTGTCACCTTACATCACAAAAAGTGTAATAGTAAGCGATCAAAAAGTCATATGCACCCCAAGATAGTACCATTCGAACTGCCATCTCATCCCGCAAAAAATGAGCCCCTACATAGGACAATCGCCCCAAAAAAAAAATATGGCTCTCAAACTATAGAGACACTAAAACATGATTTTTTTTGTTTGAAAAAATTATATTATTGTGTAAAACTTACATAATATGTATACTTTTTATTTATTTATATATCGCCGCGTCCGTCACAACCTGATCTATAAAAATAACACATGACCTAACCCCTCAGCTGAACACAGCAAAAAATAAAAAAATAAAATACGATGTCAGAAGCCATTTTTGTCACCTTACATCACAAAAAGTGTAATAGCAAGCGACCAAAACGTCATATGCACCCCAAGGTAGTGCCAATCAAACCGCCATCTCATCCCGCAAAAAATGAGTCCCTACATAAGACAGTCGCCCAAAAAAAAAAAAAAAAACTATGGCTTTCAGAATGTGGAGACACTAAAAAATAATTTTTTTCAAAAATGCTTTATTATGTAAAACTGAAACAAAAAACCCCAAAAAGTAGTCATATTTGGTATTGTCGCGTCCGTAACAACCTGCTCTATAGAAATAGCACACAATCTAACCTGTCAGTTCAACTATGTAAATAACAAAAAATAAAAACGGTCCCAAAACAGCTATATTTTTGCAAATTTTCCATTTTAAGCCAAACAAAACTCAATATTTATTGCCCTGATTCTTTTGTTTGCACAAACACCCCATATGTGGTCGTAAACTCCTGTATGGCCAAACTGCAGGGCACAGAAGGAAGGGAACGCCATATGGTTTTTGGAAGGCAGATTTTGCTGGACTGGATTTTAGACACTATGTCCAATTTGAAGAGCCCCTGATGCACCCCTACAGTAGAAACTCCAAAAAAGTGACCCCATTTTGGAAACTACGGGATAAGGTGGCAGTTTTTTTGGTACTATTTTAGGGTAAATATGATTTTTGCTTGCTCTATATTACACTTTTTTTGAGACAAGGTAACAAAAAATAGAAATTCTGAAATCTCCATTTGCCAATAACTCTTGTGGAACACCTAAAGGGTTAACAAAGTTTGTAAAACTGGTTTTGTATACCTTGAGGGGTGTAGTTTCTTAGATGGAGTCACTTTTTGGAGTTTCTACTCTAGGGGTGCATCGGGGGGCTTCAAATGGGACACGGTGTCAAAAATCCAGTCCAGCAAAATCCGCCTTCCAAAAACCATATGGCGTTCCCTTCCTTCTATGCTCTGCAGTTTGGCCATACAGCAGTTTACAACCACACATTGGGTGTTCGTGCAAACTGCAGAATCGGGGGAATAAATATTAAGTTTTGTTTGGCTATTAACCCTTGCTTTGTTACTGGAAAATTGGATTAAAATGGAAAATTTGACAAAAAATTTTAATTCAGAAATGTTATCTCCATTTGCCATTAACTCTTGTGGAAAACCTAAAGGGTTAATGACATTTGTAAAATCTGAAAATTTGAATACCTTGGGGGGTGTAGTTTCTAGAATGGGGTCATTTTTGGGTGGTTTTATTATGTAAGCCTCACAAAGTGACTTCAGACCTGAACTGGTCCCTAAAAAGTGGGTTTTTGAAAATTTCTGAAAAATTTCAAGATTTGCTTCTAAACTTCTAAGCCTTGTAACGTCCCCAAAAAATAAAATGGCATTCCCAAAATGATTGATACATGAAGTAGACATATGGGGAATATAAATCAATAACTTTTTTGGGCGGTATTACTATCTATTATAGAAGTAGAGAAATTGAAACTTGAAAAATTGCAAATTTTTCTAAATTTTTGGTAAATTTGGTATTTTTTTTATGAATAAAAATGAAATTTTTTTACTTCATTTTACCAGTGTCATGAAGTACAATATGTGACGAAAAAACAATCTCAGAATGGCCTGGATAAGAAAAAGCGTTTTAAAGTTATCACCACATAAAGTGACACCTGGTCCTTAAGGTGAAATAGGGCTGTGTCCTTAAGGGGTTAAAGCACGTTATTCCAAACAATTTAGGAATGTTAGGTGATTTATGCCCTTTATGGATTAAAACCCGACTCTGTGTCAACTACGTAATTTTCCATGGGAATTTTGCCATGGATTCCCCTCCGGCATGCCACAGTCTAGGTGTTAGTCCCCTTGAAACAACTTTTCCATCACTATTGCGCCCGTTCGCGAACATTTGCGGAACTTCGCCTTTAGGTGCTTATATGTAAGATTTAGGGTCCATTCACACGTCCGCAATTCCATTCCGCATTTTGCGGAACGGAATTGCGGACCCATTAGTTTCAATGGGGACAGACGATGTCCCGGCCGGGTCCGCAATTGCGGATCCGCACTTCCGGGTCCGCAATTGCGTTCCCGAAAAATATAGAACATGTCCTATTCTTGTCCGCAATTGCGGACAAGAAAAGGCATTTTCTATGAGAGTGCCGGCGATGTGCGGTCCGCAAATTGCGGAACGCACATCGCCGATGTCCGTGTTTTGCGGATCCGCGGATCCGTGGATCCGCAAAACACAACGGACGTGTGAATGGACCCTTAGAGAACACAGGAGGTCCATAGAGACAGGTATAGGATCACCTACTGCAGATTGATTAAGCAAATACATGAAGTACATGAAGGTAAAAGTGATGTATTAACATGCGCAGGAATAGTCTAAATTTGCTTACAGAAATGTATCTTTCCTTGAGTCCAAATGCAGCACACACAAAGGGTTAATGTCTTGCTCCTCCTGCCTAGGACAGAAGACAAATCAATAGTAAATCAGAATAATTAACCCCCCTATAAAGGAGTGCACACCCACTATGCAGACATGCTTTTTCCAAGCAATGTCTTTTTCAGGGAGGGATATATGTGCTGCTACTGGACTCAAAAAAAGATAAAATTTGCAAGCAAATTTAGACTTTCCTTATCGTCCTTCGGGCAGCACACACAAAGGGATCTGAAATGCAGTATTGAACAAGGGTGGAATGTAGAAATCGCAGCCTTAATAATCACTTGTCTGTCAAAAGCTGAATCGCAAGCACCAGATACATCCAGCTTATATTGTTTTGTAAAGATACATGGAGAAGACCATGTAACGGCCTCGCATATTTCATCCAATGCCTTTTTTTTTTCTTGCCCAATCTACTAAGTGTACCGAGTTGAGTGTGCTGTGACTCCACCTGGTAACTGGAGTACTTGAGATTTAGAAGCAGACTTAATAGTATCCTTGATACAAAAGTGTAGGCTTGCTGACTTTTATATCTCTATAAACAGCTGGTTAGCCGACCTGAAAGACCCTGGTCCTCCAATGACCCCCTGATCCCCTGTACACTGTATATAGTGATGTGTGACCCCATCACTGCATTTAGAGATCTGTGACCCCCTGCACACTGTATATACAGATGCGTGACCCCCACCACTGTATATAGAAATTCGTGACCCCCTGTACACTGTATATACTGATGTGACTCCTTGTACATTGTATATAGAGATATTTGACTACACTCGTTCCCCCTTTTTCCCCAGGTGAAGGGTAGCCATATATTCATAGAAGATTTCTAGGCTGTCAGCTGGTAGTAAGTTGTGTGTTGATGGACAGGAGGCTCCTCTGTCAGCAGATCGATTTGTACAAATTTAATCATCAGAATTCTTGTGCAACAAGGGTCTGTCCTACGCGCAACGTGCCCTCCTCCTCCTGCAGTCCGTGCACCTAAACAGAAATCTCTGACAGCTCAGAGCTGCTATAGATTTCTAGCCTCATTTGAGTCAGAAAATTGTTCGAAAATGAACATAAATTTGTTAGGTGAACTGGTCACGTCCCTCCCTGCCATTGACACCCCCCTTTTTTTTTTTTTTTTTTAAGGCGCAGTTAAAAAGTCACATATGAACTTTTTAAAGCCACTTTTCAGAAACAAGGGAAATGATAAATCTCCTTCTTTATTCATTCTGTTCATGGCTTACATCCAGTGGCACAACTAGAAATGACTGAGCCCCACAGCAAATTTATGAACAGGGTACCCCCCCTCCCCCAGCAACATATGTGTGGGACGGGTAGTGACCTCTCTTTACTGCTGGGACTAGGAAGTTCTTTCTATTGCTAATAGAGATGAGTGAATCGAAGCTGACGAAGTGGAATTCGTTTAGAATTTCAGGAAAAATTTGATTTGCAACTAATCGAATTTCCGTGCGCTTTGCGGTAAAGAATCGTAATTTTTCCTAACATGGCGGCTACATGTATGAGGACATGGGGCAAGAAACTCTGGAAAGGCGGGATAACCCATAATGCAATGCATGCAGCCAATCAACAGCCAGCCCGGAGATGTCACAGCCCTATAAATACGGCGGCCATCTTAGATTCTGCCATTCACAATCGTACTTTGTTCAGGGACAGACATGTATGCAGGCGCTAGGGAGAGTGAAAGAAAAAATGATTGTAAAAAAAAAAAGGGAAAGAAGCTATTTACTAGGTGCAGGGAAAGGATAGTGAGAGGAATCATTTCACAGGCAGGGAGAGACCTGTGCAGATGCTATGGAGATTCATAGGAAAATCCTCATTGTGAAAAAAAGCGATTTACAAGTGAAGGGAAACATTACTTGGGGATCCAGATAGTCTCATAATACAGCTCTGTCAGCTCATAATACAGCAATTAGCACTTGCACCCCAATAACTATGTTGAAAAGCCTTTAGTGGCTTTTATCTGTGGGAAAAAAAATGTTTGTTGTTATTTACACTAAAATCATTTGCAGTCATTTCTGGTGAAAGAGTGTAGGGCGGTATTTCATTAATATGCGAAAAATATAAAGGCACTGCACGTTTGAAGTCATTTCTGGTGAAAGCGTATAGGGTCGTATTTCAGTACTACAAGAAAAATATATACATACTTCACTCTTTAATTGTTTTCTGGTTAAAGCGTATAGTGGCCTTTTTCCGTCCAACAAGAAATATATATTATCTGGTCACTTGTGCAGTTACTGTATTTCTGGCGAAAGTGTATAGAGGCCTATTACAGTAAAAAATGAAATATATATATATACGCACGGCAGTGTTGCAGAGAATTTCTGTTGAAACCGTATAGGGGTGTATTTCATTCAAAAAAGAAAAATATATACGCACTTTACTCTTTAATTGTTTTCTGGTTAAAGCATATAGTGGCCTTTTTTCCGTCCAACAAGAAATATATATATTCTCTGGTCACTTATGCAGTTATTTCTGGTGAAACGGTATAGGGGCCTATTACAGTAAAAGAAGAAAAATATATATACGCACTGCAGTGTTGCAGTTATTTCTGTTGAAACCGTATAGGGGCGTATTTCATTAAAAAAAGAAAAATATGTACGCACTTCACTCTTTAATTGTTTTGGTTAAAGCGTGGAGTGGCCTTTTTCCATCCAACAAGAAATATATATTCTCAGGTCACTTGTGCAGTTATTACTGGTGAAAGGGCATAGGGGTCTATTACAGTAAAAAAAGAAAAATATATATACGCACTACAGTGTTACAGTTATTTCTGTTGAAAGCGTATCAGGGCGTATTTCAGTCAAAAAAGAAAAATATATAAGCACTGCACTGTTGCAGTTATCCGTTGGAGGAGGTCAACATGGCCATATGTAGAATATGTGAAGCGTGACCAGGGTGCCAATATTGGCACCACGGCCCTGCGTCAACATATGCAGCATCACCATCAAGTGGACTGGGAGAACCATGGCTCTGTGGGGGTCCAGCCTGCCACAGCTACTGCTACATCACCCAGTGGCACGCACCCAGTTTCAGGCAGTCAAGGCTCCACCACCTCAGCCGAAGGGAGCTGTCTGTCAATCCCATCTTCTGCTGGTCCAGATGTTCCTGCTCCTACTTTTCGTCAGTCATTCCGTCAGCAATCGATCACCGAAGCGATTGCCAAGAGACAACAGTATGTATGCACGCATTCAATGGCGCAGAAGCTAAATGTGCTCCTGTCCAAGTTGCTGGTGCTGGTGAACTGATGGCTTGTGCCGAGCCGAGGAGGAGAGTCCCAAGCCATCATATCTTTGCGCAAAAAACTGTACCAGCCTTGCACACACGTAGAACAGAAGGTCGGCCAGTCCTTGAGCCTGTCAGTGTCTGCCAAAGTGCATGGCAGCGCCAAGCAGTGGAGCTGTAACTACGGTCAGGGACATTACATGTCCTTTACGGCAAACTGGTTGAATGTAGTTCCTGCACAGCCATACTAGCAACTTGGACAGGTCACACTGCTTCCGCCTCCACTTTGTCACGCTGTTGGTCCTCACAATGTCCGCCTCTGCCTCCTCTTCCTCCACCATGTCCTCAGCCTCCACTGCAGAGACAAGTCACAGTGCCCCTCCAGCAAACCACATGTGCAGGGCGGTGTCACGCTGTTCTGCACCTGGTTTGCCTGGGCGAACGGAGTCAATTTGTGATGCATCAAGAAATCGAATCCTGGCTTTCTACGCGACAACTGAAAATCGGAACCATGCTGACCGACAATGGGAAGAACATTTGGGTGAATATTCGCCATATATTCACGAATTCGCGAATTCCTGATCAGGCATTATTTTCTTGATTGCGAAAATTCGCATTAAAAAAATCGCATTAAATTCACATAGACTGGTATTTAAAAAAAGACGAATATTCGCGATTACGAGTATATTTTGAGATATTCGAAATATTCGCTAATTCTCAAAGTGCCGATATTCGCAATTAAAATTTGGAGTTCAAATATTCGTGATCAACACTAGTGTTCAATCTGGTTGTCAAGCGATTCCTGAAGTCTTCCACCCATCTGCAAGACATCCTAAAAATGGCCAGGAAACTTTGCATGTGCTTCAGCCATTCGTACACAGCAAAACACACCCTCCTTGAGCTGCAGCGGCAGAACAGCATCCCCCAACATAGGCTGATATGCGACGTTTCAACCCGTTGGAATTCCACCCTCCATATGTTGGACTGACTATACGAACAGAGAAAGGCCATCAACAATTTCTTGATGATGCAAGAGAATAGGAGTACTCCCCTGTGTAACTTAGATGTCAGCCAGTGGCAACTCATACGTGACACCTGACGTTTGATCAGGCCCTTTGAGGACACCAAGTTATTTGTCAGTAGCCAGGACTACGGTATCAACGATGTTATTCCACTGCTTCATGTCCTGGAACAGATGGTGGTAACAATGGCTGGTCAGGTGACAAGAGACATGGCGCCTCAATCTCACGGCCACATGAGCCCTGTGGGGGATGAACTGGAAGAGAAGGAGGAGGTGGAGGTGGAGGAGGACATTGGAGCAACGGCAATGTGTAGCCAAATGGGTGGTTTTTCTACTCAGCTGACAAGACAGGAGAAGCAGGAGCAGCCAGAGGTGCTACAGGGTGATGAAGAAGACGAGACAGAGGTCCCCAACACACCGTGGCAGTATACAGTGAAGATGTAGACAGGGATTCCCTCCGAGTCACTTGCACAAATGGCCCGATGCATGCTCAGCCGAATTGTCACCATTCAGCAGAGGGATAACTTCTGGCTCTCCACCTTGTTGGACCCTCGCTACCAGTCCAGAATGGGTGCCTTTTTTACACCCACCAAGAGGGAGGACAAACTGAACTACTACAGAGACATCCTATGTAGTCAGTTGGCCGCTACCTATCTGCGCCATCGTCCATCCTCTCACAGGTCTGACCGGAAGGGCCCTCTGTGCTCATGTTCCACAGCCATGGCTGCTGGGATGGAGTGGGCTGGCAGGAGTAGTACCAGCTCCATCAGCAGCAGCTTGAGTCTACAGTCGCTGATCTTCACCCGCATAGTGAACAAACTACTCACCAGAAGCAGCAGCAGGTAGACTGCTCCCTGCCATCCCACATGGAAGATCCGCTGGATAGCCAAACGGGATTTGTGGCTGCAACTTGCAGAGTTTGCCCTGGAAAAGCTGTCCTGCCCGGCCGGTAGTGAGGCATCAGAGCGGGTGTTTAGTGCAGCGGGGGCTATCGTTACCCCAAGAAGAACTCGCCTGTCCACCCAAAATGTGGAGAGACTGACTTTTGTCAAGATGAATCAGGCGTGGATCAGCCAGGATTTCCAACCAGTGATTCCTGATGACTAGATCATCCATGGTGCCACACCAACACTTTGATACAAGAGACTGGTTTATTCAGACTACCTGCCTCAGATACTACTTTGATGCTGAAACCCGCCTGATGCTACACATCTGATGCCAAGTGATCCTTACTTCAGCCACCTTCTTCCGCTGGCACTGGTATTGCCACCCGCCGCCCCACTCTGTTATCGGGACACTTGGTAGTCTGATGCAGCTGCTGCTACCAACTCAAAACTATATCACCTTGCCACTCTGTGGTATCCTCCAGATCCTGCTGCCGCTGCTACTGCCATCTTCACATTAAGTCACCTAGCAACTCTGTGGTCTCCTCATGCTGCTTCCACCTATAGACTCGGTCATTGTGCCACTGTCTGGCCTACTCATGCTGCTGCCACACTCTGTCATTGTTCCAATCTGTGGCCCACTCATGCTGGTGCAACCTCCAGACTCTGTCATTGTGCTATTCTGTGGCCTACTCATGTTGCTGCCACCTCCATACTCTGTCACTGTGCCACTCTCTAGAATACTCATGCTGCTGACAACTCCAGACTCTGTCATTGTGCCACAATGTGGCCTACTCTTGTTGCTGTCACCTCCCCACTCTGTCATTGTGCCACTCTGTAGCCTACTCATGCTGCTGCCACCTCCAGACTCTGTCATTGTGCCAATCTGAGGACTCCTCCTGATGCTGCTGCCGACACCACCACACTCTGTCTTTGTGGCACTCTGTGGCCTCCCCCTGATGCCTTTGCCACCTCCATACTCTGTCATTGTGCCACTTTGTGGCCTACTCCTGATGCTGCTGCCACCTCCAGACTCTTTTATTATTCCACTCTTTGGCCTACTCATGCTGCTGCCAAATCCAGACTCTGTCATTGTGCCACTCTGTGGCACACTCATGCTGCTGTCACCTCCACACTCTGTCATTGTGCCACTCTCTAGAATACTCATGCTGCTGACACCTCCAGACTCTATAATTGTGCCACTATGTGGCCTACTCTTGCTGCTGTCACCTCCACACTCTGTCATTGTGCCACTCTGTGGCATACTCATGCTGCTGCCTCCTCCACACTCTGTCATTGTGCCACTCTGTGGCATACTCATGCTGCTGCCTCCTCCACACTCTGTCATTGTGCCACTCTGTGGCATACTCATGCTGCTGCCTCCTCCACACTCTGTCATTGTGCCACTCTGAGGACTCCTCCTGATGCTACTGCTGCTGCTACCTCCAGACTATGTCATTGTTCCACTCTTTGATCCTATATATGATGCTGCCACCTCCAGACTCTGTCAATGTGCCACTCTCTGGCCTACTCATGCTTCTGCAACGTCCACACTCTGTTATTGTGACACTCGGTAGCCTACTAATGCTGCTGCCACCTCCATACTCTGTCATTGTGCCACTTTGTGGCCTCCTCCTGATGCTGCTGCTACCTACAGACTCTGTCATTGTTCCACTCTTTGGCCTACTCATGCTGCTGCCAAATCCAGACTCTGTCATTGTGCCACTCTGTGGCACACTCATGCTGCTGCCACCTCCAGACTCTTTTATTGTGCCACTCTCTGGCATACTCATGTTGTTGCTACCTCCACACTCTATAATTATGCCACTCTATACTCATGCTGCAGCCGCCTCCAGACTCTGTCATTGTGCCACTTTGTGGACTCCTCCTGATGCTGCTGCTGCCAACACCTCCACACTCTGTCATTGTGCCACTTTGTGGCCTCGTCCTGATGCTGCTGCTGCCACTTCCAGACTCTGTCATTGTTCCATTCTTTGGCCTACTTAAGCTTCTTCCACCCCCAGACTCTGTCATTGTGCCATTCTCTGGCCTACTCATGTGACTGCTACGTCCACACTGTGTCATTGTGCCACTCTGTGGACTACTCATGCTGCTGCCACCTCCAGACTCTTTCATTGTGCCACTTTGTGGACTCCTCCTGATGCTGCTGATGCTGACACCTCCAGACTCTGTCGTTGTGCCACTCTGTGGCCTTCTCCTGATGCTTCTGCCACCTCCAGACTCTGTCATTGTGCCATTCTCTGGCCTACTCATGCTGCTGCTACGTCCACACTGTGTCATTGTTCCACTCTGTGGCCTACTCATGCTGCTGCTACCTCCACACTCTGTCATTGTACCACTCTGTCCTACGCATGGTGCTGCCACCTCCAGACTTTGTAATTATGCAACTCTTTGGCCTACTCATACTGCTGCCACCTCCACACTATGTCATTGTGCCACTCTGTGGCGTACTCATGCTGCTGCCACCTCCGCACTATGTAACCTTGCCACTCTGTGGACTGCTGATGCTGTGGCCACCTCCAGACTCTGTCATTGTGCCACTCGGTGACCTTCTCCCAATGCTGCTGCCGCCACCTCCAGGCTCTGTCATTGTGCCACTCTGTGGCCTACTGATGCTGCTACCTCCACATTCTGTCATTGTGCCATTCCGTGGCCTACTCATGCTTCTGTCAACTCTACACTCTTTCATTGTTCCACTCTGTGGCCTACTCATGCTTCTGTCACTTCCACACTTTGTCATTGTGCCACTGTCTGGGCTACTCATGCTGCTTCCACCTTTAGACTCTTTTATTGTGCCACTCTGTGGCCTACTCATGCTGCTGCCACCTCCACACTCTACCATTGTGCCAATCTGTGGCATATTTATTCTGCTGCCACATCCACCCTCTGTCATTGTGTCACTATGTGGCCTAATCATGCTGCTGACACCTCCAGACTCTGTCATTGTTCCACTCTGTGGCCTATTAATGCTGCTACCACATCCACACTCTCTCATTGTGCCACTCTGTGGTCTACTCATGCTGCAGACGCGTCCAGACTCTGTCATTGTGCCACTCTGTGGACTACTCCTGATGCTACTGCCAACACCTCTACACTCTGTCATTGTGCCACTTTGTGGCCTCCTCCTGATGCAGCTGCTGCTACCACCTCCAGACTCTGTCATTGTGCCATTCTCTGGCCTACTCATGCTGCTGCTACGTCCACACTGTGTCATTGTTCCACTCTGTGGCCTACTCATGCTGCTGCTACCTCCACACTCTGTCATTGTACCACTCTGTCCTACGCATGGTGCTGCCACCTCCAGACTTTGTAATTATGCAACTCTTTGGCCTACTCATACTGCTGCCACTTCCACACTATGTCATTGTGCCACTTTGTCGCGTACTCATGCTGCTGCTACCTCTGCACTATGTACCTTGCCACTTTGTGGTCTTCTGATGCTGTGGCCACCTCCAGACTCTGTCATTGTGCCACTCGGTGACCTTCTCCCAATGCTGCTGCACCCACCTCTAGACTCTGTCATTGTGCCACTCTCTGGCATACTCATGCTGCTGCCACATCCACACTCTGTCATTGTGCCACTATGTGGCCTAATCATGCTGCTGCCACCTGTAGACTCTGTCATTGGTCCACTCTTTGGCCTACCTATAATGCTCCCAACTCCAGACTCTGTCATTGTGCCACTGTCTGGCCTACTAATGCTGCTGCCACCTCCAGATTATGTCATTCTGCCACTCTGTGGACTCCTCCTGTTGCTGCTGCTGCTGACACCTCTACACTCTGTCATTGTTACACGCTGTGGCCTAAGCATGCTTCTGCCACCTCCAGACTCTGTCATTCTTCCACTCTGTGGGTTTCTCCTCATTCTGCTGCCGACACCTCCACACTCTGTCATTGTGCCACTTTGTGGCCTCCTCCTGATGCTGCTGCTGCTGACACTCTGTCATTGTTCCACTCTTTGGCCTACTTATGCTGCTGCCACCTCCAGACTCTGTCATTGTGCCACTCTCTGACCTACAAATGCTGCTGCCAAAACCACAATCTGTCATTTTGTCACTCTCTAGCCTACTCATGCTGCTGCCACCACCACACTCTGTCATTGTGTCACTATCTGGCCTACTCATGGGGATGCCACCTCCAGACTCTGTCACTGTGCCACTCTGTGGACTTCTCCTGATGCTTCTGCTGACGACACTTCCACACTCTGTCATTGTGACAATCTCTGACCTACTCATGCTGCTGCTACCTCCACAGTCTGTCATTGTGCCACTCTATGGACTCCTCCTGATGCTGCCGACACCTCCGCACTCTTTCATTGTGGCACTCTGTGGCTTCCTCCTGATGCTTTTACCACCTCCACACACTGTCATCATGCCACTTTGTGGCCTACTCCTGATGCTGCTGCTGTTGCCACCTCCAAACTCTGTCATTGGCCCACTCATTGGCCAACCTATGCTGCTGTAACCTCCAGATTCTGTCATTGTGCCACCCTCTGACCTACAAATGCTGCTGCCAATTCCACACTCTGTCATTGTGCCACTCTGTGGCCTACTCATGCTGCTGCTACCACCACACTCTGTCATTGTGCCAGTATCTGGCCTACTCATGCGGCCGCCCCCTCCAGACTCTATCATTTTGCCACTCTGTGGACTCCTCCTGATGCTGCTGCTGCCGACACCTCCACATTCTGTCATTGTTCCACTCTGTTGCCTAATCATACTGCTGCCACCTCCAGATTCTGTCATTGCGCAACTCTGTGGCCTAGTCATGCTGCTGCCACCTCCAGACTCTGTCATTTTGCCACTCTGAGGACTCCTCCTGATGCTGCTGCTGCCGAAACCTCCACACTGTGTCATTGTGCCACTCTGTGGAATACTCCTGATGCTGCTGCTGCCAAGACCTCCACACTCTGTCATTGTGCAACTTTGTGGACTCCTGATAATGCTGGTGCTGCTACGTCCACACTCCGTCATTGTGCCACTCTGTGGCCTACTTATGCTGCTGCCACCTCCACACCCTGTCATTGTGCCTCTGTCTGGCCTAATCATGCTGCCGACACCTCCACACTCTGTCATTGTGGCTTCCTGATGCTTTTGTCATCTCCACACTCTGTCATCGTGCCACTTTGTGGCCTACTCCTGATGCTGTTGCCACTTCAAGACTCTGTCATTGGTCTACTCTTTGACCTACAAATGCTGCTGCCAATTCCACACTCTGTCATTGTGCCACTCTGTGGCCTACTCATGCTGCTGCCACCACCACACTCTGTCATTGTGCCAGTATCTGGCCTACTTATGCGGCCGCCACCTCCAGACTCTGTCATTTATTTTGCCACTCTGTGGACTCCTCCTGATGCTGCTGCTGAGGACACCTTCACACTGTCATTGTTCCAATCTGTGGCCTAATCATACTGCTGCCACCTCCAGACTCTGTCATTGTGCCACTCTGTGGATTCCACCTGATGCTGCTGACACCTCCACACTCTGTCATTGTACCACTTTGTGGACTCCTCCTGATAATGCTGGTGCTGCTACGTCCACACTCCGTCATTGTGCCACTCTGTGGCCTACTTATGCTGCTGCCACCTCCAGACTCTGTCATTGTGGCACTCTGTGGATTCCTCCTGATGCTTTTGCCATCTCCACACTCTGTCATCGTGCCACTTTGTGGCCTACTCCTGATGCTGCTGCTGTTGCCACTTCAAGACTCTGTCATTGGTCTACTCTTTGGCCTACTTATGCTGCTGCCACCTCCAGACTCTGTCATTGTGCCACTCTGTGCCATACTCATGCTGCTGCCACCTTCACACTCTGTCATTGTGCCACTCTATGGACTCCTCCTGATGCTGCTGCTGCCAACACCTCCATACTCTGTCATTGTTCCACTCTTTGGTCTAACTCATGCTGCTGCCAACTGTCACCGGCGGTCACACGGTCGCCATTTAGCAGGAGAGGGACCCTGATATAAGACCGCGCCCACCCCCACCTCAGAGGCATCCCCCTCAACAAAAAAAGGTAGAGAGACATCAGGTTGTGCCAAAATGGGAGTGGAAGCAAAACGCTTCCACTCCCATTTTGGCACAACCTGATGTCTCTCTACCTTTTTTTGTTGAGGGGGATGCCTCTGAGGTGGGGGTGGGCGCGGTCTTATATCAGGGTCCCTCTCCTGCTAAATGGCGACCGTGTGCCTTTTTCTCAAAAAAGCTCTCCGCCGCAGAGAGAAATTACAATGTGGGAAATAGGGAGTTGTTGGCCATCAAATTGGCTTTTGAGGAATGGCGTCATTGGTTGGAGGGAGCCAGACACCCAATTACCGTATTTACCGACCATAAGAATCTGGCCTATCAGGAATCAGCCAAGCGTCTGAACCCAAGACAGGCCAGATGGTCCTTGTTCATTTCTAGGTTTAATTTTGTTGTTATGTTCCGCCCTGGGGTTAAAAATGTGTCACGTTGTTTTCCGGGAGGGGGGAACTTTGAGGACCCAGGTCCCATTTTGGCTGATGGGGTGGTCGTCTCTGCTATTTATCCCGATTTGGAGGCAGAGGTTCAGGTAGCCCAGGCAGAGGCACCTGATCTTTGTCCTCCCTGGAGGTTATTTGTGCCGCTCGCTTTGCGACAAGAAGTTTTTAAGGAGCACCATGACAGTGTTCTTGCTGCACACCCGGGGAGTAGAGCCACAGTGGAGCTCATTGCTCGCAGATTCTGGTGGCCAGCTCTTCATAAGACGGTTGAGGGGTTTGTGGCAGCCTGCGAGACTTGCTCTCGTGCCAAGGTCCCTCATTCACGGCCATCGGGATCTCTCCTACCGTTACCCATACCTTCCCGTCCTTGGACGCATCTGTCCATGGACTTCATTACGGACTTGCCTCGGTCCTCGGGGAAGACTGTGATTCTGGTGGTAGTGGACCGTTTTAGCAAAATGGCGCATTTTATTCCTTTTCCTGGGTTACCCAATGCTAAGACGCTGGCGCAGGCGTTTGTTGATCACATTGATAAATTATGATGGCATTCCTTCTGACATCGTTTCTGATAGGGGCACGGAATTTGTTTCCAGATTCTGGAAGGCCTTCTGTTCTCGCTTGGGGGGTTCGGTTGTCGTCTTCTTTTGCTTTTTATCCGCAGTCGAATGGTCAGACCGAACGCGTCAATCAGAATCTGGAGACATATCTGCGCTGTTTTGTTGCAGAGAATCAGGAGAATTGGTGTTCTTTTTTGTCCCTTGCTGAGTTTGCTTTAAATAACCGTTGTCAGGACTCCTCTGATAAGTCACCATTTTTTGGTTCATATGGGTTTCATCCGCAGTTTGGTACATTCTCTAGAGAGGGCTCTTCTGGTTTACCTGATGAGGAGAGATTTTCCTCGTCCTTGTCTCTTATTTGGCAAAAGATTCAGTTTTGGATCAAGCCGGACTGTCGTTATTTATCAGTTCCTGTTAACTGTTCTCCATCCTTGACACCACCTCCACACTCTGTCATTGTGCCACTATCTGGCCTACGCATGCTGCTGCCACCTCCACACCCTGTCATTGTGCCACTATCTGGCCTACGCATGCTGCTGCCACCTCCACACTCTGTCATTGAGCCACTCTGTGGTCTACTCATGCTGCTGCCACCTTCAGACTCTGTCATTGTGCCACTCTGTGGACTCCTCCTGATGCTGCTGCCGACACCTCCACACTCTGTCATTGTGCCACTGTTTGGCCTACTCATGCTGCTGCCACCTCCGCTCTATGTAACCTTGCCACTCTGTGGTCTTCTGATGCTGCGGCCAACTCTAGACTGTCATTTTGCCACTCGGTGACCTTCTTCCAATACTGCTGCTGCTGCCGCCACCTCCACACTCTGTCATTGTGCCATCCTGTGGCCTACTCATGCCGCTGCAACCTCCAGACTCTCTCATTGTGCCACTCTCTGGCCTACTCATGCTGCTGCCACCTCCACACTATGTTACCTTGCAACTCTGTGTGCTACTCATGCTGCTGCCAGCTCCACACTGTGTCATTGTGCCATTCTCTGGAATACTCATGCTGCTACAACGTCCACACTGTGTCATTGTGCAACTCTGTGGCCTACTCTTGCTGCTGCCCCTCCAAACTCTGTCAATGTGCCACTCTGTGGCCTACTCCTGCTGCCTCCACCTCTATACTCTGTAATTGTGCCACTCTCTAGAATACTTATGCTGCTGCCACCTCCAAACTCTGTCATTGTGCCACTCTGTGGCACACTCATGCTGCTGCCACCTCCAGACTCTGTCATTTTGCCACTCTGAGGACTCCTCCTGATGCTGCTGCTGCCGAAACCTCCACACTGTGTCATTGTGCCACTTTGTGGCCTACTCCTGATGCTGCTGCTGGCACCTACAGACTATGTCATTGTTCCACTCTTTGATCCTACTTATGATCCTGCCACCTCCAGACTGTCATTGTGCCACTCTCTGGCCTACTCATGCTGCTGCAACGTCCACACTCTGTCATGGTGACACTCTGTGGCCTACTTATGCTTCTGCCTCCACACTCTGTCATTGTGCCACTCTGTAGCCTACTAATGCTGCTACCACCTCCACACTCTGTCATTGAGCCACTCTGTGGCCTACTCATGCTGCTGCCACCTCCACACTCTGTCATTGTGCCACTGTGTGGACTCCTGAGTCCTGATGCTTCTGCCACCTCCACACTCTGTCATTGTGCAGTCTTTTGCATACTCATGCTACTGTCACCTCCAGACTTTGTAATTGTGCAACTCTGTGGCCTTTTCATGCTGCTGCTAAGTCCACACTCTGTCATTGTGCCACTCGTTGGCCTACTTATGTTTCTGCCACCTCCACACTCTGTCATTGAGCCACTCTGTGGCCTAGTCATGCTGCTGCCACCTCCAGACTCTGTCATTGGGCCACTCTGTGGACTCCTCCTCATGCTGCTGATGCCGACACCTCCACACTCTGTCATTGTGACATTTTGTGGCCTACTTCTGAGGCTGCTAGTGCTTCCACCTCCAGACTCATTATTCGACTCTTTGGCCTACTTATGCTGCTTCCACCTCTATACTCTGTCATTGTGCCACTCTCTGCCCTACTCATGCTTCTGCCACTTCCATACTCTGCCATTGTGCCACTCTGTGGCCTACTCATGCTGCTGCCACCTCCACACTATGTCACCTTGCAACTCTGTGTCCTACTCATGCTGCTGCCAGCTCCACACTCTGTTATTGTACCACTCTGTGGCCTACTCATGCTGCTGCCACCTCCACACTCTGTCATTGTGCAATTCTCTGGAATACTCATGCTGCTGCAACGTCCACACTGTGTCATTGTGCAACTCTGTGACCTACTCTTGCTGCTGCCCCTCCAAAATTTGTCAATGTGCCACTCTGTGGCCTACTCCTGCTGCCTCTACCTCTATGCTCTGTAATTGTGCCACTCTCTAGAATACTCATGCTGCTGCCACCTCCAAACTCTGTCATTGTGCCACTCTGAGGACTCCTCCTCATGCTGCTGCCGCCGAACCTCCACACTGTGTCATTGTGCCACTTTGTGGCCTACTCCTGATGCTGCTGCTGCCACCTCCAGGCTATGTCATTGTTCCACTCTTTGATCCTACTTATGATCCTGCCACCTCCAGACTCTGTCATTGTGCCACTCTCTGGCCTACTCATGCTGCTGCAACGTCCACACTTTGTCATGGTGACACTCTGTGGTCTACTTATGCTTCTGCCTCCACACTCTGTCATTGCGCCACTCTGTAGCCTACTAATGCTGCTACCACCTCCACACTCTGTCATTGTTCAGCTCTGTGGTCTCCACATGCTACCGCCACCTGCTGACTCAGTCCATCGGTCGCATACTGCCGTCAACTACAGACCCTGTCATTGGGCCACTCTGTGGTCTCCGAAACACTGCTTCCACCTCACAACTCTGTCATTGGTCCACTCTGTGGACTTTTCATGCTGTTCCCACCCTACCCACTTCATGACTGGTCCACTATTGTGGCTTTCGGCCTGGCTGACATCATCATTTATTTTACACTTCAGATCTGTCAGAAGGAAGGAAAAACATGACTTACATTGGATCCTGTCTGTGTTGCAGCTTAATGGCCTCTATGCTCCCATCAGAAATGACTTTCGATTTGGTAGCCAAAAGCAGGAGTGGGTAAAAAAACACAGAAGACATGCAAATATTCCATTCTTGTGTCATCTCTGTTTTAGATCCACTCCCTTTTTTTTTTATCTTTAGCAATACAGATGGATTATTTAGCAAATGCTGACCGAGTGAAGGTGTATGCTCCAAAGACAGGATCCGTTTTTTGTGGGTTATTATTCTGATGGTTTAGAGGAAGGCCAAAATAATCTGTGACGTCAACACAAACTTACTGCTGACACCCCCTCCACTCTGTCAGGGGGGCTCTACTTATCTATGTGGAATCAGCTGACGAGGGTGTTAAAGGAGTGCGCTTCTTCTTGTCGATAACATCTACATGTATGGCTGAGTTAATACTTGAGTTATTTGGTCAGTTGTGGTTAGTATGCAGTGATTCTAAGAGCGATGCCTGTCATCTGCATGTCATACGGACTCACAGTATTATTTCACTACCAAAGCAGACTCCCGATGCGTGTTACTGCAAGGCCCAATGTTCCACACCACTATAAAGGCTCTGAGCAGCCAGGAAAAAGCAGCTTGTTAACATAATCCGCTGCTAATATATTCGGATCGAATCAAATTTCTCCAAAAAATTAGGCGAACTGGCGAATCGAATTTTTAAAAATTCTCTTATCTTTAATTGCTATGTCTGTACAGTTTACTGCTGGGACTGGGGCGTTTCTTCTATTACTATGTCTGTACAGCTTACTGCTGGGACTAGGGCGTTCCTTCTATTACTATGTCTGTACAGCTTATTGCTGGGACTGGGGCATTCCTTCTATTACTATGTCTGTACAGCTTACTGCTGGGACTGGTGCGTTCCTTCTTTTGTTATGTCTGTACAGCAGTTATTGATAATATCTGAGGGGCTCATTCCTCTATGGGAACACAGGAGGGCGGGGATGTCACGTGACTGCTCCTCTGAAGATGCTTCCTGCAGTGCATGCTGGGATATTTACTTTCACTTTGCAGCTGCTCCTCCCACACATCCGGTCTGAGGAGCTCCTTCAGGGAAGTGTTTCATAGTGAACAGGTTAGAAAAACGATAAATAGCCGGTACATTTAGTATTATATAAATACTTCATAATTTTGGCTATTGTCTGGGGCACTTTGGATTTTTTGATACTTGGGGTGGCCAACCCCTTTAACTGTTCTGCTCGAGTTTAGCTCGGGCAGAAGTGGAAGGGGGGTCTTCTCCTTTAGCTGCGGACATCTCCTGAATGGTAGCAACTGGCTTTCATTTCATGACATTTCAGGCTTTCATACAAGACCAAAATGTCAGCATTAGTCCAAGCTAAACAGGCTATATCACTGTTAGAAATTGAATCGGGAATAATCGTGGGTAAAAACTGCTTTTACTTTCACTTTCAACTATATTCACTGCATCCTGATTTCTAACAGTGATATCTTCCTATGTACTGAAGAAATTGCTGTCAGTCTGGTATTGGTATCAAACCATAGACATAAGCAGTTAAAGCAGCCCCCCTCCATGTCACTCTGGAGGGAAATGAGGGATCAGTTGCAGAGCTAAAAGGCTGCAGGAGGAAAGGAAAAATAGTAAATCTATATAGAAATGTGGCATTATCATCAGGGAAGTGACCCACATAATAAAATAATGTTATTTTTACCACACAGTGAACACCATAAATAAATCCCACAAAATAATATAAAAATTGCTGTTTTTATAATCTTTCCCCCTAAACATAAAATAATAAGTTATTTGCTACACTATATTTGTGGTAATGGCTACAGCCAAGAGATATCCAAAGAGTCCTAGGGAGAGAAACAACGGGAACAACCTAATGCAGCTATGCGTGTCTTAGCTAACCTGACTAAATGGCTTGTTGTGTGCCCTAAGCCATGATCGTGGGTAGGCCTATAAGTGGGCATACCCTGTGGAAATGAGAAGATGAGGGAGGAAGGGTGGGGCACCTGAGAACACACACCCGTGAGTGAGGCTGTGGCTCGTATATGAAGAGCCTCCACCCCTCCCACAAATGCAGGATGACTAATCAGCCTTACTAACTTGTGGTCATGGCTACTGCCAAGAGATATCCGAAGAATCCTAGGGAGAGAAACAATGGGTCTTAGCTAACCTGACTAAATTGCTTGTTGTGTGCCTGAAGCCATGATCGTGGGTAGGCCTATAAGTGGGCAAAAACTAAGCCAAGTAGGGTAGAAAAGTAACTCGAATGGCATGTGCTAACTAATCCCCAAGCCAACTGCAAGGCGTCAGGGATCTTGAGCGAAAATTTGGGGTGTATGAGGCAAGACCAGAAGGAGACTTACAACCCATCTTGTGGATGACAAGGCCAGAGACATGATGCTGAATATTGCGGATACTGCCCCAAAGCGGAATGGAGGACTGGGAATACGTGAAATGGATCATGAAAAACCACCTGAACCTTGTAAAGTTTTGGTTCTAGTGTGAGTACTGGCAATGCCCTAGCCTCAGGAGATTGTGGAACCGAAACCTGACTGCCTAGACTATGCAGGAATGAGGGCCAGAAAGAACCATGTAGATAGGAAGAGAATCCTTGAATAGTTCCCCAGACAACAGCTATCTACTAGCCGTGGTCCACGCATTGTTCTTCTGTGTACCCCTGAGAATTGTTTGAACGCCTGAGATGTGAAGACCGACACATTTAGTGAGTGATCAACATGGATTATTAGGAGATTAGGGAAGCAGGTATATATGTGATACATACGGGCCAAATCAGCCTAGATGCACAGATGGACAACCAACCAGGCAATCAGCCCAGCAGGACTGAAAACAGTTATCGGGCCCCCGATGCCATGGGGGCCGAAGCTGTCATCGGGCCCCCGAAGCCATGGGGCCGAAGCTGTCATCGGGCCCCCGAAGCCATGGGGCCGAAGCTGTCATCGGGCCCCCGAAGCCATGGGGCCGAAGCTGTCATCGGGCCCCGAGCCATGGGGGCCGAGCTGTCATCGGGCCCCGAGCCATGGGGGCCGAAGCTGTCATCGGGCCCCCGAAGCCATAGGGGCCGAAGCTGTCATCGGGCCCCCGAAGCCATAGGGGCCGAAGCTGTCATCGGGCCCCCGAAGCCATGGGGCCGAAGCTGTCATCGGGCCCCCGAAGCCATGGGGCCGAAGCTGTCATCGGGCCCCCGAAGCCATGGGGCCGAAGCTGTCATCGGGCCTCTGAAGCCATGGGGCCGAAGCTGTCATCGGGCCCCTGAAGCCATGGGGCGGAAGCTGTCATCGGGCCCCCGAAGCCATGGGGCCGAAGCTGTCATCGGGCCCCCGAGTTTTTTTTAACAAGAAATTATAACTATAATAAGTGACCTGAATAAGGTGCAGGTGAAATTAAACCATTAGACCTGGTAAAATTAAACAAACGAGACCTGACCGATGTGGAAAGTGATCCCCGAACATGAGTTCAACTGCGTGACCTGAAAAGACGAAGGGAAACGTGACAGAAAATGGAGATAATAACGGAAATTAACTAAAATGAAACCTAAATAACATAAGCTGGCAAGCAGGTAAAGATGTGAGTCATTCAAAACTAAAAGCATAGCTGCACAGGTGGACAGACAACCATTGATCGGACCCCTGAAGCCATGGGGCCGAAGCAACCGCTAGGGCCCATGGGGCCGAGATGCCGCCGGGATGTGAACCTTCAGAATTCCTTCAGAAAGGACAGCTGGGGAAAAGATTGGGGCTTAACCCGACGGGTTTAGTAATCAACCGGGACTTGATAACCTAAAAAGAAAAAGACATGGGGTAAAGCTTCTTAATGAAATGAGGCTGAAATGAACCGCAAATACTAATCTGTAAAATATAAGTGAACACAAGAAAACTTCTGAAAGGTGTGCCATGGTAAATAGTATCAGATGGCCGTATGAACTGCCAATGTCGATGTCAATTGTGAAATCCTCTAAGCCAAGAGCCACTCCGGCGAGCCTCTTATGGCAGGAGCCATGCGTGCGAGTCTCCAATGGCAGGAGCAATGCGTGCGAGTCTCCTATGGCAGGAGCCATGCGTGCGAGTTTCCTATGGCAAGAGCCATGCGTGCTAGTCTCCTCATGGCAGGAGCCATGCGTGCGAGTCTCCTATGGCAGGGGCCATGCGTGCGAGTCTTCTATGACAGGAGCCATGCGTGCGAGTCTCTTATGGCAGGAGCAAGTATCAGATGACCGTGCGAACTGCGAATGACGATGCCAGTCGGGAGGTCCTATTAGTGAAGAGCCGCCCGTGCGAGCCTCTTATGACTTTTTTTTTTTTTTTTAAATAAACCACTTATGCAGCACCAGAATCCCTTGGGGACTCGCATAACCATAACCCCCTCCAACAGCAAACCTGGGACACTAACCAGCCTACAACCATATCATACCCCTAACAAACAAAACATGAAAAACGGTCATGGGCCCCCGGAGCCATGAGGCCGGATCAGTTATAGGGCCCCCAAAGCCAGAGGCCAAAGCAGTCATAGGGCCCCCGAAGCCGAGAAACTGATCTGGATGACGTTGCGGTGACGATAAGTGATTAAAACGTAAACCGGACCTGATGGGATATGCAGCGGCTTGAATGATTGGATTGGCTAGAAGGTGGCCTAAGAAACATAACTGCCAACAGGCGTTGAAAATATAGACATTAGTAATCCAAAGCACAGGCATACAAAAACACTAACCACCGCCAACCATAAAACGTAAACATAAAATTTTCTTCATGAAACATGAAAAAAACAGAGATGGAAGAAAAACAAGAGCCTGAGGCATTGCAAGTTCGCTAAGAGAAGACTCTTATTGTGACAAACAAATGAACAGCTTGTGAAAACATAGCAGGAAACTTACTCCTATTGGCCCACTGACCTCCGCTGAGGAGTTGTTTGGTGAACTGGGGCAGAGGACCAATCTGAGTGAATACGAACCAGAAGTAAAAGGAGATCAGTCTGAGTGAATATGAACCAGGATTAAAGAAGTGAAGAACTGAAGTGAACAGAAAAGTAGGCCTATGAAATGTAACAGACCACCGAGGAAAGAAACGTAAGCCTATAAAAGAACTCGGTTATGTTTGTCGGGAGAGAGGTACCAGAGCGGTGGGTGCAGACTGCCCCGGTGAGATTGAGTAAAACCATGACATAGCAATGAACAGGAGAATGCAGCTTTGAGTGGGAGCAGAGTACAACACATGATGTAATGAAAAATGGGTGAATGCAGCTTTGGATGTGAGTGGTACCTAGACCACGTGGTATGGGCACAGCTCTGAGTATGGGTAGAGCATGAAAAGCATGGTATAAAGCAGACGTAAAAATGCAATCTGAAAGTGAGCAGAGTATTGACGTGATGCAAAAGCGGACACGTGAACGCAGCTCTAGTAGTGAATTGAGTATAGGACAAGATGTAAAAGCAGACATGCGGACGCAGCTTTGGATGTGGACGGAATATTACCTTGATGTGACAGCAGACATGGAAAGCAGCTTTGGTGAGTGGGGTATACAACCTGGTGTAGCAGTAGAAGTGTGAATACAACTCTGGGTATAAGCAGAAGCATGAAATTTGGTATAACAGCAGCTCTGGTTGTTAACGGAGCATAATATAGATGTAACAGCGACGTGAATGCTGTTCTTGAAATGGACCTGGAAAGAACCTGTAGTAGCATAGGACGTGTGAACGCAGCTCTGGGTGCGAGTAGAGCAAACATGATATACCGATAGACGTATGAATGCAACTCTGGTCGTGGGTGGAGTGCAAAAATAAATAAATAAATAAATACATAAAATGATTTGACAGCGTAAGTGTGAATGCACCTCTGGGTGTGGCCGAGAATGAAATTGGTAGAATAGCAGCACTAAATGTAAGTGGAGCATAAACATGATGTAACAGTGAACAGTGAATGTGAATGCAGCTCTGAAACAAGCCTAGTATAAACATGTTGTGCCAGCGGACGTGTAAACACAGCTCTCACTGTGAGCAGAGCAAACATGGTATACCAGTCGACGCATGAACGCAGCTCTGGTTGTGAGTGGAGCAAGGTGTAAACACCAGTGTGATGCGTCCAGAGAATAAAAATTGAGTAACAGTAGCAGCTATGGCTGAAAGCCGAGTATACAACATGTAATAACAGATGTGTAATACGGATCCGGATGTCGGCTGGGTACGGAATGTGATGTAAAAGCCAACAGGTGAACGCAGCTTGAATGTGATTAACAGGTGAAGAATGATGAAAATAGCAGACATGTGGACACAGCTCAGGTGAGCAGGGAGTAAAACATAGCATAACAGCCAAATGTAAGGCTGGTCTGGGAATGAGCAGAGTAGGAAGGTGCTGTGACACTAAAAGATGTGCGGAGGCGTATGAAAGTGTAAATGCCGCTCAGGGAAGCAGAGGATAAAAGTGCGGCAGGGTTTTAAGTATATGAGCAGTGAAATACGTTAAGTCTAAAGATGGTGGTGGAGGGGGAGAAACATGGCAAGGAACAGCTACAGCAAGAGGCCTAAACAATAACAGCGAACAAGCGAAGTAAAACTTGTAAGATTTATAGGAACTTACTCCTATTACCAAACAAACAAAGTTGAAAAGAAATAGAAATACTTAGCCCCAACGAACAAACCTGAGGTAGCAGATACTGAGGCGAAGCCTCCCGTTCGCTAGCAAAGTCGGTTCCGACCGGCTAGGAGAGACGGCCCCGGCCCAACTTACTTACGTATTATGGCGCGTGCATGCTACGGTAGCAGAGAGCAAAATAACAAGCTCCATGCTGCAAAGAAAGGATCCTACCACCAGAGAAGCTAGTTTGCTAATGACACCCAGCGTCAGCTGTGCACCTGAACACACGCCCGTGAGTGAGGCTGTGGCTCGTATATGAAGAGCCTCCGCCCCTCCCACAAATGCAGGCTGACTAATCAGCCTTACTAACATACCCTAAAATGCTTCCTAAAAATCATACAACTAAGGCTAGTTTCACACTAGCGGTAAGGAACTCCGGCAGGCTGTTTCGGCGGGTGAACAGCCTGTCAGATCTGTGCTGCCGCTAGTGCATGCGTGCCCCCGGATGACCGCTCCAACCCCATTGACTATAATCGGGGCGGTCCGGAGTACTGGCGGCAGCACGGCAAACATGCCGAGAGGCGGCCGGAATTAAAGTGCGACAATGGGGCCGGAGCGGTAGTCCGGGAGCCCCGTGCACTAGGGCAGCACGGATCCGACAGGCTGTTCACCCACCGGAACAGCCTGCCGGAGTTCCCTGCCGCTAGTGTGAAAGTACAGTAATCCTGCAAAATAAAAAAAAATCTAGAAGAAAAAATAAAATGGTATGACTGCTGAAACACAAAATGGTAAAGATATTATTGGTCCTTAAGGCTAAAATTAATTATGTCATTGAGGGTTAAAAAATGTCCCCTAAGTTGTGCGCCAACAAGATTTACTGCATAAACACATTGAAAATCTACAATAAGAGGGTGTTTCCAATTTTAACGTGACTGTTAACAGGTTAATGGCACGGATATAATGTGCTGAAATATTTTTTGAAGAAAATAAATGTGCCATTGCTCAGTATTTGCAGCAGAATGCTATTGGTATGCTGGCAATAAGTCTATGAATTGTAGAAACTCGAGGCTTTTTGCTTTGTTTTTGTTTTTTTAAAGCTCTCTGTTTATATACAAAAATGAGTACCTTTTACTTGTAGGGGTTTTGTAATGGGTTTTCTGTTTGTAATAGTTTTTTGTCAGACACACTCACATAACACCCTTCCAGGTCACAAGCTGAAGACAGAACGAGAATTCTTTTGTCTCAGCAAAAGGTGCTGCCTGCCAGTTGACCCCTTATTAGCTGATCCAGACTGTCAGCCTTTGAGCCAATCAGGGCAAACCATTCCCCCCACTTCCTCCCAGTGTCATGTAATCCTCCATCTTCTTTTTCTCTCGTGTTTTTCCCAGCCAATATTCACAGTAAAATGGTGCTGGATGACGATTTTACGCGATTCATCCAAAATAAATCGCAAAAGCTTTGGATTCATTTGGAGGATAAATTATTGTGAAATTTCTAACAAATCCAATTCATTTGCTCATCTTTAGTATAATTCTAGCATGTGATATTGCTCTTGAACATTTTTATGCAATTCATCTGAAAGGAATAAAAAAATCTTCATGTTCATTTGGTGGACAAATTCTTGTGAATTTTGTCACTAATCCGATTAGTTTAGAATCAATTCTCTCATCTCTAGTGTATATTTGATTCAATTCTATACTAATATCTGGTTTATTTTGAATGTTATATTGGTTATATTTGCTTATTAAAGGGGTTGTCTCACTTCAGCAAACTACTGCTCATTTCCAGGGGTTAGGGCCTCTGCTGCAGATACGAGGTGGCCGGGACACGAGTTGCTATGCATGCATGGCTATGTGCACTTCCACGGTTTTGGTTACTAGAGAGGCCAGGGCTTTTCCTATAGTGTGCAAGCACAGCCACCTCTGCTGGTTTGCCCCTTTAATAAGCAAACATTATTAAAATACTCCAAATATACAATCTAATAGCATGGAATCTAAATAAATATACACTAGAAACGAGCAAATTGATTAAGCTAGGGATACGTTTCTGTAGGGTCCTACGTAGCAGACACCAGTCATGCATATCTTTGCTGGTAAATTAAGGAACCTGTTGCTAAAACTTTGAATCCCACCTATACACAGGTGCCATGGCTTGTTAGAAGACAGGAGCTCTGATAACTGTAAAATAGCTGTACTCAGTGCCTGAAAGGCAACAGTTTTAATCCTGATTAATTTGTTTGGAAGATGATAGCATAGAATTTTCTAAGACACAGTCAAAATGATTCTATTATTTGTACATAACAATCTAACACTTTGGTTTATATTATATTTCATTCAGATTTAACATTTTTCTAAACAGGCTGGAAAAGTATTAATTCAGTTATTTCAGCATTTTCATTTTAAATAATCATATTTTTCAAAATACTCACCAATTTTTCCAACACAAGCCACCAATATCCACAATGTAATAATGTAAGGAACGTGCACTTTCTCCCAATGAAAATAAACAATTTGATATGTTTCAGAAGTTGTATGTGAGCTTCCAGCCTTTGTGATGAACTGAGAGTATTTATATTCCATTTGGTAATACTTGCAGCTTAAACTTTGCAAATTTAGGATTTTCTTATTCAGTTATTAGAGTATGTTTAATCAAGAACATCTATTCTGGCTCTCTGTTGAAATTACTAATGCTAGTCAATTTCCTTATTTATATAAGTAAAATTGCATGACGAAATGGGCAGAGACTGGTATGAATCATTCAGATTCCAGGAATGGATCAATAATGGTATTTTAAAAGGTAATATGTCTAAACTGACAGTTTTATGGTGTCATTAAAAAATGTTTAAAAATTACATTATAATAGAATAGTGATAGTGTCCCTAGCTTACATCAGGCTTCTATCACATCTTTGTAACATAAGAAAGCGTTACCTTTATAGGATCAAATCCTGTTTGTGGCATACCTGTCATATAATTATTACATCGGTGTAAAGTAAATCTTTGCATAACTGCATGTACAGTTCTGTTAACATAGAATACCACTAGGATTTCTTTACATTTGTGTATTTTTGTCTGAAATATAGAATCCCCCATATTTTAAGTTTTTGAGCCAAGTGGCTACACTGCCGAGCATTTTGAAGGGAACAGAGTTATTCAATTCTTCTGATATGGATACAGTGGAATACAGCAAGAATTTGCATTAGGCCTAGCTTTCTTTACGTTTGTGAATTTCTGTGTGCAATACAGTATCCAACTGCATGGCCACACTACCAAGCAGCTTAAAGGGAAAAGCGTTATTCAGCTGTATCCGCACCCTGAGGACACATATTTATATAGTTCAAAATGACAGTTTGCAGACCTCTTTATTGCATTCGGCCAATTAAACAAAGGGTCATGTTGTTGCCCTAGCATTCTCTGCCATAATGACACCCCTGCACCTTGCTCAGTGCTAAGGAGGAATAGCAACAAAAAATGAGAATATCAGTTCACCCTATTGTCTCCAAGAGAACTTAAACGGACACTTCCATCAGAAAATGGTATACCTATTTTCTTTTTCATTTTGGCAGTAATATGCCACTAAAATGAAAGGGTCACTAACTTTCCAAAAAACTTTTGACATGTTATAGAGACATATGGGGCTCTGAATGCTGATCAATCCTTAGAACAAGGGATAAATAAGTGTAGCGAATCATAGGTTGGAAGGAATCTTTTACTGCCTCAAAGACTAAAGAGCAAGGACCTCCTTTTAAGCACTCCATTCTATTCTGGTGGACGATAGAATAGAGTGGGTAAAATAAGATGTAACATCACAGGTCACATGTTGGCAATGGTTATGTGGTACAAGATATAAATTATTCCCTGTACCTGACGTATATGTCTGTACTACAATATATACTATATATCTGTACCCACTGCATTTATTATACAGTATAATACATGCAGTGTGTACAGATATATAGTATATACAGCAGTGTACTGATATGTGAGGTACGAGGTATAATTTATGCAATGGGTTCAAATATATCAGTACACTACAGTATATAATATATATATATATATATATATATATATATATATACTGATTACCTCGTACCTGACGTATCAGGACACTGCTGTATATGTTATATGTCAAGTACGAGGTATAACAGATGCTGTCAGTACAGATATATTTGGACAGTGTGTACCTCACTGTGTGAGGTACATGATGTATTGGTGGTGATAGAGTTAAGGTTTGGATATTAGGGTTAGTACTAGGTTTGGGGTTAGAGTTATGGTTCATATTAGGGTCAGGGGTTAATATTAATGTCAGGGTTAGTGTCACTGGGAGAACAAGTGAACCCTAAATTTCACCAGCATCTCTGCCCCTGCCTACTTGCACAACCTTCCTAAGTGGCGGACCACAAATGGTTGATGGCCCCTGCTTATTTACGTGATAGGGCTCACCAGGGAAAAGCAGAGGGAAAAAAGAATAAACAAAGCGACAGGCAGGCACACAAATAATGATAAATACCCAGAACCAAAGTACTCATTACCCGATCAAAACCAATAGAGAACAATGAAACCAAATCAGAAAGCGGTACACTAAACAATACCAAGCCAAGGTCATACATGAGCAGTTAAGCCCAGGTTCAAATACGTCAGGCAGAAGTGAGCCAGGATTAAACCAGGAGATGCAGAAAAGCCAAATTAGAATCGAAGAATCAAGATCAAAAGGAGTAACCAAAGTCATGAGGTAAGAAAAATCCACAATCCAAAGCACTGTTGAGGTATATAGAATAGTGTTGAGTTCACTGCAAAGTTCGGTTCCGTGTCCGGGCATTTAATGAAGCTTGTTAAAAAGCTGCAGCGCAGCCAATCAACAAGCTTTTGAGCTGTGGGCAATTAGAAACTATCACAGCCATGCTTGGTAATGGCATGGCTGTAATTGGCCGGTGCATCATGTGACTCAGCCTGTATACAAGCACTGCCCATCAGCTCTGAGTGGTGCACGGACCGGAAACAGGCAGCTGAACTGAGGGAGAGTGTTAGGAATTTAATCTGGCAATTGCGATCCCCCGCCCGCCTCCTTTCAAACGCTTTCCCTGGTGTCTAGTGGGTATAGCAGGGGGTCAGCACATTGCTGACCCCCTGCTATAAACAGATGACATCTGTGCTGCATATGTCATCAGTTTAACCCCTTCTATACCGCGGTCCGTACGGACCGCAGTATAGAAGGTGTTAACATGGAGGGAGCTCACTCCCTCTCCCATCGGGGGGCTGCTGTACCTTTGCAGCCCCCCCGACGGGATAGGATAGCAGAGGGAGGGAGCTCCCCTCCCTTCCCATCACCCGCTGCTCTGTAATGGCAGCGGGTGATGGTTACCATGGCAGCAGGACGCTTTCAGAAGCGTCCTGCTCTCCATGGCACTGAAACTCTGAATAGGCTTTCCTATTCAGACTTTGTAAAGTAAAAAATACAGTAAGTACACTATATAGTGTACTTACTGTATTATATAGACACCAGATCCACTGGATCTACAAGAACCAAGTAGGTCTGAGTCAAAAAAAAATGTCAAAAAAGTGAAAAAAAAAGTAAAAATAAGAAAAATACATATCACTGAATAAAAATCAAAAAAATCAAATACACTACACATATTAGGTATCGCCGCGTCCGTAAAAATCTCCTCTATAAAAATATCACATGACCTAACCTCTCACGCAAATACCGTAAAAAAACACACAAAAAAATGGTGTAAAAAAGCAATTTTTTGTCACCTTGCATCACAAAAAGTTTAATACCAAGTGATCAAAAAGGCATATGCCTCCCAAAATAGTACCAATAAAAGCGCCATCTCATCCCGCAAAAAATGAGTCCTTTTATAGGACAATCGCCCAAAAAAATAAAAAAATATGGCTCTCAGACTATGGAGACACTAAAACATAATTTTTTTTTCTAAAATGCTATTATTGTGTTAAAGTAAAATAAATAAATAAAAAGTATACATATTATGTATCGCCGCTTCCGTAAAAACCTGCTCTATAACAATATCACATTATCTAACCCCTCAGGTAAATACTGTTAAAAAAATAAAATAAAAACAATGTAAAAAAAAAACATTTTTGTCACCTCACATCTCAAAAACTGTAATAGCAAGCGATCAAAAAGTTATATGCACCCAAAAATAGTGCCAATCAAACCGACATCTCATCCCGCAAAAAATGAGCCCCTACATAAGACAGTCGCCCAAAAAATAAAAAAAATATATGGCTTTCAGAATGTGAAGACACTAAAAAATCATTTTTTTCAAAAATGCTGTATTATGTAAAACTGAAACAAAGCCCCCCAAAAAGTCCATAGCAACCTGCTCTATAGAAATAGCACACAATCTAACCTGTCAGTTCAACGATGTAAATAACAAAAAATAAAAACTGTCCGAAAATAGCTATTTTTTTGCAAATTTTCCATTTTAATCAATTTTTCCAGTAACAAAGCAAGGGTTAACAGCCAAACAAAACTCAAAATATATTGCCCCGATTCTCTAGTTTGCAGAAACACCCCATATGTGGTCGTAAATTGCTGTATGGCCAAACGGCAGGGTGCAGAAGGAAGGGAGCGCCATATGGTTTTTGGAAGGCAGATTTTGCTGGACTGGTTTTTTGACCCCATGTCCCATTTGAAGCCTCCGTGTTGCACCCCTACAGTAGAAACTCCAAAAAAGTGACCCCATTTTGGAAACTACGGGATAAGGTGGCAGTTTTGTTTTATTATTTTAAGGTAAATATGATTTTTGGTTGCTCTATATTACACTTTTTTTGAGGCAAGGTAACAAAAAATAGAAATTCTGAAATTTGCCAATAACTCTTGTGGAACACCTAAAGGGTTAACAAAGTTTGTAAAATCAGTTTTGAATACCTTCAGGGGTGGAGTTTCTTAGATGGAGTCACTTTTTTGGAGATTCTACTCTAGGGGTGCATCGGGGGGCTTCGAATGGGACATGGTGTCAAAAATCCAGTCCAGCAAAATCCGCCTTCCAAAAACCATATGGCGTTCCTTTCCTTCTACGCCCTGCCGTTTGGCCATACAGCAGTTTACGCCCACATATGGGGTGTTTCTGCAAACTACAGAATCGGGGCAATAAAAATTGAGTTTTGTTTGGCTGCTAACCCTTGCTTTGTTACTGGAAAAAATGGATTCAAACGGAAAATTTTCCAAAAAATCGAAATTCTGAAATTTTGTCTCCATTTGCCATTAACTCTTGTGGAAAACCTAAAGGGTTAATGACGTTTGTAAAATCAGTTTTGAATACCTTGAGGGGTGTAGTTTCTAGAATGGTGTCATTTTTGGATGGTTTCTATTATGTAAGCCTCACAAAGTGACTTCAGACCTGAACTGGTCCCTAAAAAGTGGGTTTTTGAAAATTTTCTGAAAAATTTCAAGATTTGCTTCTAAACTTCTAAGCCTTGTAACGTCCCCAAAGAATAAAATGGCATTCCCAAAATGATCGATACGTGAAGTAGACATATGGGGAATGTAAATCAATAAATTTTTTGGGCCATATTACTATGTATTATAGAAGTAGAGAAATTGAAACTTGGAAAATTGCAAATTTTTCCAAATTTTTGGTAAATTTGATATTTTTTTATAAATAAAAATGAAATTTTTCGACTTAATTTTACCAGTGTCATGAAGTACAATATGTGACGAAAAAACAATCTCAGAATGGCCTGGATAAGAAAAAGCGTTTTAAAGTTATCACCACATAAAGTGACACTGGTCAGATTTGCAAAAAATGGCCTGGTCCTAAGGTGAAAATGAGCCCGGTCCTTAAGGGATTAACATTTATTGTTGGTAAACTGTTTGAAGGGTTTCTAAGAGATGCTATTTTGGAAAATCTCAATGAAAATAAGCAAAAAACGCCATATCAGCATGGCTTCATGAGGGATCGGTCATGCCAAACGAATTTAATCAGCTTCTATGAGGAGGTAAGTTCTAGACTTGACAGCGGCGAATCAATGGATGTCGTATATCTGGACTTCTCCAAAGCATTTGACACTGTACCTCATAAAAGGTTAGTATATAAAATGAGGATGCTCGGACTGGGAGAAAGTGTCTGTATGTGGGTAAGTAACTGGCTGAGTGACAGACAATAGAGGGTGGTTATTAACGGTAGATACTCAGATTGGGTCACTCAGAATAATGCAAGTCACCCGTACATATTAAATGGTAAAACACTCGGTAACACTGACATGGAAAAGGATCTAGGAATTTTAATAAACAGCAAACTAAGCTGCAAAAACCAGTGTCAGGCAGCTGCTGCCAAGGCCAATAAGACAATGGGTTGCATCAAAAGGGGCATAGATACCGTGATGAGAACATAGTCCTACCACTTTACAAATCACTAGTCAGACCACACATGGAGTACTGTGTACAGTTCTGGGCTCCTGTGAAAAAGGCAGACATAGCAGAGCTGGAGAGGATTCAGAGGAGGGCAACTAAAGTAATAACTGGAATGAGGGATCTACAGTACCCTGAAAGGGTATCAAAATTAGGGTTATTCATTTTAGAAAAAAGACGACCGAGGGGAGATCTAATAACTATGTATAAATATATCAGGGGTCAGTACAGAGATCTCTCCCATTATCTATTTATCCCCAGGACTGTCACTGTGACGAGAGGACATCCTCTACATCTGGACGAAAGAAGGTTTGTATACAAACATAGAAGAGGATTCTTTACGGTAAGAGCAGTAAAACTATGGAACTCTCTGCCTGAGGAGGTGTTGATGGTGAGTAGTGTTGAGCGAACAGTTCGAGCATTGTTCGGGTTCGTACCGAATTGTGGGGTGTCCGTGACACGGACCCGAACCCGGACATTTTCAAAAAAGTTCAGGTTCGGGTTCGTTGTTCGTCGATTACTTCCCGCTTTCTGAAGGGCTGCACAGCAGCCAATAAGCTAGCGTTTTACTTCTTGCCCTAAGAGCTCATCACAGCCATGCCTACTAATGGCATGGCTGTGATTAGCCAAGTGCAGCATGTGACCCAGCCTCTATTTAAGCTGGAGTCACGTAGCTCCGCACGTCACACTGCTCTGATTAGTGTAGGGAGAGGACGCAGCTTCTGTCAGGGCGAGATTAGCCAGGGTAAAGTCAGCAACAGCACCTAATGAACGGATCGATCTACAGCTGTGAATGATTGAACTTCTGCTAGTTACTTGCTCACTGGTTTTTAGGCTGCACAGAGCGTTTTTCTGTCACTTATTTTCTGGGTTGATCGGCGGCCATTTTGTGACTTGTGGTGCACCAGAACAAGCTGTCACCAAGTCCATCAATCCATCAATACTAGTTTTTTTTTTTTTGCTATATCCTACATCAGGGGCTTGGCTGTGCTAATTGTCACCCCTAGAAACTCAGGATAGCAATTTCTAAATTTTATTAAGGGGTTAAATACAATTGCCCAAATACCAATCCCTAAATCTGGTGTTCCAGCTTTGGCTAGACAAGTATAATACTGTCTGCTGTCTGGCAAAGGATAGATTATTTTCAGTGGTGAAATTCAATTCAATTGTCAAAATAGCAATACCATAAATCAGTGGTTTCAGCTGTGGCTGGCAAAATATAATAGTGTCCGCCAAAACATATATTTTGTTCTGGGGTGTAATTCACTTGCCAAAATAGCAATACCCTGAATCTGATGTCCCAGCTGTTGCGGGCCAGGTTTCATAGTGTACGTCAAAACATATATTTTGTTCTGGGGTGAAATTCAATTGCCAAAATAGCAATACCATAAATCAGTGGTTTCAGCTGTGGCTGGCAAAATATAATGGTGTCCGCCAAAACATATATTTTGTTCTGGGGTGAACTTAATTTGCCAAAATAGCAATACCCTGAATCTGGTGTCCCAGCTGTTGCAGGCCACGTTTCATAGTGTCCGCCAAAACATATATTTTGTTCTAAGGTGAAATTAATTTGCCAAAATAGCAATACCATAAATCAGTGGTTTCAGCTGTGGCTGGCAAAATATAATAGTGTCCGCCAAAACATATATTTTGTTCTGTAGTGAAATTCAATTGTCAAAATAGCAATACCATAAATCAGTGGTTTCAGCTGTGGCTGGCAAAATACAATAGTGTCCGCCAAAACATATATTTTGTTCTGGGGTGTAATTCACTTGCCAAAATAGCAATACCCTGAATCTGGTGTCCCAGCTGTTGCAGGCCAGGTTTCATAGTGTCCACCAAAACCTATATTTTGTTCTGGGGTGAAATTAATTTGCCAAAATAGCAATACCCTGAATCTGGTGTCCCAGCTGTTGCAGGCCAGTTGTAAATCTGTCCATAAAGGATACCTTTCATCCAGGGCCTAAATACTAGCCCTAAAAGAGATATTCCCCTAAATCAGTGGTTACTGCTGTGCCTGGATTAGTGTAATACGCTACATAAACAAATAGGCAGATAGTGTTAGGTGCCTGTAAAAAAAAAAAAAAAGGCCTGAATTTGAAATCAATACATTGGGCCAAATATTTTTTCCTTATTGTGGTGCTTGGTGAGCGGTAACAATGAGGAAAACATCTAGTAAGGGACGCGGACGCGGTCGTGGTGGTGTTAGTGTACCCTCTGGTGCTGGGAGAGGATGTGGCCATTCTGCCACAGCCACACGTCCTAGTGAACCAACTACCTCAGGTTCCAGTACCCGCCAGAAATTACAGCGATATTTGGTGGGGCCCAATGCCATTCTAGGGATGGAAAGGCCTGAGCAGGTACAGGCGCTAGTCAATTGGGTGGCCGACAGTGGATCCAGCATCTTCACAACATTATCTCCCACCCAGTCTTCTGCTGAAAGCACACAGGTGGCACCTGAAAACCAAGCCCATCAGTCTGTCACATCACCCCCATGCATATCAGGGAAACTGTCAGAGCCTCAAGTTATGCAGCAGTCTCTTATGCTGCTTGAAGACTCTGCTGGCAGGGTTTCCCAAGGGAATCCACCTAGCCCTTCCCCAGTGGTGGAAGACATAGAATGCACTGATGCACAACCACTGATGTTTCCTGATGATGAGGACATGGGAATACCACCTCATCGGAGTCCGCACGTCTCTGATGATGACGAAACACAGGTGCCAACTGCTGCATCTTTCTGCAGTGTGCAGACCGAACAGGAGGTCAGGGAGGAAGACTGTGTGGAAGACGATGCAGGGGACGATGAGGTCCTAGACCCCACATGGAATGAAGGTCGTGCCACTGACTTTCATAGTTCAGAGGAAGAGGCAGTGGTGAGACCGAGCCAACAACGTAGCAAAAGAGGGAGCAGGGGGCAAAAGCAGAACAGCCGCCTCCAAGAGAGTTCGCCTGCTACTGGCCACCGCCACCAGGGACGGAGCACCCCAAAGGCAGCTTCAAGAAGTTCCCTGGCATGGCACTTCTTTAAACAATGTGCTGACGACAAGACCCAAGTGGTTTGCACGCTGTGCCATCAGAGCCTGAAACGAGGCATTAACATTCTGAACCTTAGCACAACCTGCATGACCAGGCATCTACATGCAAAGCATGAACTGCAGTGGAGTAAACACCTTAAAAGCAAGGAACTCACGCTGGCTCCCCCTGCTCCTCTTCTGCTGCTGCCTCGACCTCTTCATCCGCCTCGGGAGGAATGTTGGCACCTGCCGCCCACCAAACAGAGGATGTGCCACCGACACCACCACCTGCGTCATCAAGCATCTCCACCATGTCACACGGCAGCGTTCAGCTCTCCATCTCACAAACCTTGGAGAGAAAGCGTAAATTCCCACCTAGCCACCCTCGAGGCCTGGGCCTGAATGCCAGCATTTCTAAACTACTGGCCTTTGAAATGCTGTCATTCAGGCTGGTGGACACAGACAGCTTCAAACAGCTGATGTCCATGGCTGTCCCACAGTATGTTGTTCCCAGCCGCCACTACTTCTCCAAGACAGCCGTGCCTTCCCTGCACAACCAAGTATCCGATAAAATCAAATGTGCACTGCGCAACGCCAACTGTGGCAAGGTCCACCTAACCACAGATACGTGGACCAGTAAGCACGGCCAGGGACGCTATATCTCCCTAACTGCACACTGGGTAAACGTAGTGGCGGCTGGGCCGCAGGCGGAGAGTTCCTTGGCGCACGTCCTTCCGCCGCCAAGGATCGCAGGGCATCATTCTTTGCCTCCTGTAGCCTCCTCCTCCTACTCGGCTTCCTCCTCCTCTGCTTCCACCAGCTCATCCAGTTAGCCACACACCTTCACCACCAACTTCAGCAAAGCCCGGGTAAACGTCAGCAGGCCATTCTGAAACTCATATGTTTGGGGGACAGGCCCCACACCGCCTCATATGCGACGTGCCCACCAGGTGGAACTCCACCTTGCACATGCTGGAGAGACTGTGGGAGCAGCAGCAGGCCATAGTGGAGTTTCAGCTGCAGCACGCACGCGTCAGTAGCACTGCGGAACAGCACCACTTCACCACCAATGATTGGGCCTCCATGCGAGACCTGTGTGCCCTGTTGCGCTGTTTCGAGTACTCCACCAACATGGCCAGTGGCGATGACACCGTTATCAGCGTTACAATACCACTTCTATGTCTCCTTGAGAAACGCTTAGGGCGATGATGGAAGAGGAGGTGGCCCAGGAGGAGGAGGAGGGATGAGGTGTCATTTTTAGCACTTTCAGGCCAGTCTGTTAGAAGTGGCTCAGAGGGAGGTTTTTGCAACAGCAGAGGCCAGGTACAAATGTGGCCAGCCAGGGCCCACTACTGGAGGATGAGGAGGAGGTGGAGGAGGATGAGGATGAAGCAGGTTCACAGCGGGGTGGCACCCGACACAGCTCAGGCCCATCACTGGTGCATGGCTGGGGGGATACGGAGGACGATGACGATCGCCTCCCACAGAGGACAGCTTGTCCTTACCTCTGGGGAGCCTGGCACACATGAGCGACTACATGCTGCAGTGCCTGTGCAACGACAGCAGAGTTGCCCACATTTTAACGTGTGCGGACTACTGGGTTGCCACCCTGCTGGATCCCGGTACAAAGACAATGTGCCCACCTTACTTCCTGCACTGGAGCATGATAGGAAGATGCGTGAGTACAAGCGCACGCTGGTAGAGCGCTCCTGAGAGCATTCCCAAATGTCACAGGGGAACAGGTGGAAGCCCAAGGCGAAGGCAGAGGAGGAGCAAGAGGTCGCCAACGCAGCTGTGTCACGGCCAGCTCCTCTGAGGGCAGGGTTAGCATGGCAGAAATGTGGAAAAGTTTTGTCTCCATGCCACAGCTAACTGCACTACCACCTGATACGGAACGTGTTAGCAGGAGGCAGCATTTCACTAACATGGTTGAACAGTAAGTCTGCACACCGCTCCACGTACTGACTGATGGTTCGGCCCCATTTAACTTCTGGGTCTCCAAATTGTCCACGTGGCCAGAGTTAGCATTTTATACCTTGGAGGTGCTGGCCTGCCCGGCGGCCAGCGTTTTGTCTGAGCGTGTATTCAGCACGGCAGGGGCGTCATTACTGACAAGCGCGGCTGTCTGTCCACAGCCAACGTGGACAAGCTGGCGTTCATAAAAATGAACCAGGCATGGATCCCACAGGACCTGTCCCTCCCTTGTTCAGAATAGACATTTATAACTGACTCCCCTCAACCATGTATTCTTGTACTCCGGGGCACTTCTTTATTGAATCCTCATTTTTTAACTTTACCATGATCTTGCGGTGCAACCCAAAGTTGAATGAACTTCTCCTCTGTCTGGGTGCTGGGGCCTAAATAACTGAAAGTGGCCTTCTCCAGTGTTGAGTGATATGACGCATTATTCCTTGCTGTGGGACCTCTCTCTCTGTCTGGGTGCTGGGCCGAAATAACTGAGAGTGGCCTTCTCCGGTGGTGGTAGATATGACGCATGATTCCTTGCTGTGGGACCTCTCTCCTCTGTCTGGGTGCTGGGCAGAAATAACTGAGAGTGGCCTTCTCCGGTGGTGGTTGATATGACGCATGATTCCTTGCTGTGGGACCTCTCTCCTCTGTCTGGGTGCTGGGCCGAAATAACTGAGAGTGGCATTCTCCGGTGGTGGTTGATATGACGCATGATTCCTTGCTGTGGGACCTCTCTCCTCTGTCTGGGTGCTGGGGCGAAATAACTGAGAGTGGCCTTCTCCGGTGGTGGGTGATATGACGCATGATTCCTTGCTGTGGGACCTCTCTCCTCTGTCTTGGTGCTGGGCCGAAATAACTGAAAGTGGCCTTCTCCAGTGTTGAGTGATATGACGCATGATTCCTTGCAGTGGGACCTCTCTCCAATTGATATTGGTTAAATTTTATGTAAGTTTATTTTAATTCATTTCCCTATCCACATTTGTTTGCAGGAGATTTACCTACATTTTGCTGCCTTTGGCAGCCCTCTAGCCCGTTCCTGGACTATTTTACAGCCTTTTAGTGCCTAAAGTTCGGGTCCCCATTGACTTCAATGGGGTTCGGTTCGGGATAAAGTTCGGGTCGAGTTTGGATCCCGAACCGAGCATGTTCAGGAAGTTCGGCCGAACTTCTCAAACCCGAACATCCAGGTGTTCGCTCATCTCTAGTAACATAGTAACATAGTAACATAGTATATAAGGCCGAAAAAAGACATTTGTCCATCCAGTTCGACCTGTTTCCTGCAAGTTGATCAGAGGAAGGCAAAAAACCCCTGTGAGGTAGAGCCAATTTTCCCCACTTAAGGGAAAAAATTCCTTCCGACTCCAATCAGGCAGTCAGAATAACTCCCTGGATCAACGACCCATCTTTAGTAGCTATAGCCTGAAATATTATTACGCTCCAGAAATACATCCAGGCCCCTCTTGAATTCCTTTATTGTACTCACCATCACCACCTCCTCAGGCAGAGAGTTCCATAGTCTCACTGCTCTTACCGTGAAGAACCCTTTTCTATGTTTGTGTACAAACCTTCTTTCCTCCAGACGCAGAGGATGTCCCCTCGTCACAGTCACAGTCCTGGGGATAAATAGATGATGGGAGAGATCTTTGTACTGACCCCTGATATATTTATACATAGTTATTAGATCTCCCCTCAGTCGTCTTTTTTCTAGAGTGAATAACCCTAATTTTGATACCCTTTCAGGGTACTGTAGTTGCCCCATTCCAGTTATTACTTTAGTTGCCCTCCTCTGAACCCTCTCTAGCTCTGCTATGTCTGCCTTGTTCACAGGAGCCCAGAACTGTACACAGTACTCCATGTGTGGTCTGACTAGTGATTTATAAAGTGGTAAGACTATATTTTCATCACGGGCATCTATGCCCTTTTGATGCAACCCATTATCTTATTGGCCTTAGCAGCAGCTGCCTGACACTGGTTTTTACAGCTTAGTTTGTTATTTATTAAAATTCCTAGATCCTTTTCCATGTCAGTGTTACTGAGTGTTTTACCATTTAGTATGTACGGGTGACTTGCATTATTCCTTCCCATGTGCATAACTTTACATTTGTCAGTGTTAAACCTCATCTGCCATTTCTCTGCCCAAGCCCCCAATCTATCCAGATCCCTCTGTAGCAGAAAACTGTCCTCTTTAGTGTTAATTACTTTACACAGTTTAGTGTCATCTGCAAAAATTGATATATTACTGTGCAAGCCTTCTACAAGATCATTAATAAATATATTGAAGAGAATAGGGCCCAATACTGAACCCTGAGGTACCCCACTAGTGACCGTGACCCAATCTGAGTGTGTACCGTTAATAACCACCCTCTGTTTTCTATTACTGAGCCAGTTACTTACCCACATACAGATATTTTCTCCTAGTCCAAGTGTTCTCATTTTATATACTAACCTTTTATGTGGTACAGTGTCAAATGCTTTGGAGAAGTCCAGATATACGACATCCATTGATTCGCCGCTGTCAAGTCTAGAACTTACCTCCTCATAGAAACTGATTAAATTAGTTTGACATGACCGATCCCTCATGAAGCCATGCTGATATGGTGTAATTTGCTTATTTTCATTGAGATACTCCAAGATAGCATCTCTTACAAAACCTTCAAACAGTTTACCCACAACAGATGTTAAACTTACCGGCCTATAATTTCCAGGCTCTGTTTTTGGACCCTTTTTGAATATTGGCACCACATTTGCTATACGCCAGTCTGGTGGAACATTCCCTGTCAGTATGGAGTCCGTGAATATCAAAAATAAGGGTCTGGCTAGGACATCACTTAATTCCCTTAGGATACGGGGTGTATGCCATCCGGTCCTGGCGATTTGTCTATTTTAATCTTTTTAAGTCGCTGCTGTACTTCTTCCTGGGTCAGACAGGGCACTTTTAAAGGGAATTTACTTTTACATTTTGCATTTCATCTGACAGTTTATTTTCCTCAGTGAAAACAGTGGTGAAGAAAATATTTAATAGCTTGGCTTTATCCTCGTCGCTTTCTGCAACTCCCCCTCATTGCTATGTAGAGGGCCGACTCCTTCAGGTTTATATTTTTACCATTTATATAATTGAAAAACATTTTAGGGTTAGTTTTGCTCTCTTTGGCAATTAATCTCTCGGTCTCTAGTTTGGCAGTTTTTATTAGTTTTTACATATTCTATTTTTTTCCTTATAGTTTATCAGTGCTTCCTGGCTCCCCTCCTGTTTTAGTGATTTATATGCTTTCTTTTTGTCATTTATTGCTTTTTACGGTTCTATTTATCCACATTGGTTTCTTCTTATTTCTTAGCCTTTTATTTCTATAAGGTATGCATCGATCACAATTAGATGTTACAATGCTTTTAAAAATCTCCCATT
The DNA here is from genome assembly GCA_033119425.1 of Bufotes viridis. Lineage (NCBI taxonomy): Eukaryota > Metazoa > Chordata > Amphibia > Anura > Bufonidae > Bufotes > Bufotes viridis. The sequence goes on along the minus strand of CM065593.1, from coordinate 198,748,647 downwards.
TTGTGGTTGTATTTTTATTTTTGAGGACTATGTCCCAGTTAATTGGGCCTATGGCCTCTCTTAGTTGGCTAAATTTTGCTTTTTGAAGTCCGGTATTCTTGTTCCTCCCTGTAGAAACTCTCGTTTGAAGGATAATTGGAAGGTTATTACTTTATGGTCACTATTTCCCAGGTGTCCCCCGACCTGCACGTCTGTTGTTCTATCAGGTCTATTGGTTAATACTAAGTCCAGTATGGCCGTCCCTCTAGTTGGGTCCTGAACCATTTGGGAAAGGTAATTGTCTTTGGCTATTGCCAAGAACCTGTTTCCTTTATGGGATGTACAG